>CM064071.1:1865180-2465180 GCA_032594955.1 Panicum miliaceum
TAAAAAACAGGAGTTAAGTATTTAAGTTATGGAACCATTTATCCTCTAAGTACATTTTCTGGTCTCAAGAAATATATCTAATACATTAAACAATTTACCTGGATCAAAGATTTTGTTTCTCCTCTGCCGTATGGCAATTTCCTTTCCAAAGGAACCAGCCTCATCCTGATAATGCACTAGCTCAGCAAGTACTTGGTCTTGGGTGTCAGAATCTTCTTCTAATTTGGTAACACAGGTTACTAGTCCCTCTCTGAATGATCCATCAAACTCAATGTCCAGCTTATTTGGATAATAATAATATGGGTTCAAGAAATAACCAGCCCTATGTAGTGGAGTCTTTAGCTTGTTGTCCCATCTTTTGTCGATGATATCCCACACCTCATGGAATCGACTTTGTTCATTGTCAAACCTCTTTGAGATTTCTTCCTTTGCATCTAACAAGCAGCCATATAGGAACCCCATTGCAGGTACATCACTATCCATTCTCCTCAGAACATTAGCTAATGGCTCAAAAAAATTTATAGCACTATCAACTCCTTTCCAAAATGTTTCAGAGCGTACAATTTTGCTAACATTCTTTCCCTTCGCCTTGTTCAAGTACCCCATTTCAATGAGTTCATCTGACCTGAAAAAGCCTCATTAATTGTTTCTTGTTCTCTTGCATGCTCTTTAAGTTTAGATACGCTGTAGCAAACCTTGTGACTCCAGACCTAACCAAATCTTTGCCAAGAAATTTCCTCATGAGGTCCAAAACCCTTGTGTGAGCATAGAGGAACACAGTCAAAGACCTTGCTCTAGTTATGGTTTGCTCAACTAAAGGCAGCTTCCCTATGTCCTCCAACATAAGATCAATACAATGGGCTGCACAACCATTCCAAAAAATAGAGGGCCTCTTCGCTTTCAACAAGGCAGCTGCTGTATCATTTACTCTAGCATTATCAGTCACCACTTGAACTACATATTTATCCCCAATGTCTTCTATGCACCTGTCAATAAGTTCAAAGATGTATTTGCCATCTTTCTTCATAGCTGAACAGTCCACAGAATCAAGGAAACAAACACCGTATGCACTGTGAACTACCAGGTTCATCACCCCTCTGCCTCTCTTGTCTGTCCAAGCATCTGTCATCACGCTGCAGCCAGTGAGCTCCCATGATTGTTTGTGTGCCTTGAATCCATTCAGCACCTTCTGCTTCCTTTTCTGCAAAAATGGGCCACCCATCTCATGGGGAGTAGGGCCTCTCAAGTTCCTTCCAAAATCTCCAATGGCCTCAAGCATAAGGTCAAAACTTGGAAAGGTGACTGCATTGTGTGCAATGCTTGCATCATAGAAGAATTGGCAGATATACTCACAAGCACGATTCCTCTTTTCTTCTCTTTTCTCAGTTGAAAGCTTTGATTAGACCTTCTCAGCAAGGCCTTTCCCCTTCCTTGCAGCTACAACCTCTTCTGGTGTTTGTTTGCAGAACTTCTCCATAGGGCCAGTTGAGCAGCTAGTTGTGCCTGATCCTGGCTTCAACACAACAACACGATTTCGAACATCATCATCACTTGATTCTCCCTTTGAGTGACTCAAGTCCACTAAATTTCTGGCTGCTTCTTGTTCCTTAGATTTACTTTCCTTTGCAGCATCCTTCTTTGTCAGCAACTTCAACATTTCATCTCTTACATCAGTTGGTACGCTAGGACACTTAGCAACATTGGACTTTGGAACCCTGCCAAGGTGATACTTGATTCGGGTAATACCTCCCGTGTAAGATTTACCACAATAGTTGCACCTCAAAGAATGCTTCTTGCTCAAATCAGGACAGGTGCAATGCTTCCATGCTGGGTCACTTGAATCAATAGCCGCAGTAGGTTCTGGACCTGTTGATGCAGTGCTTGACACACCCACGCCTACACAAATTTAGTGACACAATTAAATCGAGCACCTAACTAGTGGGCCTACTATGCTATTCTACTGATTTCTGAATCGTCTAAACTAAACAAGATGCAAGAATAGAGCAAGTGCATATCAAAAAAGAGGAAGAGGATGTAATGTAACCGATGCATGCCTGGTGTTGCTGACGCTGGCTCAGACGACATCTTCACTCGCCGGCTCGCCGCCGGAAGCAGCTGCCGCCCGAAGCAGCAACAGCTGCTGCCCACAGCCTAAGCTAGGCAACACTCAGACGATGTAGCAGCCACACGCCGGCGGTAGGCACAACACAGGAGAACCA
This sequence comes from Panicum miliaceum, assembly GCA_032594955.1. Classification (NCBI taxonomy): domain Eukaryota; kingdom Viridiplantae; phylum Streptophyta; class Magnoliopsida; order Poales; family Poaceae; genus Panicum; species Panicum miliaceum. The sequence goes on from CM064071.1 coordinate 1,867,400, forward strand.
GTTGTCGCTTCCCGCCGTCGCACGACGCAATGCCGCAGTGGGGGGAGGGCGCCACCAGGGATTGCTCGATTGGGACACTGAAGAATGGGTTAGCAGCAGCCACCAGCCAACGTTAGTTTTATGTTCCACGGGCTATATTTGGGCCGAAACAAGCACTGAAATTTGAGTGGGCTTCAATTGTGGCCCGTGCGGCAGTGAAGTCCCAAAAGAACGCTAAACGCTATACCACGCTATGCAATTTAGCGCCGCTAAATCACGCTATAGCGCCCTTAGCTGCGATAGCGGACATATGTGCCATATCTTCGCGTGTGCACGTCCAAAACGCTATAGCGGCGCTATAGTGCCGCTATAGCCCGCTATTTTGAACACTGCTTATAAATGAACTTGAAAATTGAAATCCTCTTTATAAATTACTTTATCTTTGGTTTTGAGAGAATAAAATTATAGTTGGCTGAGACCTTCACAGGCTACATGATATGATTGATGGTATTACCATATCTTCTCCACACTTCATCAAAACCCAATATGTTGATAGATGGCAGTTTCTATAATATATGCCTTCTATCCTGTTCACTTTTATTTTTCTTGTAATGTTGATGCTGTAAAGTCATTCACATTCTTCATTATTTGGATAGCTAGGAGGTCCTGTTTGTATGCATTTTGTTTCTTTTTTTGCCCTCTTTTGTGCTACTATGTATTTTCTGATTTTGAAAAGTATATGTTTGGCTATTGTCTAGGATGGTGATTGGTTATGATGAGGGAACTATTATGATAAAAATGGGCCGTGAAGTACCTGTAGCAAGTATGGACACCAGTGGGAAAATCATTTGGGCGAAACATAATGAAATACAAACTGTAAATATTAAGACTGTTGGTGCAGGCTTTGAGGTAAGTTGGTCCCTTTCATTATAATATAAGATAACTGAAAAGGCACTTGCTGACGGGTTATTATGTTTTGCAAATCAGGTCACAGATGGAGAAAGATTACCCCTGGCTGTAAAGGAGTTAGGAAGCTGTGATCTATACCCACAGGTACTTTTGGATGCTACTATGCTCTTTGCGTTTACAATTTGTTACTACTATAGATTTATAGTGTGGTTAGTGGTTACATGGTTGAACTTGTTTTCCTTTTTATTTGGCAGTGGTCATTTCTCTTTAATCTAATTTTGAGTAATCTTTTGGTTTGGTCAGAGTTTGAAGCATAACCCTAATGGCCGATTCGTCGTTGTATGTGGAGATGGCGAATACATAATTTATACTGCATTGGCTTGGAGGAATAGATCGTTTGGATCTGCATTGGAATTTGTTTGGTCATCAGAAGGAGAATATGCAATCAGGGAAAGTACATCAAGAATTAAAATTTTCAATAAATCATTTCAGGTACATGGTCTACTTGGTTTCTATTATGAATTGCTTTCTCAGATTCAAGTGTCTCATTCTTCCATAATTACCTCAGCCCTACCGCTGGTTTTGGCTTCTGCAAATATGCATCCTGCACCTATGCAGCTGACTGCTCTATTATTCTTTCCTTTCATTAATTAACTAAGATTTCTTTATAACTCTTGGGTTAATTTAGTATTTTCTTTCCTTTCATTAATCAACTAAGGTTTCTTTATAACTCTGGAGTTAATTTAGTATAAAATTCTACATGTGCTCTTTGATTTGTGTGCTTAGTCTTTTTACCCATGGTCTTTTAAACTAAGGCTTGCATTTTATTGGAGATCTATTATTTATGCTCCTTGTATTGCACCTTGTCCACCAACATTTATTAGCCACACAACTGCCCTAGACATTGTAGAAGTGAGGGTAATTGGTAATGTTGCTATGTGATCGAGCTGCCTTTTCTTGTGATTTGTCAAAAATAAATCTGTCTTTTTGTCATTTTCATTGTGTCCTTTGACTTAGATTATCTGATTTTCAGGAGAAGAAAAGTATCCGGCCTACATTTTCAGCGGAGCATATTTTTGGTGGGGTATTGTTGGCAATGTGTTCTAGTGACTTCATTTGCTTTTATGACTGGGTTGATTGCAGACTAATACGCCGAATTGATGTCACTGTTAAGGTGGGTCAATTATTATTTTATTTGGTGGAAATTTTGAATGTATGTGTTTACCATTAACCTTTCTATACTATGCACATGTAGAACCTTTACTGGGCTGATAGCGGTGACCTAGTTGCAATAGCAAGTGATACGTCATTCTACATCCTCAAGTACAATGTAAGATATTGTATCCTTAAAAGATTATTATTTTGCTTGTTATTTATTCTCCAGTTCCCATCTTGCGTTGAATGGGGATTATGACACAATAATTGTTGATCTGTGCTCTGCAGGGAGATGTTGTTGCTTCTTATCTAGAAGGTGGAAAACCTGTGGACGAAGAAGGTGTTGAAGATGCTTTTGAGCTGCTTCATGAGGTCAATGAGCGAGTGCGTACTGGGATTTGGGTTGGAGACTGCTTCATATATAACAATTCATCTTGGCGCCTAAATTATTGTGTTGGTGGTGAGGTAAAGATAGTGTATTCTTCCTCAAAATCATTTTCTTCTGTTATTTTTCTCTGTATGGGCACATTATGTGCCATAACTACATTTGTTTGGATAGTTATAAGCTTTATATTTACAGGTCACCACAATGTATCACTTGGATCGCCCTATGTATTTGTTGGGATATCTTGCAAACCAAAGTCGAGTTTATCTAATTGACAAGGAGTTTAAGTACGTTTGCTTGAAAAAATTACTTCCTTTCTTCTGTAGCATCTATTGTTGATTTCTGTGACTAACTATATGCTTGTTGCAGCGTCATTGGGTACACATTACTTCTCAGTTTGATTGAGTACAAGACCCTTGTGATGCGTGGGGATTTGGAACGCGCAAATGAAATTTTACCATCCATACCAAAGGCACAATATAATAGGTTTGTGGTTATCAGTTTGTTCCATGATTAATTAATTTGTTTCTATTCTTCTTTGTTTTCCTAATTTACCTTTGCTTTAGAATTTGGAATTTTTTTCTATTTTGTGGAGGAAAAAGGTCATATATATGCTAATATAACTAAAGCAAGCAATGATTCTTTGGTCCGTCAATCGGAGTTGTAATCGGAATCACCAAACGTTTCAGTCCTAATCGGAGTCTGTCTCATGCTTGCGAGGGGGTGGCCGAAGCCTTGTACGATAATGTATATGTTGTTCTTCGGCCGTAGCAACGCACGTGCATATTTGCTACTATTACTAAAGCAAGCAATGATTCCTTGGTCCGTCAATCGGAGTCCTAATCGGAATTCGGGTGATCGTATGCTGAATTAAGGGTCCGAAACCATTTCGAATTAGTGTTTGGGTCAGTAAAATAGAAAAAGATTGAAGTCCTGGACCGACACGTACTATGTTATTATAAAATTCATATGGTGTATAATATATATTTTTATATGCTAATCAATATATTTATATGACTTCCCGTAGCAATGCACGGGCATATTCGCTAGTATATGCTAAAGTGATGTATGTATCATCACATAACTGATAACTGCCCTGGTGTATGTCACATCTAAATAGACTCCTTTAGGGGTATGAACATACAGTCAAGTTGTAAAAACTACACATTGACTTTTATGGTGTATCTTCATAATTAGCTGACTAATGAAAGTGTCATATTACCAAATAAATAAACTTACTTTTCTTCATCTTTCTTGTGTTTTTTTTCCAATTTTATTGTTTGTCTAATTTTATTGTCTAACCTCTTTTCTGATTCTGGTTTCCCTCTCATATGGCAGTGTCGCTCATTTCTTGGAGTCTAGAGGTATGTTGGAAGAGGCTCTTGAGATAGCCACTGATGCTGACTATAAATTTGATCTAGCTGTGCAGCTTGGAAAATTAGATGTTGCAAAGGTACTGAACATATTATCACTTATGTTCTTCTTCTAATGTTGTAGAGTATATTTTGAGGTTTCCTATATGCTTTGTTGCTGCAAATTACAATCTGAGTAGCATATACTGTAAACATTCGTGGTTATTACTGTACAGGCTATCGCCATAGAAGCACAAAGTGAATCTAAATGGAAGCAGTTGGGCGAACTCGCCATGTCTACAGGCAAGGTAGGCTCTTAAACATTATGAGATAATGTTGGTATTTGCAACATGTAAATAACTGTGCTAGGGAATAAATTTTCTGGATAGAGTACCACTTATGTAGTCTGAGGTGTGATCTAATGGTTTTGGATTGGGATTTTTTATCTTTTCAAAACTTAGACACATGATTTTCTTGCCAAATCTCTCCAGGTAAGTTGGGAATAGGTAATGGTCAATATTGCAACTAGGGATGCAAGTGACCCAATGGGAAGTTCTAGGTCACAGCCTTAGTTCATTTGCATCCCCTTTCTTTTCCCTTGAAATCTGGGCTAATTCTATTGACTGTGTTTTTGGTCAACCCATTGACCCACAGAAATGAAAACTTGCATACCTAATTGCAACATTGGATGTCAATTGGGAAATAATAACCCATATCAACATATTCCATCTGTATCAGCTCATACATGCTTACTGGTGTGGTTTTGCCACAACTTCTGCATTGCAGCTAGAGATGGCGGAAGAATGCCTTCATCAGGCGAAGGATTTAAGTGGCTTATTGTTATTATACTCATCCCTCGGAGATGCTGAAGGAATTGAAAAGCTTGCTTCTTTATCAAAAGGACATGGGAAAAATAATGTTGCTTTCCTCTGCCTTTTTATGCTTGGTAAATTGGAAGATTGCATACAGTTGCTCATAGACAGGTACATCATGTTGGCTGTGACTAAATCCTTGTGGCGCGCTTCCTTTCACAGAGCTAAACGCTATCTTGTGTATTCTGCAGCAATCGTATACCTGAAGCTGCATTAATGGCGCGTTCATATCTTCCTAGCAAAGTCTCAGAGATAGTAGCAATTTGGAGAAATGACCTCAGTAAAGTAATTTTCTTAATCTTCTGCTCTTAATCTCTATTCTGAAAAGTGTGGTGACATGATAAAATTCTATGCTACTATCTTATTCTGTTTATCCGTTCCTTGTATGCAGGTTAATCCAAAAGCTGCAGAGTCTCTTGCAGATCCTTCTGAATATCCAAATTTATTTGATGATTGGCAGGTTGCACTAACTGTAGAAAGAAGTGTTGCTTTTCAGAGGTAAAAGTTATCACACAAACTGTTCTAGCGTATTGCTTTTCATAGGTCAAAAAAGAAATATACATACATATATATATATCATAGAATCATAGAAGTTGCTCATATTTGTTCCAGAGAGTAATGTCACAAATATATTATAACATCTGTGCTGAACTCCTCATATTTTTCGATTATGTAAACCTTTTGCAATAATAAGGCTTTATGTGCAGGGGCCACTATCCTCCTGCTGATGAGTACTTGAACCATGCCGAGAAGTCGGATTCTACTCTTGTGGAGGCTTTCAAAAGGATGCAGGTCATTGAGGATGAGGAACCTTTAGACCCAGCTGAGGAAAATGGAGAGCCTGATCAAGAGGTATAGCATGTGCATTTTGCTTCTTATTATCAGTTCTCAACTATGTGCTATGGTGTTAAAAATACTTATGTGCTATATATGCTGATCCATTTTCACATTAGCAAGCTTTTCTCAGGTCTTGATTGCTATACCATTATCTTATTATTTCTCCTTCCTGATGATTGTTATACCATTTTTGTTAAATTTTTGCAAATAATGAATATCATTGTCCTCAGGTGTTGGAAGAGAATGAAATGGAGAACACGGATGAAGCTGTCCCAGTTGGTGCCGATGAACATGAAGAGGAAGAGGCAGTTCTTGAAAATGGAAATGAGTGTGAGGAACAGTTGAGTACGAACAATGAAGGAGTTGCGTCAGCCTGAACGAATAGTTTTGCAAATGTGAAAACTCCCAGGTTTTGTCTATGATGATTCACTGCCTTTGCCTGAGTTCTAGAACAGCTAAACCAATTGTAGTCCAAATTTCAGATACACACCATTGGCATTTGATTAGGGGATTAAAATACAGTCATAGATTAACATCTTGTACATTCACTTCTTTTCTTTGACCTTTTTAATGCTTGTGCTGCTTTATTGCAAAAAACCTGATTAGTTTTGCGGAATAGTGTCATGGGGTTGATAAGGAGCTTTATAGTATGAGGATGCCTACAAGCAAATTCCTGAAAACATGATACACTTTTAGATAATTTTTTATTAGTTCCAGAATGTTTTTTTTGCCATGAGTAATTAGTTCTTGTTTTTCTTGTTGCAGTGCAAGCTCAACATGAATAGGGCAGAGGGATGCACAGCTCATTGGTTGCACATGTTCTTTCTGAGGGTGCCAGATGCTGAGATGGGTCCAAAGTGTTATTCTGAAGCACTGGAATTGGTGGTGCTGGTGCCATCAGAGCCTCCTTTTGCTTGTCAAATCCTTCAAATGAACACCAAATTTGACAAATGGAAGCATGCTAGAACTGATGTCAGTCTGGCCATCCTGGGAATGCTCCTCTTGGCAACAGCATAGGCAATTCTTTCTTGCAACATTTACACACCCAATTTTCACGCCCAGAAATCAACGAATGGGGTGGGGAACCAGTTGTAATGAATAGCGGTTTGAATAATTGTTATAGAGATATATATAGCATATGCCAGGTTACCATAGCCATGCCTTCTTCTAGGAGATCACAGTTTTTGTTAGCCCCACTCAGTGTAATTTGATGCTATTCGATAAGGTTACATGTAGTATATGATTGCGGGCTGAAAGCTTGCCCATGTATGATCCGATTGGAGGTTTAGCTTCTGATTCTGATTTTCTTCTTTACCAGTGCAGATTCTTGCAATGTTTCGAAGGTGATAATGGTGAGTGCTATTTTATAAGCGAGATCAGAAGTGCAAATTGGAATGCCCCTTGTATTACCTTACCATCGATTGTTCTACATATTGACAACATTCTCTGGAGCACTACTGTCTCACTGAATATATGTCGATTGTTTCCGACCATGATCTTTGAAAGTTACCCAGATACTGATTGTGGCGACAAGTAGCACTAACATCTCTGCTAGGTGACTGAATGTCTGCAGAGTTCAGACCATAGAACATGTTGAAAGTTGCTTTCACAGAGAGTAGGAGAGATCCAGGAATCATTTGTAGTGCCACAAAGTAGATCTAGCTATTGCCCCTTTGACTTGGGATATCCATCCAATCTGTTCTACCGGCGAAGTGCATTCTGACGAAATAAACCAAAAGGTAAACTTATTTGTCAACATGCTTGGAAACCACCCACCTCCAGGCTCCAGGGACTTGGGGTAACAGACAGAATGCGTTTGAGCCACCATCACCGTAGGAAAGAGGACTTCACTAACTCGAAAGGATTCTTCGCTTCCATGAGAATTTCCATAGCAAGAACGACATTGGAGAGGGGTGACGCATCCATGCCAGGTGAATTTTAAACTACTGGCCCTGTCTTTACATGATGGCTTCAGCTGACTCATGAACTGACGTGTGTGGATGACACTAGAGTCTGATCACCTTCACCCTCTCCTTCCTGCCAACCCAACCCCACCTTTCTACTCGATCTCACTCATGGTGCCTTCACGTACGGCCCGTTTCCACAAAAAAAATAAAAAATAGAAATGGATGGCTCTGAATCCGTGCAAGCCGATTTGAGATAGGAACAAAACGTCCCGACTCCCTGAGAGAATGTTTCGATTTGAAAGCAACGTGGTTCCTGACGAAAACAAAGCAAACCCAACACCACTCTGCATCTGCGAGGGGAGAACCTAGAAAGTTTTGATCTGAAAGGAGTGTGATTCCGGAGGTAAACCAAGGTGAACGACGAACATCGCTCTGCGTGCGAGAACGAGGGGAGGAGCCGGGAAGCACCATCCCTCTGCGTTGGCGAAAGCCAATTCCTCTTGCGTGCGGCGACGGCGAGGTTTCCGTCGAGACGGCGGCACCGCGGGGATGGATAGCGGGAGACCACGTGTGTCACCCGGTATCCCCTTGTCGCGCGGCATGGAAGCGCGAGGCAAAACGGCAGCGAAATTCTGTCCGGGAGCGTCCGTGCCGTTCCTATTCCTATCCTAGGGTTCATCGTGTAGTGGCACCTTGCCGGCCACGAGCGACGTCCCGATCGAACTCCTGCTCGTATCCTTGTTGTCAGATTGACAATGTGGCGTTTCTTCTTGTTGGTGATGATGGTTATGAGTTCTGACGACGCGATACGGGCACACCTTCTGAGGCTGCTGTCTGGGAGCGTCCTTGTCACTTGCTGTTTGGGAGAGCAGAACACTGAGCATGCCGAGGTCTGAAACTTGTGTTCCTCTCACAGAAAGTAGAAAAAAATGTTCAGCGAACATTTACCGTGCTACGAAGTCGTCGAACTAGTCAATCATTGCCCCTTTGACTGGGGTACCGGATCTGATTGACGTACCAGCAAAGTCGATTCGATGGGTCAATGCATGCTTGGCAACCATCCACCTGCAGCAGTGTAATATCCGGAACACTATGGAGGAGAGAATTACGAGAAATTCCACAGCGATAAGATAACTAGAGAGTGAATTAGCAATAACAGGGAGGAAGAGGAAGAACGAGCAGAAAAAGAATGAGCAGGAGGAAAGAACAGAGAGAACAGATGGGAATTGAGTTCCTTTTTCTTCCCCCTTAAGACAACTTCCGGTTTTGTTACATATAGCCAACGCAGCTGGAGTGGTTCACTCATGACAGGTCAGGGCCCAATGCCAAAATGGAAAATACAAAGCCCAACAGGACTTGACACGAAACACCTGAATGCTATGTTGCTTCCTAACCAACATGCGTGACAGTGCCGCCGCCTTGAATACCAGCCGGTCCCAGGCTGGTGCAGAGGGAAACCTCTCCTTCAGCACGTAGTAGTCTTCCAAGGTCGCCATGTGTTCTGGCAAACCACTCCATTTGATCTGTACTTGTGTGATAGCAGAATCACCTTTCTTCACCAGACGGCGATCCAGAATCAGTTCAGGATATACCTCCATAGTATCCAGGTTGGGGATAGCAGAGACATCAGCAAACGCTGGTGTAAAGTCTGGTACTGAGGACTTTAATTGAGAAACATGGAACACTGGGTGAATTTGAGCATGGGTGGAAGCTCAAGTTTGTATGCAGTTTGGCCAATCTTTTGCACAACCTTGTAGGGGCCAAAGAACTTAAATGCCAATTTTGGGAATGGCCTGTTGGCAACAGACGATTGAGCATAGGGCTGTAGTTTCAGAAACACAGAGTCACCCACTTGAAATTGGCGATGCGATCTGTTTTTATCAGTATAAGTCTTCATTTTGTTCTGAGCTCGGAAAAGGTGCTCCTTCAGTCTATCCAGCAATGCCTGTCTGTTCTGCAGGAATGTAGAGGCCTCAGTATCACTGTCATTGGTCAGAAGAGGTACAGCTCCAGGATTAGGATCCACACCATACAGTGCTTTGAATGGTGTGCACTGAAGAGCAGTGTGATATGTTGAATTGTACCATAGCTCAGCAGAAGATAACCACTTGTGCCACAGTTTGGGTGAATCATAAACAGCATACATGAGAAACATCTCAAGACATTGATTGACCCTTTCAGTTTGACCGTCAGTTTGTGGATGATATGCCGAACTCATTTGTAATTTAGTATCCAGCAGCTTGAACAACTCTTGCCAAAATGATGCAGTAAAAACCCTGTCTCTGTCTGACAATATTGTCTTTGGGATCCTGGAATACCTCATCATACTGATGAACCAACTTTTGAATGATAGCAGGAATAGATGTGTCAGGAGCTGAAAGTGTAGGAATAGACTGAATGACAGCCATAGCCCATATATCATTGCCTTTGCAAGACTTGAAAATAGTATCAGCTGAAATCTCCTTGAGAGACGAGCAGCTTGTTAGCAACATTCCTTGCAACTTGATACTTTCTCCCTTGAACTCAAATTCTACCCACTTATTCAACCAATCACAAGTCATAAGCCTGAATTGCTCCAACCAGTACATACCGATGACCATGTCATAAGCCCCCAATGGCAGCACCAGTGCATCAATTGTAAAGGTATGACCCTGTACCCACCAGGAGAATTGCTTAATAGCTTGATCGCACAAGATGGTCTGCCCGTTAGCCACTTTAACTTCTACATGAGGAATATCCATCACATTGCAAGGCACTTTGTCTAGAAGCTTAACACTCACAAAAGTATGGGAGCTACCAGTATCCAATAATTGGAGTACCACTTGGTTTCCAGCCAGGACTCTGAATCTGATTACTCTTGTTTTGTCAGCACCTGACATTGCGTTGAGAGAGATATACACATCCTCAAGAGAGTAGATATTAGTAGGGGATTCTAGAGCATCCAGGAGGTCATCAGACAGTATGACACCACCATCACCACCTTCTGCCAAAGAAATGTAGTGAAGCTGTGGACCAGTGGGCTGCTTACACCTATGGCCAGGATTGAAATTTCTCCCCACACTTGAAACAAAGACCATTCAGTTTCCTGTTCTTTCAACTTTCTGGCCTTCCATAACTCCCTAGCAGCAAACTGAGTTGTGCCATCAGATTTCCCAACTGCAGAACTACTCTTGGCATAAGCTTGTTTCATAGGGTGTTTCTTGGTTCTAGAGAGAAGTGACTCTTGCACAGCTGCCAGTGTGGCTGCTTTAGTCAGTGAATCAGGTAACTGAATTTCAACCGCAGCTCGCAACTCTTCTTTCAGGCCAAGAATAAACTGAGTGACCAAGAATGTCTCATTAATAGATCTGTCAAACAGCTTGATGTTATATACCAATTGCTCAAAGTCTTTTCGATATGTCTCCACAGATTCCACTTGTTTCAGAGTGAGTAATTCCAGCACTTTGTCTCTGTGAGTGGTGACCTCAAATTCAGCTAGGATAGCTTGCTGAAATTGCTCCCAAGTCTGAGCCCCATAAACATCCTTATAAGCCGGGTACCAATGTGCAGCTCTGCCGTGGATGTACATAGTTGCAGCAGTGACTCTGAATGCATCAGGAATTTGGTAAATGCTAAAGTAAGCATGACACTTATCCAACCAGATACGAACATCTGAACCCTCAAATTTTGGAAAATCCATTTTGGGCAACCAAGTGCGGCGTTGTGTCTGATCATCAGCTACAACCTCCTGAACTGTGGGGTTTGCTAGCGGTGCCACAGTAACAAGTTGCTTCCCTTCATCCACTACATCCCTACCCACTGAACTAGATGCGTTGGAATCAGGAATGACAGGGGAGTTTGGGAATACGACCTGCGCAGAGTGGTACCGAGGAGGTGGTGGCGGCGGGAACTGAGGTAGAGCCCCCATGATGCCGGGCGCATTCCGATCTGGAATGATGAGCTTCAACGGAGCGTGGGTCTTCAGTGTACAGGAAACTTGGAACTGTTCTTGCTGAACTTGGCCGAGCGAGGTCATGGCTAGATCCACCTTGGTCTGAACTTGATCGAGGCGTCCCGCTTGATCGGAGATCTTGGCGTCGAGGTCGGACAACTGCTGCTTGACGTCGTTGAAGCCCCGGAGTTGCTCGGTGACGCCGGACAACTTCTCGTCGAACAGCTTGCGGAGGCATTCTTCCATTTCATCTATCACCGCACAAATTTGTCGGGTGTGCACGGCTTGGCGAGGAGGTGCCGTGGTGGATGTCTACTCCAAAAATCCCTTCAGATCGAAGAATCCAAGCAATGTATCGCCCGGTCCCCACTGCAACCTAAGCGGCGTGAAATTTGTGTGGACGTCGGCGCCAGAGCGGCTAACCGTCGATCTGCGGTGGCCGCCGCTGACTGGGAGTCGGTGGGCGGGGCTTGGACGCCGGAATCGGAAGGATTCGCAGCGGAGCGGCCTCGCGCGCCGTGAAGGCTAACCAGACCGGGGACGAGGCAGCAGTCGGCGAATCGGGCAGCGTCATGCCCAAGATGACTGAATCTGATACCAAATGTAATATCCGGGACACTATGGAGGAGAGAATTACGAGAAATTCCACAGCTATAAGATAACTAGAGAGTGAATTAGCAATAACAGGGAGGGAGAGGAAGAACGAGCAGAGAAAGAACGAGTAGAAGCAAGAGCAGAGAGAACAGATGGGAATTGAGTTCCTTTTTCTTCCCTCTCAAGACAACTTTCGGTTTCGTTATATATAGCCAGCGCAGCTGGGCTGGTTAACTCACGACAGGCCAGGGCCCAATGCCAAAATGGAAAATACAAAGCCCAACAGGATTTGACACGAAATATCTGAATGCTACGTTGCTTCCTAGCCAACATGCGTGGCAAGCAGGTAGACCCAAGTGCGTTTTCGTTTTCGTCCACCACCACCACCACCATGGTAGCAGAAAAGATGGTGTCAGTACCTGAGAAAAGATCCTCGAGTTCCATGAGAGGGTCCATAAAAGAATGGCAATGGAAAAGGGTGACGTATCCATGTGTGGTGAGCTTTGCTAATTAGCATGGTAGTAGCTTTGAGTACGTAGCGCTTCAATTGACCCAGCAGGAACTGATATCTGTGGATGGCATTTCTTCTTATCATCTCCATCTTCTTGTACCAACCGTTTTGCCAAGATCTTGTCGCGTTTTGGGTGTAAGAATGATGGTGGACTAGTGCTCGTAACTCTTGTTGCATAGCCTTTCGTTCGTGGCTAAAGCACTAAGCTAGTACTACAAGTATAGAAGGTGAGTAAGGAATAGTAGGGGATAGCTGCTGAAGTCAGAGTCTTGTACGCTTGTGCGTGCGAGTACCTGACAAAGTGCCAACGTAAAGACATTTGGCGTAGGGCTAGGCTTTGCATTGTGATACCACTAGGTACTTTCTGAAATCGTTGGATCCTTTGAGAGATAATTAACAAAGCTACTAGTAGCATCATTGGAGTACGTATGTACACTACAGTCTACATGTAAAGACAAGCCAATTAAGTCCGGCCGGTCCGGTCCTTTAGGAATTATAGGATCTGCATGTACTGTGGTATACAATTGAAGTTTCAAGTTTACGTCTTGGACAATGTGAAGCAGATAATCTCATTCTAGAAACGAAATGCAGCTAGCTCTGACACGTGCAATCTAAACAATATATATATAGTTTTATCTACACTCGCGTGTAGCTACTCTCACCATCAGTATACCATCGTGCGTATGTTCACATACTCATTTATCACGTGTTTATATACTTATTCTAAAATACTTCAAAAGGATATATATATGAAAAATTTCAAAAACATCCCTATTTTTTAAATATATATATTATTATATCTTAGTACTAGTATATAAAATTAAGTATGTCCACATACTCTATGTATGCACATATCTAACGTATGTACGATCATAGATGGTCTAGTATAATTACATATACCTCGTAGACACCTTTCACTACTGGAAGCAGCAAGTTTGCCGAGTGCCCCAGGCACTCGGCAAAGGCCCAAATACACTCGGCAAAGGGTTCGCCGAGTGTAACACTCGGCGAACAATACTCGGCAAAATTTCACTCGGCAAACAGTGGGTTTGCCGAGTGTCGATCGTCGGGCACTCGGCAAACCCTTTGCCGAGTGCCATACAACACTCGGCAAAATAAAACACTCGGCACAAAGGCGATAACGGTTTCTGACGGTAACGGCTGCTTTGCCGAGTGTCAGACGGAAGACACTCGGCAAAAAGTACTCGGTTTGCCGAGTGTCGTCCACGTGGCACTCGGCAAATGGGCCAATCCCGCAAAATTTTATGACGCCTTTGCCGAGTGCCTTCCACGTGGCACTCGGCAAAGACGTCAAACTAACAGAAAATGGCCTCTTTGCCGAGTGTTAACACTCGGCAAAGTATCTGTCCCCTACTAAAAAACAGAAATTTGACATATAAAGGACCCCTCTCAAAAAACAATCACACAAGCACAGACATATAAATTACAACACAGGCATATAAATTGCACCACAAGCATCACAAGCACACAAATAACATTCACAAGTTCTCGATGAAACAAGTTATTCACAAACAAGTAATTCACAGGTTTTGCATCAGAAACACCTCTAGTTCACAAGTCACTGAGGAGGATGAGGAGGCTGAGGAGAATGTGCAGGTGGCCACTGCCCCCAAGAAGAATCCGCATTGGACGCCGCCGATTGATTCTGCACAAAGTTATAGAGATTGCATTAGTCACTTTTCTAGTGTAAGCTGTAGTGCCTGTAGTTTCTAGTTTAACTCTAGGTTGATTGTAAGGTTGAGAGTGACTCACAGGAGTAGCTGCAGGAGGTGGTCGAGGTGACGGGAATAGGTTCGGTGGCATAGGTGGTGGAGTCTGACCTAAAGTGTGAAAGACACTCTGCATGTATTGCAACATCTGCTCCGTCCTCTGCCTTTCTAGCTGCCGTTCCGCCTCAATCCTCGCCTCGATCCTCGCCTCGATCCTCGCCTCTAGTTCCTCCCGGCGCTTCCGTTCTACCTCCACCTGGGCCTACAATATTTCATCCCAATATCTTATTGCCAAGCAAAAGATATGTACAAAATGAATGAAAAATTAAACAAACAGGAATAACCTGCAGAGCTTGCATCTGTAACTGTGCAGCGGTAGGCCGTGCCTGTATCGCGGGGCTCGAGTCCGTGCTCCTTGCTCGGATCTGGGAGAGGGTGGGAGTACTGGCAGTGTCGATCACGCTATCCCCAATCCAATACCTGCCATGCTTCTTCCCTCCTCCCACCCTCATCACAATTTCAGGATCAATATCCTGAGAGCTCGGATCGAACTCTGGCCCATGAACCTCCCTCGCCATTGCTGTGTACGCGGTGACGCGGCTGTGGATGCTGGGATGGCTGTATGCCTCGGGCGGGTCCTCCAGGTTGAAGTCGATGTCTGCCGTGGCCTTGCCCTTTTTGGACATAACCCATGCCTTGAACCGGGAGCACTCCTGGCCTTCATGTGATGACGTCTGCGCCAAAAATACAAAAGGATTACAAAATATGCAGTATTATGTGTGAGAATAAAGAAACGAATTCACGTACCCATTTTTCCTTGTATTCATCAAGGCTCAGGCTGCCTTGATGGTGTGCTGCATATGGCATCTGCAGACGCCACTCCCGGCAAGCAACATGGTTCTCCAACCACCCGGGCTGCAACCACACGTCCACCATTTGTTCCCAGCACCGGGTAAAGGATCGGCACCACCACGGAGGCACCTACATCATCAAGTGTGTGACATGTAACAAAAGAAGTGAAGCGTAATTAATCTCAGAAATAGTAAATATTAACTTTCTGTACGTACCATCATGAATTCTTCCTTGGTCAGGTTCATTGTCCTGGCCTCTTCTTTTTTGACCCTCATCCTTCTGTATTCAGCATAGAAGTCGATGATGGCCTGAACCCGCGCCTCGTAGTGCATGTCCTTAACGAGCTTCTTGGCGGCTTGTTCAATGACGGAGGCCGCCCTAGCCTCGAATCCCTCCTGGCATCTATAAAAGTCCTGCGTATAGACACATTGCAAACAAGTATTTTTTCAAGAATGTCTAGCGAAGCTGGTGTATTAAGCAATCTAGTGCTTCGAATACTTACCCACAGCTCGGCCTTCACCCGCTCCGCCTTGTTCGCAAATTGCCTGTGGTCACGATCACCGACGTCGGCGGCGGCGACGTAGTGGTCCCACGTGTAGGCCGGCTCCTCCTGTCCGGCGAAGACCACTAGACCGGGGAAGTGTAGCCTACACAAAAGACCAATTATGCCGTTGACCTTGCGGTTGTGGGCACCCCCACTGAGCTTAGTCCAACTCCTGCACAAGTGATTAATATAGATTATTAGTTTCTATTGTAGATTTCAACATATCAAAAGTATTGTGAATATGTAAAGGAACTTACTTTGCCCCAGTGGGTTGAATCAGTGGGCGTAAATGAAGAGGGATCGGTCGCCTCGGGAGGGACGAGGGACCTCGCAACCAGATCTTGGACTGCGAATCCCCTACCTCCTCCCCTTCCTCCCTCTCCTGCTCCTGCTCCTGCTCCTGCTCCTGGTCATGCTCCTCCTGTACCTCCGCCTCGTCACTAGAGGCCTGCGCGGAAGGTACCTCCTCCTCCGACGACGACGAAGGCGCAGGCGAGGGGGGCCTCACCCCTTTACCCTTTCCTCGACCCCTGCCCCGACCCCTGCCTCTACCAAGGACCTGTGCCCCCTCCGTTTCCTCGACCTGTGCATCACCCCTGCCTCCACCCCTCCCTTGACGCCTCCCTCGACCTCTCGATGCGTCTGACCCTGTACCTGACCCTGAAGCTGTAGCTTTTAATTTTTCGTAAATCGCTGCAATCTTCCTCGTACCGCCCACCATTGTTCCTGCATTTGCCAAGAGTAAACCAATTAGCACAGATAAACAAAACATAATTAGTAAGATGTGCAAAATAAAGTAAACATACTTAATAAATTACATGGTATGATAAATATTAAATAAATTAGTACGGCCCATACATGTTCACGTGATAAAAAAAAGGAACATCGATGGATGGATCACCAAAAATAGATAACTATCTGGTAGAAAAAGCGTATGTATATGCGTGAGGGTGAGCAGCATGAACACCACTAGATTAATAAAATCTCCCATTGAGGTCTGAAAATCAGGGATCCTTATGACAAAAAAGCATGAAATTGACACTTGGTAGCACATGATCGATAGAATGGTGGGCAAGAATTATACCCGGGGCGCCGGGGCGGGGCGGCGGGGCGGCGCGGCGGCGGGCCGGGGCTGCGGGGGCGGCGGGGCGGTGGGGCGGCGGGGCGGGGCGCCGGGGGCGGCGCGGCGGCGGGCCGGGGCGGCGGGGCGGTGGGGCGGCAGGGCGGCGGGGCGACGCGGCGGTGGGGCGGGGCGGCGCGGCGGGGCGGCGCGGCGGCGGGGCGGTGGGACGGCGGGGCGACGCGGCGGCGGGGCGGAGCGGCGGGGCGGCGGGGCGGCGCGGCGGCGGGGCGGGGCGCCGGGGCGGCGGGGCGGCGCTGCGGGGCGGCGGGGCGGCGGCGGGGCGGCGGGGCGGCTAAAAATGCGGGGTTTAGGATAGAGGCCAGGCCGCGCGCGGGGGTCTGCTAAAAACGTAAGTCCGGTTTTTTGCCGAGTGCCCGCGATCCGGCACTCGGCAAAGTAAAGATTCATTTTTTTTAAGTCCGGTTCTTTGCTGAGTGCCCGAGATCTGGCACTCGGCAATCTTCTTTCTTTGCTGAGTGTCAGATCCAAGGCACTCGGCAAAGAAAGCGTTTTTCGTTTTTTAAATAAGGAGGAGAATGCTGCCAGTGGGCCCGTGTACCTTTTTTGCCGAGTGTCTGTGGAAAACACTCGGCACAAGGTACTTTTGCCGAGTGTTTTTTTTAAACACTCGGCAAAATACACTAATATTTTATATTTAACATAACTTTTTCTAATATACTTGGGCAAAATCGTGTCACCATCACTCAACAATGGTTAAATTATTTTTCTACTGATAATGTTCTATTATTTCATGCAGTTATAGCGCAAATTGCATTTATATCTACTAAAAATCTATAATTGCATTTAATCAATAAAAAATAGTAAACGCATCCGAAAAATTTCCAAATTTTGACACGAACGAATCTGTGTTGTATGTTGCCTATACAAAAAGATTTGAAGCCAAACCTTAACTCAAGTGTCACTTGGACTCCAAATCTTATTGTATCATCTCTAACTTCTATGAATCCTTCCAGGAGATGAGTCAGTTTCTAAGCATCATATGTCAGAAATTGGGCGAAACCTTCTCAATTTTTTACTACAGCCTCCACACATAATATCATGACATCTTGACAAATCTTGTGATTTTCAGATTTCGTTTGATTTTTTTAGAATTTAACAACCATTCAACCACACGTTCGTGGTCGTGTTTTTTAAAAACAATGTTCAAAATCTCTTTTCATTTCCTGGTTGAGACCTCAATCCGGACTCCATAATATGGATATAATTTTTCCACTGATTATAATCCACCATTTCATGTACCTGCAGTTAAAATTTGTCATGAATAAAAAAATTCCTATTAATGCAATCGTTTCATTAAAAATAGCAAACAGACCACAAAATATACCAACTTTTATTGTGGATTACAAAATCTCCTACGTGGGGAGTAGAAAAAGTGTGGAGGCCAAAATGACGAAATTTTTTTTTTGTTTGCCGAGTGTCCAGGGTGAGGCACTCGGCGAAGTAATAAGTTTGCCGAGTGTTTTGCAGTGGCACTCGGTGAACTTCCTCTTTGCCGAGTGTCGGCGTCCAACACTCGGCAAAGGACTAACGGCCGGCCCAGTCCGGTGACGGACGGTGCACGTGCGATGCACGCGCCGTCTATTTACCGAGTGTCCTGCCTTTGCCGAGTGTCTACGAGCGGTTTGCCGAGTGTAATGTGTTTGCCGAGTGCCGGGTTGAATACACTCGGTAAATAGGCTGTTTGCCGAGTGCCCGAAATAAAGCACTCGGCAAAATGTTTACACTCGGCGAATTTCCTGTTTCCGGTAGTGTTTCATTGGATCAGATACGTTTTACATCATAAGATCACATATACATCTTTATATATATATATATATATATATATATATATATATATTATATCGAGACGTAGACGTTGAGTGTATGGCTCGTGGAACTAATGGTGGGCTGACACCATACATGCCAAAGCAAAGACAAACAAAGGAGCTACTACTAGTAGGTAACTAGCGTAGGAAGAAGCGGCCGGACCGGCGGAAAAGGAGGAGACGAGGAGGGGATCAAGATCAACCGGTGCGACGCCGACGATGCACGATGCAACAAGTCAGCAGCAACGGCTTGGACACACTGACACAGGCTGCTGTAACTGTACGATGATCAGGAGTGTGTTGTAACCTCTGTTGTGTGCAGCTCTGCTAGCTAGTACCTCAGCATCTGAGAGGTGTTTGGATCCACATAATAATTTTTAGTCCGGATCACATCGAATATTTGACGTCAAATATAGGATTAAGCATGAGTTACTTATAAAACTAATTGCATAAGCCGGTGTTAATTTACAAGACGAATCTATTAAGCCTAATTAATTGATCATTAGCATATATTTACTGTAGCACAACATGACTAATTGGGCTTAATGTATTCTCGTGAATTAGCCTCCATTTATACAATTAGTTTTGTAATTAAATTATATTTAATATTTTTAATTGATATTCAAACATACGATGTGACAGATCCGAGAGACAAAAGACCCCGAGAGCACCGGGGCGGGCCTACTGTCTTCAATTCATTCACCAAAGGCCCTGAGACCACTGGGGCGGGCCTACTGTCTTCAATTCATTCACCTACTCGATCGGGGCGGTGGATTAAACGCCCTAGGTCACGCACAGGCCTGGCCCCGCAGGAATGGATCGGTCGTCTCGATAGGAATAGGGCCTTGCAGTATTGCTCCAGCAGCAAGTCAGCCGGTTATTAATTTCTTTTTACCAGTGGTCAGTTTGACGTTGACGACCAACCGTCGTCACCCGGAGCAGCCGTCGGCGGCGGGCCGGGGCGGTTGGACGTGTCAAAAAGGCCCCCCTTTTGCTTGACACGGCAACCGGCGCGAACCCGCCGGGGCCGACGCGCGCGGCTGCCGCTGACTGGCCGTGGCCACTCGGCGGCGGGCGTGAGTGATTTTGCGCCGTCTCGTGCTCGCTGACGCAGCAGCGGAAGGCTTGTGCCAACCTGCCGCGCCGTGGCGAGGCAATGCAACGCGACGTGGTGGTGGGCTGCGACTGCGAGGCTGCTGGTGCTCTCTGGCATTACGACGAATGGGGGGCCGGGCCGGGTCGGCGGGCTCTCGGCAGGTTCGGCCGCCGGGCTGCCCCCCGGCTCTTGTACCCGTACCGCAGGGGCAGGCCGACGGGGTTGTCCCGCCGCCGATCGATCTAACGTCGTGGCCGCCATCTTTAATTTGCACGTGAAAATTAGGTCATCCGACTGGTGGTCACAATCCTCACCCACATGTACAAGATCGAGCTCCGATTTTTCTCCCGCCATCCAGCCATTTTGAGGGAGTACTCTTTGGTGGGTCATGAAATCCTTACACCTTACTGCACAGAGAATCTACCGTGAATATTCCATTCCACCTACGAACAGCTCAATTCTTTTTTTTTATATAAAAAAAACAACAGCTCAATTCTGAGTAGTAGTACTCCCTAGCCAAAAAAAGGCAATCCCAACGTTGAAGGACAAAGCGAGGTCCAACACTAGTAGGATCGGAGATTCGGAGTAGATGCATGCATGGGATCATTCTCTCTCTCTTTAATGCTTTTATTTGGAGCAATAACAACGATACAAACACACGGTGGATTAGTACTTTGCAGGTCCACACATTTGGTTGTCGCAGGAGGAGCTCTAACTTTCTATAGATATTTCTAGTCACAAAATTAAAAGCGGCGCATTACATACAAAGCACATAAAGCTGACAGCTACTGCTCCTCATGGTACCATAGGAACCAACACGAGGAACGCCAATGCCAATAGTATAATTTCTCAAAAAAAAATGCCAATAGTATAATAAGAGCTGTTCCCTGCTTACAAATTCGCCGAGCGCTAGCTTTATGAGATGTGCTTGAATGGACGATGGTGCAGATGGAGGGAGGATGCGATCTTAGAAACAAGGAAATGCAGCAAGACATGTACGCCTCCAACGCATGAAAACAGGAATGAAATAGAAAAATGGATATTCGAAATATCCAAATCCATTTCTATTTTAGAGGATGAAAACTGGAAGGAAACAGAAAAATGAATATGCGAGATATCCGAACCCTGGTACGTTTCCATTTCATACCCGCCGGCGTCGCCTACCACTCGCCGCTTCCCCAAAAACTATTTGGAGCAGTAAATAAAGGAGATTCGCCATTGGTCGCCCCTCTGCCGACGGCCCCTCCTAGCCTTCTCGATCTTCTCGGCAGGGTCACATCCAATCCACTGGCCTGGACCATGGAGCTCGAATGCATGGCTCGATCAGTGTAGTGACTCACTCCAGTGCCAACGCGCTTGCAGCATCAAACCCACCCCCCCCCCCCCCCCCCCCCCCCCCCCCCCCAAGGCCGGCCATGGAACGAAGGATGATCGATCGTGCACAGCTTGATTCTCGTGCCTAACACAGCCACATTTCTGTTGTGGATTACTACTAATAAAATGTAATTACTTGTTTCCAACGCAAGGAATATAGTATAGCGCTGCGTGTACGTATTGGTTTTGTTCAGGGATCATGCAATTCGTCCTGGCCCGGCGGCCTGACACGAGACCCGTATTCGATCGACCTCCGCGAAAAAGATGCATCACCCGTGACACTTTTCGATCATGGCTAAGCATCAATCTGTGTACACAATAATCTATGGACGATTCCAACATACTCACCGACTGACAAACATCACGTTCAATAATTCCTTGGAGCGATCATTAACATTATTGATCAGTGCTCATTAGGAGCTAGCGCCACATGCTTCCCAGTAGCCAGGTGAACGGTAGCTAGAGCAGTGCCAGAATGACCTTTCTTCTCTGTGCTTGTTGGCGCGTGGTGTGCGGCTCCCCCCCCGTGTTGAACCGTCCGAGAGCAAAAGAGAAGCCGGGTGATTCATGAGGGTAAAACGGCCAACAGCAGTAGTGGTCACCATGCATGGCGCCCCCTGTCGTGTCGTAGTACACCGCTTTCCTTAACTTTTGGGGGTTATTTCGAATTCATCAGATTAGATTATTTTAGTGAAATTAATATTTTAATTTAGAGTCTGTTTGGTTGGATACCAAAAGTTGCCATGCCAAAACGTGAGTATGTCAATCTTTTTTACCAAAATTTTGGCAATTTAAGAATAACGCTTGGATAAGTGGGCTATTTTTTGAATTCCAACCAAACGAGTGCCAAAATTTATAGGCTTCCTTAAATTTTGGTTGGGCAGATTTTGGTACCGAACCAATCAGGCTTTTAGTCCATAAATCAAACTATAGACAGCATAGGAAAGACAAGAAATCAACATCACTTATCATGCTCGGCTGAAACCTTTCTGAGGCCTAAATCATATTTAGCTTCCGGAGCTACAAATGTCTAAATGTGATATTTAAACCAATTATCTCTAGATATTATCCATGGATATCATTCGCCTCTTATTATCCATATTCACAATATCAGATTTAAGTATCTGTATCCATATCCAATATCCTGTAAAACACCAAGACATTTTTTTGTTTTACTTCAGATGAACGGATGGTTATAAAACATATATCCCGTTTTCACCTCTAAGCCTGCCATCACCGCCTTCAACATTGTGATAGAAGTTCTAACTGATGCCAACACATGCAAGAACCTTTTTTTTAGAAAAAGGGAAGAAAATCTCTGGTATCTAGCCCTCTACAACCGCACACAGCCAAGTTTCACATGTGCTTTCACGAGAGTATGCATCTATGATGAATTCTAGCTGAAAATTCAGGTTCAGATAAGAGTTTTGTGATAAATTTGTGATGACGCAAACCATCTAAGAACTGGTCGACCTTTCTCTGTTCGTATGTAAATGCCTTGTATTCTCACAAGCTACACCTTTCTTTTACTCTAGTTGCATGCATAGCCGCAAATCCGTGCACTTCCTATCATATCTTATCTTTGCATACTGCGCACACCTTAGTTAAAAGTTTTGCTCTTCGCATACCTAGTTGATCGCAATCATACACATTGCTAACTCCATAAGACTGCACGTAATCATAAAGATCCCAGTTGTTAATCTAATCTCGCGTGACACAAACTCGATCTCCTACCATGCCACAAGTATGAGATAGTGGAAGCATCGAATTCTAAAGAATGCATGAAAAAGATAGGCAAATCTTTTCGTTTGGGCGTTTTCTTTGAATAAGAGAGCTGTGACTTTTAGACGTACGCAGTGAGCCTTTTATCCCCTAGATCTTTTGCAAAGTAGGATAAAGAAAAATGTTTGCTGGCTGCTCAAGGGAATGAGCAGAGGTAGCTGTAAGGAAGCCAAGTTAATATAATCCATGTTAGTCTGTTTTTTTTATTTTGAAGGAGCCTTCAAAGGGCAAGGAGTTTCTGTGTTTCAGTATAGAAGTAAAGAGTTTTATGAGAAAAACTTGGCCTAAAAACCTTACAAATGAACAATTATTAAAGGAAAACTGGAAAAATCCACACAACGACATGAACTATTAACAAGGATATAGTCTGACATGTGTCATCATCCCCAAGGTCGTCACAAACCTTGTTACGTTGTGATTCACCAAAAAAGAAAGCTGTTAGAATTTAGATTTTTTGTAAGTGGATGATTGTAAAACGAGTCCTTGACAAACACCTTATTATACTTTGGTAACATGTCAACATCCACATCAAAAATATTGTACCATCTACCACCTTCTAGTAAAACTTACTAAGCCAAGATTTACAATTTTCAAGGGTATAAAAATCTGGATAAGGTCATATCCATGTACTAAACCCCGACAGCAGAATAAGGTGATAATATTCCTTTCTTTTTAGTCCTTTAGATTAAGATCCAAAGTTTCTAGTTTCAACAGAGAAATTCATTTTAGCTAACTAAACATGTTAACTAACTATATCAACTAACACGAGGTACAGTTACATAACTAGAGATAGCTTGCATTGGTTTAGTTGGCGAGTATTGGCCCGAACACATATGGCCATACACCTTCATTGCAGGTAACTAGACAGCTACCTTCTCCTACACTATAAGGAGAGAACGTTTTCTACACACCAACGGTTTGAAGCCCCAAATCGAGAACTACCCAAGCTGGCTGGGACAAACCACGTGACAGGTCCACATCTTTTAATTGGAGGCTCTTTTTGAAGCCTCCACGTGAAGTCACCTAGAATTCTAGGTGGACACTCTTAAAAATTAAAAATTAGAGAAATCCAAGAAATTCTCATAAAAATTAGAAACCTCTGGCCATCAATCCAACAAATCTAATCATAGTAGCCATCGGATCTATTATCTTTTTCATTAAGTTACCCACCTCTGCCATTATGAAAATATGCTAGAGTAACTCTCCCTAAATATATATCTAAATTACCCACCTCTGCCATTATAAAATATGATCTAAAGTAAACCACTAAAGATGTATCTAAATTACCCACCTCTGCCATTGTAAAAAATAATCTAAAGTAAACCCATAATCTTCATGTAAATTACCCACCTATGTCATTATAAGAATAATGGAAATAACCCCCTAAATTTGCATATAAGTCAAATTATGTCATTATTAAAAGTTAAAGTAACCCATAAATCTGAATCTAAATTATGTAATTATAACAAAATATTAAAGTGCACCAATATAAAATTTATTACTATTTCTATCATTATTAATATATTATTTATATTATTTTTTATATAAAAATACTGCTCATGATGTGTGTCACCATGTATTCATGTACGAGGAAAGATATAAGAATATCAATTTCATATTGTTCACATAGTTCAAACAAATGGTTCAATTAAATATATATTAAACATATATGGAGATGTGATGCAAAGTTAAAAAAATTGTTACTAAATAAACTTGTTGCAACCAGATAATGATAAATATGTATCTTTTAGAGTATTGTGTTAGAATATTTAATAGATGAAAGAGAGTATGAGATAAATAATTGTAATTATTAGCTATAAGTTACTTTTATATTAATTTTAACTAGCCCGTGTGGGAGCACGGGTTGATAGGGTAGTAGATGGCAAATTTCAGCAAAGAAACACATGCATGTCGCTTACCACTCTATTAGCGTTTATTTGCTAGTTTTGGTGCTGCAGCCTTCTACCTATTTGAGGGTGCATTTGCTGGCCGACAGTTTTATGTTGCCCAATTGGCCCCTAATATCACATCCTCACCACAATTAGGGTTGGCAATAGGTACTATAAAGATGGTGACCCACTAGAGGCAATTCTTTTCTGCTATATTCAAAATGTTCCTCAAGATTTTGCAAGAAAATAGAGCATCTTTGGAAGGAAGTCATAGGCTATTGACTTAATGGATATAGATGGAAGTTGCACTCTATATGCTGTAAGTGATAGACTCTGCCTTATCATCATTGAAATATAGCTTCTGGTATCATGGCTTTTTGTTCTTGGTGCTCCTGTCACAACTAACGGCTCAGAAACTACTACCTTAACATGTGTCAAGACTCAAGAATGTGCATAAATTATTTTGCGCTCAATAATGGCTCTTCTTAATTTGCTGCATGCAGTGTCCCACTTCTATTTGCATTCTCCTAGCTTTCCATGGCATCTTGAGCTTAAGGATAAGTTGGCATTATGCTTTAATTTCTTATGCTATGATGTGTTGTGGGATCTTCTGTGTTGAAAGAATTTTGAGTAATTTGATTAATGCTATTTTTTACAGATCAATAATAATTGACATGCACAAAAGTAGAAAGTTGGAACAATGATAAGTCTAAACAAAAGAAATTCCTTCCGATTAAGCCGAATAATAGGGTTTCTCTTTGTTGTCAGAGTTTGCCTTTTATAAAACTGTCAAGCTCTTTGTGAATGATTTGATCAGCCACTACGTTTAGCATCCATATCCCAGTATATTATTCAGATTTGGGGAATGGATGCATTTCATAGTTTTATTTGTTTTGTTGAATAGCAAAGCCCTTCCCCAAAGCAACTATGGACGTGGCACGCTAGCTCCATCCAGACAGCATGTCTACACATGTTACATGCCTTGGCACACGTGTGGGCCCACAGTGCACACGTGGCACACCCTACGCTTATACTAATCAAAGTTTGTTTCATGATTAACCGTGGTCACCGGATATACACAAAGTGAGCTTATACTAATCATTATTCATTTCTTAGCATGTTTCATGATCCAATTTGTCCATTTAACTGAGGACAAAGTGATCCAAGGAACTTACCGTCTTACCCCCACCAATTTCGTGGAACCATGAACCATGGATTTCTGAATCCATCACCCAAGGGGGAAAAGATATATTCACCTTCCACTAGGTGTTCTTTTACCTGAGTGATGAATCTGCATTTGGGTTCTCAGAGCGGATTCTCAGACAGATTCTAGAGCAGAGTTGTCAATATTTTACAATGCGGATTCGAATCCAGGAAAGAGACCGACAAGAAGCAGAAGTTCTTACAAAGGCGAGACTGAGAATCACGGCTTAATTTATTCCACTGCACTTATATAGAAACACTTTATTTACTGGTAAGTAACTTGAGGTTTATGGGTTTTAAACATCTCATTTAACAAATTTTCTTTGGAATCTTAAAAAAAAACTTGTTCTTCTACTGCCCAAATTAACCGCCGCCACTTTGTCTCATAGGATTTTTCTAGTGACAGCCCTGAATTTTTTTTTGAAGGAAAGTGAAAGGCCTGAATTGCTAGAGAACCATATTCCTTTTCCATTACTTGAGAGGAACTACAGCAACAGCTACACATTCATCCTTCAAAAACTCTTCCCCTCGATGGGAAGAGGCCATCACATCAGCATGCCGGCGTCACGTTATTCCTGCCCCTACCATCGGTCTCCCTCAATCTCCCCTAATCCAATCATCCAACACAAGAACACAACTAGTTTAGCCTCCTCCGAGAAGCACTTGTTTCTACTGCTTCTGCTGGTCAGAGGACCCGTGCCCCATGCATCATCTATGGCGTGGGACACCTGCTTGCTGCTGGCCTACCGCCGCCAGCACCTGCGTCAGGGCTGCGCTTTGCACGCCCCCGCCGCGACGGCCTCCGCTACGCTGAAGAACAGGCGATCCGACCCGAACAGCTCGCCCACCGCCGAGTTGAACATCCTCTCGGCGACGGATCCGACTGGGTTGGCGAGCACCAGCTGCAAGAGATTCGTGAACACAACCTCAGTCAGATACTGAAACGTTTGGCAATCCATTGATGAGCGAACAGTTTGTCAGATGAAGTTGCAGCGACATTGATCAGCTGTTGTTGTACGTACCTCGATGTTTCTTTTTTCCAGGACTTTCTTCAGCTCCGACAGCGCGTCGAGACCGCTGGTGTCGATCGCCGCGACGGCTGCAACAAACAATGCGATTCGTCTCTGGTCAGAAGATTAATCCTTGAGAATTCTTCCACCGATCAAAGATTTGGCAGTGACACTCACCGCTCATGTCGAGGACGACGCATCGGATGGAGCTCTGGTTGGACTTGAGCGCCCTCTCCTCCTCGTCGCGGAGGAAGCGCATGACCCTCTCGACGAGGTACATGGAGTTGGCGAAGTAGATCGCCGACTCGACGCCGACGATGAGGAACGACGGCACCCGGACGGCCTCCCTGTACTGCACCACGCTGCGGTAGCTCTGCGTCCCGGGGATGAGGCCCTTGACCACCATGTTGGGGCGCGTCACCTGCAGCAGGATCTTGAACAGCGAGATGCCGACGGCGATGGCGAGCCCCATCTGGACGGACACGAGGATCACGCCGAGGAACGCCGCCATGCACGCCAGGAAGTCCAGCTTGTCCACCTTCCACAGCTT
This sequence comes from Panicum miliaceum, assembly GCA_032594955.1. Taxonomy (NCBI): domain Eukaryota; kingdom Viridiplantae; phylum Streptophyta; class Magnoliopsida; order Poales; family Poaceae; genus Panicum; species Panicum miliaceum. The sequence goes on from CM064071.1 coordinate 1,894,811, forward strand.
GGCGGCGCCGCGGACGTCGATCAGCCCGACCACCGCCGTGATGATGATCGCCGACAGGATCACGTTCGGGGTGTAGTGGAACAGCGGCATCAGGAACAGCAGCGTCACCAGCACCGCCGCCGCCATCACGATGTTCGACACCGCCGTCTTGCAGCCGGCGCTGTAGTTCACCGCCGACCGAGAGAAGGAGCCCGTGGTCACGTAGCAGGACGCGCAGGAGCCGGCCATGTTCATGATCCCGATGGCCATCATCTCCTTGTTGCCGTCCACCTGGTAGTTGTTGATCGACGCGAACGTCCTGCCTACTGCAATCCCTTCCTGCATTTGCATCAACAAATTTTTTGGTAAAAATTGAGACTTAATGCTCGTATCAAACCCACAGCACTGAGATTGGATCAGGGACTAAGTAAGAATCTTTGCATGGTTCTTACAGTTAGGGACAAGATTCCAGTCATGATGCCGGTCTTGATCGTCAGCGCCACGTAGGAGCCGCTGAAGGTGAGCATGTTAGCTGAAGCAGGGTTCACTCCCCTGGGGAGGATGCCAATCTGTTTTTGCAAAAAGAAAAAAAAGTTACTCACAGATGAATTAGTGAATAGTGACATCTATACTGAATGTGTCAGTGTCAAGCTGCTGCTGATTCAGACAAGCTATACTGAAGATACTTACAACGCTGATGCTATGTGATTTCCAGATGAAGGAGAGGATGGTGGAGATGATCACCGAGGTCAGGGGAGCACCTGCTGATATCCAGAAAAGTTTTGGATTCCTCGCACTCTGAAAAAAGAACAAGCGAACAAAATTAGCACTTGACAAGTCCATCTTCCTGTTATTGCTTGAATAATCACATAAAAAGAACAGATTTTTTATAAACTGTAAATTAGTAAGAAAAAATTAACCATTTAACTAAAATTTCAGTATTACTGATTTTAATAATTTACTGCCCAAAAGCAGTTGATTTTTGAGGCCCCAGTGCATCATCTTCAGAGGATTTCTCTGGCATGGCATGGCCCCAGGAGAGTGGAATTCTCTGACTGACCCTTTAATCATACCAAGTGACTAGGAACCGCGTCATTCCTAAGCAAAAGAGTTCTGAAATTACAGCCACCTGTCACGCCTAACGGCACATCGCTTACAGTCTCATGGCGGTGCCTGTCAATCGTTTTCTGGAGATATCGGAAATGGTGAGATCTCATGCACGGATGGCCATGGCCAACAATTTGCTCATCCAGCAGGTGACACATCGGAGGCCAAATCAGATGCATTCTCCCCAAAAGGGGGAAGGGAAAGATTCCCTTGAACACCTGCTTTATTAGAATAGATTCTAAAGCCACACACGAGCCTTTATCTGATGCATGTGTTTTGTTATGTGAATGCTAACATTCCATACACACAATTAGTGTTGTAGTTTGACACCAGACTTAAAGTATCCAAACAAATTTTTGCTTCAAAACTGTGTGTGTGTGTGTGTGTGTGTGTGTGCGTGTGTGTGTGTGTGTGTGTGTGTGTGTGTGTGTCAGCTACATACTGCTTTTCTATAAAGAAAGGGGAAGAAAATGATTGCTTTAAACTATCCCCAAATTATAAATACACATCCTGATCAAAGAGGACACACTTTTTGGCACCATGCTTCAGCCATTAGTTAGATAACATGGAAGATTGGGCCTGGGGAAGGGACTTAACTTTTACTGACATACCAACAATTTAGTTGACTCAAGTAACTATGAAGCCTTTTTTTTTCAGTACAGCCCAAAGCATGGTAGTATTTATCTTGGGCAACTAAAACACTTCACAAGATCTTCATTTACTGAACCAGGCCACACTGATGTTTATCATAGAATATTTCTTTTCCTACCTTAATGTTTTGTTTCATCAAAACGAACTATAAAGTTAGATTTTGACGAAACTAAATCGAATCAATCGGGTGCCTTTATGGGGAAGAAAAAAAAATCTCAACATTACAAGGTCCCAACAAGCAGGAGCTAGCTTAATCCCTCCCCCATGAGTTATCAACCTTTTTGTTTAAACTATTCAGTGGAGTCAAATTCCTTGTTAGTGGCAGGCACCCTTTGGGCCCCTCCATGAACTCTAAGCTTGAATCACCACCTTCCCTTTTCCCAGCCCCATCTTTCCTAGAAGCTAAGCTAAGCTACCTGCCCATAACCATGGTCAAATAATTGTAAAGAATTTTGCCGACTGATGATTTTCCAAAAAGAAAAAAAGTGACAGAGATCATATGCATATGTATCCATTCTGATTCTACCCGGGTCTCACAACGGTCTCTGAGAAACGTGAAACCACTTGTTGACGTCACCTTCTGTACGTGCGGCCATTGTTACTCCAGCTTTGTTCCTCTCTTACTAATTTTGCGCCTAGTCGCGCCGGTAACTTTTTTTTTCTACTAATAGTAATCACTTAAGATTAATGATTTTCTTTTTTTTTCTTTTTCGATTCGATGATGGCAATTAGTCGAAGACGATGCGTGGTTAACAACTAACAAATTAATGGTGAAGAAGGAATCAAGCAGAAGAAGAACTTACGATTTGGCGAGTGAGGAGGAGGATGGCGAGGAAGGCGGTGCCCATGGTTATGGTCTGCCATTCCCACTGCATCGTCACCAACACCATGACCGCGTTAGATTTGTATCGAATAGCTGGCTAATACGTTAGAGCACACCAGCAGACAAGCTCTGGGCTTTGTCGTTGCTGATGGATGGATCACCGGCAGGCGGCCGGCGACAAAGCCAAGCGACGACCGCGCATGTCGTCGATCGAGGCCGTACGTACCTCGTCGTGGCGCTTGAAGACGGAGCGCATGACGTCGACGAAGCCCATGTGGGAGGTGAAGTGGACGATGCCGAGCAGGCCCTTGAGCTGTTGCAGCGACACGATGATGGCCGCGCCGCCCATGAAGCCTGTCAGCGTCGCCTTGGACAGGAAGTCCACGATGAAGCCCAGCCTGCAATGAATGGATCATCATGCACCGTCATCCGTGAGCTCTAGCCTGCGGATCGAGATCAATGGAACAGTGGTGGAGGTTGAGGATGGATGGATGGATTGGGAATGGTTGTGGACCTGAGGAAGCCGAGGGACGCCTGGAAGACGCCGGCGAAGAAGGTGGAGGTGAAGGCGAGCTGCAGGTACAGGATGGGCTCCTCGTCCGGCGAGACGGCCTCCCGGAGCATGGACCCCATCACCAGCGACGCGATGGACACCGGCCCGACCGCCAGGTCCCGCGAGCTCCCCAGCAGCGAGTAGATCAGCGGCGGCACGAAGCTGGAATCTGCTTGCATGCACGCCAGCCGGCGAGCCGCCGCCCACAAGTCAAGATTAGCAATCCATCGACCGGCGGCGAAACATTACCGATGAATCGAAAAATTCTCGACCGATTTGCACGGGTGAAACGAAAACTCACATAGGCCGATGATTGGGGGCAGGTTGGCGAGCTTGGCGTAGCTGATTCCCTGCACGGCGAGGACGCGACCGGTGTTAGTTGCTGCGCGCGGCGCGCCGCCCATATTTCGGGCCGTGCCATGCCATAAACAACCGTGCCAAAAGTAGCTCTGAATTGAACGAAGGCGAGGGAGGGAGGGAGGAAGACGAAGCAGGGGAGGGAGGGAGGGGCAGATCGAGCACGTGCCTGCGGGATGGCGAGGCTGGCAATGGTGAGGCCGGCGACGAGATCGGAGCGGAGGAGGCGGGGGCTGTAGGCGGACCCCCACTGGAAGATGGGGAAGAAGTACTGGAGCGCCAGCACCAGGCGCCGCGCCGAGGACTGGTTCTTGAACTGGTGCAGCGGGTCGTCGGGGAAGAACACCTCCGCCAAGCGCTGCCGCAGCGCCCTCGCCATCGACCGGCGCTCCGGCAGCGACACCTTGTGCAGCTCCAGCACCGCCGCGCCCTCCCGCACCGCGGGCGGCGCGGGCGCGTGGTGACGAGCCGGCGCCGGCGCCGCGGCGCCCTGGGGCGGGGCCTCGACGTCGTAGGACAGGCTGTCCACCTTGTTGTTCACCACCATGCTGGTGGTGCCGTCAACCCCTGCCTGTGCCGGTCGCGTGGTCAGTGATCGACCGCCGGCAGCGGCGACCGACGCGGCCCTGTCGGCTTGGCGTGGGCTGCAGGTAGGGGGAGTGAAGAGGGGGGCGGTGTTTGTTGCCTTGACGGCTTGCTGGTCTGGATGGATTCTTGCGGAGGAGGAGGAGGCTTTTATAGGGAGGGGGCAGGAGGCGGGAGAAGGCACGCGCCACGCGGAGGTCTGGTCTTGACGAGTGAATTAACGAGGAAGAAGAGATATCGAACAGAGATACTGTGGTGGGTGGCAGCACTACCGGAAACAGAAAATTCGCCGAGCATAAAACTTTTGCCGAGTATTTTATTTCGGGCACTCGGCAAACAGTCTCTTTGCCGAGTGTTTTCAACCGGGCACTCGGCAAAGATCCGACACTCGGCAATAAGGTCGTTTGCCGAGTGCCATAAATACGACATTCGGCAAACCGCTTATAGACACTCGGCAAAGATCCGACACTCAGTAAATAAACGGCGCGTGCATCGCACGTGCATCGTCCGCCACCGGACTGGGCCGGCCGTTAGTCCTTTGCCGAGTGTTGGAGGCCGACACTCGGCAAAGAATGGCCGTTCGCCGAGTGCCACCCGCCCACACTCGGCAATTAAAGAAGGTCGCCGAGTGCCTCACCCCGGACACTCGGCAAACAAAAAAAAATTCGTCCCCTGGCCTCCACACTTTTTCTACTCCCCACGTATGAGATTTTGTAATCCATAATAAAAGTTGGTATATTTTGTGGTTTGTTTGCTATTTTTAATGAAATGATTGCATTAATAGGAATATTTTTATTCATGTCAAATTTTAACTGCAGGTACATGAAATGATGGATTATAATCAGTGGAAAAATTATATCCATATTATGGAGTCCGTATTGAGGTCTCAACCAGGAAATGAAAAGAAATTTTGAACATTGTTTTTAAAAAATACGACCACGAACGTGTGGTTGAATGGTTGTTAAATTCTAAAAAAAGCAAACGAAATCTGAAAATCACAAGATTTGTCAAGATATCATGATATTATGTGTGGAGGCTGTGGTAAAAAATTGAGAAGGTTTCGCCCAATTTCTGACATATGATGCTTAGAAACCGACTCATCTCCTGGAAGGATTCATAGAAGTTAGAGAGGACACAATAAGATTTGGAGTCCAAGTGACACTTGAGTTAAGGTTTGGCTTCAAATCTTTTTGTATAGGCAACATACAACACAGATTGGTTCGTGTCAAAATTTGAAAATTTTTCGGATGCGTTTACTATTTTTTATTGATTAAATGCAATTATAGATTTTTAGTAGATATAAATGCAATTTGCGCTGTAACTGCATGAAATAATAGAATATTATCAGTAAAAACATAATTTAACCATTGTTGAGTGATGGTGACACGATTTTGCCCAAGTGTATTGCAAAAAATTATGTAAAACATGAAATATGAGTGTATTTTGCCGAGTGTGTAAAGAAAACACTCGGCAAAAGTACCGTTTGCCGAGTGTTTTTCACAGACACTCGGCAAACAAAGAAGATTTGCCGAGTGCCAGATCCCAGGCACTCGGCAATGTACCTGGTAGGTCGAATTTCGTGCGCCAACAGGGTTAAAAAATTGAACCTTTACTTTGCCGAGTGCCAGATCTCTGGCACTCGGCAAAGAACAGGACTTTAGAAAAAATGAATCTTTACTTTGCCGAGTGCCAGATCGAGGGCACTCGGCAAAGAACCGGACTTACGTTTTTAGCAGACCCCCGCGCGCGGCCCGGCCTCTATCCAAAACCCCGCCCCACTGCGCCGCCCCCCTGCGCCGCCCCGGCCCGCCGCCGCGCCGCGCCGCCGCACCGCCCCGCCGTCCCGCCCCGCCGCCGCCCCGCAGCCCCAGCCCGCCGCCGCGCGGCCCCCGCCGCCCCGACGCAGCGCCGCCCCAGCGCCTCGCCCCGCCGCCCCGCCGCAGCGCCGCCCCGGCGCCCCGCCCCGCCGCCCTGCCTCGCCGCCCCACCGCCCCGACGCAGCGCCGCCCCGGCGCCTCGCCCCGCCGCCCCGCCGCAGCCCCGCCCCGCCGCCCCGCCCCGCCGCCCCGCCGCCCCGCCGCCGCGCCGCCCCGGACCCCCGGCGCCCCGGCGCCCCGCGGCCCCCGCCGCCCCGCCCCGGAGCCCCGCTGCCCCGCCGCCCCGGCGGTCCGTCCTCGAGTCGTCACTTTGTATGATAGCAAGGTGAGTCATCCTACACCTCTATTTCCGTATGATGTTCGTATATCACGTAACCTAGTTAGGCGTCTCCCGTTCGAAAGAGATACGGTTGGAAATATGTAGATGATTGCATATTTATAACCGTATCTTTTTCGAATTGTCCATGTCACTTTGGACAGCACGAGGATGTGTAGGTGGGTTTAGTTTCCATAGTCTACTCCGATCCGAGTTAGAGTTTCGGCAGCACCTTCCAATTGTTCTCCGGATACACAATCTCCATTCCAGGACGTGTATTTGGAGAACAGCGGGGAGGTGCTGCCGAAACTCTATCTCAGGTCGGAGTAGACCATGGAAACTAATCCCACCTACACATCCTCGTGTGGGATTAGGACCTATCTTCACCTACTAGACAGTATAGGAACGCGTAGATGCAACGTGAGTTTTTATATTACTCGCTGATGTGCTAGAGGATGGAGGATCTTTTGCTTGGCAATAAGACATTGGGATGAAATATTGTAGGCCCAGGTGGAGGTAGAACGGAAGCGCCGGGAGGAACTAGAGGCGAGGATCGAGGCGAGGATCGAGGCGAGGATTGAGGCGGAACGGCAGCTAGAAAGGCAGAGGACGGAGCAGATGTCGCAATACATGCAGAGTGTCTTTCACACTTTAGGTCAGACTCCACCACCTATGCCACCGAACCTATTCCCGTCACCTCGACCACCTCCTGCAGCTACTCCTGTGAGTCACTCTCAACCTTACAATCAACCTAGAGTTAAACTAGAAACTACAGGCACTACAGACTTACACTAGAAAAGTGACTAATGCAATCTCTATAACTTTGTGCAGAATCAATCGGCGGCGTCCAATGCGGATTCTTCTTGGGGGCAGTGGCCACCTGCACATCCTCCTCAGCCTCCTCATCCTCCTCAGTGACTTGTGAACTAGAGGTATTTCTGATGCAAAACCTGCGAATTACTTGTTTGTGAATAACTTGTTTCAACGAGAACTTGTGAATGTTATTTGTGTGCTTGTGATGCTTGTGGTGCAATTTATATGCCTGTGGTGTAATTTATATGTCTGTGCTTCTGTGATTGTTTTTTGAGAGGGGTCCTTTATACGTAAAATTTCTGTTTTTTAGTAGGGGGGCAGATACTTTGCCGAGTGTTAACACTCGGCAAAGAGGCCATTTTCTGTTAGGTCGACGTCTTTGCCGAGTGCCACGTGGAAGGCACTCGGCAAAGGCGTCGTAAAATTTTGCGGGATTGGCCTCTTTACCGAGTGCCACGTGGAAGACACTCGGCAAACCGTGTACCTTCACCGAGTGCCATATATAAATACACTCGGCAAAGATTTTCTTTTTACCGAGTGTCTGCCGTCTGACACTCGGCAAAGCAGCCGTTACCGTCAGAAACCGTTATCGCCTTTGTGCCGAGTGTTATATTTTGCCGAGTGTTGTATGGCACTCGGCAAAGGGTTTGCCGAGTGCCCGACAATCGACACTCGGCAAACCCACTGTTTGCCGAGTGAAAGTTTGCCGAGTATGGTTCGCCGAGTGTTACACTCGGCAAACCCTTTGCCGAGTGTATTTGGGCCTTCGCCGAGTGCCTGGGACACTCGGCAAACTTGCTGCTTCCGGTAGTGCAGGGTGGGTGCTTAATTTGGGCGTGCCTATTACCGGCGGATTCAGGCTTCTTTCACAATTCATCTTGCAGGATTAATCAGAGGCAAATACATGGAACCTAACACTCTTCTGATTAAGGAATTTTCATTCGTGTTGTCTGTTAATTATCTGCCCTTAATATCCCTTTTGGATATTTTTGCAAAAAGAAAACCTTTTGAATACTCTCTCTATTTCACTATGTTTGACTGTAAAATAGCCAGGGGCAATTTAATCATTTATAAGGGGACCATTAAATCCATAACAAATTAATGAGGAATGACCATCCAAATCTATCCAGATTGTGGAAACTAGCTTGTGGCTTGTGGGGATATAAAAGCTGGACCAACAGCTGGTTTGTTTTGTCAGCGCCGTTTTAACAGCCACAAGCTATGAATGATAACTTAGGGAAATAGTCTGTTTACAGCCGCTAGAGTTTGAAAGGCTAGATTCCACAGTCCGAGTGGATCCAAACGGACCTTAAGTGACATGATATCTTACTTTTTTTTATTTTGAAGCATGCATTAGTTTGGAAAATATAGTGGATACAGTTTCATAAATGTGATCTACATTTTTTTATTGACAAAAGTTTTGGAATGAATTCTCTTGAGGATATGGACAAATGTAGTGAAACGGATGGAGCAGCACAAAATCAATTCTTACCGCTACAATCTTATTGTAACATGATTGCTTTTCCCTCTCTTTTTCTTAAGGGTAATTCTTTTTTAGTTTTCAAGATGAGTTCTTTCCAAACAATTTTTTAACCGCCGTAGTGGTGTAAAATCCTAGAATCCTAGATTTTGTTGGTTGAAACATACCATAATATATATATGTTGTATTTACAAAAGTATACCTTTTTTATGGAAAAACTTAAAAGGAACCAGTTTGTTACTACCTATACTCTGTATAGGTAACTTGTCCACTTGGTACACCACAAAAAAAAAACATCACTGCCCAAGTTCATCCATCAACTCCCTGGCCCTGGGTAACAAAATTAAAGTCCATTATCAACCATGAAATCCAGGATCAGTTACCGTTGGATCCTCCTTGGTTATTATAAGTTGATATAGCTAGGGGTAACCATCTTATGGCTTTTACAAGCTTGGTGGTTGCTAGAGTTTTGTTTTCAACATCCCTTCTATTAACTCTACCATGTCTGAACGGGGTCTTAGTAGTAAAATTACCTGACCAGCTTGACAGTTTGGATATCATTGCACAAGTAAAATATGCCCGATATTCTTAGTACGGGTTGCTGGTCGGCTTCTTTTTATTCCTGGTGAAATCGAATTACATGGTAGTAAAATATAAAGCATCTCTCTCTGTTCTAGCAGTGAATCTGTCTCGAACTCAGTGCCTCCCCTAGTTAAAAAAAGAAGCAGAAGATTCACCACTCTTTGTAAAAAAAAAGGGAGGAAACTCCTGGTGGAAGGTGAATACCTTTTGGCCCTTAGATGATGGATGCTGGAATGGTTGCCCGCAATTGGTGGGGTAAGTTCCCAGGGATCACTTTGTGCTCATTCTTAGTGGGGTGCCCAATTTTAACGGTCGTGTATATCCATCCGGTGACCATGCTTAATTATGAGCTCAGCTTTGATTAGTGAAAGCAGGCAAATGATGGTATCCATTATCCAAATCTCTATAATAAATGTGATTGGGTTCTAAAAATATTTGCAGATTATTGATCAAATAATTCAAGTAGCTTGATATTATATTATGCCAGTTAATTAGGAGGAGATTATTAACTTAGACTTATAACTGATGAGCAAAGATAAATAATTGAGTAGTAGTAGAATTACAATTTCCCAAAGGATAAATGCAGCCAAACTATATATATCCTCAGACGACCCAAAGCAAAGGAAGATCTAGTAACTATTGGGTGCAAGTGCAATACTACATTCACATTTCGAGACAAGTTGAGCTAGTACCTTCTGAACCGTCAGTTGTGACAGGTGCACCAAGAAGCCATGATACCAACCGTTATATTTCAATGACAAGGCAAGCCTATGATCTATCACTTACCACATAGTAGAGTGGATCTTCCAATTGTCCATCCTTGGAGTCAATAGCTAGCCTACACCTTCCTTCCAAAGGTGACCTGTGTGCCTATCTTCCTACATTTTCTTGCAAACGTTGAGGAACATTTTGAATGCAAGGAAAGACGATTAACTAGTGGATGACCATGTGAGATGCATACAGAGATAGCGCCCGTGGCCGGCCCTAATTGCGGTGACGATGTGATATTAGAGGCCAATTTGGCAACATGACACTGTCGGCCAGCAAACGCACCCTCAGAATAGGTAGAGGAGTGGAGCACCAAAAGTAGGAACTGCTAATAGACACCATGTTTTCCTTTGCTGAAAACATCTTGTGCAACAAAACGTTACCTTCCTGTGGTGTAGGAAAAAGGAGCTGCCGAGTTACCCACAATGAGGTATCTTAAGTTGAAACGCATGCAACTTTGCTTTGTATGCCTGATGATGTCCGTGGGTATGTGAATGTGTTTCGAGTTTGGTTAGAGCATGTGTTTAGGTAGCTAAAATATCCTTAGTTATACACTAATCTACATAGGGGTGGTAATGGATCATGGCTCTAGGGCTCCCTTCGCAATCCAATTTGACCTTTAATTTTTCTAGCTCAAAATTTATAAGATTAGAGCCCGACCTTTAGATTATCTAGACTATAAAATTTAAGACCCTTTACCACCTCCAAATCTACGTCATGATCGACTCACGTGCTTGCGCCCAGTGCCTCGGCAGTGTCACCATCATATATCGTCTCAATCCTTTGCTGATGAAGTAGCATGCATCAAGCCACCAAACTATATTCCCTTTTGTTATGTTGGAGTCGTACGTACATTGAAAGTTGCAAATTCAATTCTTATCCAAATCTGGCCCACCTTTTTTTTTGTTCTTTCAAGCTAAAACTTTGTGTAGGAGCTGTCATCAGACTATAATCAAGTTCCTATTCAAACTTTTAAGAGGTCTCAATATATACGGAACTTCAAAGTTTAATTGGGTCTCAGCTGAACAAGGTTATGGTCGGCGCAGTCTGCTGGATTTCTAAACTCTTCTAGGTTCAATTGAAGACTATGGATCAGGATTTCAGATTAATTAACTCTGGGTATTTGGCTATTTAGAATTCTAGCTGATCTGCAGAAAATTGAAAAAAAAATTGATGTATATTCTTTGTTTTATTATTCAACTGAAATGCAAATGAAGCAGTTACCTTCAATATTTTTTTAAATTGAAAAAAATGATTGTTTCCTTTTCAACTCATTTCTTTGAGAAGAAAACATGTCCCTTTTTTATCTCACTTTGCTAAAGGCAAGTATATAACTCTGTGAAAAAAGTTACACGATGCTTTTTCAAAAATCTTTGAAGGACATAAACCTTTTTTTTTCTTTTCTCGGACTTCTGGCATGCATGGTACAAGGTACACGCGACATTACAGTATCAAATGTATGGTTCGGTACAGTTGGAGTAAGTGGGTTGTACGTTTGGTGTATCCACTGTACTAGGCGTGCCAAGGGAACAATTAACTAGGTGTGCACATAAGAAATGCGAGACTGAATTAGCGAGCGTGACAACGACCTGCACTCCTGCAGCTAGCCCAAGAATGGTTTGGATTAGATGCGATAAAGAGATTTAAAGTGCATGCACGGCCAAATGCACGCGAATAGTAGTCAAAAGCCGGTCAGCAGCTTAAGTGTGGACTATGTTGGAGTAACTGGGCAACTGGGGACTTCTAGTTCACGGTTTGGCAGCTGATATAGTAATCTAGCTGGGGGAAGGAATTGAAGTACTGAGCGTTGCAACTTTGTTTTGTTTTAGTTTCTAATATGTTACATTTGGCACAAAGCCTTTTTACGGTCTCTGAAAAATTCCATGAGGGTTCAGAAACTTATACCTATACAGAAGTACTTATTTACAGTCTGAAAATCCAAGTACCGTAGTAAAAATAGCCTCTGCTCATAAAAGTCATCTGATAGTAATCATGAAAACAAAGAAAAAGGAAGGACGACTGAATATGGAACAAGTTTGTGGATGTCTTTTTTGTTGGCATGAGCCGGGACACGTGTTGATTTGCCAACACTAGCTCTACTAAGCTGCCCAGTGCCCACAATTTTTAGGCATCACTGGGGACTCAGGAATTCTATTGCACTACTACACAAAACACACTGATAATGGCGGTTGAACCGGCAGTGGGCGTCAGGCAGAGACAATTGGTCCTAAGATCAAAGCGTCACAAGTCACGTGAGAGTCCATGACCTTTTCTCTCGTGCGAAGCTTTTTAATCTATCATCTTACATATCGTTAGATTTAGACTTTTGAATTGAATTGATCGGTACATGCAACTCAATACTTTCAATACTTTCAAGGTTCTAATAAGATGGATCACTAGCATATATGGCCATCACAGTCCAGCTGCGCAACCTGTAATTCTGGAAGCTACTACACAGTTGAAATGCAGGATCACGCTTGCACCACTACACGTGGTGATTCCGTGATTGCAGGTCTTCCTTTTCACCCTCCTCCCTAGCAAGCTCTGAACCACTCTTTCAGTTTACACTGCCCCTGGACCACTCCATCGCCGACCCACATCTCTCCATTCCTCAGCCACGAGGCGCATGCACAGATAATACTGGCTCGTTCTCGAATCTCGACTACCCCTCACTTCCATGATCACCTCTTCCTTCATGTCAACGTACCCTTCCATCCTTCGATCCATTCCTATTGCTCAATCAAGATGAAAAAGGTCGCCGCTGAAACTGAAGTTCTGGTGCGGTTATCGCCCCGACCACTACGGACGAGCGAGGTCAACGACGGCGCCAGCTTGTGATGGACGCAGCAGCATCCAGCTGGGGCCTGGTGGTCGTGTCTTTTCAGTAGGTTAGGATTTGATCACTGCACACCGAGCCTGCAGCTCAAATGATTGGAGCCACTCATCATCAGACGACGCTCATCACCAAGTGTGCATGCAGTGAGTGATCGATCAGCCATGATCTGAATCTGATCACCATTCAGGATCTCAGGCTGATGATCCGTCGACCGTGGCACGCGTTGGAGTATAGATGCATGTGCTGCTCCATCATCTCTCAAACAAACTAAACCTCATCGTATCATCCAATTCATTTGCGTCCGAATATTGTTGATGATACATGATTGGCTGTTCCAGATTAAAAGGAATGTCTGATGTGTACGAGACAGTCCTAGCTAACAAAGATGGGTCGATGCTCATCAGCTTAACTATCAAGTGTCACTGGTGATGTCTCGTTTTCTTTGGGGAATACGGTTCTCGTGCCAGGCTAGGCTACGAGGACAATGATCCCCCCCCCCCCCCCCCCCCCCACAGAACAGATGCACAAGGCGACGACGTCCATCTATCACGGGTCATGATCCGTGCAGAGACTGCATGTGCTGTACGTGTGTGTGCTCTTTTCTCTCTTTTTTTTTCCTTAATTCTCTGAACAAGCGCATGCACAATATTATAGCCAGCACTCAACAGCATGTATTGTATGCTATTCCTTTCGTTACAAACAAGTAACAGCAACTGATGATCGATCCATGTACGTACGCGTATCAATTCATCGTCTTTCCAAGTCTGATCTTCTACCAGCTGCTGATCTGAAAGAATCCATGCATCATCTGAGGAGTAACGGATTAATGGATGTGGATGAATACGTGTTAGGCACGAGCAACTCTACTGCCATAGACCGATCGATCACCATCCATGGCCGCCCTCCCTTGACTTTGGATTCTGAAGATCTATCGATCTTGGAGCGAGCTCGATACCGGCCGGCCGGTAGAAAAGGAGAGGCCAAACGCGCTGACACATGGGCGCGCGCGACCAAAGGAGCAGCACCACTGATCGATCGAGCCACTCTAGCTCGACGGAGTTCCACTCGGCGATGTGACGGCACGTCGGAAAGAGGAGAGAGCGGCAGCCACACCGGCGGCGACCAATGGCCGCCGATTGGGGAATCTCCTTTACTGTTTCGACCATAAATCCGGCCGCTTCTTTTCCGGGCGGAAGCGGCGAGTGGTAGGCGATCGATGCGAGCGGCCTCGACAGCTCTCCTCGTGGATTCGGCCAGGCCGGCCGGTCGTGGAGGCGTACATGTCTCTGCGAATTTTTATTCTCCGCTGGCTCCTGCACCTTTTTTCTCCCGGGCGCTCATGTTCCATGCATGGTCCTCGCAACAGCCCAGCGCCGGCATCTAACCTAAGCGTAGCGTAAAGCTCCGTCGTTTTGAAAGAAGGGGACAACTCTTATACTAGTACGACTGCATATCATTGACGATCGATGTGCTGAATTAATTTGTTCCCTTTGCGCTAATAATGCGCTGGAAAAAAGATCTAGCATTTTCTTTTCAAGTAGGAGTACGTCACAATCTAATCTAGGTTTGTATAGCACAACACTCTAAGGAGCCGTTAGGTAATAAGCTAGCGCACTGTAGCGTGGAGCCGCCTCCCACCTCTTCATTTGTAAATATTCTTTTTTTTTGGAAGAAAAGCAGGAGCACTGTTGATTCATTATGAAGAAGAGAATAGCAAGTTACAGTACATTTGTAAATATTCAGACTCAACGTATGAAAAGTAATATGCAATCAAAAAATTTGAAATTTTTGAATCAGGGCGGCCTGAAAATGTCGCTCATTTTTCCTATAAAGGAATTGAAGTACCAAGGTGCGAAGCAAGATATTTGTACTTGGTTTTTATAATGATAAATGGTGGTATTTAGAAGCATGGGTATTGATTATTTTTATAGTAATAAATAATAATAACATATAGTGAAGGTGAGTAATTTAAACAACATGTAGTATTGATTATTGTTGTTATAAATCTCTGGCCGTCCGCCACCTGGTGGGTGTTCAAACTGAGTATCACTCCTGCTACGTTTGCGCGACCAAAAGAATTAGCCAGTGATGGTACGTACGCTCCATGGAATATCTCTTCTTTCCGCCAATTTTCAAACTCCCCGCTGATTTGTTAATGAAAAGAGATCTACTAGCGCCTTGTTAAAGTACATGTACAGCCTTCGCATCGGTTCTGAGCGGTTCGATCACCACCGGTTCGAGTCAAACGAAGGAATATGGGCGCACGAAAAAGGAGCCACTCCAACGAATAATCATTAGCATGGAACTGCAAAGTTTTTGTCCCTCCGTGTGTGCGTAAGGAAAGATTTCATCTTGCATTGACCTTATGCTCTCTGCTTTTAGTTATATACAGACTGTACTCAGCTTTCCTCGCAAAAAAAAAGAAAAAAAAAAGACTGCTCAGCTTGCCTTTGTTGGTAGTAGCTAGTAGAGAGGTACTTTGCCCGGGTGGAATATTCTTGGAAGATCCTCTTTTGTAGCTTACGGTTTCACTCACTAAGGGAAAAAAAATCGGAGCACTCATGTATGTGTATAATCATTAGCCCACCAATTGGACGGCTCCGGTTGGGAGAACATATGCGCGCGCCGTGAAGAAAAATAAAAGGCATGCAAAGGTCTGTCATGATTTCATGTTTGCTTCCGGCACTGAAAACTTGGCAATTGTAGATGGTCTTCGTAGTGTAATGATGCAGCCAATGCAAGCCAAGATACGTATCTCTCCGCACGAGTTAGATGATAATCTGTCTCCGTGCCGGTGTTAGCCTAAACGGTAAACGCTAAACATTCGGTCGCCTACCGTTTAACTATTTATTTGGACTAAACGACCATTTAAACAGATTAAACGGTCACTAAACGGGGTAAATGACTGATTAAACGGATACGGGTAGCTATTGTGTAGCGTTTACACGGTGTGTACACGGGCTAAACGGGCATGTGCTCTGTGCTGCATGCGCTCCTTTAAAATCAAATCGTTGGTTGGACAAACACGACTCGGAAAGCAAGGATGTATAAAAGCTAGTCCAAGTTCTTCGCTTCCACAGTTTTTTTTAATCGCATATGTTATTCTTTTTATTTTTAAAAGCAGTTGAATTAGTTGGAGCTGATGAGTTGCAAGATCGATCCAGCGACTGAACAAAAAAAGAAAAAAAACAGCAAGGATGGTTGGAGACCGAGACGGAGTTGCAATTTTTGGTACACTTTCTTTAAGGTTGAGGACAAACAAAATAGTTGATACCTGTGCATACCCACCGCTGGCCATGATTCGCTGGGTGGCAGGAACCGTACGCAAGATCTCCTGTCCGATCGGGAGCCTGCGGCCATGCATGCTCAGCTCCAGGCTTTGCCGGAAAGGGCTCTGGCGCAGCAGAGGCGGCGCTTCCCGATCCCCCAACACGCTGGTGCGGTGCGCAGGCGTGCAGTGCGCGCGGCACGGCGGCAGCAGTGCACGCAGAAGCGAGCGGCGTGTTTGTGTGGCCCGCCGGGGCGCCGGCCGTCATCCATCCGTCCACCATGCACGGCGCCAGCGCGGCGGCGTAAAGCAGGAGCAGCTGCCGCGGCGAGGAGGCAGCGCGGCCTAATTTCACGTGGGGAGAGATCGATCTCTCCCACGTCGCATCCTATCGGATCGGCGAGGCTGCCCGCCGGCCGGCCTCCCTGCCGGCCCGCGGCCACGCGCTTGCTGCTGGCCGCGGCGCCGGCCATACGAGCACCAGTGCGTGCAGGCAGGCAGGCAGGTGACACGACAAGCCGCCCGCCTGCGCTGCGCCGACCCAACCGGGCCCGCCCAACAGCGAGAGGACATCCGCCGGTTTCTCAGTCCGTGCCTCTGCCATGTGGGGCCGAAACCCCACGGACAGCACCAGTGGCCGCGGGCCGTGGGTTTCTATCGGCGGGTGGAGTCAACGGCCGCGCCGACGAGTCGACGACCGGTCCAGGACCCGCGGGTTACACATGCTGGAGACGCTACGAGTAGTGCGCGGCGTACGTGAGCACCGAGCCCCAGGAGGAGGCGAGTCCTCAACTGAACGCATCATATCTTCAACTGGCCGGCCCCGGCACTGCACACCGAGAGAGATCTGACGATGGTTCCTGTGCGGCGTGGACCAAGCCTGAACAGATGCCCTGCAGACACACGCTCATAGTAGCTCATCGTCGATCCATGGGTCTGCCGTCTGCAGCAAGCAGGGCGCGCTAGCTGGATCGGCGGCGTGTCGACAAAGGCATCGTGCGAGATGTACGCAACGCAAACGGAGTGGTCGGTCGGCGCATCATCAATGGACAATGGCGTCGGCACGCGCCGCCGCCGCCGCCGCTGGGGCTGGGGCTCCTGCCCCGGCTGCCATGCCAGCTGATCATCAAGCCGCCGGCGAGCGAGCGGATATTCGCGGCATAATCCCCGCACTTGCTCCGACACCGCATCATGCCCCTCCGATTGACCCCTCCCTCCTCTTTCCCCTCCGCCTTTCCGACCCGTTCCCTTTTTGCCTTTGCTGGGTCGTCTCGCCGTTCGTTCCACCACCCCCGGCCGCGAGCCGCCGTCCACTCACGCGGGCCTGACGATGAGCTGCTGCTACTACAACTAGCAATGCTACCTTAGCTTCGACTCTTTCTGTGTTCGACTGGCATTGTGTTACTGCCAAGCTGATCGAAAAAGGCTACTCGCTACAACACTAGCCTCCCTTTTTACTGCCTCTGGTAATAAGTAGTGGCGGTAAATGGAGACGGCGCTGATGGCCGTTGGTTTAGTTTCTCTCTCGCAGCTATCATATTGCATTGCAAGCGTCATCACAACTCGCAGACGATGGCATCAGATTGAGATCGCGCTCGGCCCAATACTGGATCCAAGTGACTTTCTGATGGCGTTCCAAGGGATTTCAGGCATCCAGCATTGCCAGATTGATGGGTTTCACTTTCACCTGATGGCTGGATCAACAAGCACAGTCAGCAGCAAGTAGAGGACGATGGACCAAGAAAGGCCTCCGCGGATCCAAGTACAGTAACTCAGCAACGTCTTCTGGCTGGTAACATCATCAGTATTATTTGATGGTTGAACATAACTCATGACACCATCGATCGAGGCATCAACGATCGGTCACCGGGCAGAGTCCAACACCTCGGTTCTGATAAAAAAAAAAAGCAGGTGAAAACCGCAGGAGAAGAACCATCTGGCGTCTTTACACAAGAAACTGCAACTGCAGCAACACTAGAGGCACCCCGCCACACGTCAAGAAATCAATCTGGCAGTGTGGCTGCGGCCGTGATATGAATTTCCCCAGTTTTTGATGATATATAACAACAACCTGAATACAGTTGCATTCAGAAACAGATATGGCCATATTGTACGACAGAACCACGAAATACATAGTAACCGTAACTGGAAGAATGCCATTGCCAGAGATAAAAAAGCAGAGGAAGTGAAAGCACTCAGGTATACAACAAATCAACAATGGCTGTGACATCATTGTTGCAGAGCTTGCATGTCAAATAAAAAGTATTGGCATAAACACATGAAAGCTGAATTCACAAGAACTAGGCAATACTTGTCTTCTTGAGAATCTAAGCAAGGACACACACATAAGCAGAATCCAGCCTCCAATCAATGTTCAAAAAGGCGCTAGGCGGTTTCTAGGCGGTGACCCACCGCCTAGAGCCTAGGCGTTTCAAGGCGGTAGCACATACACACATATACATATGTATCTTGCCATACACATACATATATCTCCAAAAGGAAAAAAAATAAGAAACCGATGGGCCTAACTTTGGACAAAAGCCCATTAAAACGGCCCAACCCAAATGAACAGAAGAGCCGTACCCAACCTCCCAGCCCCCCCCCCCCCCCCCCCTCACGGACTCACCCCTCCCTCGATCTCACTCGTCGCCACCCTTGCTGCCTCCTCCGCCGCCCGCCCGCCCCTGCCTCCTCCACCGCCGCATGGCGGCGCCAGTCCCCTGCCTCCTTCTCCGCCGCCTGTCCCTACCATCGCCGCGCCCATCCCTACCTCCACCTCCGCCACAGGCCACCTAGGGGACCACCTACCCCCTAGGCTAGGCGGAACCCCCTCGCCTAGCGCTTAGTCGCACCTAGACGGCCGCCTAGAACCCTCTTTTTGAACATTGCCTCCAATATTGAACTACATATATAAGAGCCCGCAACTAATGAAGAACACCATGCTGGAATGTGGGTTACATAGCATCACAAGGGAAAAACCATGTCGGGCACCCTGGCAAACAGGCCGCACCGCTGTGGTCTCTGCCAACAACGGCGTGATCGTCCCGTTTCTCTGGTTGAACACACCGGAGTCAACAAGAGGACCAGGAGCAGGATATGCTCTGGAATAGTCACATGTGAAGTAGATGCAATCTTCCTGAGGTAAACCACATTCAGTAATTCAGTAGCAGGGAGAGACTTGGAGTATGTGCCAACAAAGAGCGCTTGGCCTGCCAAAGAGCTAACTCTTCTCCATTTATGAGAAGAATTGGCGGTCATGTCTGCCTCAAAGACCTTGAACCAACTGGTGCGGCTATGTTGCCCCAAACTAGAGAACGAGACCTCAACCTGCCGCACAACAAGCAACAGTCTACCACCAGATTCAACTAGATAATACCAAAATGTTAAGAGATATCTCTCGGTAGAGGACCCGTGTGCAATATCTGAAAGCTTGATAGTGTCAATTACGCATTTGATGGATGAGATTTTTGGCTTACATTTGTGGTTATCAGCAATCTCAACAAGGAAGAGCCCCCTGGAAATGAAAGCATACAGCTTTCCATTAAAGAACACAACATCAAAAGTATGCTCATGATTATACTTTCTCAAAATGTTGTTGGGAAACGGGGGCTGGCAAATACTAAGTGTGATGTTAAAATGATCATCCATGATCAGCACAGCAACAAGGGAATCTGATGATAAGTCCAAGGACGAGGGCATGACCAACTTATAGAAAAGTGGATTGCCGGTGTAGGCATTCCTCGTTTGGTGCCAAACGGTGGCTGGCTTAGGAAGCTGCAGCATAGTTTTGGAGAAAGGGTTCACCAAAAAGAACCTATCATCATGTTGCATAAGTAAGAGCCAGTTGTCAATAGAGCCATGGTAACGAGCATCATCAGGAATAGGCATGCGGTGGATTTCACCACCCGGGATGCTGAGGAAGGTCCCATCAAGGAGGGCAAGCCATGGGAGCGGAGGGGGCAGGGGCTGCAGTCAAGCATTGTAGCGCCATGCCTGGCAGACTGCTCGCAGTCGAACACGGTCAGCAAGGGAAGGGAGCCGCCCGAGGACAAGGCCCAAAAGTTTTGGCTGGAGGTCGGGCCAAGATGACGGTTGTGTAGCATCCATCGTGCAGGATCACAGGCCTAACAAGAAAATGTGTTAAACAAAGAAAACAGCAAACTTAACTATGCATATTCTGAAATTTGATGAGCAGCAATGTTAAGCACATCATAAACAATTCCACAAGGCATCTGCAGCTGTTAATCCGAGCTGAAACTAAAATGAAATGTCTAAACAGAAATATGGTAAGGACTGAGCCTATCTCAACTGTGCGAGACACTCCCTTTTCTCAAACCAGTATCAGCAGGACTAGAATTTTTTTTTTAAAAAAAACAAGTTACAGCAGGACTAGATTAAAAGTAGAGTGAAAAGCACACGGTCACGGTGTCCTTAAATTTTTCCTGGATTCTCACGTAGGTCCATAAACTATCAAAGTGAGTCTGAACAAGTATCAAAGCGAGTCGTAACAAGTAGTAACATAGCCACCTAGAGCAACCTGATATTCAGAGACCATACGCGATTTATTTGTTCCAAGAAAAGTGCTGAAAGAGCAACCAGATGCTAATTGGCACTAAATCAGAGCTTCTTTAGCCTACGACAAGCACAAACAAGCAGTCCCCTACACTAAACCAATTAAACGAACTCCATGAGACCAGAAGGCACGAAATTGGTTAGTAAGGTAGTAGCAACTTGCTCAGGAGGGGCAGGGACTAGTTGTGGAGGCACTTACTCGAACGAGAAGCGAGGTGATGGGAAGGCAGGGGGAACCGACTCCTCGCAGAGACTAGCAGCGAACCGAACGCAACTGCCAGGCCGCGGGGAAAAGCGCCTCCACTCGCGAAGCAGTGCGCGACTGGGTCTGGGCGGTCGCGGAGGGGATGCTGCGGCAGTGCGGGCGGCCGGAGGAGGAGCACAGCGCCGGATCTTGTGTTTTCGCCGGCGAGGCTCTACATCGCCGTCGCCTCGTCGGCGATTATAGAGGGCTCCTCCGATTGGAAGTGGGGCATCGAGAGGAAGGGGAGAAGGGAAGAAGAAGAGCCGACTTGTGGGCCTTCGATCGGGCCGGGCCGTCATTGGCACTGGCTGTGAGCCTGTGACATGTGTGGTCCGTTTCGGCTACTTTTCTCTGTGAAGATTGATTTGCTTCACCGATTTGGATTGCAGAGTAGCGTAGCTGAAAAAAAATCTCAAATCTCAAAAAAAGAAAAAAACTGACAGAAAACTCACGTTTTATTCCTTAGCAGCATATAGAACGAACTTCCCCATAATTTGACAGAAGGCAACAAAGGCTCCAGAAGAACACTGAACAGAAAAACACCAGAATACGATGAGATCATCTAGCAGAGCAAAACAAAAGGCAGCCTATTAAGGTTGGTGATCTGGGAGCAGCAATACCATGCATTTGTTGGCCGCTGCATCAGGCATATATACGCATTAGATGATGAAGCAGGAAATGCATCAAGATTCAAATTTGCAGGATACGGCCGCATGCACAAGTAGGAACTTTCCAAGCACAAAACCAAGGCATAACAGGAGAGTGAAAGGAAAACCACAGCAGCCAGGTCAAACCATTCAACGCACATTTTGTGAAATGAAATGCTCCTTTCGCTACAGCATCACCATAAGTAAACATATCCGAAGTATACCCGGTACAAAGAACAGCTAGCTTAATAATAGTACTGCATGCAGATAACAGTTAAGTCTTGCAGAGTAGCCATAGCCAACACGGTTCAGAAACAAATCACTAAGACATAATCCGAAGACAATAAGCAGGCATAATCCGAAAACAATAAGCAAGCTAATCTTGGTTGATTACATCGCGTGCGTCAGCAGGGAATAGCCAAGTTGGACGCCACTGACCACCGTGATGCTTCGGCACAGCTGCGGCGGTCTCTGATAGTAAGGGTGTGATGACCCCGTTTCTCATGCTGTACACACCAGAATCGTGAAGAGGATCAACAGCATCGTTACGATAGTCACACATGAAATATATGCAGTCCTCTTGAAATCCAGTGTTCTCTCCAGCAGGGAACGACTTGGAGCACTGCTTCCCAACAAAGAGCACTTGGCCACCCAACTTAGTGAGGCATCTCGACTGGCCTGGTTTGGTGCTCAAATCTGCCTCAAAGACCTCAAATGCCGGGCAGTGCGATCACAATCCAAGGGATGCTCACGTGTTGCATCGGTAAACTCAATCAGTCGCTTCACCATCAATAGTCTACCACAACATTCAACTAAATATTTCTTCTCCATGTACGACTTCCCACTGGACAGGGTTCTGGGCAAGATCACTCTTCTAGTGGGGTACTTAGTTATGCATTTGACGCGTGATATCCTTGGTTTACTATCAGCGCCATAGTTAAGCTCAAATGTCATGAGCACGTCATCAATACCAAGACCATAAAACTTTTCCTTGAAGAAGGTAGTATCCGAAACGCAGTTCCATCCCCGGTTCCTCCATATGGGCAAGTAGGTTGCAATTGGTGGCCGACACATACTAATTGTCCCACCATTGTCCAAGATGAGCGCAGCAACAAGGGAACCTGGTGATGATTCCAGGGGCGAGGGAACCACCAGCTTCTGGAAACTGGAACCAATCCTGGGGCTTGCCTCGAACCACTGGATGGGTAGCTTGGGAAGGTCCAGCGTGGCCTTGGAGAAAGGGTTCACCAGTGAGCACCCACCATCACTGTGCACAAAGAATAGCCAGCTGTCAATGGAACCACAGAAGAAAGCATCATCCGGCGCCGGCATTCTGATGATTTCCCCATCGGGGATGCTCAGGAAGGTCCCATTGAGGAGGGTGAGCCACGGAAGCGGAGAGGGCAGGGCCTGCAGCTGAGCACTGGAGCGCCATGGTCGGCAGACAGCCCTTAGTCGGACACGGTCGGCTAGGGAGGGAAGCCGCAGGAGGACAAGTCCCAAGAGTTCTGGCTGGAGGTCTGGTCGGACCGAAGATCGCGCCTCCTTCTTCATCATGGAAACTGCAAGCCTAACAAGAAACGGCACAAGGCTTAAAGTTAACAAACAACAGGCTTATTAACAATGTGTAGTAAACCCTTTAAAAAAAACAATGTGTAATAAACATGAGCACTTGTGCAGTGAATCAAGAACCGTATACTATTCCACAAGGCAGCATGCAGTTTACGATAGCAGAACGACAAGCTTAGAGTCTCGGAAATTCCAGAGGAATACCCCTATTCCATTTTCCATCTAGAGAACTGGAGTGCTGGAATTTTGCTAGATTCTAGCAGTAATTCTATTGTTCCATGCAGTACTTGCAGAATTCCTTCGAAATTCTTACGCCGCAAACGGAGCCTTAATGCGTAATAGTAATGATCGGGACCCTAAGTTACTGTAACTAAGCCCCACGATCAGAAGCAATATCCACCCATCACCCATCTGATTTTTTTTCAGGAAAATCCTGAAACATCTGTATCTACCATCAAACTTTCTGTAGGCGTAGGTATAAAACCCCCACACCAAAGTAATCAGATCAATCAGAGAGGCATATTTAGATTTGGTCAGTAAAGTATTAGCAGTTTTCTCGAGGATGCGAAGAGGGTAGGAGGGTGGGAGTCTATCTCATTCTGCCTAATGGCTGCCGGGCGTAGAGAGGAGAAGAGACGCGAAGGGCGAAGGCCGGAAACTTACTTCCCGCGGACACCAGCGGCGAGCGCTCGATCCGGCTTGTTGTAGCGAGCCGCCGCGGCCACCGGCCCAGCAGCGCGAGGTCCGGGATACTGCAGTGGGATCTCCAAAGGTGGCCGCACGCAGGTGGAAGGCGAGGAGTAGGAGCGGGCCGCCGGAATCGGTGGCTCTTCTCGACGAAGGGCCCCGTTTGGATGGGCTCAAAGAAACGGATTAAACAATGGATTAAGGCAAAATTGGCTAGTGGGTACCTTTCATTGAATGGTTTTTGCTACAAGCCACTAAGGTGGTGATTGGTAGGCTGCATTACCTCTATCCAGGCTTATGTAGTGCAGTTCATACATGTTTGGTTGCCTGAGTAAAGGTATTAACCAGGTTTATGCTATGCAAAAGCACTTTTCAGACTGGGAAAAACGAGATTCAATCTCGTTTATCTCTTATGCAGCCTGGAAAACGAGATTCAATCTCGTTTATCTTTTATGCAGCCTGCACAAGCTATCGCTAGCCGATGTGAAAGAATCGATTCACCGCCTGGACACGCACCGCCCCGCTGCTCTCGTGCCGTCACCCTCTCGGCTCTGGTTCCGCCTCCTCGCGCGGTCGCGCCCGTGGATGTGGATGGGGAATTGGTCGCTGCCGGTGAACCGAACGACGCCGGAACTCGTCAGCATGGAGGTTGAGGGCCTCGACGCAGCGGCCTACAGGGTCCGCGCCCGCCGCCTTCTTGCTACTGGCCTGCTGCCGGCGTCGCCGTGGAGGAAGGAGACGAGGGACACCAGCTGGAGGCTGCGGCGCCACTGCCATTGAAGAAGACGAGGGGCACCGACTGTAGGCCGTGGTGCCGCTGCCTTCTTGCTGCTGGCTTGCTACCGGCGTCGCCGCAGAGGCAGAGAGAGAGGGAAAATCGATCAGCAAAAATGGCCAGCAGCAACGTCACAGAGCAGCGGCAACGAGGCGCCGCGATGGACGGCCATGTGAGCGTCGCGGCAGCAGCGCCCAGCACCAGCGGCGTGGCGGCACCGTACGCCGACGGGGACGATAATGTAGGCGCCGGCGTCGCCACAAGCTCCACGAGCGAGGTCGCAACAGAAGGTCTCCCTGCCAAATTCGAGCTCTAATTGAGTTCCTCCCACTAGGATCTAGCGAATTTAGTATGTCTTAATTCCTGGACCAGGTAACCAATCACCAATCTTTGCCCAGTAAACACTCTTAGGTATGTCAATTTGCTACTGGACACCGCACCTCATATTTTAGTCATGTTAATTGGAAAGCGTCAGAAAGGACAATTTTGCCCCGCCGCTACCCATTGAGGCAACACGAGCGCGACTCCAATAACTCCCTCGCGACATGCGGCGGCGGCGTGCGGAGATTCTTCCCGACGCGCAGCCCCTCTCGACGGCAGCTAATCCCGGTGGTGACCCCTCCTTGCCGCTTCCCCTCCCGGCGCTCGCGTTTCCTCTCTTCCCCAATCAGTTCACAGGCACGGAGGCACCATATCCTCTTCCGTCCCACATCCACCAGACTTCTCTGCCGGTATCCACGCGGCGCACCCCAATCACGCCCAGCAGGGCCACACCGGCCTCGTGGCCGGCGCACTCGAGCGCTGCGGCCCCTGCGAGCAGGCAACGGGCACAGTCACGACAGGACCGGCCTCCGGGAACAGACGCGTTGGGAGCCAATGCCGATTTGTTTCTTGCCTTTTCGTCAGGTACAGTCGCAGTTCGGGTTGGAGATGATGAGATGAGAGGATGCAAGGTAGGATAGTCGAATCCAGTAGCTTTCCACTAAAACAAAATATAATAATAGATTCAGTGTCCTACGGCAAATTGCCATAGATTTCAAGTGTCTTTTGGCAAAGACAGTATTTTTAGTGGTCTGTAGCAAAAAAATCACCTTTAAAAAGTGTCCACAGCTAATTTTGCCATGCATTAAATATGAGCTAATTGTGGACTAATTAGGCTAATAGAATTTATAACCAATTAGTTATTATCAATACAAATCAACCGACAATTAGTCATTTATTCCTCCTTTAGCATGCAAATCCAAGGGCTAAAATTTAATCCTGCACACAAAAAGGATATTTTTAAAAATAGAAAAAAATTCAAATTACTCCCTCGGGTATGGTCAAAGTCTGTTATCTTTTGATTCAATTTGACCCCTTAACTATCTCAAATATATTATTTGGTTTAATTTATCTCCTAATATATTTGTCTTTTTTATTTCTCCACATACCAGTGGAATCTTAATTTAAAATTTTACAGGGTTGTAGTGGGCATCACAATGTATGTCAAAAAATATATTATAATTTTTTTATTATTTTTTTATATTTTTGTATTATAATGGTTAATTTATTATTAAGTACCATACTCTATCAAAATAATGATAAAAAATTTTGACATATTTTTCTAAAATATGTTATGATGTCCACTGTCATCCTGCAAAATTTTAACTCAAGACTTCGCTTGTGCATGAATAAATAAAAATACAAATCTTATTAAGGAGTAAATTGAACGAAATGATATAGTTTAGGGGGTAAATTGAACCAAGAAATAGTTTAAGGGGTTATCCGGATTTTAACGATACTTGAGGGGAGTAATCTAAACTTTTTCCTTTCAAAGAAAAAGATAGGTGGCCACGAACACATTTTTTAAAGAAGGATGCTCAGTCAATCCTTCAAGCCCCAACTGGCTGCTTCCTACGAACGGATCCAAGGCCAGTACACAATGCCGGAGGCAATTGTTCATCAACAAGATCCTTTTGTTCGACATGACATACTTGATGAACCCTGATCTTCAGGTGAACCTCCTGGTTGGTGCTGTTGAAAACGTCAGGAAGCAAAAAGGGGTAAACTGCATACTTAGCGTTGAGAAGGATCTTTAGGCAGAGGCTTGTGGATTTCTTCGGGGACCACCCTGAGGTATGGAAACCATTGTTTGCTTCGCACTTGGTTACTGCTTCATCAGAAGTTCAAGCTTGTTTTCCAAATCAATAGACTTGTAACTTTTGTGGCTGCTGTTAGATTGCATTTGAAACAATCATGCTAAACAAGTATTCTAGCTCAAACTCTCATACTCAGATGAAGACTATAATGATGGTGCCTCTGTACGTTACTAATTTCAGGGAGATGACATTCCAAAACATGAGTTGCCACATCCATTATTTAACCGAACGAGATCAAGCATGCATCTGGATTTGACATGGACTGTTCCTGGATCCGTGTCTCAACTCGAGCCATCTGATCTCAATGGACAACAGACTGCAGCGATGTCACACATGTCAGTCACTCAAAGGCTTTCATAGAGATATTAATCAGTTCTACAATAGCTAGCACATCCAGTCCACTGATAAAGGTTGCATCCACAGTTCCCTCACTTTCTCAACCAATGATAATAATACACATGTAATAAAGAAAAGCAATAGGATCAGATTACAAGAATGCATATATAATTGCTCCCAAAAGGTAGAGATATCACAAGATACCAAATAGCAGCAAGCATGACACTTACCGACATTCTCAATACAAGTACGATAAATTTGTGTGTTTTAAACAGTCCGAGAAAGAATGCAACATAATACTTTTACCCCCTTCCTTTTATCAGGGAATTACTAAGAAAATTGATTAGAAATCTCACCTCCACATACCAGAGCCACTCACCAAAACCAGGTGTTGTGAATCGTTCTTTATGTACAGTCCCATGCAAAAAAATTTAGTTCTATTAAGTAATCTCCTTGAGTATATTGTATATAGGATAGCAGCACATGGCTGGAAAATTTTGATCCAATTGTCTTCTTTCAAGGCTACAACTATCAGAACTTTTGTAGCTAATCTAATCTAATTCTAGCACCAGCCCCCAACCCAACCCCCTAAAACCTCCTAAGCATAACTAAATAAGAAAAGAGGGAGAGCACCGCTTGCGCAGCTGTTGAGCTCATGCCTCGTTAACCAGTCTTTTTTCTTCACACAATGTGTTTCCATTTTGTTCTTCATTTCTTGTGCATCCAATAAAGGTACCAACCTTCTCACCAACAATAGCCTTTGCAATGTTTCCAGGCTTTTGCAAGTTAAACACGACAACTGCAAAATGAATTGTCAGATTTAAAATTCAAAACAGATAACAAAATGTGTAGAGGCTGGGATTTTACTATTTCGTTATCCAAAAAAATATCAAAACTGATAGCGTCCATACCGGGAATGTTGTTTTCCTGACATAGTGTAATGGCAGTCATGTCCATTACCGAGAGATCTCTTGTAGTCACTTCATGATAGCTCACTGTCTCAAGAAGGTGGGCATTTGGGTTATGCCTGGGGTCTGCATCGTAAACACCATCAACATTTGTTGCTTTAAGCACTACCTCTGCATTGACTGTTTGCATAATAACAGGAAGAAAAATGTCAGTACAAAATGTACTGTCAAGTTAAACAATTTCTACTGAATAAAACAATGATGTCCATCTGAGAAGCCAGACTAGGAAAGGTAAGTTCAAGCTTCACACAATGATAGCATGTTTATACAGACGAACTATACCTCGAGATCATGATTGCTTATCTAAATATGCAAGAGTTAGTGACATTGTGTGAAGCTTGAAAACCAGGTTTAAGATAGGTGCGGAATATTGTCTAACCTAACAGTTACATTCACAGTTTTCATTTTAACTCCATCTGCAACTACATGTTCTGATAAAGTAAGATAAGCAGGTAACTCATAAAGTGCTGCTATGAGAGTCCTTGTGAGTCAACTAACCTGCAACTGACTACAGCATAACACTAAAGCAAGAACTTATTTTAGGACTAAGACATATGCACATCTCTGCAAGCATATTTGTCTAGATTCTTTTTATCATAACATTTCATTTGCGAAGAATAGAGGATGAACTCACTTTCTGCACAACGGAGAGCAGCAGCTGTATCAGTTGTAAAGAATGGGTTTCCTGTCCCGGCAGCGAATATAACAACCCTTCCTTTCTCTAAATGCCTAACAGCTCTTCGGCGTATGTATGGCTCTGCAACCTCTGACATACGGAAGGCAGTTTGGACACGGGTTGGTATTCCAATGCTCTCCATTGTCGCTTGAAGAAATATAGCATTCATCACAGTAGCCAGCATGCTGAATTAGAAAACACGATCAGACGTGGTGTTGAACCATTTTTTATAGTAAGAAACCCTACTATTTCCTGTCACAAATGTCTTTCGAAATGAGCAGCAGAGCCACAAGATATTATAGACAGAGAACAAGTAATAAAGTACAAGTGATTTTGAACTTTGACAAAATTGCAAGTTTCTTAAAAGTATTGTTCATATTTTCCACTCAGTAAAGTATTTTGAGTGTGGCTTGTATCTTAGGTAGGATCAGCCTAGTACAAGAAGTTAATATACAACATGTGATGCATACAACTACCAGAATAGGTCAATATTGGGCTCAGGTTTCGCTTCACTACCTGCTTTAACTAATCACACTTTATCATAGTTCATCTTATTTTAAAGGCAAATAAAAGCCGAGCATAAGATGAGCGAATGAAAATACATCAAGCATTGGACATATTACCCTATGTAATCCGCAGATGAGCGATCAAGCCCACTACATCCAGCCCAAGAGGCCCCACGGAAGATATTGCCCCCACCAACAACAATAGCAACCTGAAAGGGAACATTTTCAATACACAGCATCATAATATTATACTAGAGAAGACGAGGCAATACAAGACACTTGATTCCAAGGCAAAGGGATCAAACCATTGAACTATCAAGCATAACTATGTGTATTTTACTTTATTAAGTCTAAATCTTGAAAAAATTATATGAAATTCAGAAATAGTGAAAGGCGATAGAGAGGGCACACCTCTACACCTAGCTTGGTGACAGAAGCGACCTCTCTTGCAATTGCCATTGTAATCTGCAACATACAACACAGTTACATTAAATTACATGACCCGCACACAATAGTTGTTTACTGCTTAGATTCAAAGATGTTCCGGATCCACCAAAATAAGACTCACCTTTGGGTCAATGTTTTCTGTGTGATCTCCAGCAAGAGCTTCCCCACTTACTTTAAGTAGTACCCGTTGCCATCTATAAGGCTTTTTGGACCTAGAAGAACCTTCATCAAGTGTAAAGCTGAACGGCGGCATCAGTGATGTTTGATTCCTGACAAACGAAAGAGGCATGAGATGCATTAGAAAAGGTAATCCAGAATTGTTACATCAAAAGGAAGTACAACAAAATTGGCTGCATATATGATGAAATGAAACTGATAGGGAAGCTGCTGATTACGAAGAATCCAGCCACAATTCCGCACTTGACGACCTCTACCATGCAAATTTTCTAGCGCGAAAATTGCTGTTTTCCGTCACATAACTAAGATTGCTAGATTCCTCTCTGTTGGCTGGATGCCTCCTACCAAATCATGAGAGTCAGTAGAGGCGAGACCGAGACGGAGACCCAATCCAATTTGTAGCCCTCCGATTGTAGAATTATCATCTAACGATCTAGTGGGTTGATGAAAACAAGAGATTATAGAAGCATACGTCGACCACGTGAAGGTGTTCGTACCCGAAGTTGGAGGAGCCGGAAGCGGCGGCGGCGGCGCAGACGCGCGCGCGGGCGCGCGGCTTTGCGCGGAGTGAGAGGAGAGTGTCGCGGCGAAGGGCTCTCGGTCGCGAGGAGAGCGGAGGAGACGGGGACGGTGGCGAGGAGAGAGCCAGCACCAGGGCGCCGGAGGCGGCCATGGTTGGAGTGGGAGCAAGCAACCGTCGCTCCAGAGAAGCGGGGGCGCGTGAAGAGGAGGAGACGATGAGGTGGGCCCGCGAATCGGCTCAGCCGAGACAGGGCTATCAACGAGCCGAGCTCGAAAGAGCCTGCTAGCTCAAGCTCGTGCTCGGTTGCAGCTCGACCGAGCCTGCTAGCTTAAGCTCGTGCTCGGTTGCAGCTCGACCGAGCCTGCTAGCTTAAGCTCGTGCTCGGTTGCAGCTCGAGCCGAGCTCGATCCGAGCCTGAGATCTGGCCGGGACTACAGCCAGGCTCGAGCTCGACTCGAATAGGCTCGACTACCGCACACACTTTGTAGATGCGCTGCTTGTCTGCTTGGATACTTCAATCCACCAAACAAACTAATGCGTCTATGTCTATTACAAGCACCGGCATGATTTTGAGAAGCGTCTGACACATAATATGCCTTGCAATTTGTGATATTCTTCCATGATGCAAAATTTTCCATCGATGCAAAACTTACATATCCTTCAGCTTATACAGCAGACCATTTGGGTGAGAACCTATAAGTTACAAAACTGTCCTAGGGTGTAAAATCCTCTTATACAGCAACAGGCCGTCTGGGTGAGTATCTGTATGCCAGCAGCCTTGATGCGGTTTTCCTCTTGAAGACCAGATAGAGGGTCAGGACAACACACAGTACAAGAAGATACAACCAGATGTGAGCTTCTTCAACATGGAACATCATGCCATTGCCGCAGCGGCAACCATAGTCATTACGGAGCAGCTTCATCTGCCCATCATCTCCGTCTGGCTCCAGGATGAAATCAAGGTTGACAGCTTCCTGCTCCAGGACAATGCGCGTGGATTTTGGTCGGAAGCCTTCCATGGATGCCATAACTGCAAGAGATCATTTGTTTTTTGGACCATAGGTTTTGTCAGTCTATATATATACAATGAGTGGTCAACTTGTTCTTAGTAACTAACATGGCAATAGTTGGGAAATATGTTGTTTCATATAGATGGTAAAACTTGGTTGGTTGATGCCAAGCAGAAATTGTTTTACCTCCGGTTGTTAGCCATTAAGAATATAAGTCAAAGAAAAATTCAGAAAACCATGTCAAGGAAGAGATATGCTGGTCTGAGGATTCCCAATCTCTTTCGTAACTGCAGGTGATATAACCATATGCATAAATGCTGAGGGGAAAAGTGACGTACCTTCATATTTCTCACCAGACACAATAATTCGATGGTAATCTCCAAAAGTCCTGCTTGCTCTTACCTAAAAGCAAGAAAAAGTTAGGGAACTATGGAAACATATATCAAGAACCCCATACTCATTTATCAGTTTGTGCGTTCTAACATAACTGAACTAATGCTACCAAAACAAACTAACCTTGGAATCAATGCCCTTTATCGTCACTGAGCCAGGTATAGGTCTGCCAGTATCTGCTGCAAATATCCTTCCATGAACCCCTGACTAAAACTAGAGTTAATATGACAGAACTGATGAACTCTGGTAACTCTTACAGACAGAACAAAAAAGAGTGAGCTCCCAAAAGCAGATAGGGCAACCATAAGGTTTCTCATCATACGGGAAAGTTTTATTTCGTGGAGCTAAGAATGAATGGTGCCACTAGCATGTACCCTGCCTAAGTGACCCTCAAAGCGTCACAACATAATTCCTCCATTCCTGACATGAACTCCCTCCCTCCCTCCCTCTCAATGATAGTATATCATATACGAACAACGGGAAATCGAAGAACTGTGATCTTACTTGATAAATTCTCTTTTTACCAAATAAGAGGGAAGATATCCCACACATCCTGACTAAATAGACTAGGCAGTTGAGAAGCCCTTTGGGTACAGAACCCCAAAATTATACTGACTACAGCCAGAGATGGTGGTGGCAAAAACATCCCAACTAGACAATAATCCATTGCAAACAGCAAAAGGTTTGTTGCAAACAGTGAATGCAAATTCTGATAAACATCAATTGAGCTTGTTCAGAACTCAGACCAACTAGCCAAATGTGCTACCCTGAACCAGCTCCCTTTCTGAAAATTGGTGTGCCCAGTATTTTCAATTATAGGCAGTAACTGGCTAGTGGCATACGTTACTATGAAGCAGTTGTACATGAAATACTGGTATAAACATGAGCAGCTATGTGCCTCATCTCGCTAATTAATCCATTTCATTTCAATCAGTGCAAAATTCACCCTTTGCAGTGCATAAGGAGACAATTGATTACTGTG
Organism: Panicum miliaceum; assembly: GCA_032594955.1. Taxonomy (NCBI): domain Eukaryota; kingdom Viridiplantae; phylum Streptophyta; class Magnoliopsida; order Poales; family Poaceae; genus Panicum; species Panicum miliaceum. The sequence goes on from CM064071.1 coordinate 1,927,456, forward strand.
GAAACATATTACCTTTATTAAGCTTGCAAGAAGATTAAGCATACTCATTCTATTGTGTTCCCAGATGACAGAAAGCTGTAGCAAAATGTTAGAATACACAACTCAACAAAAAAAAAGTCCGCAACAGAAGCAGAACCATATATCACTGGATGCAAATATACCTCAACTGCTTTTGGCCACTTTGTGTCACTAATCTCCAGAGTTAACTCAAAGCAGCCTCCATGTATATAATTCCAGTCTTGCATGCCACCATATATTGGATACCTGAATCGCAAACATGGATGTTGATTGATACAAAGCCCATACATACACCGAAAGTCTCATATCCAGTATGAACAAAATGCTATTATTTGTTTACCATAAGGCTCCATTTGTTATCCCTCCTTCAAATTCTTTGCTCAAGGACATGTTGTAGTGGGACTGACTATACACTGATGCCATGTGCCGGAATGTCTTATCATCAGGACATCCATAATAACGTTTTCTGTGAGAAGTAAAATCTTTGTTTAGAATGCTAAAAATGTGAAACCAAGTAAGTAAAATTGTGGCCTTAAAACCAGAGGTGAAAAGCAGCAAAGAAAAGAAAGCAACCACAGATAGCATTGAGAAAATAGGTGTATCATCACATCACTGGATATGTTGCAAGGGAGAGGACATCCAAATGGTAAGTGAGAGTGAGAGCATCACTTCATACATGCAATGTGCTAATCAGCTGCCCATAAGACTAAGTTAGCCATGCAGCTAATCTGCCTTGAGTCCTTGACACTTGGCAGTCCTGACCTTGACCACCGTTTTTTTTAGATAAAGGATAAACCAGCCTCTATATCCAACTGGTGGATATATCCAACTGACCTTGATCACCATGTAAAATTCGGACTGTCATTTAACCCCAATACAAAAATTTCAGCTCATTTCACTTGCCCAAATTATTAGTCCAATTCAACCCCAAATGATATATTTTTGCCCTTTAGTGTCAGGCTTTGTGGATGATAGCTGCCAGAAAACCCTATGTTACAAAAGTACATCAGATCTTTTTGTGATTGTTTTCATAGGTTGGAAGCCTCTGATACTAGTTTAACCATCAATATATGAAAATACATTGTTTTCAATAAAGAATAAAAAACACAACCAATAGCTGCAACATCGCATTATAACAGGTAAAGATTCCTATATGCGATAGAAACTTTAAAAAACAATTTGCAGAGATAAAAAATATAATAAAAGAATTAAAAATGAGGCAACCACAAGAATACATTGTACATCACTACATCATCTCAACCATACACTACCACACTAGCAACACTATTAGTTGAGACACTTGAAACTGAATCTAAATAGAAGGACTCACCCTGTATCTTTAGTTCCATCCCATGGATAATTGGCAACGAGAGCACCCTGAAAAGAATCACATAAGAGGATAATATAGGACCTCATTACAACAAGTAATATTACATAACTGCAGGTAGATGAGAATATTACCCCATGCAAACTAGCAGAAGCCGTGAAATGTTCTTGCTTTACCCAGTTCATAATGGCTCTAGTTTCAGGTTGTCTGTAGTTAATATTGTTGTTAACGGAGAAGAACTGTCCATTTCAATCAGTGTCAATTGAATGGCTACAATAAAAAAAAGGAAAAATGGGGCAGTAGAAGCTTCCAAAGGAAAAGAGGTGCAATGTAGAGGTGTACTCACTTGGTCAGGAAAATCTCGGTTGAGATCAATATTGTTTGCATTACCACGCCATCTAAGAGCAAAGCCATCTGGGTTCATTGTCGGAAGTATATGAAGGTGCATATTCTCCACAATGAGATTTGCCTACAGAAATTAGTTTCAAATGTTGAGTTTACATATATTGGCTACAGAGTTTTCAAAGATTAATGAAAATATACTGTGCCACACATCATAGTTACATTGAACGTTGTATCTTAGTATTGAACAATATATTGGAAACTAAATAAAAAATACTGTGCTTTAGAATTTAATTTAATTTCATATTTCACGTTTCTAATAATGTTCCATGCATTATTGTATTTTCTTTTACCCTTTTTTACATAATACTCCCTCCGTTCCAAAATGTAGCTCGTTTTGGCTTTTCTAGATTCATAGTGTTTGCTATGTACCTAGATATAATGAATGTCTAGGTGCATAGCAAAATCTATGGATCTAGAAAAGCCAAAACGAACTACATTTTGGAACGGATGGAGTATCTTCCTTTCAAAATTACAATATCATCTGAACAACACAAAAATACTTAAGGTACTACCTCCGTCCCAAATTACAATTCGTTTTGGCTTTTCTAGATACATATATTTTGTTATGCACCTAGATATACACTATATCTAGATACATAGCAAAAACTATGTATCTAAAAAAGCCAAAACGAATTGTAATTTGGGACGGAGGGAGTAGTTATCAACACAAGAGGTTGGCCATTGGTAAACTGCACAGTGACAAGGACAAGTAGCAACAGATGAACGTTTGCTCACCAATGGATCCTTTAGATAGTTATCACACAGCCAATTCGCAAGATGCATAAGAACCTCTCTTCCAACAGGCTCATCACCATGAACATTTCCAATGAACTGCATGTGTAGCACAAATTTATATCACCGATAAAATCATGGTGCCTTTAACACTGGGACTAGAATAAAGAGCCCCTGTTAGTTCTCATCAATTGACAATTGAATAAGAACAGAAGTATGAGGTAATTAACTCGAGCAACAGAGCAAGCCAGCAGAATAATTGTCCATATGACACTTTATCACAAGAAAACCATGTGTGCCTGTATGAATCTAGTATAGGAGAGTGACCTGAGAAATTGACAATGTGGCATTAAACAGTTGCATGTTAACCGCTACAGAGAATGTGTGCTAAGTGTGAGCCTACTATAGCTTACTTTATGTGCTCAAGATATGGGGAAATGAGTTAGTCCCCTATAAATTAATAAAGAAGGAAGAAGGAAAGCAAGGATATGGGATCATGCAAATCAAATTTAAGATTGACGAAAAGGAATTGCATCGTCACTGAACATACCCCACATGTGAATATGATTCTGGCACAGCTATTCTTTTAGATCACAAGGGTTAGATGAATAAAATAATTAAGATGAGATGACCATTACAGAAAATTTCCAGCCAAAATTTTATTTACATTCTCCAAGTTTTGAAAAAGAACAGCCTCACTTAAGAGTCATTCAGAAAATGGTACTACAAACCTTGAATGCTGGTTCAGCTTCTCTTTGCCTGGGCTTGTCTGATATTTCAATCACCAACTACAATCAGCACAGTTCCCCAGTATATAAATTTGGCACTAAGCAAAGCATACAAAATGTACTGCCATTGAAGTTACGTACCAATGGAAAGTCATTCACACTCTTTCCAATGCTGATAAAATGTTTGTGTTATCCCTCAAAGAGAGAAGAAATAATAGGTAAGTGAAGTGTGAACATATGGAAATACTGGAGGGAGGAAAATAAAGAAAGAAAGAATAATACAATAAAACTGATATAATCAAAGACTATATCAGAGTTCTATAATAAACAAAGAGAAAAAGAGATTCAAACCAAAATATTATGTTATTTAGGCAATGCTCAAAAAAAGCTGAACATGGAACAATTTAACAATCTAAAGTAAGACAGAATTATACAAGAATGTTATGAACATACTTATGTTCAGAAGTAGCATTTCATGATGGGTTGATTCTGAAAGGTACACGTTTCATTGTAACCATTTGCTATTACCTATCAATGTGACTACATATGGATCGTTGATTCTCTCATGATTGGCAAAAACTTTGCACTACACAGTATACCATAAATGAGTATCCACAAATGTACATGGTTTAAAAGAACTGATGGTCTTAAAGTTGTTTTAGAAGCTCCAAATATAATGGTCACAGAGAAGTAAAGTATTATGCATCATGTACCTGTATACCCTGGAGATATTAGAACAACGACTTCCAAAGGCATGTACAGCAGTCTCAAGCTCAGCATTGCTCATATATCCACGAGTCATTTCTTCCCTGAATTTAGTCCAAAATCATACACTACATGGTCAACCAATAATGTCATGCGACACTAACACACATTGTTTTCTCTTTTTTTAGAAAAAAATTCTTAGTTTAAGCATACGTGATATGAGGCTTATCTTGAAGCAGGTTACGTGAAATTGACCCATGATCTCCATCATCTGTACATGGTTGACAAATAAAAATAGTAGATGTGTCAGTAATTGGAAAATAGAAATATGTACCTGTATGCAGAAATATACATCAAACTTGTTGTGGACATGTATAATCAAACAGGTAGACGCTGGGGTGGTCAAGATAAGAATACGTTGACTAGAACACTAGGTCAGAGAAGGGCATGGGTGTCAATACATTTTTTTTTGATAATTGTGTCAATACATATTGGATGGGACGTGAACATAACAAGCCATTGCAAAATTCCAGCTTCTTCAAGATTAATCGATATTTCCTCATGATTCCATCTGATGTCAAGTATGCCCATTTGTACCAGTGTTTAATAAGCTAAATTCATGCTGGACCATAGCCTTCAGCAGCCAACACATTCATCACGTATTCAAGAGCATGAAATTTTTTTGTAATTCCAGTTCGTGCTCGCCATCACTGTGCACGCGCACTGTTCATCACTTCATCCCCAATCACAAAACACTCTAATCCCAAACGAATTGGATTGAATCCTAGGCACCGTACCATTCAATCAAAGAACACAGAAATGAAACGAGCTACCGGATCTGGAGTTTCCGAAGGTCACCAGCTGAAACCAATCCCACGCTTCCACGCAAATGGGAAACGCTCCAAGGATTCAAACGCCACCATTGCCTCATCGAAACGCACACCCAACCCAGACATCTCACAGAAGGGAAGAGAAGGGAAGAAAAGACCTGACAGATCGTGGCCGCCTCTAGCTGCAGCCTGCGTGGGAAGCAACGCGAAGGCGCGGAGCAGGAGCAGGAGCAGGAGGAAGAGGGGGTGGATGCGCGAGATCGCCATGGGCGCGCGAGGACGCCACCCACGGGAGAGGAGGTGGGCAGTGGTGATGACGAGGGGGGTGGTGGGTTTGACTCGCTCGGCCCAACCGACTCGGCGAGGGCCCAGGCCCGGGGGAGGCCAGCAGGGAACAAGGATCCGCGTCGGATGAAAATGGATAATAATAAAATGGCAGCCCAGCAATGTCACAATAGCACCAGTGGTCTAGTGGTAGAATAGTACCCTGCCACGGTACAGACCCGGGTTCGATTCCCGGCTGGTGCAATTTTTTTATCTTTTGATCAATTTTTTTTATTTGTTAACAACTGCGCGTCCTCTTACGTTTCCAACCATTTCGTTTTGTAGGGAACGTGAAAGGCCAACCAGACACGATCACACGAACCATACGATGACGACATTCTTCAAAAACATTGAGAAACTTTTATTCAATTCACTTCCTTTCACATGTACCACATCGTTTCAGTGAGCAATTGAGGTGTTATGACCCATTGCTTCTGCTCAAATTATCTAAACAAAATGTGAGTGTAGTGTGACACGGCAGATGCTAGTAACAAGTCAGAACAAGGCTGCAGCAAAAACTGGGTTCAGCAGGCAACCCCAGGATGGCTCTCCATCGATCAACAAATACAAATATGACGGCTCAACTGCGGTGCTTCAGGGATTCGTCTGCGCCAGCTGAGAAGCAGTGTGTGTATATCACCACAGAAAGAACTTGCATGCACAAAGGCTCATCACTCCTGATCTGTCAGCTCAGCAAAACAAGGTAGCAGCGCTTGCGTTCATGGGAAAAATTTTAGCAGGCGCCATCATTATGTACTCAACGGAATAGTGTTGTGAGGACCTGTTACAGGAGATAACACATGAGGCTCAACTCTAGAAACTACTAGCAGTTTAACATAATGATTTGCAGAACAGTTAAATAAAAACTCACCTTTCAGACAACGACTAGAAGATACTGCCAGTAATCGCCAGGCAGCTACTTTTAGACTTGACCAGCTACAAAAACTACAATTGCAGTGGATTCCATCTATTTTGAGTTGGAGACCTTCAGTAGCTCATGGAATGCTTCCTGAGGAATGTCAACAGATCCGACGCGTTTCATGCGCTTTTTGCCCTCCTTTTGCTTTTCTAGCAACTTCTTCTTCCTAGTAATGTCACCGCCATAGCACTTGGCCAGAACATTCTTCCTCATTGCTGACAGGCTGGAAATGGTGAAAGCGAGCATATAAGCAAAACCCATGTGACAGCAATGCATATTCGACTGTTTACCTCCTAACTACATGGCTTTTCAGATGCAGTTAGTTAACCTGATAATGAACAATATATTTAGTTATTTACTGTGCAGAAGAACAATGCTGCTAAAACTAGGGCAGCTTCCTACTGGTTGAAACCTGAACCTTTCTGATATGCTGCAACCAAATAGCCAGGACTGCAGCTGATTTCCCAAGGCTGGCTGGTTAATTTTACATTAACAGTCTTTCCAGTTGGTTTTAATTGCTAGAAATTTGCATTACTTTCGTACAGAAAATGCTAGAAACAATGACTAAAATGTTCTGGATGAATGGATTGAGATGATGTCATAAACTCAGCGAAATGCACATAATAACTTCAAAATGTTTTGATAGAAAAAAATCTTCAATCAGATCAAAATGGTAAAAATGGCAAAGATAAATTCCCTAGGGTCCTTAAACTTTTCCTTGATTCTCACCTACTTCCATAAAGTCTCACAGTGGGATGTGCACTGGGCCTAGGTGAGAATCCAGGAAAAGTATAAGGACTGCAGTGCATTTCCCTCAATGGTCAAATAACTAATAGCGACTTTGAATGTCTTACGTTTCCCTTGCGATAACCTTTGAACCAATTGCTGCTTGTATGGTGATCTCAAACATTTGCCTGCATTACCACAAACAAAAGCATGAAATAAATTATGTTGGGCAGAAGAAACATAAATCATGTCCTTAAAAATAAGAAATTAAATCATGTCACCACTCAACATGACCCCGTAGCAAACTTCTGTACTAAACCGTTCAAAAGCCACCAAAAAAGACAAAACTGTTCTAATATTTTTATTCTCACTTAACTGTATTCCCTTTACAGCTAATTACACAAGTTTGCGGTGTAATTTATATATTGATCCAAAAGTAATGTGCTCAGAAAGAGACATTTTCATGTCTCAGGCACAGTTCACATGTCCAAGAAAGGAGGTTGATGGATACCTTTCTATAAATTTCTTGAGCTTCTCCACTAATTCCCTTCCAACCCGCTGAGCCTTCTGGTTATGCACTATAGTTGCCATAGCATCAACAGGTTGACCATTAAGAAGGATGTCCATCTTAACTAGATCAGATTGTTGGTATCTGTCAAGGAGTAAAGAGGAAGAAATGAATAAATAAACTACATAAATTTCTGGTGTCTTTTTTTTTCTTCCTGCTATCACCCATTTTACTTTGGAACAGATTTTGTATGCCACTTTACGAGTAATTTTTCTCAAAATGCTCATTATTTCAGACATTGGTGATGCTTGCTCTTAATAGGCCAAACAATCCCAGATCTGATAAAAAGAATGTTTCCAAAGCCTTGTATACGTAAGACAAGCGCTTGCTGTTTGTAATCACTAGTCATATGCTAGATTTGAAAAGGAAAGTCCAGTCGAGGAATATACTGATCAGAAAGATGTACGAACACCTTCAGAATATATAGGAGTGGAAATAAAAACATAATAATAATCAAATATATGAGGAAGTGAAATAAACAACATAATAGTTTTTTCATCTGAAAAATCCAAAAAGAAAAATGGTGTAACAAGACCATGCCTTGTTACTGCATTCACAATGGGACTTACTCAGAATCTTCATAGTCAAAAGTAGCATAGCCAGACGTGATGCCTTTCAACTCATTGTAGAAGTCCACAATTATCTCCTTCAATGGTAATCGGTACTTCAAGAGAGCCCTTTGGCTGCATCAAAAATAGCCATGAAAAACAAAGAATAGAAAAAACACTTAATAAAACAGAGAGATTTTGAAGGGAAAAGGTTTACGCGTCAATAAATGTATATTCTAGCTGCTCGCCCCTCCTTTCTGAACAAAGCATAATGACAGGCCCAACATACCTGAAAAAGTGATTGAGCATGATAACAAACTTTCTACTCATGATGCTCAGATATCCAAAAAACGCAGAAAACAAGCAAGAAAGGAAGCAGATCTTACTCACTAGGGATAATGATTGTTGCAATAACTGTGGGCTCCCAACAGGCTACTACACGCTTTCCAGGATTTGAAGCCAAAGCAGCAGGGTTCTCAACTTGTATCTTGCTGGGAAAAATAACCTAAGTTTAGTTTCCTAGCAGAAAACAAATATAGCAAATACAATTTGTGAATGCACACCTTCCATCACCATATTCAAAAATATAAGGAACGGTTGGTATGGTCGATATGACTTGAGCTCCATATTCCTAAATAAACCCAGTTACAGAATCAGAATCTCAAGGCAATTATAGATCACACAAATTATTTACATTATATCACATGTGATAATGTCCTCTTTTTCACATTATATTCCAATTTTTCCCCTTTATAAGTTCAAATGAACAGAAGAGTTTCTAGGTTGACACAGGTATTCAATGCACTTAAAAAGAGTAGTCATGGACATACGACCATTAACCTGATGATGGCTGATGATGGAAGATGTTCACTAGTTTTGTTCTGCTGATTTTATTTAAAGGCAGCATGCCAGCATCTCAAAGTTACAAATCGCTTTAAGATACTAGCATAATAATTAGGAAGTTCTTTAAAATTAATTTTTCAACATCAATAGATGTGTTGTGTGTCTTGAGTGCGCATTATGTGACTAACTGCAAAAAAATCAAATGAATCAAAATTATGGGAAAAACTATACTTGCTCGAGCCGTTGATGGAATACATCCATGTGTAGCAATCCTAGGAAGCCACATCTGTACAGCGGATAGTCATAAGAAAAATCAATAATACATTATAGCAAATCCCACACTCTGTAATGAGAACTATAGACAAAAACTAGTTCACATACAGAAAATCTGGTACCTGAATCCCATGCCAAGTGCATTGCTTGTCTCTTTTGTAACAGAGACACTAGCATCATTACATGTTAGTTTCTCAATCGCATGGCTAAGAGCTTCAAAGTCAGAACCATCAGCAGGATAGAGACCAGAGAAGACCATGTGTTTTGCAGGCTTGAAACCTGAAAGGCTATTCTGTATGATGTTGCATGCACCAAAAACTAAAGAACAAGAATATAAAACATGGCTATGGAACTGCAACGTGTTCTTTTCAGGCTAAATCGGACTAAATGAAAAGTGGAAATACACATGAGGAAATTAATGTTTCAACTTTCAAGAATGGGATTCCATACCAGGAAGTGGCTCAACAGTGCTCTTTGCCTGGTGAAGGGTATCGCCAATGCGTGCTTCTTTAGTTGAACGCATTCCACTAATAACATACCCAACTTGTCCAGTGTAGAGCACTCCAGTAGGTGTAAGCTCAGGGTGCATAATGCCAACATCCAGAACTTCATATGCACGGCCAGTTGAAGCTGATGCAATCTTATCACCTTTACGCAGAGCACCATCAACAACAGCAACATGGCAAATCACTCCTTTGTATTCATCATAGTAGGAATCCAAAAGCAACATCCGTACAGGTGAATCACATTTCCCACGTGGGAAAGGTATGCGTTCAATAACAGCAGGTAATACCTGTTCAAGGCCTTTACCAGTCTTGGCAGAAGTGAGCAGAGCTTCACTTGGATCAATGTCAAATAACCGCTTCAGTTGATCCTTTACATTATCTGGATCAGCAGTCGGCTGATCAATCTTGTTAATCACAGGAATGATGCTCAAATTTGATTCAAATGCAAGGTAAAAGTTGGCAATTGTTTGAGCTTGTACACCTTGGGCTGCATCAACTACTAAAAGAGCACCCTGGCAAGCTGCAAGGGACCTGGATACCTCATAGCTGAAATCCACATGTCCTGGTGTGTCGATCAGATTAAGCAAATATCTTGGCGCATCTGAGTCCAGGGACGCAGTAGTGTGCCTATAGAACATAGTTGCTGTTTGTGCTTTGACTGTAATTCCCCTTTCTCTCTCAACCTTGTCACAACATAAATGAACGTTAGAACAGAAGACACGCAATATCAAATTACACATCAAGGCCTGATACAATGTCAAAGAAATTTTCTGAAAGTGATGTCCACAACAGAGTATAAGGATAAGGGAGTTGAGGTTGTGGAAATAAACACCCTTCGCTAAATGTAGTTGAATCGCATAATACTACAATCTAAAAAGGTGCACTATCTCATATTCTGGAAACTAAAGATCAATCCAGTAACGCTGTTTGTATTCTGTAGAATGGATAAACCTTTTCAGTATGGGATTTGATAACCCTCAGATGACCCCTAGCATACTAAAGATGGCCGCTTGTATTGTTAAGAGTTTATACTGTAGGAAAGCTGCATACGGTAGCTACAAGATACTAAGTCACAGAAGAGGTGTCAATTGGTTTGGAATTAACACAACATTCTGTCCACAACAAGACCTTGACACTTACTCGCAGTGCAATTTCAAAATCTGGAAGACCAAAACGTAACAGCTATTTCTAAAAAATAATGCAGTCATCAATACATTTCCACAACCTAATCGTTAAAAACAGTAAAGAAATGCTGGCTTAACTGAATTGATCACCAATCAAGATCCAACAATTGAGCGGTAAATGGCCAAACTGTTGCTAAGTTATCTAAAAAAGGAGAGTGAGCGGGGAGAATTGGCGTCGCACTTGCAACTTGTCGAGGTACTGGGGCTGGCCATGGCCCTTCTGTATGGTGCCGGTGAGCTCCAGCAGCCGGTCGGCGAGCGTCGACTTGCCGTGGTCGACGTGCGCGATGATCGAGAAGTTCCGGACCCGCTCCGGAGGGTACAGCGCCAGCTCGGACCCGGGCACCGCGCCGCGGGGCCCGTGCTCCGGCGACGACTGCGACGAGAGGAGGCGCTCGGGCTGCTGGAGCGGGTTCCGGGACAGGGAGGGGGCCGCGGCGACATGCCGCGCAATCCGGGGAGCGAATCGCCGGAGCGCGGCGGCGCCGGCCATCCGGAGCCGCGGGCGGGGGCGGGGCGGCCGGCGGCGGGAGTTAGGGTTCTGGGAGGGGATTAATTTGGCGGAACAGGGAGATGGGTTGCGTGGAAGCGGTCTATGGACTAGAGAGCCAGACCATAGAGAGGTGTCCGTGCCGCTGTGACGTGGCAACCTTAGTCCCTGCCCCTCTCCTTCCCCGCCGCGGCCGTCCAGCCGCCGCTTTCCCTGCCAAACCCGGCGCGCGCGCCCGCGGATCACGGCGAGACGCTCGCCCTCCTCCCCCGCGGCCGCGCGCGCGCTATAAGACCACGCCCCGGAGGCACCCCGACCGCCAGACCGCGCCGGCTCTCCCTTTTCCCCACCTCGTTGACGCCCGTTCACCCGGGAGGGCTCAGCATCCTTGGGAAGAACTGACACGTTCTTCCCGAGACCTGAGCCCCGCCCCCGCGGTGACCAGCCGATCGAGCCGGCGCACGTCGCCTCCGATCCCCCGGGGCTCACCGCTCGCCGCCGAGCCCCGACCCGTTAATAACTACTAGCATCGATCGTCAGCGGCAGCGCGGAGCACGCACAATGGCGGGCTCCGCCGTCGTGACGAGGAGCCTCCTGTCCATGTCCGTCCTCCTCTGCGTCCTCGCCACCGCCGCGGCCAAGCCGACCGAAGACGCCATCGGCGAGGCGTACGCGCGCCTGGTCAACGTCACCGGGAACCAGGAGTTCTGGGCGGAGCGCGCGGAGGTCAGCGAGCCCGTCGCCGTCGTGGACCGCTTCGACAACGGCGCGCGCGGGGCCCCGGCGCAGTCCCTGGCGCGCAAGCTCCGTGCCGGTGCTGGCGGTGCCGCGGCGGCTGGGCCATGCAAGCCATCGGCTTCGGCCGCAATGCCACCCGCGGGCTCGCCGGCGGTATCCACGTGGTGAATGGTGATCGACCCAAGCGACGCGAGACGAACCCCTCAACTCGGGCGCCCACAAGGAGGACCACCGCATCGGTGTCCGCGGCGCGAGCGACGGCGACGTCATCTCCGTCAGCGGCTCTGTGGATCGGCCACGTCGATCTCCATGCGGCGGCGACTACAGCCCCAAGGACGAGACCGCAGAAACTTCGAGGCTTGGTTTTTGTGGTGTGTGTGGTGGTGGTAACAGAGGATATATATGAAGGATGCGACAGTGCTTTGCTCGATCGACCAAAATCATGTGTCCATGCATCCATCTTAGATCATGACACGGGATTGTGCTGCAGGTAAGAGCCTGTTTGGAAAGTGGCGTTTGGCATGTTCTTAGTGGGGACTGGGATCTTAAAAATCATCAAAAATGAGCCTAATTGTTTGGGGTCTAGGAGCGGTGTTCGATTTGGATGCGGACATGAGCATTTTAGGTGCTCGATCTCAATGTTTGGTTCCTGAGCCATCCAGCCTTAAGACAATGTATATAGCGCACATTAGACTTAGCTTTGCAGCAATAATAAAAATACTATTAGAGACTTGCTCTAAGACCATATCTATTATTTTTAATATTATAGTATTAAAACACCATATTAGTTTGAGAAGAAAAAACACATTCATCTGGAGAACCTGGAACTACCCGTGTTAATCGGCAAAAAAACTACCATGGGTTTTTAATGATCATCCATCACTTTAAATTAAACCCAAAAGTCTAGGCCAAATGCTGTTTTATAAATACAACTTAAATTTAAAATATAGAAAAAGTAACAAATTGACCTATCCAATACAGCTTTTTAGAACAATTTGCAATATCTTGATGGTATTGAGCTTTTTTTTTTGCGTAGTGCTCTCTTATTCCCATCCCCTTACTAACTAGTTCATGCCACCGCCAACACATATGTGATATCCCATTGAGCCCTACTACTATAGCCACCTCCTTTCTCATCTCTGGGATCCATTTCCAAAATGCCATCTATGTTATGGATCCATCCTTCTTCCTCGTCTAGTGTTATATTACCTCTGCCAACACGATTTCACCTTGCTATTGTTGCGAAGCCCCCCAATGTTTCCTCGCCCACCTGCCACCTCCCCGTACTGTTGGAGCTTCCCATGGTCGGAGAAGAAGGACGGTTGGTTGAGCATGAATTTGGTTTAGAATAGCTGAGGTACTACTTATTAACATCACTTAGAGCATCTTAGTAGTCTTCCAACAAATATCTCCTAATAAGATGCTATTAGGATACCCCAATACCACTTTCATGGATTATTGAAGAAAATACTTTTACATTTCCTCAATAATCTCATCCTAATGTAACTAATATATTGGAAGAGCTGAAATTCTCTCTTATCTAAGGGGAGTTGGGAGTGAAATTCTCCCTTATCTGAGACCTCTCATACTTAGCCAATTCTCTTGCTGAGAATTGGCAGGAACCAACCTTAGTTGATCCTCCAGAGTTGATGGTTCACCAGATGCGAGGATCCATCCATCCAAAAACGAGATGTTTTCATCCTGAAACAACAGTCAAGTACAGTTTAGCTGTTCCATTGTTCCTGGACGAAGGAGCTGAAGCAGGGCATAGAAGTACTCAGGGACGATTGAAGAAGCAAGCAAGCAAGCAAACACGTACAGTTGCGTGTGAACAAAATCGGCACTAAAACGTACTACCAATCGATGTATAAAAGTTTGAAAGGCCACGCACCTGAACCATATTTAGTACTCCCTCCGTTCTAAATTAAAGATCGTTTTGATTGTTCTAGATATATAATTTTTACTATGCATCTAGATATACATCTATGTCTAGATACATAGCAAAAATTATACACCTAAAAATGGTAAAACGACCTATAACTTGGAGCGGATGAAATAGTAATCTGCAGCACCGCATTTTTCATCCTTGGCATACATAATTTCGAGAAACGGGCATATAATAACACGATGGTTACATGTCCACCCAGAACCTATGTATGGTTGTTTGGTTTCTCTTCTTCGTCCTCGATCCCAGAAATGCCATCGACTCGATCGAACCAAGCCTAGCAGGGCTCGCCGACGCGGCAGTTGAGCGCGCCGGCGAACCTGGTGAGCTGCCCGACGTAGCTCCCGTGCTTTGCCGGGATGAAGTCGAGCTGGTCGTACTTGCGCTCGTTCTGCCCGCCGGACTCGTTGAAGAAGGCCCCGTTCATCATCACGTCCCCCTGCGACTTCCACACCCACTCCTTGTACTCGCCGTAGGGCGTGTACTCCCTCTTGGTCACCTCCTTGGCGTTGGGGTCGTCGGGGGCGATGAACCGGTTGCCCTGGCTGATGATGGTGGGGTTCTTGTTCCCCCCGATGGCGTACATCTGCCAGTGCGTGTAGTCGTTGTTCACCACGTGGAAGAAGCCGTAGCGGCACCGGGGCATCCGCTGCACGAGCCCCTTGCCGAAGTGGTTGAAGGCGACGGTCACCTGCATCGCCGCGTCCTGCGGGTTGTCGTTGCTGGCCCCGAACAGCAGCACGTGGTCGTGCTTGGTGAAGTGGCTGTTGGAGATGGTGATCGCCGTGGACCCGTTCACGACGTCGATGAGCCCGTCGGAGCACCGGTACATGGAGACGTGGTCGATCCAGACGTTGCTGGAGGACAGGATGGAGATGCCGTCGCCGTCGCTGCGGGTGCGCAGCCCGTAGTGGCGCTTCGAGTCGCGGATCATCCCCCCCGAGTGCGGCGCCGAGTGGTGGATGTGGACGCTGTGGATGATCACGTGCCGCACGCTCTGCAGCGTGATCTGCGCGCCGACGATGTGCACCTGCGCGCCGCGGCCGTCGATGGTCTTGTTGTGGTTCACGATGAGCTCCTGCCGGAGCCGCACCACCATGTCGCGCGCGAACACGATCCACAGCGGACGGTCCTGGATCGCGCCGTACCGGAGCGTGCCCTTCCGCGGGATCACCATCTCGTCGTCGCTCGCGTCCGTCACCACGTAGATCTTCCCGCCCGCGCCGCCGGCGGTCCGGTGCCCGAACCCGCGCGCGCACTGCGCAAGGCGCCGCCGGTCCGCCGCCCAGTCGGCGCGGCACCGCCAGCAGCGGTCGATGGGGTTCGTCGCCATGCACAGGCCCTGGTACCGCCCCAGCGACCGCCGCGTCGTGGCCCGGAGCGTCTCCGCGTTGAAGCGGTTCATGGCGGCGACGGGATCGCTGACGTAGGCCGCGAGGTTGCTGGCGCGGGCCGCCTCCGCGCGCGCCGCCCAGTACTCCTCGTCGGAGGTGACATTGGGCGCCGCCGCCGCCGCGACGGCCGCGGCGAGGACGCAGAAGAGAATAACGGGCAGGGGCCTCCTTACTAATAACCCCGCCGCCATCGTGGGTGGACGCTGGCGCGGCGCCCCACCGCGGGGGAAAGGCTCAGGAGATGAGTATGGTGTCGAAGGTTCCTGAGCCCTCCCCGGCGGGTGAACGGCGTGCGGCAGCGGGACGGAGGTGCGCACGGTGCGGTGGCTCCAGGTGCAGACTATATATATAGCGGCCGTCGGCGCGACCCCCGCGGACCCTGGCTGGACGTCGTTGCCGCGAGAAGAATGGCCGGCCGCAGGTTCTGCTCCGTCCTGGCATCCTGGCATTACGGAGCCGTCGAGTCTTGCCATGTAGAGGAGTCAAGGTCAATGCTCTGTCCCGATCGGAAAAGGAAATTCTTGATTTGCTACCATTCCTGTGATTGGAAAGCTGGCAACATTTGTGCAATCAATGGCGAGCACCCCTTCTTTTCCGGCTGATGACATGACAGCCATGTCATCGTCTTCACCAACACTGATGGATGGACGCCGGTCGCCGGATTCGGTGGCCTGGGATGCGTTCGAGGATTCGAGAAATGAAATGCGAACTACGCTCACATGCGGCCCAGCCCAACAACCAGACTTCAACGGCCCGAGCTCTGGAAAGCACACGTCCCGGTCCCGAGTCCGAACTGATCATTCACAACCAGCAACGGATTCCGATCCCCTCAAAAAAAAAAAAAGATTCCGATCCTACCCGGACACGGACTAACCTTGATCTCCCGACCATAAATCCCCACGCACGGATGTGCCAACCTCACAAGACGAGAATCACCCAACCTTTTCGTTCGTACACGTACTCGATCAACGTCGCTGATTGGCATGGAGGGCGATGGAGAATTCCTCGACCGGCAACCGGACCATGAGGGTGACATCTCCATGTCCAACGACGACGACGGCTTGCTCCACCCGCAACCGGACCAAGATGACATCTACAGGGCGCTCGTGATGATGGCGGTCCGCAGCTACACCCACGGCGGCTTCTACTCGCCCGCCGGCGCAGACGACCAGGCAGGCATGCTCTCGGAGTACCACTACGCCTTCGGCCTTGCCGGCGGAGGAGCGTCGCGTCCTCGCGCTCGCGCGTTCCCGGGCCACCCCTTCCCCGTCCGGGCGCCGGCGGCGGCGGCTGTGATGTCGGAGGCGGCGATCGCGGCTCTGGAGGCGGCCGAGGCGCCTGCGGACGACTGCTGCCCGGTGTGCCTGCAGGACGGGGCGGCGCCGGCCGCGTGGAGCCGGGTCGCGCCGTGCGGGCACCGGTTCCACGCCGCGTGCGCGGAGAAGTGGCTGCGGGTGAAGCCGAGCTGCCCCGTGTGCCGGCGCCCGGCCGCTCCCGCTCCTCCTGCCGCGGTGCCAGGAGTAATGAACTAGTGGTAGATCATCGAAGATGGCCTACATTGGCAATTTTCTTCCGGAAAATGAACCAGTTGATAGTCAAATATGGCTAACTTGGCATGTTATTTATTGTTGTCCTATAAGATTCCTGCAAAAAAAATTGGATGACCTGCAAATTCACTCCATATTGTAACACAACGCTATTTGATTCTTTGTCATCCTCTCGGAGTGTCCATTACCCGTGTTTCTGATATTTTAGACTGTATGAGCCACTGTAAGTGTGTCAGCATCTAGACATAAATATATACATGTACATACATATCAAAAACTGTCAAAACGACTAATAATTTAAGATGGATTTGTTAAAGCTGGACTGACCTGAAAACCACAGTTCACCTAATGCAGTACCTGACTATCAGTCCCTTGTCCAAAACCAGCCCAACACTCTACTCCAACTAGAACACCACTGACACACTGCTTCTCGCGGCACCAACACCATGGGCTCCCGCGTTCGCGCTCTCAGCGTCACCCACGTCCGACCCGCCGAAACCTCCAACCCGCCGCCGCAAGGCGCCGACCGCGCCATGATCAAGCTCTCGCTCTTCGACGCCATGTTCATCGCCCTGACGCCGATCCAGCGCCTCTTCTTCTACGAGGGCGACGACCTCCCGCCGTTCCCTGACCTGGTCCGCGCGCTGCGGTCCTCCCTCGCGGACACGCTCGCCGTCTTCACCCCGCTGGCCGGCCAGGTCGCGGTCTCCACGTCGGGGGACGGCGTCGCCATCGACTGCTCCCCCGGTGCCGTCTCCCGGGGCGGCGTCAGATTCGTGGAGGCCGAGTACGCCGGCGGAGCCAACGACGTGCGCCGCCTCGCCCGCGCCGCCTCGCCCGCGCCGCGGAGCACGACGCCGAGGCGTACGCGCAGCTCGCGCCCGCGATCGAGGTGAGCGCGCTCCCGGCCCCCGCGCTCGCCGTGCAGGTCACGAGGCCCGCGCATGGCGCGGGCGGCGGGATCGGGGCCGTGGTGGTCGGGGTGACCATGAACCACGTCGTGGCCGATGGCCAGGCGCTGTGGGAGTTCATCCGGGCGTGGGCCGCCGCGGCGCGGGGTGGCTCGACGGCCGGAACGGGCCTCGTGGCGCCGACGTTCGACCGCGCGGCGATCAACCAGCACCCGAAAGCGGAGGAGGTGGCGCGCAAGTTCCTGCGCATCTTCGCGCCGGGGTTGCCGACGGTGAGTGCCTCCATCGTGTCAGCAGTCGTAGTAGCTTTGACATATTCGTTACCATGTGGGAAAAAATTTGTGATTTCCCAGCACCAAAATTTTGACTAGTTTTCTGCTCTGATCGTACGAATAGTGTCGATTGGTGTCACAGTAGAAAACTTGTAAACTGGACAAAGTTTTCTTCATCAATGTGGTCACAAAAGTCAGCTAGTGAAGACAATAGAGTTCAGTGTCGAAGCGTCACGGTGAAGTCAGCTCACTCACTGTCCTCGGCATGTCTCTGCCGCAGGAGACGACGAGGAGGATCAAGTTGCTGGATACAAGCTGAAAAATAAATAAATAAATTTTGGCGCCCTGGATTATTCTGACTAAATTTCAGTTGAATTCCATTTTTTGCTATCAAATTTGGCTGCCTTGGATTTTCAATTCAGTTCCATTTTCTTAAGAATTCGAAAACTTGCATAGAATTTGCATTGCAATCACATCAGCATCTGAACAGGTGAACACATTCCCCGAACCGGGCAACGCCCTCCAGGGCAGGAGAACCTACCTGCTCAGCGCCAGCCAGATCCGGTCGCTGAAGCATCGCATTTCACTGCACAGCAAGAGCGCCGATGGCGACACCGCACCGGCGGTCTGGACGTCCGGCGTCCGCGCCAAGAACGCCCTCGCCGACGCCGACCTCATGTTCGCCGCGAACTGCCGCGCGCGCCTGCGCCCGCCGCTGCCGGCCGCGTTCTTCGGCAACTGCGCCAAGTCGTGCTACGCGAGGGCCACGGTGGGCGCGCTCCGCGACGGCGGGGCCGGCGAGGCCCTCGCGCGCGCCGCGGCGGCGGTGCGGGAGGCGGTCCGGGAGCAGCTGGCGGACCCGCTTGGCGACGCCGACCGGTGGCTGGAGCGCCACGGGCGCTGTCGCCGGACAGGGTCGTGCAGGTCGGGCCGTCCAACCGGTTCGCCGCGTACGAGACGGACTTCGGCTGGGGCAGGCCGGCGCTGGTGGAGCTCGCGTCGGTGTTCGTGAGGGAGTTCGTGGCGGTGGTCGGGGCGCCGGACGGCGCCGTGCAGGTGTCCGTGGCGCTTGACCGGGACCGCATGGACGGCTTCGAGGCCAACTTCTTGTCGCTGTCGCAGGCTTCGGGATGACTCTGTGACTCGTGTCGTACTGCCATTGTCTCTCTACGTGAGAGACTGACTTCCTGGCCCGTTAATTCAGCAGCTTCATGGTTTTTTATTCGAGTAAAATGCACCGCGGGCCCTCAAATTTGGCTCGGGGTGTCATTCCGATTCCCAAATTTTTAAAATGCATATTTAGATCTTCATTAGGTTGCGTGCCCATGCGTTCTACGGGATAACAAAAGTTTTGTATAAAAATACACGGATCACACAATAAGATAGCAATACTGTAAAATTAAATAACGACGTTAAAGTGTCATTTAATAAAAAAACAAAGTTTATGAATTTAATACAGTCACGGAGAGCTAAAAATATCATAATTCACTAAGTGTTTCTAAGAAAATTTGACAAAATAAAACTCACAACTTCCGCCTCCCTTTGCGACAATCTGACCATCTGACGCCTTAGCCCAGTCGTCGATCGTGCCCCTGAACCGCGTTCCCCGTGGGCCTACCGATCGACGATGACAGCGGTCTAGTAGCCGCCCGTCTTCGTCTCCTCCCTTCGATGCTTTGCCCCTCCATCGCCCTGGTAACTTCGCATCTCGCCACCCAGTCCACCCTACGCACGCCCCCATGCCCTCCCCTCACCCTCCACAAACGTCGCAGCGAGGACATCAAGGTCGCCGGGAAATCGTTTTACTACTACAGCCGCGCAGTCGAGTACGAGCCACCGAGATCAGAGTTCATCGCTACAGTATCTGTTGTCAGATGGGGGTATAGTTCCTGTTGCCGGGTAAGGTTCATGTTTCAGAGAGTTAAAACATAGGGCGTGAATTAAAAGAACATGTCATGGTTTTCCTTTTCATTTGCTTCTGTCACGGGTGTTTCAGATAGCTCGATATCACTGAAACGGGTTGCCAAACTACTAAATGCTTACTTGCATACTTGTGAGAATGGGAGCCCGTACAGTCGTAGGATATCCAGACAAGCGTTCGTACAACTTGTGGTCGATCCCCAAAACGTGCACATGCACACCAGCCGCAGCCGGAACAGCAATGTTGCTGATAAAAGGTTCACCCAACCGTAGCACAAAGTCACCACCAGCATATATACACATCCAGATACAATCGACAGGCATATCCCCTACCTGGTCTAGCCCGGCAAGCTCTTAGGAATGTGACGTAGCAACCCCTAAGTTTGTTACATCATTATGTATTTCCTATTTTTCCTGTAAATTTTGAATTCAGATTCGAGGCTGTCCAATATCTCGACAACTGATTCTCTCGTGGACCCGTTGAAGTGCTTGACTACCTTGTCTAATAACACCTGGAAACATAGTCAACCATCAGCACAGGACGATAGGAACGACGTGGGTTTCCAACCGAGCTTCAGAAGGAATGATTGGGTGTCCGCTTACCCCATCACGGCTAGCAACAAACTCTAGCACAGATTCTTCAGTGACACTAGTTGTGCCAGAAGATTCAACTCCATGCTCCTCTATCTTTTGCTGTTTCATTGCTGGCTTCTCAGCAGAACCAACCATACCGTCAGTTTGGCCTCTCTTTGCTGTAGGGTTTGCATCACTTGTTGGGGCACCATCTCCTAGATTATCATTTCCGCCGGCTTTGCTTGCATGGGAGGAAGCAGGCGCATTACCAAAAAACTTGCTCTAACAATCCATGCCCGTCAATTGTCAGGAAGGTCTTGATCATGTCATAAGTTACCTGCGATTGTCATGTAGCATTTCTTTTTGTCAGAAGTAAATTGGACATTCACGACAGCTTTGGATGCACATACAATGAACTACATGCAATGCTTGATAAGAGTGGCTATTACGTTTTCCAAGCAATACTAAATCACAAACAGAAATAGAGTGATTATGCACTAAGAGAAAATTACATTATCTGAGAGCTCCCTGCAAAACCTACTCCAGTCCATCTCATATCCTTCTTGAGCAGTATCAAGTATGTTGGCAATAACATTTTGCTCTTCTATTGGCACTGCTCTGCGAAAATACTGGAATACATAATCATATTAAGCTGTGAACTTGAGTATACCATCAGTGCAAAACGAAAAATGAAAACAATGGTAACTCGCTGCGATTTTCAGGAATGAGAACTCCTACTTCTGCCACAGTTCCCATGCAGTCAACTTTGCATCACCCAAGATTCCTGGAAGATTGCAGAAAACTTCAAAATTTTACACTGTATGCCAAGACTGCAGCAAAGATAATAGTATCCATTCCTCTAGCCCCCAAGACAAACCAAAATTCTAACCAAACGAAGAGGGAAAATCTAGAACTGAAATAAACAGAGTCTAGAAAAGAAACATACGGAAATTATCCACAAAAAACAAATGTCCTCCTCGAGCATATGCAACATCTACAACATGACGTTCAGGTCCTCACCTTGATGTTCTTCAGCTACCTTGCAAGTAAAATAAATGTGGAAAGAGACAAGCATGCATTATTCATTGGTCGGCAGAATAAACAAACATAAGAAATTGGCTACTTAGAAGAGAACACTAACGCCTTACAAATTTAAGGATTATTTTTTAGAGTATATGCATGAAAAGACAAACTTTTAGGCACCTGGATGTCACAACTTTATTGTGGCAGCTTGTACACATCAGTTATAAGAATGATATAAAACTCTAACTGCAGTTCCAATGCCAATTTCAAGGGGTGCAAAGCATGAACTCAAGTAATGAACACATACTACTTGTTAATTGTTCATTCTACTGGCAATAGCAAACCAAATAAAACAATGCAGACAACTGATGAACATAATTGATCACACTTAGCAAAAATTAGCAAAGGAGTGGGAAGAGGAGAGAGGGCAGCTGGCCGCCGAGCATGAAGCTACCTTGATGCCGATTGGTGTAGCTCGCTGTCTGGGCAGTCGCTTCTCGTCGATATCCTGGCACCGACATTCCCTTTTGCTCCCCTCCTGTACCCACCCCAGTAGTGCAGGATCAACAGATAAGCCAGGCTTAGAAAAACAACACAAAAGGTCAAGAGCAAATGAATTGAATATCTAATATAATCGAAACATAGAGGTGAGATAGGGATTTGGTCTGCATAAGGGGGTGATCTCCTGGCGATGACACAGCAAAACTTTTGGTAGAGATGACCACCAACATCAGAAAGGGAATACCTGGGAATCAGAATGAATGAACCTAATAGCCTTCCCTGGATATATCTCATGGCCACTAAAATGGCAAAGTTCATTCCTGCAAATAAAGAAAAGATAGTCACGAGTCAAGATAGAATTTTACTAAATTAACATCTAGTAACTATTGAGCATAGCTAAGCTACGCCTAACAACATTTATTTAGAAATGTGGCTCATATATAAGTACCAACTATTACATATAATAGCACATGCAGCAGTACTTCAGAGGAAAAGAAACAGCAGGAACAAGAACATGTACATACTGGAACTCTCTGAAGGCCTCTGCAATGTATAGTGTTTCAACCCATAGTAACTAAACAAGCTCGACCTCTATGACAGAGCAATAGAGTAAACCCAGATCTGTGGTCATTGGATCGATTCAGAAATAAACCACACCATACTCAGATTCCATGCAAAAAAAGACACAGACGAAGCGCGCAAGCCGACCAATCCCATCAACTGGACAGCCGGAGAGTCACATGATGATTCGCAATAGGGGGGTGTCGTTGGGTTACCTGGTCGCCAAGGAGAGCGAGGAGGGAGGGGAGCTCGGGGCGGAGTGCGTCGACGTAGGCGCTGACCTCAGGCTCGGTGGGCGGCCGGCCGTCGGGGAATGACTCGAGCCAGGCACGCGTGGCGATCTCCCATGGGTGCAGAGGCTGCATCGAGGCCGCACGGGCACCGCGTCGCCTACTTCCACGGGGGTACGTGACGGTCACCAGGCCAGCCGGCCGACAACGACGGCTCGGAGGAGGCGGGCGGGGAACGACAGGAGGATGTGGAGTAGAGAGCGGCGCAGCTGTGGATGTGGAGGGAGACGACCAGTAGGCGGCGGATCTGGGGGCGGCGGCAGCTCTGCTCGGCTACCCGTGCAGTGGAAGGAAGGAGAAAAGGAGGAGGAGGCCAAAATAGGATTCGTTTTGGCTAGAGAGCCCAAATCCGCTATATATTTGACACGGGAGCGCGGGACGCGGGCCACAACAATTGGCGACGGCGGGCGCAAGCGACGCCATGCGCTCTCGATGCCGCAGCTGGAACCCTAGACCGGGCGGGCGTGGGACGCATCGCGAGGGGGGAGGCGGGCGTGGAGTCGCGCGGCGCGGGGTGGGAGGGTCGGGGAGGAAGGGGAGGGGGTGCGAGGCGTAGATCGTGTTAGAGATTGATCGGACGGATGACGGTCATTAGCGGCTGGACGAAAACTGATTAGCGCGGGGTCATACTGGCGACCCACAACGGAAAAAATCGTCCCGCTTAGGGGCCTTTTAGCAGTAGAGAAGAGAGGATACTTGCTAATCGTGTGCTAATCGTATCACGTGAAATTCAAATTATTAGTTTTAAGTTATAAAATAAAAGTGTTCAACTTGTATGGAGCTTACATGCGGGTTTAAATTTTATTTTTAAAATTTTCTACTCAACTCATATATTTTTCAAAAAAATTCAAAATTTTATGCTGAATATTTTCTTTGCCAATATTTTCTCAAAATTTATCCTTTTTTATTTTCTATCTTTTACAAATTTGATCATATAAGTTTCTTGTTTTATATTTTTTCTATATAGATCTTTTGTATTTGAATATATTTGTACAAATAATTTGGTATTAATTATTTTTATGCATATATAAGTTTTTATTTGAACAAATCATATAACTTTTGATTTAGCTTAAACAACTGTGATTTGGACCCCATGTGATATAATTTGTAAGTTTAAGGATCTGAATATGCATTTTGAAAGTTTGAGGACCGGGATGACACCCCGAGCCAAGTTCGAGGGCCGACGGTGCATTTTACTCTTTTTATTTGGTGTATTACATTCAAATAAAGCATGCTAACTGGAGCTTGGAGACTCTTCTTGACTGCTTCCGTTCGTCTTCACTCTGGCCCAGCTGTGCGAGGATGGAGGCGTCTTCTTCTTGGAACGATCAGTCAGTCTCTCACAATGAGTCCAACCATTGGTACCAAATGGAAGCATTTCAATCTGCTCAGGGCACAGCTTATATTTTACACACTAGAAATGTTCCAGCTTCGACATCATCTAGGAACCTTAGGATTATAAAATGTTTGCAGCTCATAAGCGGCGCTGCAGCAGGCAGTGATCAACAAGCTTGTCTTTGAGCCAGGTTACCAGCGCCATGGGATCCCTGCTGCGAGCTCTCAACGTTTCCCATGTGCTCCCAGCCCCAGATCAAGCCGCCGTCTGCTCGCCAGAAGCCCTCCACGTCGACGGCGGCCACGTCAAGCTCTCGTTCATGGACGCCTTGTTCGTCGACAGGGTGCCGATGCAGCGGCTGTTCTTCTACGAGGGCCCCGGCGTCCCGCCCTTCCCGTCCCTCGTCCGCTCCCTGAAGTCCTCCCTCGCCGCAGTGCTCGCCGTCTTCCACCCCCTCGCCGGCAAGCTCACCTACCGCGCGTCGACCGGCGACGTCGTCGTGGACTGCACACCGGCCGCGGTCGCGCCCGGCGTCCGGTTCGTGGAGGCGGAGTACCCCGGTAGCATCGACGACATGCGGCGCCTGGCCGTCGGCGACGAGCACCACACGGAGGCGCTGATGCTGCTCGGGCCGGAGCTGAACGCCGGGCGTCTCCCGGCGCCGGTGCTCGCCGTGCAGGTCACGAGGCCGGCCATCGGGGGTGCGCGCGCCGTGGTGGTCGGGGTGTCCATCCACCACGCCGTGGCCGACGGCCACTCCGTCTGGCAGTTCATGAGCGCCTGGTCTGCCGTTTCGCGTTCGCCAGAGGCTGCGTCAGGCCTTGCGCCGCCGACGTTTGACCGGACGGCGATACAGTACCCCAAAGCCGACGAAGTGGCGTGCAAGTTCCTGCGCACGATTGCTCCGGCGCTGCCCGTGGCAAGATCGCCGTCGCTGTACACCCCGCCGGACCAGCGGAGGAGAAGCTTCCTGCTCCGCGCCGAGGACATCAAGTCGGTGAAGCAGCGCATACTGGCACAAAGCAAAGCCATCGGGGAACTGATGGACACGCACCCGAGCACCTACGTCGCGGTGTCGTCGCTGGTGTGGACGTCCATCGTGCGCGCCAAGTGCTTGGACCCCGCCGCCGACGCCTACCTCCTGGTGCCAGCGGACCTCCGCCGCCGCCTCGGCCCTCCCATCGACGAGCGCTACTTCGGGAACTGCGTCGTGCCGTGCTTCGCCAGGGCCGTCGTGCGCGACCTGCGCGACGGCGGCGCGGGGCTCGCGCGCGCCGCCGCGGCTATCGGCGCCGCCGTCCGCGCGCAGCTCGGGGACCCTCTGGGCGGCGCGGAGCGGTGGCTGGAGCGCTTCCTCGCTGCGCCCAGGGAGAGGCTCACCCACGCGGGGTCCTCCAACCGGTTCAAGGCGTACGAGACGGACTTCGGGTGGGGCGCGCCGAGCCGCGTGGAGCTCGTGTCGCTCTTCACCAGGGAGCTGGTGCTGCTGCTGGGCGCCGCGGAGGACGGCGGCGTGCAGGTCACCGTGGCGCTGGATCACGCGCACATGGAGGGCTTCGCGGCCAACTTGCTGCGGGTTTCAGGGCAAGATCTGAATGGTGATGTAAAAATCAATCAGGATTAACAGGCCGGACTCAAGTATGCCTCG
Organism: Panicum miliaceum; assembly: GCA_032594955.1. NCBI lineage: Eukaryota > Viridiplantae > Streptophyta > Magnoliopsida > Poales > Poaceae > Panicum > Panicum miliaceum. The sequence goes on from CM064071.1 coordinate 1,953,241, forward strand.
TTCCCTCGTCCTGAAAACAGATGGAGAAAAGAGCACGCACGCCTAATCTCTGTGACAGAAGTTGAAATGATTACAAGCTATCAGGGCTGTAAAATATGGGAATCTTGTTAACTAAGAGCCATATTGATATTGCACCTAATAAGACAACCATTTCAGTAAAGGTAGTTTGGAGATAGTCAGAAAAAGCGTAATGATAGAACTGCTAAGAGTAATACGATTAATGCGTAACATTAACAGATACGTCCATTGCAAAACTGATAAGTGGTTGAACAGGATAATAACTTACAGGCTCAGAGCTTTTCTTCCACGCAGGATAAAAGAGGATCGTGGGGTATCCATGATGCTGTAACAGGAAGCAAGAGTGAGTTCTGTGTCCTGCGAAGTCTATGCGGTAGTAAATTTGAACATATGCATATGGGCAAGCAGAATATCACAATTTTTCTTGAAATTTATATCATATCAAGGCTACAATAATAAGATCGATGGTTTAAACTTCAGCATTTATGGAGAGGGCACAACGGGTAACAAGCAGTCATAATTTCTAGAATCAAGCGGCACCATGAGTTTTTTTTCCATAAAGCCATGAGATTATCTTAAAAGCATAGAATCAATATTTCACATATTGTTCCATGATACTGTAGCATATGAAAACAGATCCGCTTTGACATAAAAGTAAGGGTAAATGTTAATTTCACAGGTTTGACAACTAATGTAAATTTCACAGGTTTCACAACTCAAAATGCTTCAGAACATACATGCTCAGGTTTGAGGTTTCTGACTACTCGGTATACAGGAAAAAAAATGTCAGGCATTTGAAATCAAGGAAATGAAACATTCTAAGCTTTGAAAATTTTGGAACAGGGATATATGAAATCTATGTCACAGGATGTGTCGCTAAAATGCAAAGGCTTATTATGATGTTACAGTTTTGTATACCCTGCTGATGTAAAGATTCAGAGAAGTATTATTGTTGCTCAAGAAAGTGAAAGTGTGCGTAGCGCAGCGGGGATGCTAGCTGCAAGTCGGAGATTGGACTCCCTATCCACACCAAAATATTCCACAAGCAAGCAACTCAACCCTGGAAGTCCTAGCTGCCTGTGCTGTGGCGCTGGTCTGTTGTTGCATGGCTACCTATGTATGCGTTGTGTCTAGAGACTTTCTCTGCATCTGGATGGTCGATTTTTTCTTTTGCTCAGGAAATAAAAAAGATGGAACAGTTTGATTTACTGCTCAAGAAAAAGAACAAGTGGGAAGAATACTAGGATTAAACAAAGCTGACGGTAAACAGGCAAAACCGAGCAACACATGACGTAACATATATAGACCTTGGCACGTTGATGCTCGTTGGTAGTGCCGTCCATTTTTGCTATTATAAGGGATTCGATGCCATGGAGATGCTTAGCTAGTTTGTTGTAAGTAGGCTTCAGCGCCTGACAGTCCACAGACCATGGTGCATATATCTGCAGTTCGAAATGACTTGTCACTATGGGCAAAAAATGAGTCCTATTTCTCCAAACATCTACCAAACACATACCTCCAGAAGGACATCTTTTGATTCATCCAAAACTATTTGTTTTAGATTCTCTCCGACAACAAGTTTGACATCCCCATCATTCTGTATTGGAAAATTAAACAACTATGAATGAACCAACGAAGTACAACGAATGAACAAAGAGGGGCATCGATCAGACAATTCTGGGGACTCACACATTCTGGTACCGGCGAGGTCCTGTAGAGATTGTCTTCCAAGAAATCTTGAGCAAATTTCTGCGATTGGTGCATAAAATAAAGATGTTAAGTCGAAGTTTTCTTGAAGGGATATCGCTATAGCAGCCTACTCCTCTCAAACACTAACAGGTTTCACATCAACAATAGCAAAATACTGAAATGTGGTCAGTATATTGATTTTCGAAAATGTCTTCTACATACAGTGAAGTGCTAATTCTGATGAAAGAAGCAAACTATAATTTGTTTAAGGGAGTATCTGCCACATCAATTAAGTGAAAGTAGCATAAGGAACATTCTCTTGAAACTTTGGCTACGATCATTTGATTTGGTTTACTTCTAACAGCAAATTGGATATTGTCTGGGTACTTAAACACTAACCTTAATGGTGTCCTCTGATATCTCACCCTGAAGGTAAAATGTCCATTCACCACCTTTATACCTGGTGGAAGCAAGAACCTGCTGAACCATAGAGTTGGGATTTAAAATCATACCATAAACACATTAAGTTAACTAGCCTGTCAACCCGTGCTCCCGCACGGGATAATTAGAATTAATATAAAAATAAAGCTTATAGCTAATAATTATAATTATCTATCTCACACGCTCTTTTATCTATTAAATATTCTAACGCATACTCTAAAATATATATTTATCATTATCTAGTTGCAATGATTTGGTTTTGCATCACGCCACCATGTGTGTTTGATATATATTTAATTGAACTATTTGTTTGTGAATTGGTATTCTTATCTCTTCCATCATATATGAATACATGGTGACATATATCGTGGATAATATTTTTATATAAACAATAAAAAAAATAATATATTAATAATGATAGAAATAATAATTTAGAATTTTATATTTGTGCACTTTAATATTTTATTATAATTATATAATTTAGATTCAGATTTAGGGGTTACTTTAACTTTTAGTAATGATATAATTGGATAATTTATATGCAAATTTAGGGGTTTATTTGTATTATTTTTATAATGGCATAGGTGGGTAATTTACACGAAGATTAGGGGTTACTTTAGATTTTTTTTATAATGGCAGAGGTGGGTAATTTAGATACATGTTTAGGGGATTACTTTAGTCTATTTTCATAATGGCAGAGGTGGATGATTTATTAGGAAAGATAACAGATCTAAGGACTATTATAATTAGAGTTGTCGGATTGATGGCCAGATGGTTTTAATTTTTGTGAGAACTTCTATAATTTCTCTATATTTTAGAGTGTCCACCTAGGATCCTAGGTGGCTTCAAGTGGAGGCTTCAAAATGAGCCTTCAATTAGTAATAGTAAGATGATTCAATTCAAATTTGACAATAATTTTTTTCAATCCAAAGCAAGATGAGATGTGCTAAAGATGAACTTAACACAACAGTACAAGAGGCACCAATAAAAAGGATAAAAATTAAACAAGGTAATAGCAATAAAAGTTAAGGGTATCGATAGTCTAGGTCAAGGTTCTGGCATATAGATTGCTGATTTCAATATGTTCATATCCCAGGATTCGATTATCATTCTTTGATATGGAACCAAAGTCAATGATTGATACTATTTCTATTGAACAAACTAAAAGGCAAACAAAGATGATAAAAAAATATCAGAGGCATTATTACCATAGTCTGTTCTCCATATATATGAAAGTATTTGGCAGCCCTAATAATATCTTGATTGTATCGATCCACATACACAAATGAAAGCTGCACAAGATCGTAACACAGTCACTAGTGAATAGTAAAAAAACAAAACAGCAGCTAGCTAGTATAAGGAACACTATTGAGTTAGATTTGGGTATTTTAGCTGCAGTTGGATTTGAATTCAACTATAGCACAAGGAACAAGACAAAGGAACTCAAAGAAGGTTAACAGAAAGACTTACATTTTCCTTGAACGATTTTTCTATTTTCTTAAAGATGGGCAGAAATTTTGATGACTCATCTCCAGCCGCAAATAGAAAAATCTGGTTTGAAAAATTACGCAAAATGGCTCAGTAAAGGCATACATGCATAGTAGTATCTCTATGCTGAAATATAAGGGATTCTGGCTATGCACCTAGACAAGTATTTGTCGACCTACATAGCCAAAATCCCTTATATTTCTGGATAGAAGTAGTATGTAGACTAAAGAAAAAGATGTCAAAGAATGCATAAAAGAGAACAAGTTGTAGACAAAGTGACATGCCTTCTACTTGAATAATGGAGTGACCAAGACAGAATCCCAATTGTCCCGTGTTAATGTAGTGACCAAAGGAAGCTTGTTTAGAGACACAAAATCGGCGATGGCATACTCTCTGAATTTCCCATCTACATGAGTCACATTGCATTATATTCGTATGCAAGAGTAAATTATCTGTAAGCCATCAGAAAAATGTTACAATCTTTTATACATCATCTGAAATTTTGTGTTGCCTTGAACGCGGTCAATTAAAGTTGGACCACTGCAAACTGACAGCCATTAACTAATAAGATGCAAGAAGACTGTTATGCCCCATAATCCTTTGAGTGAGAAGCATAACACGAACAAGCAGAACACCTGCTACTGCCCATACACCAGAAAAGGCAAGCTGCGCGATGGACACAGCCCTGCCCGCCCACCCCCCCCCCCCCCCCCCCCCCAAAAAAAAAAATTACGGAGCCCAAATTTTGCTGAAGTGCATAAATATTAACCACAGGTACGGTATAACATATACTATTATGTAGGAAAAAATAACAGAGCCGTCAACAACATTTATATCTTCTAATAATTCAAGACTACACAATACGTTTTCTTTGGTTTCCCATGACTCTTTGCTTAACAACTCCCCTACATACTTTGTGTGCGATTGGTTGCCTACTTGCTGAATGGGTTGTGTGTGAACAATCATCAATGCAATACCGTGAGCTTGGCTGCTTAGGGTTTTCGGACTGGGGGTCAGAATTCAGCAAGTTGAAATCACATCTGTTTTCAAACAAAAGCAAGTTTTCTTTTTATTTTCTTGATTTTCAGCTTATGTTGATGCTGCAGTTATATATTGATTTTAAAACTGTTTTGATTATTGTCATTTATCAAATGTAGGGCCTCATTTGTATTTTGCACTCGGGCCTTAAATTCTCAGGTACGGTCGATGCCTTGTTCAGCTTATGCCCGCCGCGCCACTCTATGCCTCTTTGGTCCCCATCTACTACCACTATTAGAAGATGGAGCATCATAACTGACTGATACCAATAGAGTCGGATATGATCTTTGCAACACAAACGGTTCAGTGTCTGCCAATCAGATCAATAATTGAGACGCCATGAACCAGTTGTGATGCTAGAGAGGTAGCATTCCCGGTTCAGAAGCCAAACACCGAGTGAGTCTTGACTATCACTTCTGGTTTGTGTTACTAACCGGTTATGATACCCCGAGTATCACAACCGGTTCATAATACGAACTAGGAGTGATAATCATGATATATTATAATAGTTTCTCCACCCTATAAATAATACAACTAACTCTTCCCACTAGCTTGATTCAAGGTGATTTGAAATTAACTTAATCTTTTTAACATGTCAATTTGATGTAACCTTGATTTTAGAAATTTAATCATGATTATTTTTGCAATTATAAGCATTTTATTGAGTTAAAGTATATTTCTAGCCTTTTATTGATATTACTTCAACTTTGAACTACATGTCAGATAGATAATATCTAAATTAAAATAAAATCCATATACGAGTAAATGCATACATTCCATGATCACTAGAAATATCACGAAGTTCATGTCTAACCTTTTGCAATTGTAATTAACAACCAGCAGCTATGTCCTATATATAAGCAGTGATCCCTTTCCACACAAACCCTATCCTCCTATGCATCTGTCCACCCCTGCCGCTGTCACTACTAGAAGCTTGTCGACCAAGCGAAAAGCAAGTTGACCCCCCCCCCCCCCCCCCCCCCCCCCCCGCGCTAAATCCCACACTGGATCCTGCTGCAAGGCGTGGGCGGATTAGATGCTACCCTGCAAGGCTGCTCATTTATGGCTAGCAATGGAGATGAACCTCTCTCTCTCCCCTCTCCCTCCCTCCCTCCCTCCCTCCCCCTCCCCCACCCCCCTAGCTAGCTAAGCCTCGGAATGGGTGATGAAGAATGGAGCTTGAGGATGTGGACTAGATGTGGGTTTGCGTCTTGAATCTAGTTCGTGTTGTTGTATGAATCCGAACCTGTGATGTTGTATATGCATGGAACTTTGTTTGTGCTGTTGTATACGAATTTTATCTTTTGGTGTTATATGAACGAGCTGCTTGTGAGTTGTGTCTTTCTTGATGGCATTACGAAATGTTGTACGGATCAATTCGGGACTTGTTCAATTGGTGAAATGAATGTTGATTGTTTGTTTGGTGTTTGATGCATGAGCGGAAGCTAAAAACTAGAGTGGCTCTAGCTTCAGAAGCTGTAACTGCCCAAAACAACTTTATTTTTTATTTTAATCTGTGAAAAATGTATCACTCCTGGTTGGTGATACGGACCACAAATAATACCACCCTTTTCACTTCTATTTGTGAATTGGGAATGATGCCCCATGAGCAATGCTTCGGTTGCACACATTCAGTTCACCTTTCGGGACTGGGGGAGGGTAGAGTTGATGACCGTACCTCAACCCTAACTCTTCAATCTTTGTGATTTTACTATATGGCTGCCACCAACATGGTAAGCTCTTGCTTCAGATGGAAGGATATCAAAGATTTTTGGGTTGACCTCCGACATCCACCGATGCTGGTCTGCAGATGTAGTCATGGTGCCAATCGCTCGAGTCCTTTGAAACTCAGTTTATATCTACGGCTAAGGTCTCAAATCCACAAGGACACAAGCTAATAATCAGGTGGACGAGGGGAGCACTGGCTGTAGTATCAAGGGTACTATCAGGGTGCAAAAATGAGGATACTTGATCGATGTCAACGTGTCGGTGTTTTATCCGCCAGCCTACCGAGGGATACCTTGAGGTAGTAGAGTTCTGGACAGGGTGTCGTCGAGATTAAGAATTCAAAGGTGCACACAACATAAGGTTTAGACATGTTCAGACCGCCGAATAGCATAATACCCTGTGTCTTGTTTGGTGGTTTGTATCGCGTGAGGATGAGATGATATTTTGGAGGGTCACTGCCTGCCATTATATACTCTGGAGGGGACAGAGTTACAGGTATCCTGGCCTGGCACAAGGTTAGGAGTCCTACTTCGGCTGTATCGAGTAGTTTACTTCTACACCGACTAGTTCTACTCGTATCCGAATACTTTACAACAAGTCTAAGGTATGTGACATGTCCCATCCTTATTCTAGAAAGAACCACGCCACGCTAACAGACCCGTTTCTCCAGATCTGACACGACGTAGTTCACATTTCTCTCTTCAGACCCAACACCCGCAATGAAGAAGTAGGGGTGAAAATGGATCGGAACAGAGTAGATAATATATTTTTCATTCCTAATCTTTTTTCAGTGGAGCAGATATTACGAGATGCCGTTACGATATGGATTTTTTAGGATGTCAGAATGGTACGGAGTCGGATAAGTACTGGAGCAGAAGTGGATTAAAATAGTCAAATAATACATGCTTACGTATACCTTTTCATGGTGATCAATAATTTATAAACTGAAGACAAATAGCAACATAATATGAAAAATAATTACCTTTATAGTTCACGAGTTCACGACACAGTTCATAAATCACATTTAAAGTGACATCAACAATTTTTTGACACTTTATACTTGACTATGTTAGTCTTACTAATGTAGTAGGATATCCTATTATATGCATTTCAACCACCCGCACACAACCAGATTCAGATTATCCCGTCTCCACAAGTATTAAAAAACTATTCCTTATATCTAAATTCGGATTCGGAATTTGTCCGTACCCCTTTCACCCCTATCAGCAGGAGTTCTGAACCAATATCTAGATTGCTATGTGCCTTTTGAGTAATTACTATGGCTCTTTCACTGTTTTAAATAACATAGTCATTGTTAAAAACAAAAAAAAAGTTGTGTGACAAAAGAGAAGGACAGGTGGGTCCGCTGGTCCAAAGGCATTTTTGCCATCATTGCACAAACCTGATAATTTTAACTGCTTTTAGCTGTGATGGAACCGGGACAACTCACGGCAATGGCATGAAAGGAAACAAAACTTTCAACAGATGGCACTAAAGGGACATCTTAAATTTTTAAGTGGCACATATATATGAGATCTGACGCTTTTTATATCATAGATAGAATTTCCTCTATATGCTACCCCGCAGTCACACATGCAAAGGATCGGAGGAGAATTATGTACTGAAGCTAGTAACTTGAAATGAAGGCACTTACTGTATAAGGTAAACTTCTCCATCTCTTTGTTCATAAATACTAGGGACGGGCGGTTTGCTTTTAGGCCCATGTGGAAAACCTCAGCAACCTCAGGTCTAAACGTCCGGTAAAATGTTACACCATCTTCCATCCTTGCAGCAGCAGCGAGCTCAACACTGTAAGGACTCTGCAGCATTTGGAGAAAAAAAAAGATTTGCCTGATGACCAAGATGAAGAATCTATCAAAACCCTTCCGGTGTGTCGTGGGCAGCCAGGCTCAGAAGAGGTTGTTTTGTGGAGTTTCCTAATGATGATGCCGTGTGCGCATTGCCTTAATAAGTTATTAATGTGAAGAAGTGAAAGAAAGGATTTCATACCAATGGATAGTCGAGGAACGCGACCACTGCATCGCCATTAATCCCGTTGAGTACCCCTTTAGCGTCGTAGACGTCGTCGATGTCGTGCACCACGGGGTTGAGTTTCTCGTTGATAAACTCAACGATGTCGATCTTGCTGTTCGCACCGGTGTAGGGACTGGGGACGCCGTCGACGAAGAAGAGGATTGTGAGGAACTCTTTGACATGGTACCTATCAGCAAGGAAGGGGTTATTGGTGGTGTCGACCTTGCCGAGGACGACATCAGCCTTCTGAGCAGCGAGGTAAGCGGCGGCGGCCGTGTATTCTGGGGCAAGCTCCTGGCTTTTACCCCACGAGGGATGGTAGAAGCTGACCATGACGTGGCGGCGCGTGCTGATCAAGTCGAAGAAGTCGGATTCGGTGAGGGCCACGACGTGCTTCTCGTCCATCTCTTTCCAAGAGCGGATGTTGAGATGGTAAAGCAAGGCCCACAGATGGGTGATGAGCTCGCCGCCAAGGGAGAGGTGCCGCATGTGTACATCCGCGTTGCCATAGGGCGCAGTACCTGGACAGAGCAATGGCCACGCGCCGATTCTTCTCTCTTTCTTCAACTTCTTCTTCGCCTCCTCCTACTGCCGCTGCTTCTTTTTTCCTGAAACCAGCTGCTGCTGCTGCTTTTTTCAGATAATTGGCAATAGTTTCCTTGCAGCCTATGCGCCCCTTCTTTCTCATGGCATCATCCTGCTTATGCTCTGCTTGTTCGCAGTACTCTGTCGCACTGTGCCACCGCATAACAAAGTGCGCGTACCTGTGCTCAGAGCCTGCTTTAGTACCGTAAGGAACTTCGCTCAAGGGTATTCCGTTCTCAATCAGAAAGGAAAACCAATTCTCATCTATTCTGTCGGTCCTGATCTGACCAAGAAATTCGACCTAATGGCAGCTCCTTTGTTGCCGTCTCTGCCCAACAAGTCCCACAACACTTCTCCGATGTAGTCCAATCCAATCCTCGGAACGAAGCTACGACATCTCTGGTAAGCCGACTGAAGCCAGAAAATAATTCTTCTTCTTCTGCCGCTGCAGCTTCTCCTGAAAAAATTCCGCTTTATCCTTCTGCCCTCTCTATCCTTTAGTGAATACTGGCCAAGCTTATCTTGCCAGAGGTACTTGTCAAACCACCAATTAGTGCGGGTAACAACAAATGCTTTCAGTCTCTTCTGCCAAGACAAACTCACTCCGTCGTCCACCCGATGAACCCCGATGAGTTTTTTGTTCCTTTCCCAGGCGTACTCGCAGACAACGGCCACTTTGGCCCAGTTTGATGTCCAGCATCGGATCAACTGCGTTAATTCCAACAGAGCCAGGGACACCAAAATGACAAGAGTAATAACAAGATCTAGAGTTGTCGTATCAACAACGATGGTGGAAGCACCAGAACCATGAGAAGTAGTAGGGCGGCTAGTCCTTGTCCCAGGAATGGCAGCTACTATACCCACAAAACATATCCCAGTGAATGAAGCCAGTGCCCAGAAACTAGCAGTTTTTGCTTGATAGTAGTGAAGGAATACGTTGCCAGTGAAAAAATTATCGTAGAGAAAAGCCAACTCAACCTCAATCACCTTCAAGGCCTACTTGTAGTCAACAGGCCCCTCATAGAGAATCCGCTTCTCTGTTTGCAATAGGGTGTCCACTGTCACAGAATCACGATCATCCAACCCAAGAAAATACCGTTGCAACTTATGAGACAGGCAGAAGCTAACGCACACATCATAACAGGACTGCAGCAGCTCATCGTTATCTTTGCATACATCATCTATATCACTCATGCTAATTACATGAGGCGACCTCCGTTCACATTCGTTCAACCTCCGTTCATCTTCTCTGTTTTCGAAAAGGAACATCCGTTCACATTCGTTGTCCCTCTGAAGGTTCTCGATGTCATCGGGTTCAAGGACCAAACGCCATCGTTGCTGCTGGTAGCTCGTTAAAATAAATAACGCGCCACCGTCTTTTATCTCTTGTACCATTTTCCGCATCCTGCTTTGTTGCAGAAGCGCCAATGATCTATGAAAACCCTTGATGAATGTGATGGCGGACAGAATATTGATGGCTGTGTTACCAACATTACTGGAAATGGTTGAGATACTCATCAGCAAGACATATCCAAAGTAGAGGCAAATCTGATATACCATCTTTGAGAGTGGACCTTTGTAGCCAAGACCATTATATGCGGTGACTGGATCAACGGAGCTGAAGAGGGTGAATAACGACGCTGTTCATATAGGATACATCTCGCTCTTCACCGATGAAGATTGCATTACGCCAATGCTATAGGTCCCAAGGGACAGAGATAAAGCATGTGCTGCAAGAAGCCCTTTTGGATTATCCAGCGATTGGACCAGCGGCGGCATGATCCAAAGGCAACAAGGAGGAATGCGATGATGATAGCCACCACTGCCAATGCCTCGATACGGAGCACTGTCCCCCTTGGGCTCTCCCACAAATCTTTCGGCTTATGCCACAAGGTTGTTGGCGTTGTATTTCTCAAGTGTGGTTCCATATTCTCCATGCGGTGATTTTCAGCCTTAAAGGGAGAAGATAGGTTGTAAGGCAGGATACAAACATAGAGTAGTTTTTCTTAAGATAAAAGCATAAAGAATGTATTAATAGAAGTGCAGCCAATACTTATTGCAGCACACACAGATCCAAGCTAGAGGTAAAGCCAAAATATCAAAATTCAGGGCACAGAGCTTATGGCCAGCCATTAGAATCAATTCCATCTCGAAATTGCCACTCACTGTGGGAGGAGATAGACCTCAATAAAAGATGTCACCAGCAGCAGGCAACAGGTGACATGGATGCCAACACAGATATAACCACAAATAACAATTTCTCAGGTCATTTTTCAATTTCCAATTTACCATGGTTTGTCTCCCGGTATGAAATAAATGCTTAAGATTAGATGACTTTGTGGGTGGTACATAGTAAACTGCATCTATATGTACAACGAACACATATCTTAGCAATGAGCAATATGACTGACGAAACAAACAGCTAACAACATTTTTTTTGCGGGTAATTAACAGCATTTTTGGATCTGCTCAATTGGAATGTGTAGACGAAATCGGCCTAACAAGAATCTGAATGCGAAATAAAAAGAAAAAAATAGCTTCTGTACTAACTGAATAACTCGATAAGGACTTTCTGTAGCCGTAGGTGCTGGTCAGCTCAGGAACCGGTGTGCTTTGTAAAAAAAAAAGATGAAAAGGGAAAACTGAAAACCAAAGCAGCAGCATCGATTTCTCCCTTTGACAGATGATTGTAGTTTCGAGTCACGTACCGTGGTTGCGCTTTTCTTTTCAAAGCAGAGCTTCTCCTTCCTTCAGAAAGCCTACAGGGCTCCAAGGCTCCAGCTCAGGATGCTGCAAGAGCTAGGGGAGCCCTCTGTGACCCCTTCAGAAGACCAAGAGACGTATAGCCGGAAGTAGTTAGATTCACACGCACATGCCCCAAGTATTTCTTCAATTGCTGTATGTATTGGTGTATCCCGAGACTCAATGAAGTCATACAGATCTGATCCGTATTAGTATAAATTTCTTGACTTGCAGCAACTTGTGGTCGTTCTTAATTTCTTTATAAGCGGCGACGTGGTTCACTGTGCATTACAAAGCAACACGCCGCCAATTATTTTCCTTTTAGTTTTAGCACTTAAACTGGTACATATATGATTTCTGGTACATAGCTAACAATTACATTGAGCTGATGGTGAATGTTGAAGCGGTATATTTCGAATGTTGATTTTTACAAAAAATTGAAAATATATTCGTATTGATTCTTGTTTTGTTGCATACATTCGAAATAACACCACGGTCCAAACGCAATCCATGTTTTCAATCCACCATCAACAACATTCAGAGGCTTCTTCCTGGGCAGGCTAGCCATCTCCTCCGACGCGGCGACGCGCTGCGTGCCTGCGTAGATGGTGGGTGGATCGAGTCCATACTCGATGACGAACTATCCCGCACTAGTTTTCTAGACTTGCCATGACCATGCGAACAAGAGGCGATCACCGTCCAGTGCCGATTTCTTCCATTCCCCTTCCACTCCGGCGATTGGATCGACGCTGGAGAGGACGGGGAACGGGGATTGAGGTGGCCGTTGTATGTATGCTTAGGTATTATAGGTAGTTTGGATCCAGGCAGCTCGTGCAAGGTGGAGGTGGAGGCTGCAGGCGTGGAATAAGAGTCGTCGGCTTCTTCTCCGCCTCGCTGGTGAGTCTTCTCGGATCAGTGGAGAGCTGGTGTGGTGTGCGTACCTTGGATCCGGAGTCCCAAGTTTGGTTGGGTTATTTTGCTACTCCTTGATCTTCGTCGGGGGTGTTGATCTTGGGAGTTTTCTTTACCAACTCGAGGTGAAATCAGGTTGGTTCCTGGATCCCACCAATTTTGGTGGTTCGATTTCTGTTTACGGTCAATCGTCGTCCGGCGATATGGGGTGGCTGCCAGTTCTTGTGGTGCCAGACTCCTCGATGCCAAGCGATACGATGGTCAAGAACCATCTTTTTCAGCCGGATCGTTCAGTGTTCAAAGTGTGTGTCGGATTCGACGTGCTGCTCAAGACGGCAACAAAAGACTGTGTTCTTCGCCAGGGAGGGGGTCAACTTCAAGCTGGCGCTCCAGCCGGCGGCGGCGAGGAAGGGCGGCGAGGAAGACCTGGAGGAGATTACAAGGACTTGGATATAATTTCTTTTTCTTTTGAGGGTGTTTTGTAAGTTGGACTGTAATCATCAAAATTTATCAATGAAATATAAATCCGATTTCTCAAAAAAAAAACTATCTCGCACTACCGCGTGGCTCTCTTCTGTAAAAAAAACTTTTGCAGTTTAGCCCTTTTGTACGTACTTTATATTTATTAATTGAATCGCAGCAAAAATTTCTTTGAATTGATATGATATAGCACCATGTGCGACACCACAGACACATGGTACTACGCCATGTAAAGCTTGATTGGTTGGATGTTAATTTTTGCCCAGCTAAAATCATGACAAGTTAATATCTTAGCTTGCCAAAATTAGAGCATGCCAAATTGTTAGCAAGAAATTTAGGTATTCATTTAGTTTAGTGTCAACCGATACTTTCTTCTCTCGTAAGATTTAAGAAGTTTCTAGAAACTTGCCATTATTTTGGTTAAAAAGTGATCAATTTTTAGGCATGAATCAATTGGTAGTTGAACCTTTGGCATGCCTTGATTTTGGCATGGTAAAAATTGGTAGCAAACCAAGCAGATTTATATTTTGGAATTTAGTTTATTTCGGTCGTAGCGTCATGTACTCCGGCCAGATGAACATTCAGCTTGATTTGCAGCTAGCTACATTATTACCATACATGGTTCTGTACCAATCAATTGTGTTTCTCACACTTTTGAGTCACTTCCGATTAGGCGATTAGCTATGGAACTCTTGCGAACGGAACTCTGAGAAACTCGCAGGTGATCGATGTCAACACTTCGTCACAAACAATTTCATTTTTTCACACAGCTCTCCTACCATTCTACTCCAGCTTATGTGCGATCGACATGCATCCACGGCTATCTCCGGGAACTGGTGCTTCTCTCCCCATTTCTTACAGAAGCTCAAGTTCCTAGCCACCACACACCTCCTTGATCATGTCGATTTGACGCACACACAACGACGACGCAAAACCCGGCCACGCACTCCATACGCTTTGTGGCGCGGTGGTTATTCGATCTCAGCATTTTGATCATCATCAGGTCAGGCAGTTCCACAAGGATTGCTCGATGCGCGCGAAGCTGTCGTCAAGGTCGTACATGGAGCACGCGAACGCCTCGTCCTCCGCCTCCGGCCGCCCAAGAGGCTCCTCGATCTCGACTTTGGCGTCGACGACGTCCGACGCTGCCGCCCCGTCGTCTTCCGCGGGCACGGGCTGCTGCTGCTGCGCCGCGGGGCCGGCGTTCCGCGCCACGAGCTCCTGGAACACCGAGGACCGCAGCAGCAGGCTGAGCGCCGTGGTCGACGACGACGGGGACGGCCTCCCGCACGCCCCCGCCGCCGTCGGGCTGGGCCCGCCGGCGTACACGGACCCCACGTCGTCGAGGCCGGCGAACGAGGCGCCCCGCTGCGCCGCCGCGGCGAGGTGGTGGCCCCGGTAGAGGCTGTCGACGTCGACCTGCAGCATGCCCGCCGGATGCTGCAGGAGGCCGCCGGCCTGGAGGCACAGAGACGGCGGCGGCAGCGTCGGCCTGGCGCCGGACGTCGGGGTGCCGGCGTCGTCGCCCGCGGCGCCGGCGGCGGGCTTGAGCCAGCGGATGTAGGTGCCGAGGTCGAAGTTGGTGACGGCGTTGATGCCGCGGTACTCGATGGCGGCGATGTCGTAGGCCCGCGCCGCCTCCTCCTGCGTGCTGTACGTGCCCAGGTACAGGTACTTGTTGCCGAACACCCGCCCGATCCGGGCCTCCCACCTGCCGTTGTGGTGGTGCCTGCCAAATCACTAGGGTTTTAGCGACGCCGGCCGACGACGATCAGACAGGCAAGCAGCTAGCTGCCCGGACTCGACCCGTACACGTACCGTGCGACGCCTCTGTACTTGGAAACGCCGCGAGAGAAGCCGTTGCTCTTCCTGCTTGGGATGAGCCAGGCAACAGATCATTCAGTCTTGGACCTCTAGTTTCATCATTTCATTGTTGGTTTCTGAAAAGATGAAAGTTTTCCCAGAAAATTCTTGGTGGTGCATAGGATTTTGTATGCTCACCTTCTTATTGAGGCCAGGTACTCCTCCTTGGACACGTTCTGCATCACTTTGAGCTCTTTCTCGTAGTCCGCAACCTGCCGGATCGATGTACAGATCAGACCAACAGTTCTAGGATACAGATCAATAGATACTGGAGATCTAGGACAGTATGCCAAGCAATCTACTACAATTTTCCTACAGAGTTCATCTTCCCGTGTAATTTTAGCTAGAGGCCTACGTACAGATACAGTGACTTCGTACTCCAAACTGCATCGACACACACATACCGGAAAGTTAGTGTAGGTGCTAGGACCCCAGTACTTGAGCGCCGCCAGATCGTAAGCCCTTGCTGCTGCCTCTTCCTCGTTGTACGCTCCAAGGTAAACTGCTCAACATCGTGTCATGAACACACACACAGCGTGAGAAACACATACAAATCCCTAGGGACGACGACGTCTACAGCCTGCTTAACTGTATACACACAGCTTGTTCATGGTCTAGCTCTTTGGGCATCACGTTTGACGACGTACCTTGCTTGCCTTTCTTCTTCTGCGTAGGGTTCCACGTCCCTTTGTCCCACAGGTGAGCTTCGAACCTGCCCGTCCAACGATGCCTGCTTGCAACAACGTTCAACACGATCAGATCAACATGCTCTATAGTCTGTACAAAAGCAAAAATATAGCTTGTAGTCTGACATGTAAATGAGCGTGACGTTTACCTGCTCACGCCTCTGAACCTTGAGCTCCTCTTGGCCGCATTGCTGCCCCCCGCCGACTTGTCGCCGCCGGCCTCCTCCTTGCCGTTGCTCGCCGTCACCGCCGGCGACGGCTCCCTCTTCCTCCTCTTCACGCTCTTCACCGCGCCGCCGCCGGCCACGGGCGCCGCCCTCGGGGTAGCGCCACAGTACAGTCCCTGCCCTCCTCCTCCTCTGCCGTGGAGCTCGTCCTTCACCAGGCTGTAGGTTTCCATGGCCATGAAACCAGAACGATTTCCTTGGTCACGCTTAGCCTCAAAGCTGGGCATTTGGCTTGGGAACCAAAGGGAGGTAGCCACGACGTCCGTGTGAACGTTTATATGCAGCCACAGGAACAGATGGCAGGGCTGGTGTTCGTCCTTGTTTCCATCTATGTGCTGAGAACGACAGGAGGCGCCGATGTTCTCGGTGCCACAAGCCTTGTCTCTTGCCGGTCTTGACAGCTTACACACCTCGCATTGTGTTGCTATTGCATACATGGCAGATGGCACAGCTTTATTGGCCGGAAAATCCATCTGTCTAGAATTAATAATGTAAGGGAGGGATCCTTGGAATTGAATTTCGTTCAAATAATCATAATTTAGATATAAATTAATTAAGCTGATACAGCCATATGTGGAATATATTTATATTGTTGGCCATATGGGAGAGAGACTTATGTACTGCACTTCTGCTACAGTGAAGCGAGTCAAAAAGTGTGCTATAAGTTGTATATTAGAAACATAACATTAGTATCTATAGAATCAATTTCCATCTCCCACCTCCATAAATTTAAAATCGGTAATACTAGGAATAGGACGTCAGATCCGTTAGACGCCCTAACCACCGTCGAAACCGGCCCCGATGTGCAATCTCTCTATATCTCTCTCCCTCTCTCTCCCGTGCAGGCTGGAGCGCCAGGAGGAGCTGCTTCGGCCGCCGCTCCCTCGCGCAGGGGCGAGCCGCGCCGGCCGCCGTGCGAGCTCGAGCGCCGGGGCGCGATCCTCGCGTTGGCCGCCGTGCGGGCTCGAGCGCCGGGGCGTGGCCCCGCGCCGCGCTCCCCCCGCGGCGAGGGTGAGCCGCGCCGGCCGCCGCTCCCCCGCGGCTTCCGCCGCGCTGGCCGCCGGAGGAGCTCCGGGCGGCGGCCATGGCGGGCAGCTCCGGGCGGCGGGCAGCAGACGAGGCGCACGCAGTGGGGGCCGGGCCTTCGCTCCCCCACGCCTTCCCCGACCCCGGTTGCCGCTCCCCCTCTAGGGGCGAGCCGCGTAGGCCGCTGGAGGAGCTCTAGGCGGCGGCCATTGCGGGTAGCTCCGAGAGATTGCAGAGGAGGAGCGAAGGCTGTGGCAGGGGAGCGCCGGGTGGCGATGTTGCAATAGGTATATCATGATGTTGCAGTAGAGATTTTGGAATGTTGCA
Source organism: Panicum miliaceum (assembly GCA_032594955.1). Lineage (NCBI taxonomy): Eukaryota > Viridiplantae > Streptophyta > Magnoliopsida > Poales > Poaceae > Panicum > Panicum miliaceum. The sequence goes on from CM064071.1 coordinate 1,970,525, forward strand.
ATGGGTACCTCATGGTGTTGCAGTAGATATCTTTGGATGTTTGGGGAACATTGCATGAGACATGCGTTCAATGTTGCAGCGGGAATTTTTTTTCTTAGAATACGATGTTTACATTGAACTATTTTTCGCATTTTTTTCAATATTGCAATCTTACATTTTATATGTTTCAGATGTTTTGTTTTAATATTGCAACAGAGCGTCGGATCCATCGGACGTCCGGGCGCTAGCAAGCCCGATTTAAGATAAGTTTATATATATACTTTGAAAAGTTGTGGAATGCCACGTTCCAAGACAAATAGCCTACTCTATTAACTAGATTCCAATTCTTCAAAATGAAGGGATCCAAATGAGGCCTAAAGGTAAACACCTGGTATATAGTTGTTTCTTGTGGAAGAAATAATCAATGACCCAGGATGATTTTCTCTTCAAAAGAAAACTGTTGGTAAATCCATTTGGATGATATGGCTAATGTATTATACTGGCCAGAAAACCTCCCTGCCCAGAATATATTAATACAGGTACAACTTGCACTCTATATCTTGTGGAAAAACTAATCGATGGCATATGGATTTCTCTTCAGACGAAATGATGGTTAATTCATTTGGATGATGCAGCTAGCCAACAAGTATTGGGATCTTACCCGCAAAAAAAAAAACAAGTATTGGGATCTGGGAGGCTCAATAGAATAAATGAATAATTGTTTCTTTATGGCTGCATAATGTAAAGTAGTTACAAAACATGTACCGTTTTCACTTACACATTATTAAACAGAAGCTATAAGGCACAATTTACCAAAGCATGAACAGTACAGAGACCATAAGCTACATTGTGGATGAGAGTAGATTATATTCTTTTCTCATTGTACCAATGGAGTTGAACTAGTTAGTTCTAGAATGGTCATTATCTCTGAATATGCAACGCAAGTCCCTCATGGACACTTAGCTCTAGAATGATCGTTATTCCTAAAATATGCAAGCCCCTCACAAGTAGTTCATGCTTGACCAAACATAGTAATCTTATTTAAAATTCGGCAAGCATAGTTGAGGAACAAGAGCTGAATGAAGATGAGGATCGCATGCATGCAAGCTGTAAAAGAGAGAGACCTTGCATGATTGCCCTCGCCCAATCAGAAATATACCATCTCTTTCAAGGCCATGATAACATCAAGGCACTCGCATATTCTTTGGTTGTCTCATTACTTGTCCTTGCGAATACTGTACTTGCTGCACTGCTACCATCTGTTTTCGCTGGAAGTTTCACCGCATCCCCCTGCGCTTTTCAGTGAATTCCGTGACGCGCACTACTAAAAAATATTTTTTATAGGGACACTCTATTTTTTTAGGGGCGGATCAAAAGATAACCCGCTTCTAAAAATGGAGCGTGGTTACTGTAGCATCCGACCCAGCTCTAGAAAAGCATTTTTAGAGGCGGGTGTCCCCTGCAAATGGGCATCATTTTCAGGAGCGGGTGATGGCATCACTCGCCCCTAAAAATAGCATTTCTAGGGGTGGGTGACGCCACCACCTGCCCCTGAAAATGGTGGTATTTCTAGGGATGGGTGATGGCATCATTTGTCCCTAAAAATGGATTTTTAGGGGCGGATGATGGCATGATCCTCCCCTAAAAATGGTTACACATAAAAAAATTCATACTTTTTCATATAATTTCAAATGAAGTCCAATTTTATATAAAAATTGTAGAGAATGATGAGATCTAAAATTTTATAGTTTATAACTTTTTCATTAAGGTCATTTAATGGTCCAAAAAATTATTGTGAACCTACATATGGCTATGATTATATAATATCTCATACAACTCAAGTCATACTTTGAGGTTTCAACAATCTTAACCTTTATATACACTAAATATATTTGTCATATCTTTTATCTATAGTTTACAATAACCATAACCATAGAGTAGAAGTTTCACTTTTTTATTTGTTTTGCTATATGCAAAGATTTAAATGAATTTTCGGAATAAAATTGAAAAACATTTTTAGGAGGCGGTGATGGCACCACCCGTCCTTAGAAATGTATTTCTAGGGGCGGGAGATTGTCAGACCCGGGCCCACGGGACTGTGCATATAGTGTACTTTTCCTAGGATAATGGATGAGACATGGGCCACGCCCTACATCTGTTGTAGCTACTCGTAGCGTAGTAGGACTACTCATATAATATAGTAGAACTAGTCGGAGACGATAGGAAACTACCCGAAAAGTACTCGGGTAGGACTCCTGGGCTTGTACCCGATTAGGATTTCCATGTAACCTTGTCCCCTCGGACTATATAAGGGCGGACAAGGACCTCCTCCAAACAGGAGATCACCCGATCACCACCTAAGGCAATATAAACCACACAGGACGTAAGGTATTACGCTCTCAGCGGTCCGAACCAGTCTAAACTTTGTGTTCCTTCTAGTGTATTACCACACATGACGTAGGGTATTACGCTCTCAGCGACCTTGCACCTTCGAGTTTCTTATCTCGGCGACACCCTACTTACAAACTTACCACCTCGGGGGTATCCCTCGGTGGGCGTGGCGATAAAACACCGACAGCTGGCGTGCCAGGTAGGGGTGTTCATCAATCATCCACCGGAGAACTCGATGGTGTCCTTCAACTCCACCAGTGTCGTGCTCGTCGAGAGCACAACTTTGGTCTTCGGCTCCTGGATCTGCGTCGCCAACGGCTTGGGTGGCTTCAATAGCCACCTAGTCGACTCCAAGAAGCCGGAGGCCTCTACACCAACTCGACACAGCGACCTCGACGAGTTCATCGACAACCTCGATGAGTTGCTGCTCCCCGATCTAGTCCCGCAGATCGAAAAGATATCCGTTTTCGACGCGACTTCCACTCGCACTGCACCAGAACTAGTCGGATCGGACTCAAACCGATCTGAGGGACCCCACCATCCAAGTCCCTCTTTGACTTGGAGGAAAAATTAGATCTACTGCTCAAGCTCAAGGACGTGGCAGCCACCGCCTGTCGGGGGGGGGGGGTCCCGTTTTCAACAACTACTTAGACTCCAACGAAGAGTACTCGTCATTTAGTACTACACCTTCAAGCCAGAGCCGAGGAGGACCCGAAGATGAGGGAGCCACCGCTTGTCAGGGGGGCCCCGCTCTTGAAAACCACTCGCAACCCGATGACTACCCCGAATCATTTTTGGGCAATCATTTGGGTTTAACCATAACATCTACGCCACAAGACCGTTTCCTGTACTGGAAGGGTTTAGTGCCCTCTGAACTACTCGTTTATGATTCCCGCCTTGTGGCCTTCACGCAGGAACTGCCCTTCCAGGAGGGCAAACCTCTCTCTCCCATCGTGGAAGAGGGGGACGGTAGCACAGAGCTACTCGAGTACAACCATACGGCTGATAACTCGCCGGATCATCAAGTCTACATGGCCTCCCTTCGCAACGCGGAGGACGACGAGCCGAAGTACTCGCGGACGTGTCCGCCGATGTGCCCACGGCAGATGGCCCCCAGGATGAGAACGAGGAGCACAGAAGGATCCGGCGGTTGAAGAACGCCAAGCGTGTCCAACACAGGCGGAACGTGGAAAATCGCTCTCGCAATCCAATGTACCAAAGGAACCTTAACAACGCATTTGCAGCAGCCGCGGATCGGGAGTACCGCACACCGATTGGCGCCATTGCAGAAGCAGCGCTCCTAGCCCAACAACTACCACCCAACCCCCATATACAAAGGTTGCAGTATCTAACCCAGCGCGCGCTCGTGCAACTCGATGGGCAACATCCAGTGTCTTCCACTCGGAACTTGCCCTCGAGGTCTGAGCGCCATGGTGACACTACGCTGATCAGTCGCACCCTGGGAGGAGGCCTCGGGAACCGGAGGAACGACAGTCGCCAACACAACGAGAGCCACCAGTCCGCGCGTGGCAACACCGAATAAGAAGTACAACAATCTACACGCCAACCTTGCAACCAGCGTGACGCAAGGCCTCAAGGCCAAGCTCCACCCGAGGCCAGCCTTCACGACGCTCCCACGATCGATCTCAGGCAGAAGATCAATGATGGCCGTGACGCGCGACGCATCATTGAAGCAAGGAGAACGGACCGTCCTGACAGGTACCACGACGACGACGACAACAATGATCGCTTCCCCGCCTTCACCCCCAACATCACTGAAAAATCATATCCCACGGATTTTAAACCAGTCAGAATCCCCAAGTACGACGGCAAGCGGGATCCGCGCCAGTTGATCCGATGCTACTCTGTTGCCATCGAGGTCTCAGGGGGATCCAACACCGACAGATATGGCGTCACCCGCCCCTACGAATAGTCCCACACAAAGAAAATTCTAACTTTTTCATATGATCTCGGATGGAGTCAAACTTTATACCAAAATTGTAGAGATTGACAAGATCTATGATTTTATAGTTGATAACTTTTTCATTTAAGGTCATCTAATAGTCCAAAAAAAATTTATAAGTTGTCTAATAGCTATTACTATATAGTATCTCATACAACTCAAGTCATACTTTGAGGTTTTCACAAATTTAATCTTTATATACACTGAAATATACTTAGCATTTTTTTTATCTACATTTCATAATAACCATAGTGTAGAAGTTTTATTTTTTTATTTATTTTGCTATATGTAAATATTTAAATAAATTTTCGAAATAAAGTAGAAAAATATTTTTAGGGGCGGGTGGTGGCATCACCCGCCCTTAGAAATGGATTTCTAGGGGCGGGGATGGCATCACCCGCCCCTAAAAATTGATTCATCCCCCGCCCGCTTCCCCATCCCACGTCATCGATCCGCACCCCCTCGCCCTCCGCCAATCGCGCGCCGCCGCGGCCTCTGTACAACCCGCTTGCTTCCTTCTCTCTCCCTCCGATCCCCTCCCTTCCTCTCTCGATTCCCTCCTCTCTCGCCGCGTCGCCCTCCCTTCTCTCCCCACCGCCCTCTCTTTTCTTCCTCCTCTCCCTCCCCCGCCGCCCTTCCCCTCCTCTCCCTCCCCCGCCGGCCTTCCCTCTCCCGCCTAGCGAAGTCATGGCGGCTCGAGAGGGGTTACGACGGCGCGGATCGAGCCGCTCCTCCCTCGCCGCCACCTCCCCTTCTCTCTCCCGCCACCCGGAGCCATGGCAGCACGAGGGGGACTGTGGCGGCGCTAGGAGGGCTGCGCGGCGCGAGGGGGACAGCAGCGCGCGGGACGACTGACGCAGGACCTCCGCGGCGCCTGGAGCTGCTGTTGCGGGGGAGCTGCCGACACAGGGGAGGAGTAGTGGCTCAGCGCGGCACGGGGAAGCAGTGGCGGCGTGGCGCAGGAGAGGGAGGCGGATGTGGCAGCGGCGGCCCGATCCTGCGGCGGGAGGCGGCGGCGAGCGCGCGGGCGGGTAGATCAGGCGGCGAGTGCACGGGTGGATTCGTCGGCGAGCGAGTGCATGGTGGGTTCCGGCGGCAAGCGCGAGCTGCGGCGGGCGGCGATGCTCTCCGTCCTCAGCGGCACGCCCTGAGTCGGCGCGGGGGAGCAGCAGCGGCCGGGCGCGGGAGCAGTGGCGGCTGCCAGTTGCCGATGATTTTTTTATTTTTTATTTGATCTGTAGGGGCGGGTCACCCGCTCACCCGCCAGTGGTGGGTGAGGGGGTGACCCGCCCTTGGAAATTGGTTTTCAGCGGCGGGCGCGTTACTCCTTCCTGCAAACAGCATTTGTAGCTGCGAGAAGCAGGGGCGGGTACCGCACCCGCCTCTACAAATAGATTTTTATCCACCCTAAAAAACTGTTTTTTTAGTGGCGCCGACTGTGCCCGTTATGCACGCGTGTTGCAGCCCATAGGTGTGCTCTGGATTGGACAAAGCTGTGTTCTTCGTCTGATTTTCCTTTTTATATGAAACCGACCGACAACGGCTATTTTAGAAAGAAAGATTATTCACATTGCATTGGTGGTAGAACAGTAATCAGTGTGGCTTTAATTTTGACTTCTCACCATTTGGTTGACACATTTGAGATTGTTAAGTCTTCATGATTATTCGATCTTATTGGTTGTATCAAAAACAATAGGAAGATAGATAAACTCAAATTAGGGATCGGATATACACTCTCCTATGTTGCCTGACCATCCAACATACTAGCATAATGAGAAGCCATTGACGGAAGTTCAGTACTGCCCGGTTTCAAAAAAAAAAATCAGTTTGTGCGACACACTTCCTACCGGATTTCAAAGACAATGACACCTTTTTCAGAATACGAATTCGTCCCGGCAGGCGCTGAATATCACCCCATGAAAACGATGGCGATACTACTTCTCACAAACGGTATGCATGCTCGATCCCCAAACCGTTAAAAAGGACAAGCGCAGAGAACATTCTCCATCTGTGGCGTATTCCATGGCTTGTCCTCATCAGATCGCAGAGAACACATTGAGCTGGACAGATCAGGACGCAACCCACCTGCTAATGAACATCGAGCTAGCGCCTAGGGACGCATTAGATGCATGCCTAGAGTATAGTAATGCAAAGACCAGCTAGCAGGTTGGCAGGCAGACGCAGGTTGGAATTCTGATCTCTGAAGAATCGCAGCTGTGCTGAAGTCGGCAGCAGGCACAGAGGCAAGGAGGATCGGAGGTGGTGACAAAACGGGGAGACCTTGGGTTCTTCGCAGGGCTTCGTTCCTGCCGAGCGCGCGTGGCACGAATCCTTGACTCCGCCTTAGTTAAGAACCTGGCGGGCGCCAAACAGCGACATTCTTTTCGCGTCTTTATAATCAGCGTCTGCTGTCCTCTTGTAGAATTTTCGTGGACGGATAGGTCATTCATAACTAACTGATTTGAGGAAAAAAACTGCCCGGTTTAGGTAAGGAATGGATTAGCACCGGTGGTAATCTGGGGAGGAAGCAACTTGTGGTGGTAGATTTTTGGACTTATTGAGCATCTTCTCGAGCGGATTTTGCTCAAACCGTGTCCAAACACAAAACAGCTCCAAGCCAAAAAGCCCGCATAAGCTCCATTCCAGTGTTGGTATCGGACAAGCTAATTCCAAGCAGAAAAGTAAAATCAAGGAATGTTATCTCGACTAGAGGACTTTATATGCACCTTAAAATTTTAAAAAATCACCCCGGTTACAATGATGGAGAAGGTATTTATACCCCTCCCTTAGTTACACGATTCCAAATGCCCTCATTCACCCGGAATATTCTCTAGCCCTAAGATTTTTTCTTTATACATATTAGAGTGTACAAATTATATTCTACTACCGGATCACGCTTTTCTCGTGACCCCAAAACAACCTTTGGTCAGTCTTTTTACGTCTTCTCGAGTTCTCGTGTCTTAATGACCTTCGGTAGGCCGCAGCATCTTCAGAAGTTATGCCATCGTTCGATGATGGCTCCTCCATTCCCCCCTTGACCTCCGAACCTTGAATTTCCAGTCCTGCACACATGGAAGAACAATACGTGCACAAGGCTTTCCGCTGGTCGAAGGTTGCGCCTATGGACCTTCCGGACTCACGAACCTGCACATAACCTTCGGTCGAGGCCTATTAGGAGGTGGCGATCAGTTTATACTAGAAACCATGACTTAAAAATAATGGTTTTTTCGGCTTCTAATGTCTCTTCTTCCTCCTCCATCACTAAAAAGAAAGAAGAACCGTTTTACCGAACTTTTTTCTTCCAACAAGTTGAGACAGGGTTTCTTCCTCCATCTCTAAAAAGATAGAAGAATTCTACAAATAACCCTTTAATAGTGCCGTGCGTAAACAAGTAAGGACAGGTCTAACGGCATGTATGTTATATATCATTGATAAAATTTGCCACATGACACTTACACTTTGTTAGCTTTTGTAGTTTCAAACCGGACTTTCAATAATTTGCATTGGTAGGTACTATCATAAAAAAAAACAGCGAGTATAGTTTTCAAAAAAAAAACTGCGAGTAAGATGGCCCAATGCTGCGGATGCGATGGCCGGGCTTCAGGGCACCACGTTTCGCTCACTGTCGGGTGGGCCATGTAACCATCGGCCCAAAGCCAATAACGTAACGGCCCGGGCTTTCCCCGCGAGCCCGACCGCCCAAGCCTCACCGGCTCACCGGTCCACTGACCGCCACAGGATAAACCCCTTCGCGGTCGGCACACCCACCCGTCCGCGCCGTCTCCTCGTCCGCAGCCCGTTCGGCGATATGCCGCCGCCGGCGCCGCTTTTCCTCTCGCTCCCCTCGCCGCCGCCCCCGCTGCTGCCTGTCCACCACCCCAGGGCCCCGCAGCCCGTGGCCCTATCCCTAGCCCCGCCTCTCGCCTCCTCCAGGAAGCCCGCCCTCCCCGCGTGCCCCGTCGCCTCCCCGCGCCACTCCGACTACTTCGACCCGCGGGCCCCGCCGCCGCCGCGCGGGGACGGCGGGTACGGGCGCCCGCCCAACGGCGCGCACGAGGGGAGGGTGTTCACCAGCTACAGCATCTACAAGGGCAAGGCCGCGCTGTCCTTCGACCCCAGGCCGCCGCAGTTCGTGCCGCTCGATGTAGGTAGAGGAGCGGGGGGCCGTCGTCTCGCGCCTGTGTGCGGCTTCCATTCTTCCGTGGGCTAATGGACATTCCGTGCGTGTGCGGGTTTGCAGTCTGGGGCGTACAAGGTGGCCAAGGAGGGGTTTGTGCTGCTGCAGTTCGCGCCCGCCGTGGCCACGCGCCAGTATGACTGGACGCGCAAGCAGGTATGCTCCAATTGGCTCATATTTTGCTTTCAAATTATCTTCCTTTCTGATACTCAAGTCGCCAATTTGAGAGCTATTGCTCTCATTTCATTAGATATGGGGACAAAAGCTGATACTTGTATAATGTCTAGTGTATCTTGACTCGAATTTCTAGTTAAGTTAGAAGCTCAGTTTCGGAGCTGGCTGGATAGTTGCTGATTTGTAAGCTTACTCATGGAACCATGCGTTTGTTTATTCAACAATAGTATACTTACTGTGTGATCTTTTATGGTTCCTATTGCCTATGTGCCGTATGTTGTAAAGCTCTATAAATGTGCTGTATGCCTGTATGATTTTGTAAGTTTCATAATAGGTCTGCTGACTATAGGCATCCATATAATTTGCTTACACAAACTTGTTTGATGCATTGCTATACAGGTGTTCTCATTATCTGTGTGGGAGATAGGAACCCTGCTTACTCTTGGTCCAACGGATTCATGCGAGTTCTTTCATGACCCTTTCAAGGGGAGGAGGTTGGTCTCATTTAGTATATCTGATTATCTGCGTTTTTCTCCTAGTGAATCTACCTTATCCTGAAACATCAGACTCAGAGAATTTCCAAAATAAAAAGTGAGGAATGCGGATCATGTTAAAATTTTGCTGCATTTTTGTTATTATCCCTAGAAATTGCAACATAGCTTAGTTTCTTATGTTGTCTGTCCAGTGGTATAAAAAGGCAACATCAAACTTCTTTAGTAGAATCTGTGTCAATCTGGTTTGAGGACTTATCGTTATTGCTATCTTATGTTTAAAGACATCCACTGCATGGAGGCATTGCCCTTGCCCCTTGCCCCCGTGTTCTGCTATTGTTTCAAAACAGGGGAATCTTGCTAGTTAATGTAATCCCAATTCCATCCAGTATCTCTAATAAAGATTGCTCAATGAGGCTTCCAGCTTTCCTTGATCACATTGTCTATATAGTATAGATATCTAGACTTTTAAGCATCTTCACGTTCTTAGGTTCCTCATTTTATATTTTTATTTTGTTCTTTACTCTTTCCATATTGGTGGTAGCCTTGGTATTGTCCATCAGGAAAACCTTATTCTTATTATCATTTCATCTTTTCATGAAAACAGTGAAGAAGGTAAAGTGCGTAAGGTTCTTAAGGTTGAGCCAACACCAGATGGCAATGGTCGCTTTTTCAACCTCAGTATGTAGTTTCGAACTTAGTTACATATTTTGGTTTTATCAGCCTAGGTTCACAAATTGATCTGATGACCATTATTGCTATCAGGTGTCCAGAATCGTCTTCTCAACGTCGATGAGAGCATTTACATCCCTATAACCAAGGGAGAGTTTGCTGTCATTGTATCAACTTTCAACGTAAGTATAATGTCCTTTTCAATGATCAATCCTCCTGCAGGGGGCTTCTTTAGAACGTCTAGTTTTTTTATTGCTATAGTCTGAACAAATTACATGTTCTAGTTGCCTGATTACTTGCACTTGGTTCTTGGTTCTACTTCCACAGTTTTTCATATATTAACATGTTGCATGATATATACTGTCAAATCTATTTTTTTCTGCTATGATTTTTTTCCATGCGGTAATGTCTGAATTGTCTTGATAACAACTTTATTTTGATCATCATGTCATTTTGATTATGTATGTCTGCGCCACTCTACCATGGATATTGAATTTCTGCAGTCTGGGTTGTTGACAATGAAGACATTCTCATTTTTAAAATCATGTTCAGATCTACTTAAAAAATTAGCTGGGAATTTTGTTTTGCCTTGCATGTTTTGAGTTTAGCATGTAACACCCTCATGTACTCATGAAAAATAACACCCAATCGTATTATTAAATGTGCAGTACATCATACCACACCTAATGGGCTGGAGCACATTTACAAGTTCTTTCAAACCTGAGGAATCACGGCCATACAGCAGGCCACAGTCGGTGCCTGAGTACGAGTGGCGAAGGTGACCGACGGTGCGCATGAGGGGGGGAGATGGCTACAGCTCAAAGGATGAAATTGTTTGGTTTGGTGCATAATTCGGTAGGATGATCTGTGATGAATGCCATTTGGGGCTTTACTCCCTTTGTTTCCTTTCTAGTTAAGCTGGATTTGGTAGCACTCCAGCTATTTGGAATTTCTCAGCTGTCCAGGGTTCCACGGGGCGTGGCATGGTGAGGGCATGTTTTGGGGCAACAAAGCTCAGTTCTGACTTGGAGGCGGCTGCAACAGCAGCGGATTTCCATTGCTGAAGTTGAGATGCCTGCACGGCGGCAAAGATGCTACGGCCTTGTGTCAATCTGCCCATAACCTACAGTTCTTAGTGGTATAAAACTGAGAAATGATTCGTACGGCCAGAGAAGGAATGACCCTTTCGAGTCTTGAAATACTCACCTGAGGTTATTGTAAATGTAGTCTTTGCTGCAATCTACTGCCTTGTTCTTCCCCCATGGATGTCTTCCTATCTGAAATTGTGCTGTGCACTTCCAATCCAAAATTGCCATCCTGCTGAGTACCAGATTGTATTGCTCGAGTTTATGTGCGTTGAATCCTTTTCCGCAGAAGATGAGAAGAAAAGGCAGGAACCTTGTCATTCAACGGTCACTAAGGGATAGCGTCGTCGTTGGCTCGTCAGGGCCTCGATTAGGCTCCCCTTGCCTATTCGGCTCGGCCCACAGAGAATGGAACCCCGTGGGCCGTTGGAGGCCCATCGTAACCTTTAGTCATTCGACGGTCACTAAGGGATAGCGTCGTCGTTGGCTCGTCAGGGCCTCAATGGCTCAGTTCGCCTCGGCCCACGGAGAATGGAACCCCGGGGGCCGTGGGCGGCCCATCGTATCCCGGCGGCCAGTGCGACGAAGAACCTGCTAGAACCTTCCTGCAACTTTCTTTCCACCGCCAGTCCGCCACGGCGCCGCCTGATCGGATCAGCCGAGTCCTCTCCACGGCCGCCTCCCGCCGAGTTCGCCGTCGACCGCGCATGCCCACGTCGCAGCGCGCCGGCGCAGATCATCTGGATGGTCAGGTCAGGTCAGTCTCCTCCCCTCCCTCGATGCGGTTGCGGTGCCGCCCCCTTCCTTTGCTTTGAGATGGACCATTTCGCCGTTCAACAGTCAGTGTGGACTTCCAGCCGCAGTGCAGTAGAGTTCGGATGCTCTGTTTCTACCGATCGGTCGTGTCACCTGCTAGGATTTCTTCCCCCGTTTTGTTTGGTCGTTCAGCGTTGAGCTCCCTTGTACTGATGGAACATGCCCATGGCCGCGCGCTCCCCTCCTGAGAACCGAGGGTAGCGTGCTACCACGAGGCGAGGCCATGACGTGGCCTCATGGGCAGACAGCAAAATTCAGCCTCTTTGGCCGCTCTGCTGTGTTAAGTAGCGACAGTTTGAGCGAGGGGTAGGGCTTACAGTTGCAGTGTCGCTTCCAAGGAGCCACTGCAGCAAACCAACCATGATGATATCCTATTTTTTCCCCTACCAGTTGGAGTTGAAATCTGCTGCCTTTTGAGCATTAGAATTCTGTCATCTGCAGTATTTTTAGAGTTCTAGGGGCAAGCCCCAGTACATTTGCATTTGCACTGCCAAGTATAGTTTAATGTTGACATGATCCTGTCGGAGATAGGCCGATCAAATAGTCCTATGCTGGTGAGTGCAGCTTTCTGACCTCAATAACACAACTTGCACTCTTATTTCTCATCCATGCCGTACTTTGCTTTCCTTGTTTTGTGGGACAAGTTTTTTTTTCTTTATAAGGATTTTTGGGACAAGTTGGGTGGTTGAGGAAAAACTGACCCCGGACAAAAGTAATCCCTAGGGCGGACATGAGAATGACAATATCGTTGACATCTTGAATCGCAGCACTTTCTTGTGACTTGTGAGGACAGCGAAGCGTGCAAAAAATTTATCTCAGTCTGGCAAAGATCCAAAGAGCTGAAGGAGGATCCATAAGGTAGTCAACTAGGGGAATATATATTTTTTTTTTTTGCAAATGTTATGCCCTCCTGTCCTAAGTTTATTCTTTCTTCTCGATGCCCTCCTGTCCTAAGTTTTCAATGTTTCTACAAGTTTTTTTTTTTTTGACTGTCAACGGAGGGGGAGAGGATCCCCCACCTGTATGTATTAATTTCAGTTGGCCCTTAATGGCCGGATCAGGGTAACAGTTACATCACGTCAGGGTTACATTGCCAAAGAAAAAAGGGTACACCATTGATCGCTTATGCCTTTATCATCACGCGGCATCCTGCAGCTCCAGGCTTGCGCAGCATTCTTGCAGGTTTGTAGAGTTTGCTGTAGATTCAGTGTCTCTCCGCGGAAGACAATTCCAATGTGTTCCTTGAACGTCGCCTTCAAGAGTTGCAAGGCAAACGTTCTGCCGAACCCATCTGCCCCAGGAGGTCAGTTCACCATCATAGAGCTTGTGTAGGAGCTTCAGCAACAGGCATGTATTCTGAACTGCTAGATCTTTGATCCCAAGCGGTCCAGAGGAAGCTGCGCCTGCAAAACAGAGTTAATGAGGACGGTTCTTCCCATGGGGTTTAACAGGGATGCCTGCCAGATGCCGATCCGCTTTGCCGATATATGGATCAAAAGCAGACAATCGTAGTTTCTCACACGAGAGTGGCAATCCCAGGTAGGTTTGGGGGAAACCTTCTCGTTTGCACCCCGGGGCCGAGATGCAGCGTGGAATATCATCTTCACTCATGTGCATGGGCACGGCTGTACTCTTGTGATAATTAACGTGGAGTCCAGTAGCTGCCGAGAACTGATCCAACAATGATTTCAACCGCCCCACATCTGCCAGTTCCCCCCTCATAAGAATGAGAGTGCCATCCGCGTTACGGACAGTGGTTGTCTTGCCTGATCAGCGCCTGCAGCACGTCTGCCGCGAGCAAGAACAGGTAGGGCGACATGGCGTCACCCTGGCGTTTGCGTGTGATCCAAGGCCCAGGGCACCCGTTCACCAGGACGGCGGTGTGTGAAGTATCCAGCAGCCGGCGCACCCAAGAGGCAGTTCCAATTAACTGTGTCAAATGCCTTCGCGAAATCCAGCTTGAGAACCAACGTCGGCGTTTTCCGTTTGCGGCAGACCTGCACAAAATTCTCTGCAATCGTGCGCCCCTTGAGAAAGCCGGTCCGATCCAGGTCAATCAGTTCTGAAATCTCCCGTTGCAGGCGCGTGGTCAGTAGCTTGGCGCCTATTTTGGCACTGCAATTCTGGAGACAAATCGGCCGGAATGCAGCGCCGGGCTTCTTAGGCAGCAGTACCATGTACGATCTGTTCACTCTGCTAGGGTCGGCAGTCCCATGAAGGAAGCCCTGCAGGAAATCCATCACATCGCCCTTGACTGTCATCCAGGCAGCTTTGTAGAAGCTCGGGCCAAAACCGTTATGCCTTTGTTAGGGCTCAAACTCAGTTCGCCATACACTTGTGATTTCTTGAACCTGAGGTGAGATTCTGTGATTTGATTGGTTGAGTTCGTCGTTAACATCACATTACTTATACAATAATACAACAGCAATTATAATCTTTGAGAAATAGGGACATTATCTTTACAATGAAGATGAGTATGACGGGCCATACAGACGAGTTAATTGGAACATGTTAGTCAGCATTCTTTTCTTTTCCCAAATGTATGGACAAGCGTAAATACATGAAAAATTTACTGAGTCAACTTGGAAATAAAGGCAGAAAAGGGAACCTCTGTAAGAGGATCAAAAAGGGACCAGGGTGTTTAGGGCATTTTACATTTCTTTGTTTTCCTTTTGCACTTTTCTTGTTTGCATTTGCTAGTTCAAAGTACAGAAGTTAAGTCTAGTGATTTCCTTCCAGCAAATACTGAACAGCGAACATGCAGTTTTAACTTCATTGTTGTGTGCTCTGACTGATTCTACTTAGTTTGTGTCGTCTCCCTGTACGGAAGCTGTTCTTCCTCTTTTCTTTTTTACTTTATCATTTCCATGGCGGCTTTTAGATAAGCAGATGGACTGTATGAAGATGATTTGACCTTTTCGCATTATTGAAGAACAATAGAGATGCTTCCAAGAAATAGGTTCAATGAGATCTTAGCTGCTTTATGCTCTGCTGCCGTGGTCATAAGTTCATCCTCAAATGTTTAGCACCTAATTGTCACTCTCGCCTACATATAAATATTCCGTGTTAAAACTAAAGAGCCAATGAGGTCTGAGCTTTAATATTTTAACAGCAAGGAACCAAATTTTACTTTTAGGTCTTATGCAATGCAGCTTAAAAGGGAAGAAAGATGTTCTGTGTTCTTTGACATGCACAATTCAATGCTTGATGAAAGCATTGACCTGCATCATCATTATACGTGTTCTATGGCTGCGCAAACTACTGTAATGATATGTTAACAAGTTCAATTTTTCAAAGCTTAAGACTTCTGTTATTCCCAATTTTCAATTTCATGTGGGGGTTTGTTTAATTTGATCACTATTGAAGTTTACCAAAATGAAATGCTGCAGTAGCTCTCCAAGTACAATGCGACAATGCATAGCTTCTCCCTTACACATAATCCCTCAAAGTCAAAATGCTTGGAAATCAGAACAGGTAGTTGACATGTTTCAGATATTGACTTTTTTCAGCAACAGCATTGCTGCATTCTTTTCTGAAGTTATTTTTGGATAAATGCTAAATTTAGATCTAAACACTGCTTCCTTTGTCTTTTACAGCTTGATCTCATTTCTCCTGCATATTTGCCCATCTACGACAGTCAGTGAGTGGTGAATATTTCTATATGTTTGTGGGGACGATGCACCTCTCTTGTTTGAATTATTCCATTCTATTGCTTCATACAAAAATTCATCTTTGGAGGGATATGTAAAGACTATCTTAATAATCTAATATTTGCGCCATTTGGTTTGCTTGTGTGTATTTTACTGCATTTCCAGTCGGCCATCTTCTCTTCAGTTTGACAGGCTAGTTAAAAAGAAGTTTGATTTGGCGGCAAGGATCAAGCAGCCTCTTGACTTACACATCATTGACTACTAGGTGAACAGTGTTGTACAAGCTACGATTTGCAAACAAATTGAGGCCGCCTACCTGTTCCTCTGTTGTACACCAGATACAGTGTAAACGGTTTTTTGGTCATGTTTGTCATCTACTTTGCTGTTCTGTCTCCTCCATTATGTGCTGCTCCTACGAGATAATTCTATTGCAAGCGCAGTTGGCCATCATGGACATGATCTTAACTCTTGTTTTGAATCCTGAACAGCTGGTTGCTCTCTCCAGTTTTTCTCTACGTGTGCGAGTTCTGTTGGATTGTGAATGCAGCCAAATTTGGTGGACCTAGTTTATTCTTGCGAGTGTTGTCCACTTTTGAAGTAAGCCCGTGTATGATTATGTGCTGTAGGTTGGAGGTCAGATACAGCCGGGAGAGACTTGCATCAGCAGCCAATTTATTTGATGCTTACTAGACTACGTCGTCGCAGTGCTAGCATAGGCAGCTTGACCATCCCTCTCTTTGATGCAAGTCTGAAACATTTTCTTTTTTCTAAAAAATATGTAGAAATAGAAAGTACTAAATTCTCTTAAGGTCAACAAGTTGATTGGTAACTGAAAATGATGCTTCATGGAATTTTTTTAAAGGAAAAAAAAGATGGAAACAGATAGGCTCTACTACCATATAACTAGCACGTTTGGTCCACATCGTGCGATGAGATGATTACGGACGCCAGATCCTAGTCTGTCTAGGACAAATAATTTCCATGTACTTGTGCATTGTAGATGGTCAAATACAAGGTTTGGATAGTGTCATGTGCGACTACAAGTCTACAACCACGCGACACCACTTGCACCTAGTTCAACACCAATTCAAGCCTTTCATAAATACGACAGTGCACCGTACTTAGACTTCCATAATTTCATCATCAACTTCCTCTTAATGAAATACGTGCTCAGGCACCTAGTTCAACACCAATTCAAGCCTTTCATAAATACGACAGTGCACCGTACTTAGACTTCCATAATTTCATCGTCAATTTTCTCTTAATGAATACGTGCTTAGCCACGTTCGCTGAAAAATAATTCCATCGTCAAGAGTTCTAATCTCAGAATTTGGAAATTCTGAACCGGTGATCTTGACCCCCGGATACCACTTGCATGCCCACAGTAATTCAATGGAAAAAACTCAACCAATCAGAGAATAATAGTCGGCACATGCTCCTAATTCTGAATAGACCACGAGAGTTGACGGGACAATACAAAAACACGCATGGGAATTCACATCTCTCAAGCAACCGGTTTGAAATTCGATTTTTTCAGAATTTCCAATTGGTTCTTCCCGAGCAGTTTCAACTTTCAAGCATTGGCAATGAGTGGTCTCGCCATGTGGATGGCGACGCTATTAGGCACCGCTTCTGACGGGATCGTTGAAAACCTAGGCCCCATTTGCTGCTGCTTCATGATGACCACTACAGAAATTATATGGTATGTATAGGTTGTTTTGTTTGATGAAAAACATTTCTTTTTTTCGTGCATAGACGAGTCTGACTTCTTCTCAGAAGTATGGCTCTCTAGTCTGAAGAAATGTCCTTTTGTTTTGCCTTGCTATTTATTTGACCACTGGAATAAATGCTTCTAGTTTAAAAATAGCAAGGCAAAACAAAAGGACAAATTGCTAATCTGAAAATGTTACCAACAAAGACACAGCTAAACTTGACTGTAGTTGGGTCCATGGCACATAAGCATGACATAAGTCGGACGTCAAGTTGATGTTCGCTCCTATCCTTTATTAGTATTATCAATTAACTAATAAAGACACGAACTTCCAGTGTTGTCATTGTGCTCGTGTGATCGATCTAACAACCCTATGTGATATACTTGTCAAAACTCTTGGTGATCTAAACCTAATATTTCCAGCAGCAACGTAAACTAGGTTAGCTCCTAGTTACATGAATACATGATCGCCAACTAGGTTATTTCCTTAAATATTGGCCAGTGGCCACTGTGTTAGTATTACCCATCTGTTGCCTACTGTGCTAGTATTACCCAGACCATTGGACTCTATTTTGTACCCAGCTCTTCATTTCACTTTAGAGTTTAGACATTCAAGGAAAACACTGCAACTGTGTACTCTACTTGCAACTGTTGCCTCTGAACAAGCTATCAGCCGTCAACTTTACATATAGAAACAGTTAGAGATTGGATCTGACCGGGCACCTAACTTTTTTTAGTAGTCATGTTACATTTATGCATCTCATGATATGATTACTTTACATATGTGTATAGTAACTCTTCACTTGGAAGAGCTAGGATGGCAGATGGAAAGCAGCACGATTGCTTCATTTGTATGTATTGGTTGATAGATTCTAGAGGTAATTAACCAAAACACATGGCCTCATTGTGTAAAATATAAAAAGATACTCAGTGAGGTCAACGGATCGGATACACAAAGGCAAAAGGCAAGCCATAGTCAACTGTAAGGATGAACCTGCATTCAATAGAACATGGTACCTGTACCGTACAAACACAGATTGTTCTCTAAATAATCTACATGTCAAAACACCTTACTAATTCTAACAGCTCATCAACGTTTTTTTACCTCTTAGCCAAAAATTCTATACACATTTGACTTCTGATCCATGAATCCAGATCAGAAACAGGAGGGCACTGGAATAATGACATATGCATGTGTAGCTATCACACTGCTCATTTTGTAACTTCAACTGGCCTCAAACTATAAGAACTATAAAAGCAAGTTGTTTCTCTTTCTCCCAAGTCAAAAAGCATAAGCATCTGCCATTCAGATCAAAGAACAGTACTCACAATTAGCTAAAAATGATACTGATTCTGTAAAGAAAATATCGCATTGGTTCTGGTTGATAGGCTAAATTAATAACAGGTGCCGTCATACGTACGTTAAATAGCGAAACAGAAGACAAAGTAAAATTGAAGAGGAATAGCATGACGGTACTGCTAAGTTGAAATTGCAATGGATTTTAAAAACTATGGTTCTACTTCTACCTACTTCGTAAATTGCTGCAAACTTTAAGCTCCAAGCTATTAACACAAATACGTGAAATCCAGTTTTGTACACCAATTCAAAGAGAAAGCTTGAACGGCACTGCACAGGATAGCTGATTACCTCAGCTACATGTTGAGAAGTACAAGTTTCCAACGCCAGCTATGGTGTAGCATAGATATAAATGTAATTTTCTCTGGTGATATATGAGCTAGCTATGAAGGTCCAAAACGGCAAAGAAAACAACGAATAATTTAGAGATTGTCCTTTTCTAGCTGGCTGTATACTGGCTGAAAAAAAAATATTCAGTCTCTTTCTAGCTGAGTGAATACAGTCAACGATTCATAAGGATTAGAGTAATAGACCTAAATGGAGATAAGTACCTACCACGTAGCAGGGCAATAACCTCTGTTACTGATGGAAAGACAATAACCATGCATGAATGCAACGCAAATGGGCAATAGTAAATGGAAGTTTCAAAGCATTGGGATCTAAAAAGAACCAAATCCATGGACTTGGCCTCTAAAAGAGCACCAACGGTGTCACCAGAAGAGGCAGTCAGAATCTCAAAGACCACCCTAGCTGAACCCAGACGATATTCTAGAAAAATGGTACAGCTAGCTTTGGATCACAGAACTGCATCATGTTCTTAATTTCTATAGTATTAGTTATGATTAAGGTCAATGGTCTTGCAGTTGATTAATGTGTCGCTTTGTTGATTTCCCAAAGAATACCATACAAGTGGACCATTGATGCGCCTGAGGAAGTGGACACCTTGGATCTAGGAGATATATATAGTCATAGTCCTTACTTCCAAAAAAAAAAAAAATAGTCATAGTCCAAGCTTTGTAGATGAAGCCCAATCCTTGATAGATCTAGCTAGCAACTAATCATTACTTTTATTGAACAACAAAGCCTTAGATTCTATACCATTTTATCAACAATATCCCCATTGTTTTGTTTGGCAGAAGTTGATATATATGTTAGTTTTGTATAGTCATTGTGATTGGCATTTTACTAGTCACTTAAGCTGTTTCCGTAGATTCGTCATGAGCTATCCATACTTTTCTGCTCCACGAGATCAGATCACAAATGCATAAAGGTACCTTTATGGATACTAAATATTGCTCTGAGGTCCTCTATATGTTGAAGCAGCTTTGAAATCAAGTTCTTATGTGAGGATAGTTTTCTAACTAATAGTCGGCTGACGCGATGACTCGTTGGAAGCTTCATACGGACATTAGCAGTGGGCCCGGCCGCTCCTCCAGCTGGACGTATGCAGCCTGGACGCACATCTATCTTAAGTGGCCAAAAAACAAGAGCAACATGTTGCACACGTTGAAGTCCACATAAATCTCAGTCGTCTGTATGTACCTGTTTTTTCTTCTCTCTTTTTCTGTCTCCAAGTCATGGAAGAGTGCGGCGATATTTGAAATATCGGATGTTGACCGCCTAACATAGGTTAGCACTGGGTTACGACTCCGTTTGTGCCAAAGTCCAAATAAGAGAGAGAAACAAGAGGCCATGCCTGCCTGCCTTTATAAGCTATAGACGGATGTAGGAACAAAGAGATCTGAAGAGAGAGAACAGGACCTAGCTAGACAGAAGCTAGAGAAGAAGAAGAAGAAGAAGAAGAAGAAGAAGAAGAGAAGAGAGGACCCTCGGAAGTCAGCTAGCTAGCTTCTGTCAAAGAGGAGAGATGATCAAGGGGGTGAAGCAGCTTGGTAGCCATGAAGAGCGGTTAATAGACAAGGTTTGGAAATTTTCTCTTCTTGCTTGTTCGTCTTCGGTTTTCTGAAGAGTTTATTCGATTATGCATGTATGATCAGGACATATTGAGTTTCTCTCTTTCGGATTTTTGTTCTTGATCTGTGAAATAAAGGGAATCTTCAGAAAAAAAGTTTTCCTCGCTCCTGGAATATATAGATATGATTAGAACTAAGATTAGGAAGATGTTCATGGCAAATTCTGATGTCCAAATCAATCAGGTGTTGTCCATCTTTATACGAAATATTAGGAACCACCAGTTGATCTGGACTTTCTGGTGCATGTTTATATAGCACACAAAAAAAAAAGCATGTGGATAAACTAGGAATTGGAATGGTCTGTGCTCATGTACAGTTGGCACCCAAGATATTTTTCCACGATTTTCTTCGCTGATCTTACAAATACAATTTTCCATATGTACTATTGCACACCAAAGATGATGATATCCCGGACGGCAACTTGTTTAAGTTGTCTTTACACAAATCAAGTTCAAAACGAGAGGTGCCTAACTATTATAGTACAATCATATAT
Organism: Panicum miliaceum; assembly: GCA_032594955.1. NCBI lineage: Eukaryota > Viridiplantae > Streptophyta > Magnoliopsida > Poales > Poaceae > Panicum > Panicum miliaceum. The sequence goes on from CM064071.1 coordinate 1,991,457, forward strand.
ATATATATATATATACTAGTCCTTTTATTTTAGAATAGTGCAATTAATTCTGAAATCTAAGTTCCTTAATTACCCTGAAATTTTTATCTGGAATTTTCGCAAGACAAGATAGTTTCATGAGCTCTATGTATGGTTTTACCTTTTCTTGTCTACTGCAGTATTCTGATCAGCCTTGTTTTGTGTGTGTAACTAGGCGTGCTCACCAAACCCGTGGGAAAGGTCTCAAATAGACGAAGCGTCAAATCAAACTTCGGCAATTTTGAAAGCTCACAACAAGGTCAGGATGCATTATGATTATATCGTCAGTAATTTACTGAGGTTTACACAAAGAGAAAAGTCCATTATCACATGTGGTTTGGTTCAGAAATGGCTAGCTAGGGATCTCATACTGGTGCACTTGAATCTTCAGGTTGAGGAAGATAAACTCGCATCGACAAGGGCAGAGATGGGTGAGGTAAGAGAAGAGAACAAGAGGCTAAAAACAATGCTGTCACGCATTGTAGAGGACTACCGATCTCTTCAATTGCACTTCCATGACGTTCTTCAACAAGGACAAGCCAAAAAGCTTGCAGAACCTGCAACCGTTGCGGCCACCGACGTCGAGGAGCCTGAATTCGTCTCACTGAGCCTCGGCACGAGCACAAGCACGCGCAAGAAGGAAGAGAATAGTAGTGTCTCTGAAGGCAGAGGGAGAGAAGATTCCATGAACACTAGAGAAGGAGGGCTCTCTCTTGGATTGTCAGACTGCAAAGTTGGTGCAACTAACAATGCAAAGATACAGCCTGAGATGCTGACCTTGAGCCCCGAAGGTAGCTCTGAGGACGACAAGGACGACGCCACGCAGGCAGCAGATCAGCAGTGGCCGCCGAGCAAAACGCTGAAGAACTTGAGGAGCGTCGGCGCCGAAGCCGAGGATGACATAGGTCCACTGCAACAGGCCAAGAAGACAAGGGTGTCCGTAAGGGCAAGGTGTGATGCACCAACGGTACGTAAAGGCACACACATATACCTCTCAGAGAAATGTCTAATGCCTGCTTGATACATATGTAGGTGTAGCTAATGGTGTTGAGATGAACTTAATTAACTGAAGTACTGAACAACATGTAAACACGCTCTGCATTTATTGGTCAGATGAATGACGGGTGCCAATGGAGGAAGTATGGGCAGAAGATAGCCAAGGGGAACCCATGCCCCCGCGCCTACTACCGGTGCACAGTGGCAGCAGGATGCCCCGTCAGAAAACAGGTACGCAATGCGCGATCTAGCTACACCAAACAAATACTGCTCAATCAACTCTCATCTCTGAAACTACACATTTTTTCAGTCCAAATAAAACTGCAATGCTACTGTCTCTGAACATGGAAACTCTAACACTGACAGAATCCAAGTCTCTTTTACAATGCCAATTTATTTGTTTAGTTGTTAAAAGCAGATGGGACATTATTTAAGATCGATGAACATAATGCAGTTGCAAGAGATTGACTTGGGGCGGCGGGTACCCAGGGACTGAATCTAGCTAGGTCCCCAACTAACAAAGGCATCATTTTACAATTGGCAGAGAACATGGGTTTGGAGTCAATGGAGGACCCAAGTTCAGTTCTGCTTAATTAGTTTGAACAATCATTGCTTGCGGTCTACGAGGCATTTACACTGCAAGTGACTGGTTGACATGGACCCGTTAACCAACCAGGAAATGCTGCCGCTTACTAGGTCTTCCAAATCCGGAACTCATCCACAAACATGATCGGAACTAGTACGTAGATGGAACCCAGCACTGGTGCCCAGCACGCATCTAATTGTAATTTGGACCCGGAGGCGGAGGCCGGCTTACCCGATCGAGCCCGCGGTGTCCGGCTAGCTGTCCGCCTCCCAATTCTCTCTGTCGCCGTCGAGGCGCTCCCGCGGCGCCGGCGAGCCCCGAGAAATGCGCCGGCGCCTGGTGGGGCGCTCGCAGCCTCGCCGACGAGCTTGAGGTTTTGGGTGCCATAGCCCATGGGAATTGGCAACGACCAGTGTGGATGAATTTTGAAGAGAACTTGAGCCTTGGAAAGCTAGTGTTCGAAAAGGGCTGGGCTGATTCACAGCGTATTCAGCCCATAGTCAGTGCATTTCTACCCCCAAACCTACTTGGTTCTCAAAACAAAATTCCAAATTATTTAACTTCACCGAGCTATTTGAGAACTGAGTTAATTTACCCTAGTAAGAATTGTCTTTGTTTCCCTAGTACCCGTTGTATCTTTTGTTGAAACTTTTTAGGTGACAGTACGCTTTGTTGCAAAAATATATCATATCTTTTCGTGATTATTTTTTCATAGTTTTTGAGTATCTAATGCTAGTTCGATTCTTGAATATATATATATATATGAAAAATAATCATAAACTATTCATAACACATTTCTAGATAAAAACGTTACTTCCCCTTACTTGCGACTGAACAGTGAAGAGATAATGACTGATGAGCACAAGTTGAAGTTTCATATATCTTGAGAAAAAAAAATCCAATAATTTCACGTTCTACAACATGCCAATGCTGTTTGATTGTAGGCTCATTCATTAGTTTCCTGATCAGAAATGTCGATGACACCGGCCGTGTAACATTTGCAGGTGCAGAGATGCGCGGACCACATGTCGATCCTGATCACCACCTACGAGGGCACGCACAACCACCCGCTCTCCGCCTCCGCCACCGCCATGGCCTCCACCACCTCCGCCGCGGCGTCTATGCTCACCTCGGGCTCCTCCACCTCCCTCCGCTTCCCCTCCGCCTCGCCCGCCGCCGCCGGCCTCAGCTTTGGCTTCCCGTCGGCGCACGACGCCGCCGCCTCCAAACACTTCTTCCTCCCGAACGGCGGCGCCGCGTCCATCACCTCCACCCCCTCCTACCCGACCATCACCCTCGACCTCACCTCGCCGCCGGCCACCTCGCTGAGCAGCAGGTTCTCGTCGAGCAGCTTCGGGCACGGCGGCGCGAGGTACCCTCCCACCAGCTTCTCCTTCTCCACCTCCGGCCCGAGCGCGCTGTCCGGCGCGGCGTGGCCGGCGACCGGTGGGGCCGGGTACCTGAGCTACGGGTCACCAGCTTCGTCACTGTTCAACGGCGGTAAGCTCAGCTCGTTCGAAGCTGCGCTGAGCAGCATCAACGGAAGGCAACAAGGCGGGGAGGTCCCAGCGCTCCACCACCAGCAGCAGAAGGCTTCCACGAGCGGGAGCGCGCCGGCGGGCGTGCTCACCGACACGATAGCGAAGGCGATCACGTCAGACCCGGGCTTTCACACGGCGCTGGCGGCCGCCATCACGTCGTACGTCGCCACGCAGGGCGGCAAATCGTCGGCGGCGGGAGGCGACGGCGGCAGCCAGCTGCAGGGGCTCAAGTGGGGGCAGCACCTCGGCCTGGGCCCGTCGCCGTCAAGCGCGGGCGCGGCGTGCTCGTCGGCGCTGCTGGCGCGGTCATCGCCGGCGACGGCCGCGGCGGAGCAGGGCTCGAATGGACATCGGTCGTTCTTGCTGCCGTCAGGCTCTCACAGTGCATCCACCTCTCCTGTGGAGAACAGGGAGCAATGATCGCATCAGCTGGAGATTCTGAACTTGTTTGATTCACTTCGTTCAAATGTTTGTCAAAATTTGGTTATTTCATCGTTTGGTGTATATATCCCGGGGATAAGTGTGTCATTTCAGAGGATAGATGTCCTGACTCTCACTGTAGGATATAAAGAAATTGTTTTGGTTCACAACAGACATGTAAAACAGAGAATTGCATTTATGTTTGTCCAGCCTTTCCTTCCCTGTGTTGGCAGAATGTGTGCTGATTATGATACATGAACACAATAGTAATTTCAATTCGAATCTCCACTACTTCCAGAATCCAGAATAAAGAACTATCTACAGAGATTTTTTTTTGGTACACAGGTGCATACATAAGAGTTGGACAGTGCAGAATCCTCGGATGATTCGATGAATCCAAACGGTATGTTACTGTAAACATTTTGATAGCTGCGCTGAAATGCCAAACCATACTGGATGTTGCTCGAAACAGCAGTACCCATGGAGTTTCAGACTGAAAACAGCAGGGATGCAACAAAAGTATCTTCTTGCATAACTCAAGATTTAAGAATAAACGGTCATGGTGATTATCAGCGACGTCAAGTGTCCATTTTCACTTGGAGATGACCCTCATAAATCGGCTGACAGAACTAAACACGCCCATGACATTGTTCATCAGCGATGGCGACTCTTCAGATTGCTCATCAGTACCTCCAAATATCCTCTGCAGATTAGACTGTTGTGAGTTCAATTATTTAGAAATGTAACTATATGGGTAGTAAAAGCTTTATTGGTGAACTACATATAATCAAGCATTTTCCTAAACAGCGAACATATGTTTTCCTCAAAAGAAAAAAAAGAATTAGTGCTCTCCAGCTTGTGTTGAATGCCAGTAGTCTGGCTGCTTAATGTGTAATGCAGCAAGAAAATGCTGTCTAGAGAATGAGAATGCTGACTACATTGGGTGCTTGCAGTTTCTACAGAATACACATGATTTGACTCATTTTTTCAACAATGCACAGATTGAGTTCAGCATAATTACTAAAATAGGTAATGATCAGAGGTCAATATGAACAACAAACAAAATATTAATTAGTCCCAGTGCCTTACTTCAATATCTGTTGCATCAGGGCGACTTGTGAGTTCTCTGGCAAGCAAATACCGGTTTGGTCTGCTTGGATCATCATTAAATACTTTCCACTTTCTGTAACATAAATAAAAGAAAGAAATATCTTTAGCTTATTCTTTCAATGAATATTTATTTGGGTCATATATGTATGGAAAAGACAACAGTTCTCTACGCACCCAGGATAACATCTAAAGACTGCGCCAGTTGGCAATGGCCTCATCGAGTAAACAGTGGTAAAAGTACTGCAGAGTCAGTGATGGGTGTTAGCAAAAGAAAGAGACAAACCAACATATAAAAAGAAAACATGCTCTAATTCAACAGGATGTGCAGTCAACAACAGAAAATATATGCATTGAATTTGTAAGGTCGAAAAAGATTGCTCAACTAAATGTGTTCATCTTCTTGAAACAAAATACTGGATTCATTAGAAAATATAATTGTCCAAAATAACCAAATGATTTGCACGTACAACTACCATAGTTCAAAACATAACAGTATACTTCACAAAAGAGGTGTCTAAGGGACTCAGTCCATGCTCAGGCCTTGATAAACATTAGTTATATATGTTTTCAGACTCACCTGCCGGTTCAACGAAAAAAAAAATCTGAAGCAGTAATAGTTACACAAAGAAAGGCAACAGTTTACAGATGCTTTTAACTTACCTTAAGAAATTTCTGCGTAGATTCCGAACATTAAAGCCTACTCCAACATCTCCACTAACAAGGCGTGGGTTCCACATTATAAGAGGCCTTATCTTCATTAAAAAAGTAAACGCTACTTGAGGATATAATATTGATTGGAATATATATAAAAATACCAATAATAGAGAAGTATAAAGATGGTTGCTGATCAAATTCAATCTTAAAATCAATGCCAATATGGATGTATGGTTTTAGGCATGAAAATCCATATGATTTGTTTTATGAAATGGCTATACATGTAAGCTATGGAGACTAATCTGATAGAGAAAATGTTAAGGTCCATGCACAGCCTTTAGCCTAATACTCTCTGTAGTTCATGCAAATGTTATTCTACCAACTCTGCATGGAATACTAAATGAAATTCAATTTTCATATGTTTCAATGCAAGATCTACAGAAAATTGCAGCCTGATTAGCCATAAGTTGCATACAGGATCGTCAGAGAGTTGAGATGCGATGCGTTCAACAGATTCCAGCATCTGATGATCAGGGATAATCATAACAGCAACCTCATCCTCAGGACCAACTGGCTTCCGGTCGCTTAAGCTGCAAGTCGAGTCAAAAACAGATTGGAGTTACAATCTGTGTACTATTTAACGCCATAATCTAGAAGCATCCAATTTTTTTTCTTTAATAATACTAGTACATAAACAGTCTGGATTCTCCAGTAAAATATGATATCTGGCTGTTCACCAATAGAAGAAAAAGCGAACTGGACAGTTCTTGGTGGCTAGAAAATCAATTCTTGGTTGCTAGAAAATGAATTCTTCTTGCTTTCAAAACGGAAAATCATTTTTTATTTTCAATTGATATCGGTAGCATGTCACTTGTAGTCAGAAAATCATGAGCTACAACAAATTGCATCAATTCACTATGTAACCAGCACTCTAGGTGGACAATACCTGGCACACTTGAACTGTGCATCTGTCCACTGATACTTGAGAAGGGCAGCTGCTCCAGCATCGGGGAAAATCGCGGTAACTTTCTGTAAAACAGTAAGTCGAATAAGAAATCGACAATAAATAAATCACAAGGGTCACAAAAATTCCAAAGTAGTAATCTGCAGTCATAAAAATCAATCAGTCCTAAAACGACCTTGTATCCAAACCTGTCCTGTCTCTTGTACAAGTGTGTCCAGGAAAATCTTTGATAATGCCCAGAGCTCGGCCTGTGCTCCTTCCTCGTTCAGGAATTCCAACTGAGGGATCAGCAGCTCTGCCTGCAAACGTGAAATCACCGATCACAAATCCTCCAGATTGTATAGTAAAGATGCATAACCAGCATTTCAGCACAAAGTGAGTACTTCTATCACCATTTATACAGCAGATAAGATTGAACCGAATTATAGAAGTGATACGTATTTGAACTGTGCGAATCATACGATGGCTCGCATGCCTCCGGAGTTGACGAAATCCGCGCTCGCCTTCCCCGACTGCCGAATCGCGCCCTCCAGATCCGACGGCAAGCAGCTGAACCACACCCACACGGCACACGGTGCCTCAGAACGTGAGCACCTCTTGTCATGTGTTCTCAATTACGCACGAGTTGAGGAATGAGAAGTACAACAAGCCTCACCTGTCGTCCTCCTCCGCCGGCTGCGCCTGCGCCACCCCACCGTCCGCCGCAGCTTCCGCCTCCTCGGCCTCCGCGGGGGCGTCGGAGGCGTCGAACTTGCCGAACTTGGCCCCACACGGGGGCGCCGCGCCGCGGAGGCGAAGCAGCGGCCGCAGCCTCGCCGGTGCGTGAAGGGGAAAGACGAGAGGCGGAGCCGGGAGGGGGCGGGGGAGATGGGCAGCGCGGCCGCGCTGGGGCGAGAGGAGCGGCGCTGTGGTCGCCATTGCTTCGCCGCGCGGTGCAGGGAAGACGTGGCCGAGAGCAGCGGTTCTCCAGTAGCTCGGATAACGGCTTGTTCGTTCTGGTAACGGGATTCCATCCACGGGCGCCGTCGGATGGGAATTCAACGCTTCAGATTGATTGCCACACAATATGATCGTAGAGGTAAACTATCTTTGAATTCTATTGAGCAGTTTACAGGCTTACAGCAGTAACATATTGCTGAATACATACTAGACTGCTGACTGCAGTATTACAAATCGAGTCACTCTTACAGTCTTCTGTATGCATCTGGGGCATAGCCACCAGAATCCAACTGATGCAAGCTAGATGGCATGTTACAACACTGCTTGACATGATTATCGATCTATCTTAGTTGTTGCAAGCAGTTGCGGCGCTCTCAGTTTCTTTGCTGGTCGCGAAAGATTTGCCACACCCACAGGTTTTTGTTGCATTTGGATTCTGGAAGGAGAAGCCACCGCCGATAAGCGCGTCGCTGTAGTCCAGCTCCATTCCAAACATGAAGAGAAGGCTCTTTGGATCACATACTGCAGAAGCACATAGGCTACTGTTAGAACTAGTTCATTCTGAATATAGTCGGTCCCAATGAGTTCTTGGATAAAAATTCTGAAATTTGACTATACTTCAGAATGTAATCAGTCCCAAGCAGTTAAGATAAGGTAGTTACCTATTGCGAACCCATCATATTCTACAATTGAATCATCAGGGCTGGCGTTCGCTCGACTTTCAAACTCCATGGTATAAGACATGCCAGAGCAGCCACCCTGTTTCACTCCAATTCTCAAACACAGATCTTCATCCCGTTCAGCCCTCATTTTGTTCAGATGTTTCAAGGCCTTTTCGGTCAACGAAATAGCTGGAGCAATACTACCAGATGGTGCCGCCGCCGCCGCTGCTACTGCTGCAAAATATGATGAATCATTTACTCACTTGGTATGGAATGGAACTTGAGACAAATTCTGTCCATTCCTCGGATTTTTATACAGCATTAAATTTTCAACATGCACTAGCCAGAACATCCAGTATTAACAGTTCCCGCAAACCTACCCTACCTCTCGTTAATATGGGAATATGAACCAAGGAGTGATGAGAATAAATTACTGAAATCCCCTTCAATCTATAGCTCCAATCATGTTAATTGGCAACAAGAAATGCTTATGATGTGATGTGCATTCAGCTCACTTCAGTCTACCACTTCCCAATCATGTACATTGGAAACAAAACGTGCAAGTTGATAGTTGTCCAGGTCATGAATGAGCTAGCAGCATTGTATTTGTAAATTATGCATAGCTTTTTTTAAAAAAGAACGTTTTATTTAAAAGCCTCCAAAGAAAAAGGAAACAAGTCTAAGAGTGTGTAGTCCGTAAATAAGAACTATTGTCTACCATGGTTCTTGGGATTTGCAAGATCTATACTTGTGGATTATATGAGTATTTCTACTTTCTGACATACGAGATTGCATGGTTTACACCTCTGGTATTGGCAATTTGGGACGGCCAGGTGATGATGGCAGTTGCTTATATGGGTAAAACTGCGACGCACAGAACTAGGTAGCCAAATACCAGAGAATGCATGGTTTGAAACTCTGATCAGTAAAAAAGGATATACTAAATGGATAGGGATGGGTAGGTGATAAACTGATAATACCAATAAGGTGTTTTATCAACCTATCTGAGCAATATTGACACAAAGAACTGAGTAGCCAACGCAAATAATTTATTTTATTTTTGAAACGAAGCAAGCAGAAAAGCTACCGATTATACTGAGTATAATAAAAAGAAGAAGAGGCCCAGCCAAATTTAATTAAATTCATAGGAACTCTGAAGATAACATAGGCTGCGATCGAGTGATATACGCGCCTAGTTGAAAATCTGTTGAAGCAAAATTGCTTATGATGCCGGTTATCCCAATAACCAAGCATTCAATAATCTCTGAGGCTACAAAGCTTGGTCAACAAAACATCCCCGCACGGAAATTATTCCTCCCCTTCCAAGGCTAGAACAGTACGGACCAGCCCGGCTTCATCAATTATATGTTCCTACCGCCCAAATCCGCATCTTTTGGCAGAAATATGACCCTAGCGATTCTAATTGCGCGCGGCGGGGGTAAACGACATCTGGGTTGACCAAGTACCTGTAGGGGAGGTGACGCGGAGCGAGACGGCCCTGCCGCCGCCGCCGCCGCGGGGGAACCGGATCGATGAGGCGGAGGAGGAGACCGCGAGGTGGGTCCGCGCGGTGCCGGCGGGGCGGCCGAGGAGGGTGCTGGACGTGCCGGAAGCGAGCGCCATGGCGGGGGTTGGTCAGGGGCGTGCCAGAGAAGCCGGAAGCGAGACGGAAGCGGCAGGCAGGGTGAAAAAAGGATCTGGTGGCTTGCGGGCCGCCCGGATTCTTGGAGCCTTCTCCCCCCGGGCCGGCGGGCCCGCCCGGGCTACACGGTCCACAACCCGTCCCGCACCACCGGTCCTCGCGTTGGTGTGTGTGAAGTGCGAACGTGAACCTACCGGAATGGTCCAATTGACCGATGAAATGCACCGACCAATGTATATTTATACTTTACTAGTGTTGCCGGTACGTTACCACGGATAAAATAATATTTTTAATATATATTATTATATATGTAATATAGATTTATGAGTAAAATATATCATGGGTTTCTAAACTAAACTCTTAAAATGCATATTTAGTTTCTAAAACTACGTAAAGAAGTCCATCCACATCCAAATACGCCACGTGAGTTTCTGATAGCGACATGACATGCCACGTAGTGTCACGCTGGTAAATATATTAAAAAAGAGCTCCCTAATTATTTTTCATGCTTCGCTCTGCGCATCTCGCACCCCCAAGATCGTCGCGCCGCTCCCGAGCTCCCCATCATCGGCACACGTTTCTTTCCCCCAAAAAAATAAGAGCACAGCAAGCAAGTTCAATCCTTCACCTTTCTCTTTTCCTCTCTCTTCAATCAAGCAAAGCAAGCAAGCGGCAACACACCAATCTTCAGTACCGAATCCTGCCAAGCCAAATCCACTTGATTTCCATCTCCATCAAATTTACTGGCTAGTCCTGAAGTAGGTCGACCTGCCGCAGGTACGCCTCTATCTCCAAGTCCAGCAGAGGCTCCAGGCCCAACGGCGGCACGGCGCCGTGGTGACACATCCCGGACGCGGGGAAGGACGGGAGCACGTCCTTCACCATGATGGCAGAATCAGATGAGGACGAATCGAAGAAAATGAGCAAATGCTAGGTTTGGCTCAGTTGGGGCTGTTGATCTCACGAACGCCATGACTTGGAGTAGATGACTACGGTGTTCTGGGCCGCTGTCTTTTTGACGGACTCCTCTATCCGCAAGCCGAAGGACGAGTCCGGCGAGGAGGAGGACTGTCCACCCACCAGAGAGGGAGGGGCCAGCTAGCCCTCGCGTCGCTAATGGGGTCCTGGTCGCCACCTCAAATTGCACAGCTCCTCTCGCAATCCCAGCTCCACCTCGAAGCCCTCGCCGCACAGCTCTGCCCCAATTCCTCCTCCGCCGCCGCACCTTCTCTACCTCTCCCTCACCCGCTTCCTCCTCTGCCCCCTCGGCAGGAGATGCAGCTGCCTCGAGATTCCGGCGCGGGCGGATCCAATATCCTTCCACCACAAGAAGCGCGCGCGCGCCCCGCCGTTGAGATGGTGGGCGTCACCAACGTCGCCCCCGGCCGACCATCTCCAGTTCTCCACTACAGCGCCCTCGTCCGCAGCGCGCGCCTCATATTCGAGGCGCTTCGCGTCGCCTACCAGCGCCAGGAGCCTCCGCCGGCGCCCGCAACCGCGAACAGAACAGGAGGAATTCACAGCACCGGGGCAGGGCGGCGGGAGTTAGGATTCGCGGCGGGGGAGGTCGGAGGCGCCGCGCTGCAGCCTCCGCGCGCGGAGATCCAGTGGCCACGGCGTCGCGCGTCGACGACGACGAGTGGAGGAGCTGGGATCGGGAGAGAAACCGTCGGTTGACGTGGGTCGTGTGGGCCCTCCGTGGCTCTGCCGGCAAAGCCATGGGGTGGGAGACGCTGACACTACCGATTTATTAGTTGTAGAGATAAAATGTTAACGACTCGTATCTTGCCGGCCATAATTTATTGAACCATGCGTACCTTCGTCTGCCGAGATATGTTTTATTTTTGCCACCGGCTTAGCCCCATGTGCGGGTCCCACAAAACATTATCTCCTCCCCCATTCTCCTTCCTCCCCCGCATGGCACTGCGCGTCGCGCGAGCAGCTCCCTGGGGGCGCGCACCAAACCCTAATCGCTCCGGACGGCCTCGATCCGCTCCAGCGACCGGCCGTCGGGCGAGGCGCGGGGTGGTTGCGCTCACGCTCGGGGCGCAGGTACCACGGTGGGGGCTCGAGGAGGGCGCGGTGGGCCCTGCTCCAGGCGGCGCGGTGCGGGCGTGAAGGCGGAGGCGGAGAGGGGTTGGGATTTTCACGCGGGACGATGAGGTGGAGGCTCGCGGGCGCGGCGTCGCGGGTGGGGTCGTGAATGGGAGAGGCGGGGCGCTGCGGCTGCTGCTGCGCACATGGAGGCCGGGGCACCGCCCCGCGGCGGGCGCGGGAGGGTGCATTGGCTCGTCAGCGTCGAGGTGAGCGGCTGCCTCGATCCGGGGCGGGCGGGCGTCGGGAGCGGAGTGCTCGGCCCCGATGGCAAGTCCTCTCCCGTTCCTCTCGAATCCGTCAATTTTGTGCAGGGAGAATTGCAAATCGAAGATGGAGAGGTGGAGGCGCATATGCAGGTGAGCTATCCCGTTTTGTGTATTGGGCTGGTTCGAATCGATTGGATTTTTGAGTCATTTTTGGGGAGATTTTTGAGGATTTGGCAGGATTTCTCCACCCATCCAAGGAGAATCTCTGAGTTTGAATCCCCTGCGAATCTAGCTTTTGTTCTAGAGGTTGATCTGCTTTTTCTGCAATTATGCAGATGTTGTCGTGAGGAGGTTTAGCTCTGAAGTTGTGGAGGATGTCACCAGGTGTGTACAGATCTGCCCCCTTCCCCTTTTTTTCTCCATCATCATTTCCTGCTGCTTGTGTATACCTGCAGGGTGTAGACAACTTAGCAGTGGTTTTTGTTGGGCGGGGGGCTGTAGCAGAGATACGATAGCTGGATATTTTGCATATGCAGAAACCACATTGTTGCTTTTTTAATTATGTATATGTACAGGGTGTGGACAACACTTTTTAGTATATTTTTGTGATTCACCTTATAACCTGGCTAATGCTGTCAGCCGGATCCTCTCCGGCCAGGAGCAGATGGCGCTCTAGAACAAGAATTTGAAATTGTAGAACGCAAGAACTCTGTGGATTTTGTGCCGCGTAACCACTGCGACGTTTTCTGTTGATCCTTTATTTATAGTGGCTGATTAACAACCGATCGAAGGCAAATGAAAGGCAGGGCTCGGTCTTGCCTCCCCTGCATGCGCGCACCATGACCCGCGCACTGCATGTGCCATCCCGCACGCCGGGTCATGCCGCGCGACGCGGACTCCTCTCGCCACGGCGTGAACGTGCACGCCTCGGGCAGAAGTACAGGATGCGCTCTGGTCCAGTAAAGCCGGAACACAGAGCCCACTTGTCTAACAAACAAACTAACAAGGAAAAACCTGAACATAAGTTTAAAGAAGCTAACAAATGCGATTCAAATAACCATACCTAGCATTTTTCATGTAGGAAACTACATCATTTATTGGATTTCATGTAGGCAATTAACTTATGCTAAATGAACATGCAAATTATTCATTTTAGTTTAGCAGTTTTTATGTTCTGATTTAGCATTTTCATGTGTACATTTCTACGAGTGAAATGAACATCTCACCTTGGTACTTGGATTGTCATTTTGCTAATTGTCATCATTACTTGCTTTATCCCTATCCAGTAATCAGTAGGGACAAGTTTCAGGTATTCCTTAACTTGTGTTTTGCATCTCATCCAGCAACAGTAGCTTCTGAATCAACTCAGCTTGTCAGGTTTGTTCAGAGACACATTGAGGTAGTTAACTGCATGAGCTATTATTTTTTCCTTTGCCATAGTGATCTGTCACTCGAGTTGTCTTGCATAGAAGTTGTCTGATTTGTGTTAACCCCATGTGTGGCATGTAGCTTTTTCCTTGCACTGCTAAATTTAATCATCTGTTGCTCTGGCATGCCATTATGCTGTAGTTGCATTTGTTCCAGTAGCTAGCAGCTCTTTGTTTTTTGTCTCAGCTAACAACTTTAGCTACAGCAGCAACACTTATGTGCTTTTTCTTCAGAGCTTGCCTCTTGTGAATTGGCTAATTAGTAAGTTGGTTAAACTGTGCATTATCAGTCGCTTGGTTTGCTCATCTGGATTAGCTCTATTGTGCAGGCAGGTCAATTCAGAAGCTGCAGCTATAGCTCGATCAACAGCTGCAAGTGGACATAAGCAGAATGCTCGAGTTTCACTCAGGTAAATTAATCTCGATATCTCTTTTCAGGCTACAGGTCCAGTGATTAGACAAGCATTGCTTGCTTGGCCCATGTTTTTAGTAATGCTTTAAACTGCTCGTAACTCTAGTAAGCTTTTTCAATCTTATCTGCATACCTCTTAGTTTGCACTTGAATTAATCATTTTGAAAATTAGTTAGTGGTAATTTGGCCAGCTGATTGTTTGTATCTTTGCTTTCGCGATACTTTAAGAAATTCCTAACCGTTCCTAGGTTGAGCTCGTCACTAGTTGGCTTGACGGTTAGAAGAGAGGCGTGTTAGGTTGTATCCGGGACATGGAACTTGTTCTCGGTGAGATTTTTTAAAAGGCACCCATTCAACCCCCCTCCCCCTCCCGTGGCCTTATCGTTCCTTCAATTATAGTTGAGATACCACCATTATGATATGCCTGCAGGTGCATCTGATTAGTTACCGAACTTCATTAGGCAGTTAGAAAGTAAGAATAGGAAAATAAGTGTACTATGATCAAGCAATATTATCGTAAGGTCAAGGCAAAACAGTGCAAATCGTTAGGCAATTTTTACAGCATTCCGTTTTCTCTAATTTGTCTTTATTTTTTCTGTCCTTACATTGCAGGTTCCCAAGTTATCCTGCACGGGAGATCAAGTACAATGCATAAAGAAGATATGATGTGCATATGAACCAGCTTAAGTAAATAAGTACATATGGAGTGAGAGCAAGTACATTTCTTGCATTTTTTTTGTCTAATGTGTACTTCATTTGGCAATAATGTTGTTCTAGATTAGGCAAATTATGCAATTGTTTTAGGCAATAATATGGTTCTGAATTAGGTAATATTATGGCTAGAAATTTAGGAAATAATGTGTTTCTGTATTAGCAAAAATATGATCATGAATTAGGTTATATAGAACTAGCAATGTTTGTTACTAGAGGCATTCAGCCTTGCTGATATTTTAGTCCTAATACTAACTCCAGTTGCTATTCGTTTCAGTCATATAAAACAGTGTATAGGACCTGAAACCTGATGTGCCTTTTTTTCTGGCTGCAAGTTTCCTCATCGAATCGGCACTAAAATATGCTCTTCAACTTGGTGTTTGGTGGCCTGAAAGTTCATTAGATTGTCATCGGCAAGAGTTTAGTTGCAGCTCAATCTCGATTTTGATTCATGAGCAACTTAGTAGTAGTTGCAGTAGCTGTAATCTTTTTGTTTGGTCAGTCAGTACAACAGTGGAGGCAATCAGTTAATCACATGTATGCCGGTAGTTTTGAAATTTTATTAATGCTTAGAATTTAGATGGGTGAAAATGCGTTTGTATATGTTCTAATGTGCTTATTGTTTTTCAAGGATTTGCTTATCGGAGAGTAAAAATGAGATCTGTATATTTATTCTGTGTTTTTTGTTGTGTGCGTCGTGCAGAATTCTGTCAGAAAGTGCAGAATTTTGCCAGAAAAAGAAATCTGAGCCTGCTGCGTTTGTCTCCTTCCAAAAATGGAGCGGCCGTACGGCGGGGCTAAATTACGGCTAGTAAACCTCTTTTTTATGTATATATTAAATATATATATGTCATATTAGTCTAAATTAAACGTATTAAACTTTGGTCGAGTTTATATAAAATAAATATATTAACATCTATAATACAAAATAAGGTCTTGTAAATACAATATGAGCATTTCTACAAATAACTACTCCCTCTGTCCCAAAAATCCTAGGAATTTTAGGATAAAGTAATAAGAAGGTAAAATGATCATGTTTGCTCCTATTTATTACCTATATTTGACACTAATTGATTCTTGTATGCACGTACACTTTCTAAGATGACTTACTTTTTAGACAAATTTTGAATCCTACAATAACTTGTTTTTTAGTTTTTTAGGACGGAGGTGTAGTTGGTATCTACGGCAAAAGGGAAGTATTTTAGTAAGTAACTCCGATTCGGTATATCTCTGACTCAAAAATCTTTATATGATTTAGAGTTTCTAGGATAAAATCAGTATTTGATTTGAATATATGAATTTAATGATAATATTACTAGAATTTCTCAACCAAATACCTCCAATACGCCATGATTCCAGCCTCAGGAATTATCAAAGGTAGGGACGACAACCTAGAAAAGTTCTTAAATCTAGAACCATTCTAGACAAATCCTTAACTGTCTCAAATGTCGCATTGCAAGTTGGAATAGTCTATATGCTCCCTAGACATTCCATAAGACCATACCACAAAAGTTAATGTATGAAGACAAATCATTTATCTTTTTTTTTCCGCCGCATGGCAGGAGAATATATACTGACTTGCAATTGGACAAGGACGATTATTAGACCATCAGTGGCTTTCACCATTTTTTTGATATATTCCACATCTCTTATAAGTTATCTATACATACAATGTGTTCTTGAAAACAAAACAAGTACAAACATTCAACATACAAATGTTTCACTCATCAAGACGAGGTTGCACGTACAAATGACAGTTTGTTGCAACCAAATTAAAATGAACAATGCATAAAACCATCTTCTCAGCTGCTTGCAGCCGTCCAATATAATCACTTCTGTAGTAGTATAAGCTTTGAGCGACGACGATGACCTCCAAAGCAAAACTAAAACACCACGATGAATGGCTTCATTCTTCCAGTTCTAGTTCCAGGTGCCTTGTAGCATACCTCCTCGATCGATCTCGCCTGGAACTATATGAAGTTTTGTACGATAACATCCGAGCGAGATTTTGTGCAAATTTTGTTGCTGTAGACCGATATAAATCCTAGTGAAATTCTTGCGCTCCAAACCCAGATAGAAACCCAGGTGAGAAAAATATAAACCCCGAGCATTACCCTGCAAGAATTAATTAATAGCGATATATATACCTCGTCAGAATTCAGAACCGCCAAATGATAGCCTGAAAGAAATGCTGTACAGAAACCCGTATCGTTCAGGGAGTGTTCGTTCCTTGGCGTCACGGACTCACGGGCGGTGATGGAACAAGGCGACGCAACCGCCGGCCGCGGTGAGGGCGGCCATGGCCCACACGGTGGCGGCGGCGGGCCAGGACGGCATCGCCGCGGCCACCTTCCACGCGAACATCACGGTGAGCAGCGTGCACAGCGCCCAGACCTCGCGTCGCAGCCGCGCCCTTCGGCCGTTGCCGTCGGCGTCCCCTGCGGGCGGCGGCAGGCGCTCG
This sequence comes from Panicum miliaceum, assembly GCA_032594955.1. Taxonomy (NCBI): domain Eukaryota; kingdom Viridiplantae; phylum Streptophyta; class Magnoliopsida; order Poales; family Poaceae; genus Panicum; species Panicum miliaceum. The sequence goes on from CM064071.1 coordinate 2,008,303, forward strand.
TACGCGCGGAGGCAGCGGAAGAGCAGCAAGAGCGTGGAGTAGCTGGCGGCCACGAACGCCGTCGTGCCGGCGTCCCCCGCGGCCGCGGCTCTGTAGGCGGACACGGCGGACGTGAGGGTTAAGGCGACCAGCCCCGTGCCGACGAGAACCGCCGCGCCATCGGCGCCGCCCCGTTCCATGCCGAACTTGATCGGATGCTAGCTCGCTGTCCTTAGAGCAGGCGAAGATGCCAATCGACTTATTTGCCGGCCTTTTGGACGTTCAGGGTTGGATCACTTGGATTTATAGAGACTGAGAGCAGTCGGCCAGGTACCGTGCGCTGTAAGCAACCGCCGAGTCTTCCGCGACAAGTCATAGGACTTGTTTGATCCTCCCAAATAATGATTAGCTAGCAAATTAATAATAATTTTCTTTAGCTAGTTAAAGATTAGCTAACTATTCATTATTTGGATGTATTTGGATCCACCAACTAATGCCTAATTGTTAACATAAATAGATCATGCTACCCTTATGCTGGGAAATTCAACACAAGAGTTGAGGGTAATATGGTCTTTTGATATTTTTAGCTGGGATTAGCTGGGTTCAATCAGCTAATGAAATAACACTGTTTCAATTATCTAGTCCATTAGCTGATCTGTTTGAATCTATAATAGCTAAATTTAGCTAGCTATGGAGGATCCAAACACGGCCATAGCCTTCCCAAAAAAATAAATAAAAATAAAGATCAACAGCGAACCGTATAGAAACAGCGAACCGTATAGAGATGTGTTTCATCTTATCAAACAAGTAATCGAAAAGTCAAACTTGGAAGCCAAGGCACCGCGAAACCGACATAGAATTTCTGAATTTGTTTGCAAGGATAGGTTGGACCAAATTTAAAAGATATCGAAGCGGAATGGCGAGTGAAGAGCTCCGAGAGCCAATGGACGCCAGAAATACAGTGCTCAGAGGGGGGAAATATATGCATACCACATAAAATTAAAGTTCCGATCGACTTCGTGCAGAGATCAAAAGAAGAAGAAAACAGGGAACTCAGGTCCAGAATCACGAAAGCGCAGCAACCTACAACCAGAAAAGGAAAATGCTTGCCATCAGACTCAAACTCAAACTCGATGATGTAGATAGGTCCTATATAGTTAACGGAAAAGAATCTGATCAGTTGTTATGCTGCTGCAAATGCGCACCTCTAGTTCTCCGGGGAAAGTCGTTCTGCCTGCGTCGTAGGGGGCAGATATTATTCAGAGCAAGCAAGCAGGGCGATCCGATCCATTACTTGTTGAGGGCGATAAAATAATCCGCCGCAGCTTCAGGGGTTGATCAGAAGCAGGTCGCAGAACCCGGCTCCCGCGGTCGTTCCGGCCTCCATGACTCACACCACGGACGCGACGACCGGCGGCATCAACGGCGCCACCCTGGCCAGCCGCGAACATGGATGTGAGCAGCGTCGTCAGCAGCCAAACCGCGGCCTTGTTGGTGTTCCTGCCCCTGCCGGCCTGCTCCCCGCGCTCGAGCCTGCGGCAGAAGAGGATCGCGATGGCCCCGTCGGCGGCGCCGGCCACGAAAGCGGCCGTGCGCCCGCCGGGCGGGTCTCCCCGTACGTGACCTACTGTAGATGGCGAGAAAGGAGCTGCACGTCAGGACGGCGATCGAAGCCCGGCCAGCTTCGTAGGGACGAACGCCATCCCCGCCCGGCCGTCTTCGGCCGGTGCGCCGAAGGCGGCCGGGGCGAGTATAAATGGTGAAAGGCGGGTCGGAGAAGCGTAGAAATGGAAACCAGATGAGTGCGCCGCATGAGTTGATCCGTACGTCCACACACTGGATCAAGCGGGTTTGGCTACGACTACTGCGAGGAAAACTCAAAGCCGATGCCAATAATTTCAACGGCTGGTCTGCTACCTGGTGGCAGCCCTGCTGATCTCGAATTCCATCTCGCCTCTTTAGAATAACCTGGGCGTAAAACGAACATCGTATCGTATCACTGGAGATGCTCAGATGCACATGCAACGACGCTTGGGAGAAGAGGCGGCAACCGATGACGGCGAGGGATGGTCATCAGCTCGTCGAGCATAACTGCAGTCCGCCGCCGGCATCGTCCCAGTCATCCTCGTGGAGGACTGCTCATCGTCTCGCCAGTCTCTGTCCCTGTCGACGACTGCTCGACGACCTCACTATTTTCCACCATCGAAAAGTCAAGGCACCGCGAAACCGACATAGAATTTCTGAATTTGTTTGCCAACCTTCAGCTCGCCCAAAATTTTAGGTGGGGCAAGGTGCCGACGTCTTCGCCCGGCGCGTGCATGGAGTTTGTGCTGTCGAGGAGCTGGGGCAGCTGCCCCACCCTGCGGTATGGCAAGCTCCGCCTCTACCCTCGTGTTTCTTTTATTAAAAACAGGGCCGAATAAAGACGAAACGTCCTAACGAAATTCCTCACGCTCACCGACTCACGATGGTCGTAGCAGGAAAAAAAATTGAGCGCTAAGTGGCAGCCTCGCCACATAGATTCGCCAATTGGAGTCTACTGCTGACACTCATAGTGATTTCAGAGGAAACAGACTAGTGATTCTCCGGACAGAGAGCAGGAGATGACAGTTCATCCTCGCTGGCAATTTTAGCAAGTCATGGACAAGCAAAGACATTGTAGCCAGTCATATAACGTAAGTGCAATTGCTACGATTATTTATGTAGCGGGCCCATCTATATCACATGTGATGCTTGTTCTCTTTCTAACACCTAATTCCCAACTATATCACATCTCGAGGATTTATCGGCTTAGTCTCTCAAAGGTGCTCATAGGGGTAGCCGGATAGAGTTGCGTACATGTATTCATAGGGGTGAGTGTGCGTGCGTGTATATGAATGTTTGTGTTTGTATTATGTTTCGCAAAAAAGAAATCTCCTCCCCCCTCCCAATCCATAGATCTTGATCCAACGGTCACTGGATCACTTTCTTCCTTGGTCCACTTCTTCCTCAAATTTAACTGCATAGTATCATGCATTTTTCCCAATTATACCTATTTTTATTGATTTGAGAGGAGGATTTCAGCCTCACGTGTCTGAAAGAATAATTGATGGCCGTCTTAGCAAAAAAGTATGTGGAGGTTCAATAATCTATAGGTTGGCAACTGAAGGTTGTGTGGTCATAATGCTAAACGGTTTTGTGCATCCTTGGATGCATGAGCCAGTAATTTTTATTTTTATTTTCCTTTTCATGTATGTAGAAAAAAAATAGCTGAGATTTTTTGGTTTATTCTTTCCTCAAAGAGCTAGAGATTCCAACATTAACCCCAAATCTTTACAATATACTATTATTATAGATATATAGAGAGCTGCATATCGAGTGTAATGATGGTATTATTTCTAACATATGTATTGAAACAATGGGGAGAAAAATGTGCCTGAGTTGCAAGACCATATACAGATATTTTCAAAAGTGAAAACCAAAGATATATTGAACAATAGGAGGTCCAACATTGACATACAAACAATATCCACTTACATGGGTGAACTAGGTCTCTAGTAAAAGATGGGTTGGCAATTGTGACTTGTTTCCCTTACATTTCGAGAAATCAAATAAGAGTGGGAGTACGGCCTACACAGTCCCACTTACATTCATAAGTTTATGTCTAATTCTTCTTTTGGTATTTTGCAGTACCATCTGATTTCCCCTTCGGCAAAGAAGACACATCTAGTGTGTTCTTTGTCTTTGTTACTTTGTAGACTTTGACGGTATATGATCATCTTAGTGCTTTAACAAGCCGCTGTTTGATTGGAAAACAGAAGCCCATGCTAATTAAGGACGTCGGTGAAACAAGGCGACGAAGCCGCCGACCGTGGTGGCAGCGGCGAGAGCCCAGACGAGGAGCGCGGCGGGCCAGTTGGGCATGACGGCGGCGACCCGCCACGCAAACATCACGGTGAGCAGGATGGACAAGGACCATACCGCGCGTCTGAGGCGGCCCCTTCGGCCGTTGTCGGCGGCCTCGCCCGGCGGCGCGCGCTCGTATGCGCGCGCGGAGGCACGCGAGGAGCAGCAGGAGCGCCCACGTAGCCGGCGAGGACGAAGGCAATGGAGGCGGCGTCCCCCGCGGCTCGGCACGCGGCCGCGCCGGACGAGAACGTGAGAACGAGAAGGCCTGTGCCGACAAGCCAGGCATCAGCGTGCGCGTTGTCTCTCTGAGCCATTGCATGCCAACAGGCCGGCCGGCCGAGTGTGCTCACTTGTCAGGGATTTGTAATTTAGGATCGGTCATTCGTCTTTCCCATGGTTGCGCAGAGGTTATTTATTTAAGTGGAGTACATCTACGAGTATAGCGCAAACGAGGAGGAGATGCTCCTTTTTTTTGACAAGGAGGGGAGCACAGTCACAAAAGTTCTCAGTACGTAAGTACGAGGTGGTACGTTTTCCCGGATCGTAGAGGGGTATACCTCTTCGGGACGTTTGGTTCGAGGATGGGATCATGATCCCCGGGTAATTGGGACGATGTACCCGAAAGATAGCTAGATTGCTAGCATCTAATTCTTTAGGGGGTTATTGGTAAAACTGATAAAGCACAAGAATTAACTAAAGAAATATTGGATGCTTTGGGGGCCTTACTGCAAGAACTGATCTCAGCCATGGCCGACGTGGTCGTGGCCTTCATGCTCACTGGCGTTCTGGCGCATGGAAAGCTCCGGCGAGAGGGGGAAAACGGAGAGGAGACGGAGGGGGTCTCGGGGAGGCGCTCACCGGCGTCGGAGGGGCCCTGTGCTGGCCGGAATTTGGCTGGAGACGAGATGGCCGGCAGCAACTCCCTGGGCGGCGGTGTCCGGCGATGTAGGGGCGACGAAGACCAGCAGAACGGGTTCGGCTCAACGAGAGGGTCGTCATGATGGTGCCGGATTGGTCTGGCGGCGGACGAACGTGGCGAATCGGAGCGGCGAAGGCCGGCGGCGGTGCTGCCAGCCGATGCCCCATCCTCCTCTCGATCCAATTTGCCTGGAACAGTCTGTCGTCCGATCCGCGCCTCCGGGGATCACGGCTACGATCCGCGTTCCGTGTGACTGTGGAGGGGAGATGCTCCTTGATGCCTTGCACGCCAAGGTAAGGATCCTTAGCTTGCACGCCAAGTAGCGGGGTCAACGACAGCAGTCATCCTAGCTTGTCGTCTACTGATTGCTGGCCACCGAGTGATGAAACCACCAGGACAATTGGACAATGCAGCATAATAGTAGTCTAAATGGAATAGTGGTTTCATTGACGCAAGGCATGGAATTCATTCCTTGTCAGAACGACTTGACCAAGACTGCATGCATTCCTTTATACGTTAAGATGAAGTGGCACCAGCTAGCACTGGTTGGACGGTCAGATACTCATATATATTGCGCTCCTGATCAGATCCATGCATGTCGTACGAGCGCTACTCTTTCGATGCGATTGCCGATTGGTCAGTCGATCTTAATTACTCAGGTTCAACCTCTAGCCGGAAGAACTTAACGGACAGAAATGCCTCAAAAGCTAAAAATGCCGAAAGAACGGCCAAAGCTTACTGCAAAAGTGCCTAACTGACCGCCACCCGACGGCTTGTTGATTCCTGCTGTAGCCTTTTTCCTTTAACAATTGTCATGCCATATACCGGGCTCACCGTCAAGCCCCTTCTGTCATAGCCACGTCGGCGCACGTAGCTGTACTAAAGGAAAAATAGGATGCACGTGGTTGTCCGCGAAGCATCCTATTTGTCTCTAACCTCATGTACAACAAGTTGGAGACAAATAGGATGCTTCGTGGACAACTGAAAAGACAATCAACTATACGACTATACGTGTGATTAGTCACAGAGTGAATTGGAGAAATCAAGTTCTACCACGAAGAATCTAACTATAACTGAGCAATGCTTGAGTTACTCAGCATGGCATTTTCCAAACAATTAGCGACTAGTTTTATATTTGATTAGATTTTGAATCAATTTTTCTCCCTTCCACTGGTTTGCTCCTCCGATCCTGTGCATTTCTTTCTCCTCCTCCTCCTCCTCATCTTTTGAGGGAACCACTTTATCTTTTTCCATGTTGATTTATTTACGTTGTGAGCTGATCTCCAGTCTTAGCTACTTTGTTTGTGGGCGTTTGGTCCATGTAATTGCCTCTTTTATTTTAAATAAACTGTCTTTGTTGGTACTCTGCTTGTTAGTAATTTGGATCTAATTTATTCATATTGCTAATATTTTTTTTCATATTTTTAGTATTTTTTCTTGTAGTCACGCCTATTATTTTAAATAAATAAGATTTAAATAACTCCAAAATATGCACTAGCAGATAGGTTATACTTTTACAAAAAGTTTGGTACTAGTTTCGTGTTTTCTGATTAAAATGAGTTAGTTTTGAATTTTTTAGATTGAACCATATTTTTTTAATTTTAAAACGAAACACTAATTTTTATAGTTTAGGGTTAAAAATCAAATTATCATGCTTGTTGAAGTGTGGAAATTGAACTTTCCCTTTACCCTTTTCTAGATGGCAGGCCACACTTGTAATTGGGTGAAAACTAAAGCAAAAAGAAAAACAGACGATTGTTAACTTGATACTCCTTATAGCATCGGTGCCACCGTGACAGAGCCCAGTTGACAATATACCATTGAAAACGTTCCAACCAAATATGAGGAAATAGCATCGCGATGTGTAATGTGGAAAGGTATTATTATATCAAAAGATACTTGTTCTCCCCGCGACTTATTGCACACACAACTCAACTTTGCACTTGGAAGAATACAATAGTCCAAGCGCATCTTACAAATTCCATGTACATTTCCAAAAGAAGTTGGAAAGATCAAATACAAAGATTTCTGGCCTACATATGGAACTTCTGAAGAAACCGAGATAGGTAACACTACTGAAGAGAAGACGATAAGCTTCATTCACTCCTGCCGTAGTGTGGTCGTGTATGAATGAAGACGCCACACTCCGGCATCATACATCTCTCGCGACGAGATGCAGGAAACCTACAAACCACACAAGCCATCATGTTACCTGCAGTCAAACAAACGTGAAGTCCATGAAAGCGATTACGATTTGCACGGAATTAAGCAGAATCAGTTGGCCGGCCGCATATGTTACCTCTTCTCCGGTAGAAATTATTCAGCGCTGGGGATCATCTATTCTGCTGATGAAGACGAGTGAATCTGCACCTAGCTCACTGCTGGCGGTGGAGAAACAAGGCCCAGAACCCCGCGCCGGCGGTTCCGGCGGCCATCGAGTACACCACGAAGCCGACGGGCGGCGGCATCAGCGGCGCGACCCGGGAGGCGAACATCGCCGTGAGCAGCGTCGTCAGCAGCCAGACCGCGGCCCTGGTCGTCGTCCGGCCCCCGCCCCCTTCCTCCCCGCGCTCGAGCCTGCGGAGGAAGTGGAAGAGCAGCGCGATGGAGGCGTAGGCGCCGGCGACGAAACGGCGGAGCGCGGGTCGTCCCGCGACCGATAGATGGCGAGCGCGGAGTTGCCCGTCAGCGCGGCGAAGCCGAGCGCGGTGAGCAGGCCGTGGCGGTGGAAGTCCATCCGACTCCGACGACCACTCTCTGGAGGCTGGAGCGCGGTGCGCAGCAGCTTGGCGGAGCTAGAGCCAACGATGCCTGACGACAGAAACCACGCTGCTTTTATAGGCCCGTCCGGGATGAATGTTTTGATGGAGATGAAAAGGAAATGCCACGTAGTGCATTACGTCACCTCCAATATATTGTTCGTGTTTTAAAACGAAACCCCTCGAAAGTTCGAGAACTATTATTTCATCCGAAACAAAGGTCCTGGAATTTTAGACAGTTTTGAGGATGTTTCTGGAACAAACACGCAGACAAATGCCGGCCCCACCGCCCCACGTTGCCAGTCACGGGAGCGGAAGTTATGATGACGTCAGCAGCTATGTGGTCGTGGAGGCCGAGAGAGACCGTCACCCGTGACTTCACTTCACGCCATGGCCCCGCGGTTGTCTTGGGGACGGTTGCCGAGTTGGGCACACGGAGGCGCCGCCGCGCCGGCGGCGCGGCCGTTGCTTGCGACCGAGGACGAAGCCAGGTCCTCTACATGCGTGGACCACGGACTGATGAGCAGCAGCAGCAGCAGCTGCCGGCGGTGGCCCAGCGTCGCCCGAGGACCGCTAAATGACCACCAGGAAGACGAGCTCGATTCGAAATTCGCCGGTGCGCTTGCTGCCCTTTGTACATTACAAAGTCGTTCCGTTTTAAATTGTAGTTCATTTTAGCTTCCTCCATTTCCTCCATTTTAAATTATAGTTTATTTTAACAAATCAAGATATATAATTTTTAATATATATATACATATAATGTATATCTACATGTATAGTAAATTTATGTATCTATTGCTAAAACGATTTATAATCTAGAACGGAGGTGAAGTGCGCGTCGACCTGAGATGCTTCCCATTCATAACGGAGATCTGATTCGATCGGGAGAGGTGACCCATTGTTCTCGTGGAAGGAGGCAGCAAGCAGCTTCCAGGAATTAATCCTGGAGGGTGCCACTCGCGGACCAATTTTGACTCGACCTAACTATCTTGACGCCCATGGCTCTGAATCGAAGGCCTCGACGGGGGAGGTGGGCAAGAAGAGATCATACTGGAGCTCGTGATCGGAGCCCAGGAACAAGAGATGAAATCGAGAGGCGGCGCGATGCCGATCCGAAAACTATACTTGCTAAATAAGAAAAGACATGGCACTGGCACCGGAAGCTGACCTCGTGATGCCACCGATCACCGGCGGGAAGGCCGTCGGGTGCGCCGGCGAAGAACCACCGCAGCACCTCTGATCGGGTTTCAAAGCGATCGTCTCCGACTAGCTCCGGGCCCGTCACTCTGTATTATTTTCCTCAACGTTCTCCTGGACTTGTTTCCTTCCGTTGCCGTCCGCTTAGCTCTGAGCCTCTGCGTTTTCAAACAAGCTTGCCTTGGTTGAGAGAGACTGCACAGTGAACGCGCGCGTGCCAACACGTTGTCCTTGGTTTCCCGCTGAGCATGGGTTTTCTACATTGCACTGCATGTCCCTAAACTTTTGGAGAAGAGCTTTGTTCGTTGAATCCGTCCATCCGGCAGCGCATTGATGTTTCTTTTCGAAAACCGCTTCTGTCTCCAAATAAGTTATGCTTTTGACTTTACTGCATAAACTTGGACTAACATTAGCTTTGAAAATATGTTGGTAAGTAAAGTTGAACCGCTATTTGTAAGATTTGCCATCACTAGTGCTTTAAGGATATTGCACACTTATAAAATGTCCGCAAATGTATTTGTTCATAGTTAGTGGTCACTGGTCAGAGTATGAGCAAAAAAGTAGGAGCACAAGTCATTGATTCTTCAGCCTGTAGATTCGTAATCATTTCAACTGATTTGAAAAAAGGAAGTAGATTCGTAATCATTTCAACTGGAGCGGGACAGATTTGCCGAACAGGATGGAAAAACGTAGGACGAAGGAAAATAAACGAGCTTCAGCATGGAAGCAGCAGGTGCGCGACTTGCGAGGGACACTGAACGAAGCCGGCCACGCACGCACACGCACCAACCCGCCGGCTGCTCAGGGGCTAACGAACATCGCCCAGAATCCACCGCCGGCGGCATCAGCAGAGCCACGCGCGACGCGAACGTCGCGGTGAGCAGCGTCGAGAGCGCCCAGACCGCCGCCTTCGCCCCTGCCCCGTAGGCCGCGTAGGCCGCCAGGGCGGAGTTGCCGTGCCCAGAACAAAATCAACAGTCAGTTTTTCAGAAATTTAACCATCAAAATCTACAATAAAATCAACAACGAAATTTTCAGAAATTGAACACACCCTCTTGCGGTCACGGCCTCACGGGGGCACGGGGCTTGCGTCTGCCGGGATGGGAAGTGGGGACAGAGGAGTGGAGAGTGGGGTGGAGGGGTTATATAGCTAGGGTTTTTTATTGGGCTGGACTGATGCGCCTTCAGCACAAATTCGGTTACATGAGTTATTTCGGGTACCCAAGGTCTAGAACCGAACTAACCGGAATTATTTCGGTCAGTAGAAATCCAGAACCGAACTGGTGACCGATTCTTTTAGTGTCGGGTAATCCGGTTCGATTATCAAGTTGTTTCTCGGGTAATTATGCCCAGGCTGACTACTGACCCCCAAGATCTTTGTTTAGCCACGCGGCGAGGTCAAATGAGACCGTTGCTTGATATAATGTCGTTATAATCAACGGGGCAGCTATCCTGCGACCTTTCGGCCTGCTACGCTGTAGATATAATGCCGTTCGTCTTTGACGTAGTGGCACCAGCACCGGAAGCGACAAGTGGCAACGGTCGATAGAACAGACCTGATCCAGATGGTGAGCAGGGAGCGGGCGGGGCAAAGTGGCCACAGATGCTACATGCTGAGCAATTTCGTTTTATTGTACCGCTGATGTCACATAAATTTACAAGCAGGGCAGTATATACATAATATATATACATATACAGAGCTGCAAATACTAGTAGGGAAATCACGTCCAGGAAAAAAACATCCACCCACAAATAGAAGTGGAGGAAAAAACTAGGAATAATTTTACGTGATAAAAAAATGTTCAGCAACATAAAACTAGACAAAAAAAATTAGACACAAAAAATTATGCTGAAAATATGAAACAAAGCTAAAAAATAATCCGAAGAAAAAGTTCTACGATTTTTTCAAACAAGTTGTCAGAAAAAAAAAGAAATAAAAAATCGAGAACAAAACTTAAGAAAAAAAACTTTGGGGGGGGGGATTTCCGAAGAAAAAAGTATGAACAAAATTCAAAAAGGTAAAGTTGGAGCAAAAACTTTTTGGAATGAAAAAATCGAGAACAAAAGTTTTAGAAAAAGAATGGAGAACGAATGTTATTGTAGCAGGATAAAATCGCACAGTTAAAAAAATAGGAGCAAAATCATCATTCGACTTCGAAACAGAGGCAAGAACGCACAAACCCGTTAAATAAAAGAACAGAAAAAGTAGAAAAAAAATGCGGACGACCCGAGCTCGCCGGGGCTCGCCGCCACGCTCCACGGTCTCCGCGCGGATCCGGCACGATAGAGCCCGCTGGGCCCTACTGCCGCTCCCTTGCTCGCCGTTGGTAGCAGTTGCTCGCGGTGGGCCCGCGCGCCACTCTGAGGACTGGGGCGCTGGGCGTTCCTTCCTCGCCGTTGCCGGAGATGCGGACCTCCCTGCCGCGCGGGGACACCGCGCCGCCTTCCGCCTGCCGTTGCTGAATGCCACCAAGCTCGAAGGCCAGGGTGCTAGGACTAGGAGCGCCTCCCGGCGGCTAGAGGGTGCGGGGGTGGGGCCCTGAGCTACTCCGACGGCCAGCGGACGGAGAAATCATGGTCCAATGAAAACGGAAATTGGAAGTGAGAAAATGATAAGTTAGACTAATGGGAGAAGATAAGGGTATCGGATGGGACACGTGATCGACCGTAAGTTTCGAAACTTAACTTAAGGTCAAGGTCGCTAGCAGAATTAGCTTCGGGGCACAGGATTGAGGAAAGCAGAGAAGCACACAAGACATCGCGGCTCCAGCCTGAACAAATGTGGACTGCTAATTTCTTTGCTTTAGTAAGGAAAAAGAAAAGGAGAAAACATCGGATTCAGCTGCAATGGTCGCACGGAGCTACGAACAGGAAGGTACAAACTGTGGATTCCGCGGGATCGCGGCTCATCAGGGAGAGTAATTAAGCAAGGAAGAACGCCCAGAAGCCGCCAGCCGCAGTCGCCGCCGCCATCGCCCAGACAACGGCGCCGGCGGCCGGCGGCATGAGCGGCGCGACCCTGGACGCGAACATGGCCGTGAGCAGCGTCGTCAGCGCCCACACCGCCGCCCTGGTGCTCCGGCCGCCCCCGCCGGCGCGCTCGAACCTGCGGAGGCAGAGGAAGAGCAGCACGAGCGCGGCGTCGGCGGCGAGCACGAAGGCGACGGAGCCCGCGTCGCCCCAGGAGCTGCGGATGGCGAGCGCCGAGTTGCAGGCCAGCACGGCGAAGCCGATCGTGGTCAGCGCCGGCTGACGGTCCATGGCGACGCGCGGCTGCGGAGACCGGAACCGAGGACAGGCGGGTGTCCGTGGGCAACCATGTGCGAGCGAGGGAGCAGGTTCGCTGCCTGACGCGCACCTCTCTGCTTTTATAGGCCGCTTGAAGAGGCGGTTCTGCGCGGTCCCTGTCGCTCGTCGTGTTAGGTCCCGTTCGCAACAAGTGTTAATATGTGTTAAATTTTATCTATCTAAATATAAGTGGTGATGGGTGGGCTAAACTTTAGTTAAGACTCTATGAATATAATTGCTAATATGTGTTAAAGTTTCAAACAAACTGCTAGTATTTATCTTTGACGAGTTCAAACATTTTTTTGACGCGGTCCAACAGTGCTCGCGCGGCGCGTCCCCACGTGTCGGCGCCCGGCCATCTTTAGCGGAAAAACGCGTAACGCGAACAAGGTAGATCGGTCGCTCTGCCGCGCTAGCTGCACAGCATGGCCGCAGCTGCGTCGAGTTGTTGTTGGTGACCTCGTCGCGCACGTCATGCTCGCCTTCCTCCTCCAGCCGGCACCGGGGCATCTGCCGCCCGCGCGCGGACTGGCAGCGGCGGCGTCCGCCTTCGTGCCGCCCCGACAGCCCCAGCTAGACATCCAGAGTCCGGACTGGAGCTGAGACCAAGCGCATGCATGCCGCATGCGTCGCGTCCACCCCCTCCGTCGCCCGGCCGGCCGGCCGGCCTCTCCTCTTCCAGATCTGCTGCACCGTCTAGAGACATGGCGCATGCGGCGGCGTGCCATTGGCATGACCGCATGATAAGACAGCGAGCTTAGGTGCTGTCCAACGTGGTCGAGATGGGAGAATTGACGAAACCGTCCAGTCCAGTCCAGTCCAGGAGACGAGGCCCCAAGCTGGAAACCGGGGGGATGATCGTGGGCTGCCTCCCAGCCACTCCATAGTGAGAACGTATGTCCAAGGGGGTATTAGCAGTACAACTACAATTTGTCAAACTGCTCGCTTCAGCGCGCCATATGACGCCTTCTCTTGATCTCTTCTCCACTTGATACAAGAACAAAGAATATAATGCCGCCTATAGTCATGCCCCACCATCTGAAGAGAGATCCGCTTATTAGTTCCCCGACCAAATTAAAATCGCATTTTTTTGCGTAACAGAGGTTAGAGTAACCCCTGCGTCACCTGGACGCTAGGTTTTTTTCCTCTTTTTTTTTTTGGTGATGGACGCATAAGTACGCGTGTACATCCGAATTACTGTACGCCTCGCAAAATCAGAACGAGAAGTGCATGCATGCGATTGACTCATCACTGACTCATCGTCTGATTGGTCCTCAACTCAGATCCGCTGCTCTGCGGCTCTCTGTCAGCAATGTATGGGACGGACACGCATGGCGCGGCATGCGCTGTGCGGCGACCGAGCTACCTACAGGTGCAGCCGTCCAACCCGTCACGACTTTGTTCCAAGAAATGAGGAACACGATGAAGAATCCGGCGGCGGAGAGGCAAGCGGAAGAGAAGGGAGAAAACAGATGGAGGCGCGCGCGCCCGACAGGGAAACGACGGAGGACTCTGATGGCGACTCATGCATGGACTGAGGACGAACGCCCAGAACGCCGCGCTCGACCTCCTGGAGGGAGACGAAGAGCAGCAGGACGACGGTGGCCGAGACACCGGCAAACGTAGTAACCATTTTTGGCGTCTCGGCGTCCACACGGCAGTGGCTGTTTTTTTCCCCCTGGGGGCAAACATGTAAAACGTCGGTTTGAATTGCCAACGGCCGTCATCTGCAAATCGCCGTTAAAAATTACAGCAATATGAACGGCCGTAATTCTGTCTCCATCACCCGACAGGTATGGATCAGTGCATATCACGCGTGCCTCACGTGCATATATATATAGGTCAAAGCACAAAGAACAGACTCGTGTTCCTAGAGTCCAATTAGTACTTCTCCTTCGAGGAAGTTTTCCAATTATATAATTCTGTACATGTTATTATTCTAAGAAAGAAGTGCAATACAAATTGACATATTCTTCAATTAAATTAATACCTTGTTCGGTTATTCCCAAGGTGGGAAGGATGGCAGAGATTAAATTCCCAGCAAGTCAAAATCTTCCTCAATCTCCTCCAATCCCTCCCAATTCCCTTGTGGAGGGGATTAACCGAACAAGCTCTAAATGGAGGGTATAATTACTTGAATTTGTCTATGTTATTTAGCTCTAGCAATAAATATGGCTAACTGTATCCACAACTTGATTAAAATGAACTGTGTAATTATTAATTAAAGAGGATCACCTTGGATTAAGTATTTCTTTTTGTTTGTATAGAGCGACCAGTGGCGGAGGAGCTTTTCCACGACTGTCTAATAATTGTGTCCTAATCCCAAAGCTATCTCTATTTATTTCACTTTATAACTTAAAAATGATGATTTAGATTTTCACGTGATACGATTAGCAAGTTTGAGATCTAAATGTGCATTTTGAAAGTTTGAAAATCTGAATGATACTCCGAACCAAGTTTGAGGATCGACAGTCCATTTTACTCTTTCTACCTCGTTGCTGTTGTGGATACGTATTGAGCGCCGATGATCATCGACTCCGCCACACCTCGATTTTTATCCGCCCTCCGCCGCCGAGAACGACCAACGTTGTTCACCTTTACTCCCACAATATAATTCAAATGTTGGTAGAATAAGTCTTTTTAGATAAAAAGGTTAACAGAATATATAATCTAGATAGTATTTCTAACAGTAGTACTACCTACTTTTGAAAGCTAGGTCCCGACAGCAGGTAAGGATCATCGCCCGGAACCGGCCGGCCATGTTCGTTGCAGCGCCGCTGCCGTTTTGCTGACCAAAAGATAAACCGATCGTGCTGTCGACCACCAGCATCATATCCGCCAGCTAGCTGCTGGTTTTGAGTTTCTTGGCGATCAAGTCAGTGCACCGACGACGATCTGGCAGCGTCGCAGCCCCACGACAGATCGATACGCCGCATGCACAAATTAAACGCCATGTTCAAGGACCCCCATCAGTTTCGAAGTTTCTGAACTTGGACGGAAGTTTTCCATTCAACCGTGAAGGGTACTGGCGACCGACCGAGGAATGAACCATGCAGCCAGGCTGCTTGCAGACAGGAAATGAAAGAACGTTCGTTCCTTCTCTTTGCTCCTCCGGTATTTTCCTAGAGTTTTACTAATGCGCACTAGCCTATTAATTAGTACGTTTTGCCCAACGTGTTTGCTAGCTCCGATCCGGTTTTAATTTACTACTACTTTCAATTGGCGACGACCACATCTGCGACAAGACAAACGTATTTGTTTATGACATCACCATTAATTACTACTCATATTATCAATGCACGATTATATATATACTGACGCAGATCGATAACGTGTGTGCTACGTGTTCGTTCTTCGTGTGGAAGCCAGTCGATCGAGGCGACTAGCTTTGGGTTTTGCCCCGACGAGTTAAAGTGACAAATTTCCGATTTTTGGAATAACTACTCAGCAACTTTGGTCTGAAAAACTTGTCAACTTTATTTTGAAGTTATTCTAATATTGTATACATAGAAATTTGCAATTACCTATGTACTGCTGGAACCTGAATTTTTTATTTTTATCGATGCAAATTGAACCTGAGAAAGATCAATAACAAGGTGTGGACATTGTATTTTCAACTTATTATATATCTTTCAGGTTATTAAATTCATAAACGCGCATAATCCGGCAGGGCACACGAAGCAAACGCGATTGCATGTATTATTTGCATTCATGCGTGGAATGGTTCGAAATTGATGGTGATCTCTTCTTCATGTTTGGTTGAGTAGTGAACCGTATCAATTGATTCATGACGAAGCTAGCTATCCCGGCCAACTCGAGATAATTTAATTTTCTGCTACTTATTAAAACTGATGAAATATATAACTGAAGACAATATATATAATTAGTTGAATCACATACATCATTCATGATCGTCCATGCATGCACGCATCATCTCGTACATGCATGCGCATATTCAGGCCAGCCTTGACCGTCGCCTTTTTTTTAGTAACAAATAATAAAAGACCGTCACCGTGACGTGAATGCGTGTACTGATTGATGCCTGCATGCAGTGACGCAAACGAAACTATTTTCTGTTGAATCTCCTTGCAGGGTACGGTACCAGCAGGCAGCAGCTCAGTCAAAGCTTGTCTGACCCACGACACCTCCTTGCCGTGTAGACCGTAGTGTTGTCTCACCACCTCCATCAATTCCTATATAAGCATATTAATTCCGTAGTGTAGACGCATGCAGGTAGACAGAGCAATGCCCCAAAGTAAAAGTGTGCTCCAACGCCAACCGACCTTCTCATCATCATCGCGCGTTGGTCACGTAGGGCACCATGGCCTCACGGGCCATCTCCATGGCCGGCTTCCTCCTCCTAACCGGGAACTCGATGGCGTCGATCCACAGGTCGCGGGGAGACGTCGCCGCGGTATCCTTCGTCGTCGCCTCCTACGCCGGCCTTCTCGTACTGTTCTACTGCCTGCGGTGGTTCGAGGCGGCGCCGCCCGATTCGGCCGCCAAGGGCCGGGCGAGGGTCGGCGTCTGGCTCGCCACGACGCTGCTCACGGCCATGTTCTCTTGGAGGGTCGCCGCGCTCATGCCGGGGCTCATGGCCGCCGCTGTTTTGTTGATGGCTGTGGGCACGGTGGTCGGGGGTTTCTACGCACTGTTTATTCTTCCTCCCACTGGCGACTGAAAAAAGTAGTGCAGTAGTGATCACTTGATGAACATCGTCGAAATCATCTAAGGTAGCTATAATGAATTTTTCATGTGTATATACATAATTTATACACATTTGATTGGTGTGTCAATGTGTGGATGTGTGAATGTAATTGCTAGTGTGAAGATAAAGAAAAAAATTGGGAAAAAACAAGCCGGTGCCCCATTGCATGGATTGACGGATATGTTGATCGCCATTATCCTTCAAATGCAGATGCCTTGCATGGTGCTCATCGATCACAGAGTATGTGATATGACATTGTCTGCGTGTTTTCTTTTAGGCCTCCACGAATAGGACGGATCTCCTCTGCAGTAACTGCATAGAGACTCGTGCTACTGCCATGTAGGTCTGATTGCAGTCGAACCCATATGATAGTGGCACGGTACCTCTTCAGATACTGCAGAGGATTTGTTACCCCACGGACAAGGCCAGTTCTGACGGACGGCGGTGTCGCTATCTGATTTAGTTCTTTTCTGACGTGGAGGGAAGGGGACGGGAGAGAATACTCACCAGCTACGAACCAGTCAGCAATCGATTTCTCGCGACCCGAGGATACATGAGCGTAGCAGATGGGACCCGTAGCCTTCCTTAAGGAGAGAGTGTGTAAGTAAGTTTTTCTGCTCCTCGTCAGCTATCTACTCGCCCGTTTTGTTGAGGATGGTCTAAGGTGGACGCCCGCTAGCTTCCTATGTGTGTGGTTTTTGTCTTAGAAATTACGTGCACGGAAATTTATGGTGCAGCATATTGCATAAAAGTGAAAAGAAGAAACATTTCTTTTTCTTAATCGCGACTTAACCGGCAAGGTGCATGAAATGAAACTTAATAAAGAAATAGAAGGAAAGATTTAATTTGTTGATTGTTATGAATATAGTATATTAACAATTGCCCGCCGTGGAAGGCATGAATGAAGACAGAATCAGAGCCTCCGGGAGAGCGTCTAACCACCGCCTCCAAGATTTGCTGTCGCTCACTAACAAAATTCCCCCTTTCCCACTAACAAAATTCTTTGCCCTTCCAGCTGGTCTTTATATATATATATATATATATATATATATATATATATATATATATATATATATATATATATATATATATATATGAGATACTAAAAGTGATCTGAACTGTTCTGCTGGGATCGTTCCTCCGTGTAAAGCTTACGTGTTCGGTCAAAGCCCGGCAGTCAGCCTTAATTATCCCAACCCTTTCTTTTCTTCAGATTCAGAAGCTAGCTGCCTTCAGATTCAGCTTACGCGTTTGTGTCATTCCCACGGCATCGTTGCCATCGCCACACTGGCAACGGGCACCGTATAAGCCACGCGTAGCCGCGTCCCTTAAGTAATTATGATCACATTCAACGACCAGCGCCAGTGTGGCGATGGCAACGGTCGCAATGATCATAATTACTAAAATTAATCTCATACATATCTAAAAATAATAATTATGATAATACTTAATTCTCTGCAGTCAACACTCAACCGTGTGTTTCTTGCATTTTGTTCCGGATGAGGGAAGCGAGGACATCAGATCATGGGAAGAATTAGCACAGGGACCGGGTGCGGATATGCATTCTCCTCGATCTCCGCCCATGATCTGTTGGTCCGGACACGCATGCATGCGTGTAGTAAAGCCCCATGTCGCTATGGAAGAAAATCCTATCCATCTCCCAGGATGGTCTTCAGTTTGTAGCTATGTGCGCATGAAATCGCTGCTGCATTTCGCCGCAGTCAGCTGCCGCGACCCGATCGACCAAGTCCGCTACGTGCAGAACGAGGCAACAACGCAAGTACCGGTCACGGTCATCGTCTGCCCCTATTGACGGGCCGGCCGGTATTATGGTAGAGGAGTTCGTTCATCCGTCCACAACGGCTGCACCTCGGATCCGGAGTTGTTTAGCTTGTTTTCCTTTCCTTTTCCAGCTGCCTGAACGAATAAGCTGCGCGCGGTGTTTCATGTTGCGGAAGTTCATGGTGCATGCATGTCGCGGAAAAGGGAACACCACATTTCTTTCCTTTTCTTAGGCCCACCTCAATCTCGACTTGACGTGCCCGGCCGGCAAACGTAAGAAACCTTTGATTTAGAAAAGTTTGCTGACCTTCTGTTCCAGCATTGTTTCCGATCCTTACATATACTCGGTCATGGCAATTCTGATTTCTGAACTGTCTCGCAGTAATGGCGTCGTCACCGGCCGCATCCCTGGGTTTCCTCCTGCTCCTCACCGGCAGCTCGATCATGGCGATTCTCAAGCCTCGCGGGGACGTTGCGGCGGCGTCCTTCGTCGCCGCCTCGTACGCCGGCCTCCTCCTCCTGTTCTACTGCCTGCGGTGGTTCGAGGCGGCGCGTCATGGCTCCGCATCCAGGGACCGGGCGAGGCGCGGCGTCTGGCTCACCACGACGCTTCTCACGGCGATGTTCACCTGGAGGGTCGCCGCGCTCGTGCCGTGGACCGTGGCCGCAGGTGTCTGCTTCATGGGCGCTTCTACCCTGGCTGGGGGATTCTATGCATTGTTCCTTCTTCCTTGGGGCGGCTGATATGATGAATGACACTAGCTACTGGTGATCGATGTCTTTTTTTTTTTTTGAAAGATCCGGTTAAACCGGCTTATATATTAATAAGAAGGAAGCAAGTACATCAAACCAGTCTCATGCTTTAGCAAGGATTGCCAAGCGAGACAGCAATTAGCTATTACTCACGATATGTTCAGCAACCGAGCAAAACTTTAAAATTAAGGATATTATTCAGTAGGAGGGAGATCAACTAGAGAACCAAGACTGGTGTTTCCTGCCTCCGTAAACTTCTTCTTGGTCGAACTATTGAGTGCACGAGATAGTGCTGCAATTGCCGCAGTCACCGTCGGAGTGAGCGGCTTCTTCTGCGCCTTCAAGTAGGCCTCCATAGCCTCGTCACCAGTTGGTTCGCCAAGGTCAACTAGGTCCAGCCTGACTAGACGGTGTTCTGCCATTCGTGCAGTAGGCACCGAGGATGGTCTAGCTGCTAGCCGGGCACTAGATCGCTGTGTGATCACGATCTCTGGCCGAGCACGCTGACGACGGACGATCACTTCTCATCGGTGTGGGAACCACATCAGTCATGTTGTCCATGGTTTCATGAGCACAAGCACCACTGCCAGCAGTAGCACACGGCTCCATGGGCACTGGATCATGCACTGATTCAATCTCAGACCCAAGTCCATCTGTCACTGCCAATTGCCACATCCGAGGGAGAGAGCCGTTGCGAGCACTCATAAGATGAAAGAGAAAACTCCAGCAGCATAGGGTCCTCGATTATCTATTGGCTTCGTTCATGGATTATACTACAAAAATCAGCTTTACATGACTTTTTGCAGTGGCGTCGCAACAGTTGGCTCAAGTGGCTAAGGAATTTTTTATCCAGGCACATGGATAGCAGTCCAGTCTACGGATTAACATTCATGAGCGTCTCGGGTTATCTTTTCTCCGCTTTCTTTAGGAGACGCGGCTTGTCAATCCACGTCTCCTGTATATCGTAGGAGACGCGGAGCTATGTCTCTTTTGTTCATTTCTTACGTAGTGGCTGGAGCCGCTCTACCCCTCCACAGTGTGGAGTGGTGCCCAAAAGGAAAAATAGGTCCCATAGCAGCTAATTGGCATCACCCTGAAAGTAAATTGCGACCGAAGTTGTACTTCTCATAGTTTATTTATTCAACAGGCATCGGTGCACGCTCATGCTCCGCTCCCAACTTTAATGGCGCTGGTGTCGCAAGCTGCAATGTGTGCCGAGTGATGCTTATATCTTCTCTCTTGTTGTAGCTTCACTTTAGACCAACACTGTGCAGGGCCACATCTGTTGGGGAGCTGTCAGCTGGATGGTACAGCTGGAAGATGAGAGAGCACTGGTGCCAGACCGACCATGTTCCTCCCAGAAAAGACATCGACCATGCATTGCCACCCGCATTATGCAAATGCGAGTTGGAAAGCTGGACCTTACACGACCTTCCTAAAGCACCATCAGTGCAAGTGCACGACGCATGTTGGACCTTGTAAACCTCCTAACATATGACTAGCAGCAAAGCACATGCTTCGGAAAGTTGATTGCATCTCTCGTCCCTGACAACGGAGTTTCATCAGAATGACTCAGACATCACAACTTGGAGAAGTTTGGTGGTAAAGACATGCAAAAGGGAGTAAAGGGACTAAGGGAGTCGGAATCAGTTAGCCAAGAGCTTTGGTGCTACATGCGCGCCTTGTCGATTCCTACTGTATACCGGGATAATGTCTAGCCTTGACAAATCTAAAGGGTATGTTAAAGAAAAACAATAGCATTGGTGTGACTTTTATGAAAGTGAGAATGTGCACAGTAGGCACTAGCTACCAACAAGGATGATCCATGCTTCCATCTCTACGGTTCTTCGACGCTACTATTTCAACAGCTACTAGCACAAATCTGACAAATAATCAGACACAGAATTTTTCACGCACGCAGAGGAGATTCTTGTATGAAAAGCCAAGAGAGAACCGTGAATTCTCATCCAGTCGCGTGCAAGTCAACAAGATCATTCATTCGTTCCTACAGTTCGCAAGCAAAAGAATTTAGATGATTCGATTCTCATATGTGGGACGACCAAAGCATAGACTTTTGAACAGAAGGACCAAAGCATTATAAACAGAGAGTACGTAGCAAGATCATCTATCTAGGAACTAAGCATTGTGCAGGACTGTCGCCTGATTTGATCGATCGCTTCGTTCTTCTCATCGACGAAGAGCTCAGAACACGTATACAACAAATCCGATGGCGGCGGCGGCCACGGCCCATACCACGATCGTAAAGCTCAGGGGCAGCAGCGCGGTCATCTTCCAGGTGAAGGCGGCCATGAATGTCGCGGAGAGGGCCCACAGGACGAGCCTGGCCCGGCCGCGCGCCGCCGACCCGGGCGGCGAGCGCTCGAGCCGGTGGCCGGACCAGAAGAGGAGCTGCAGGTTAAGGCAGGTGAAGGCGACGAAGGCCACCTCGGCGCGGCCGGCGCCGCGCAGGACGGCGAGGCCGACGGGCACTGCCGCGGAGGCCCACGGGGGGTGGGTGCCCGGTGCCGCTGGTCGCCGGCTGGCTTGTTTGGCAGAAAAAATGAGGATCATGTTCCATGTACGTTCGACCATGCATGTTGCAGTGGAAGTGTTGGATTTTGGAAGCCCTAACATGTGATGAGTGTAGAGAAGACCGACCTTGGATTCTGAAAACAAAATTAACGAAATTCAGCTCACCTGATGAACGCCCTTCATCTTAGTGCCGATTACTGCACGTGTACAGTGTGCTGAACCGGACAACTGAGAGCTGCTCCACCACCTTGGAATGACTTCTTTTCGAGTACGCGAGTGGTGATGATAGTCATCTTCGGCGGTGCTGCCTCTTCACTGTCAATCTACCTATCTATCTCATCCGATCGCTGCTGTCATTGTTGCACCTGCCTGTCGTCGTCCCAGCACTCAGCTACCACCCTCCAACTCCAAGGCTGACGAGCCTCTCTTGATGGCTCCAACCCGCTGTGTCTTCAGCCACCGTTCTGCTGCCATCCAACCTTCCATCTGCCGTTCTCATTGCAATCAGCTAGAACGACGACTATTGCAGTTGCAGGTACTGGTGCTCTTCATCTAGTCTTCTGTGCCATCAAAGCTAGAACTCAAAACCACCGAGGTGATGTTATCAAGATTCAGGAACAGCCTGTCGAATGTGATCACACTTCCGATAGAGTACCTGACCGATCATGTTCCTGGAGAAACACAAAAAATTCCTCGGCGAGGGAGAAAAAGAAAACAGCCACGCCGTGCCCGTTGGAGAGTTACAGATACTGGACGTCGCGTCCTTCCTGCCAAAACATATATGATTACCACTTACCAGCACAACACACGCTGGATGAGAGAATCCCATGCATTCCTGGCTGAATTGCCTGTGATCAGATGCTACATGCATGATCTTGAAAGTCTCTTAGTAAAGAGTAAAGGCTTGCTACAAGAAGTCGAACTCAGCTAACGAAGCACTGGCGCAAGCTTTAGCATTGCAGGAGATGCAATCCTACATTCTGTGTTCTGTACAAAACGATCTCTGAATGTACTAGGATTATGGAGCCCTGACAGCTCCATCGAGTAAAAAAAAAATCTCTTGCCGTATATGCTTCCCTTAATCCGTTTTCTACTATTTTAGTTCCATGATACGATTTTGGCTAGTACACAAGACCTGAGCTATCAGATAAAATAAACCTGCATGCAGATTTGTTGGATGAAATCAATGTGATTGCGACCATTGGCCAACATATCCCTCCTGATTAAGGATGCAAGTGGGTACCCAATAGTATTTTTTGTCAGCTAATTAATTACGATGGCATACCATTTTAGTTCATTTCTTCTCCCAAATTATTTACGCAGAATGCCATTTTATTTTATTTTATCAACTGTTTTGGATCGACCCAATGACCCAAAATATATATAACTTGCATCCTGCTCCTGATCCTCAACCAGGTGCATGCCACCACCTGGGGTACAAATATCTCCATCGCATGCAAATATTGCTGATACCCCAAATCTCACATATATACACTAGTTCCACACGAATCAAATCGAAAGCTGATATCGTGATTGCTCAAGTCTTTTCAGCGCTTTGCTTCTGTTCAAAGTCCCCCTTTTCAGCGCTTTGCTTCTGTTCAAAGTCGAAGGATCTGATGCTGACCTGTTCTGCTAAAGAGAGATGCGCTCTAGAAGTGCAGGACAAGAAAAAAAAGGTGAAAAAGATCTGAATTCTGAAGACAGTGGATCAACAAACTGCAGAGGAGATCAGGTAGCAGTTTTTTGTCGAATACGCAAGAGAATTGCTTATCTTTGCATTAAGATAGGAAAAGAGTACGATTACAACGCGCTTAAGCGCTCTCTCTTACAAGGTTTGAATGTCATGAAGAAGCAACCAAACCTAGAGACAACAACTCCTAAAGATCAGGTAGCAGTAATTCTCATAGGTTGTTTATGCTGCCTGGGGTCATGGCCTCCGCGACCGCATGTCCTCGGTGACGGTGGTGGGTTCTAGTACCTGGCATCTCCCCATGACGAGAGGTGAGGAGAGTGAGACCACCTCATTGTTTTTTTTTTTTTGAAAAGGAGACCACCTCATTGTTAGTAGTACTCCTAGGTAGCGGGGAGGTAATTACACGGCCAGTTAGCAGGGACGACGGCCTGCCCCCATTGAGACGGAGACCGGCGGTCTGCCTTGCATTGCACGGCACGAGATCGATCTGACAACCTACCGTGCGTACGTACGTAATCCCGCGATGTTTTCCTTTCGTTTTCTCGGAATGGATAAGGCTGGAGCGTAAATGTACAGAAAATTGTCAAAGCGAACCGGCAAAGATTTCTTGGTGTGAGCTTCGCCCGAAGTTGCATGGACGTTACTGGCATAGTAGTACTCCTGCAAAATAATAATAGCTACTTTATATTTTATATTAAGAGCCTGTTTGGATCCACCAGCTAATTGATAGGTAGCTAATTTTAGTTAGGATGGATTCAAACGGAACAAGCTAATACACAGCTAAAACCCTTCTAACTAGCTAAATAAAAATTATCCGATTAACTAGTTCAACCTAGCTAATTCCAAGTTGGATGGATCCAAACAGGATCTAAACAATGCAGGAAGATGGAACGCCCAATGTTGAAAACCTACATACGGGTAAAGTTTCTCTGAACTTGATTTTTTTTTTTACATTCTGATTGAAGTTCCACTATATCCAATAAAGAAAGAAAAATAGCTAGTTAGAAGGACATGTATCAAAGCGTTCACAATTCGTGGCCACGTTCGATCTGTTGACGACTGTTCTTTGTGCGTACAAGTAAGCAATGCAGTTGGAACTCTCCCAAGCATGGCCATACATGTCCTTCTCTTGCAAGCAAAGCAATCCTGCTCTGCTAGCATTGTTCTTCTTCCCAGCGTCTTCGCTTCAACGCCATTGCGTATGTGGCAGAACGGTCAAGTGCAAAATATAATTAGTGACGCCCTTTCGATATCACGGTACGGTATTTGCATTATTGCCTATACATACATACATTGCCTATTCCATCATCGCGCCCATAATCTCTATCGTTGCAAACAACTTGCGTGACGTTCCTAGGCAGCAGCTTAGCACCGGCGAGCAGCTGGCGCCATGGGCTCATCATCGGCGGCCGCATCCCTAGGCTTCCTGCTCCTCACCGTCAACTCGGCCATGGCGATCCACAGCTCACGCGGCGACGCGGTGGCGGCGGTCCTCGTCATCGCGCTGTACGCCAGCCTCGTCCTGCTCCTCCGCTGCCTGCGGCGGTTCGAGGCGGCGGCGCCCGGCTCGGCCGCCTAGGACCGGGCGAGGGTCGGCGTCTGGCTCGCCGCCGCGCTGGCTACGGCCTTGTTCTCTTGCGTCCCGCTGATGCCGGGGCTCATGGCCGCCGCTGTCTGGCTGATCGTTCGGTGACTACTTTCGTACGGGCTCGTCAGTTGCAAAAGCATACGAGCTACACTACACGCGGCACCTCGATCGCGCTATCCCAGGCCGTAGCAGCATGGCCGCCTCGCGGAGCATTTCCATGGCCGGCTTGTCATGATGCTGTTCGATGCCTGTCGTTGTGGTTTGAGGCGGCGCCGCCAGGCTCGGCCACCAAGGCCCGGGCGAGGATTGGCGTCTGGCTGAACACGACGCTGCTCGTGGCGATGTTTTGTTGCAGGGTCGCCGTGCTCACGCCAGAAGCTAATGGCCGGCGTCCACGGTGATATGGGGCTTCTACGTGCGGGCTTTTCCATGTTCCATCTCCCCCGGCAGGCTGAAGAATGTAAATAATTCAAGGATATTCTCATGATCCTCTATACATATAGAAGGTGTTGTGTCGGTTAGTTGTGTATGTATACATTGCTTGGTGTATCTGATAATTGTAAATTTATTTCTGGATTTATTTCCTTCGATACTTTTTGTAATATGCAAGCATGTTTCAACATACACAAATTTTCTGCGAAATGAATTTAAGCCAATTTTCAGAACCGTAAATCTAGCAGGAAGGAACGGTGGTGGCTGATTGGCAGTGTCGTCGTCGTAGCGTAATATAGTTTGACCAGAAGCGCGATGATGTCATGCCATGTACTAATAATAACTTACATGAGGTTCACGTTCGCCAGAACTAGGGTTAATAAAAGGCCTGGTTAAGAATATCGATCGTAACATGTAGGAGTATTCGGTGACAAAAATAGATATATTCGATTTATCCAACGGTCAAAACGGTGACTTAAAGAATTCAATTTTTTATACAGGTGAGAGGCGTGCTGTGCTTATCTTAAAAGATTGTCCAGATAATATTGTTTTTCAGATAATCCTGCCACGTAGGTACTGCTCTATCGCGCACTCGTCCACCTCTGACGAGTAGTCTGTATTCTGGAGCATCGGCGGGATGGTGTGTCTCCGTCTTCTATCTGAATTCCCCCTGTTTAGTTTACAGTCATCAGATAGCATGTAGTCATATCGTCAGAGGTGTTCCATATATCAAGGTCAGAGTTGAACCAGCTAAGAGAGTTTTCGGTTGGATCATCTGTTACGGTTAGCCCGCTGGATGACAAGCAATCCACCTCCTCTATAATCCTAAGTATTTTATTGATCAGGCGGGCACCCAGATTTGAACTGGGGTAAAGGTCCCTTACCTTACCATTTGGCCATGCCGCCAGAAAATCCGATCTAAAATCGAGAAAAGAACCAAGTATGCATCCATATTTTTTTACTAAAACCCCTTTTCTTTCTATTCTATTGAAATGACAAAGGAGAAAATCTATTGAGATGACAAAGGAGAAAAAGTGGATTTCCAGTCATAGGTTGCCAAATTCAGAACAAATTAGAACCATTAACTATAATTTAATTTAATTTTTTGAATTGCAGTAGTGAACGACAGGTATCCCCCTGTCAGACATCACGAAATGGAGAAATGTGGCGCCAAAGACATCACAAAATGGAGTGCTAGGCAGCCAGAATCAGTTAGCGAAGCGTTGGTGCTACAGTTTCCTGTTCGATTCCTAAAGTACCTGGTTATGGAGACTTGCGAGTTGTGACAGCTCTGAAAGAGCAAGGGCCAAGGGCGGTATGTAGCAAGATCAAGATCTCCCCGCCTGTGCCTCCTGCAAACAAACTTCACTGCCGGCGTGCTGCAAGCCTGCAACCTGCAATGAACGGCGGTACATCAAGGGCTCCGGTTTAAGTCGACTGGCCAAAAGGAGACGACGAATTCCCTGCCTGCCGCTTTGAATCTGTTCAAGTGGAGGCCGCACATCTGAACTTACCTAGTATCTGATAATAACGAGATAAAATCGTAGAAGGGTGAAAGCGACAGAAAGATTTTGTTTCAGGGTAGCTGGGTCTACCTGGGATTTACTGTGCTGTAAACGTTGTTCTCTGTTGGTCTCTTAAACTCTAGAAAAGATTTTGTTTCAGGGGAAACCAACAGAACACAGAGGCTAGAAATCAGACGGGAGGTACCTGCAAATCCTCATAGGTCGAATCCATAGACTTTTATTTATACATTCACATAGCTGAGCCTGTACCATAGTGAGGCGACCATCCAATCCACTCTCGCAGAGATCTCGATCACTTCTCGCCATGGAGGAACAGCATGTAGAATCCGCCCAGGACGGTCGCCGCGGCCATGATCCACGCCGCGACCGCGAAGCCCAGGGGCATCATCTCGCCGATCCTCCACGTGAAGGTAGCGGTGAGCGTCGCTGTCAGCAGCCACACGGCGAGCCTGGCACGGCCGCGCGCCGGGGACCCGTCCGGCGAGGCCTCGAAGCGGCGGATGGCGCCGAAGAGGAGGAGCAGGTTGAGGTGGGAGAATCCGACGAACGCCACCGCGCGGCGGTCGTCGCCGACGCGGCGGACGCAGAGCGCGAGGTTGACGGCGAGGCCGGCGAGGATCGCCGCGCTGACCCAAGGGAGGCGGCGGGTGCGCGCGGTCGCCGGCGCCGCGGGGCCCTGGCTGTGGTGGCGATCGGAGGGATCGGCGGCAGCCATAGGGATGACGGCGGCGTGGGGAGCGTTGGGGTTTCGGGTTTCTCTCACCTAGACTCGAGTCACGCTCACGCGTCTCGCGCTGGGAATCCGGCTCGCTGCCGGTGGTCAGTCTTGCGGATTTTGGGGTGAAGTTTCTACTACCCACCGGACCCTAGATTCAAATGAAGAGACAAAAAAAAAATACGCTCTTTCCATTTTGGTGGTCTTGGACGACAAGGGGAGCATTTCTCATCTACATACGCTCTTTCTGAGTGATTAGGTTCCGGTTTTGTTATACCTTTCCTGAGAAGCTGTTCTCTTTAAACTCAGCCACCCGGGAATCTGCTGGCAGAAGAAGCTGAAAGTTTAGCGACCCAGTTTTCGACTGATAGATTGTTTGCGCTGAGTGTGCAATGACATGTATGCCCTGGGATTGATAATACATTGTTTGGTAGCTAAATAATCATAGAATACAAGAATCACGGTAATTTTTAACATTATAAGATTCACTAAATTTGAATGAAGATATAGTTTATCATTACTAGCCTATTACGATCTCCTCATCTTTCCAAAATAACAAAAGCCACTACTTGGGCAATCATACTATCAAAGCCGCAACAACGGAATCCTGCGAAGCACCCATCATCTGTGACACTCGTGCCCTCTTGATCGCTATTATCATCAGCATAGTTATCAAAATCAGCGTCATGCATGGCACCGCCCTCACGAAATTATGCATATATAGCCATAACTGCAGAGATATGATTTTAGCTTGCTTGTTTAATTGGACATCGGTCTATGTATGCGAGCATGCGTTGTTGCTTCTTCGCAAAGGAAGGCGAACGTTGTCACAGGGGGGCAGCTAGCAGCGAAAGTTCAGTCCCCTTCGTCTTTGACGCAGGATGACAGCAGATCTGCTGTTCACAACTTGCAGGTAGAGCAGTAGCCGACATGTGCAGTAGACTTGGCGACGAAGCATTGACAGATTTGAGCCAAGCAGCTGGTGTACAAACCAGAAAGGTGCCGCCGAAACGCCCAAGCAATCCAACTTCGAGCGTCGAGGCTAGGAAAACGAGCAAGAAAAAAAAATACGACGAAGGCCAAGCTTATGTTCCTTCACACGGAGAAAATTCACGGAGGAAAAAAAAAATACAATCCAGCAGATCCTTATTCTATTGAAAAAAGAAATACCCAACACACATAGGAAAACGATCAAGAACATCCACGGAGAAAGTGGCCGCCGACGAGGCCAAGCTTATGTTCCTTCCTTCACACGGTTTGCACGTCGCACGACGAATACGATTATGTACATTTTTTTTTTGAAGCACAATTATGTACATTTGGGAAGCCAGGCCTCAGAGGTCACACGACACAAGCATCAGCCTCTCTGTCATGACTACAAAACTTAAGAAGGCCATCAAGAATCGTTTCAACAAAAAAAAAAGCTATCAAGAAGCAGCACCGGCTAGAGCAGCATATGGGCTTGAAGGCCCAAGTACGGGTTGTGTGAGTCGGCCCATATGGCCCGTCGAGCTCTGGCGCCAGGAGCGCAAACAAAAAATCCGCCATCTCCTGTGGGTGAATCATCGAGCTTCAGAATTCGGAACTTTCTGGACATCACCAGCAGTTCACCGTCTTCCCCATGGCTCCAACAGTGCCCTTCCCACTCCTAGTTCTGAACAAATGAACAGGGAAGGCAAGGTGCACGCACGCATGCGCGTCCACGGTCAGTCATCGATGATGTCATGAACACCGTGCAAGGTAAAATGCAATTGCCTTCTTCCTGAAACCGACGATGATTTCATCTTGTGCTTATCGGACCGTCGCACTCGGTGGCTGACGACAAGCTCGCCGCCCCCTCGGTGACATCGCCGGACCCTTCAGAAAGCTCCAAGTGCGTGACGGCAGAGTAGCTGTTGGCATCGAAGCTCCCTCCAATGTCCGTGCTGCAGCCGCAGCATATATGTCGACTCCCACACGGCCGAAATCTGAGCAGCTTCGCGGGGTGCGTCGAGTCAGTTTCACATTCGGATGGCGATGGTATTGGGCGGCGGAACGACGGGGCTGCTGGTCGGCGCTGCGCTCGCCGTGGTGCTGGTCCCGTGGCTGTGGGCGGCGCTGGTGCACCTGGTGTGGCGGCCGCGCGCCGTGGCGCGGGCGTTCGCGCGGCAGGGCGTCCGCGGGCCGCCGTACCGCTTCCTGGCCGGCAACAACGCGGAGGTGAAGGCGATGCGCGCGGCGGCCGGCGGCGAGACGCTGGCCCGGGGGTCCCACGACGTCGTGCACCGCGTGCTGCCGCACTACCGCGCGTGGGCGTCGCGCTACGGCAGGGTGTTCCTGTCGTGGGCCGGCCCGACGCCGACGCTGTGCGTGGGCAGCTACGACATGGCGAGGCGGGTGCTCTCCGACAAGGCGGGGCTGTACGTGAAGCCGGACCCGGGCCCCACCATCCTGGCGCTGCTGGGCGTGGGCCTGGTGTTCGCCGAGGGCGAGGACTGGGCGCGCCACCGCCGCGTCGTGCACCCGGCGTTCGCCATGGACAAGCTCAAGATGATGACGGGCGCCATGGCGGCGTGCGCTGGGGAGGTGATCCGGGCGTGGGAGGCGCGCGCGCGCGCCGCGGCGGGCGGCGAGGTGACGGTGGAGGTCGGGCAGCAGTTCACGGAGCTCACCGCCGACGTGATCTCGCACACGGCGTTCGGGAGCAGCTACCGCCGGGGGAAGGAGGTGTTCCGGGCGCAGCGGGAGCTGCAGCACATCGCTCTCGCCGCCATCGGCAGCGTCCGCGTCCCGGGCATGGAGTACGCGCCCACCAAGGCCAACGTGCGCCGGTGGCAGCTGGAGCGAAAGGTGCGGGACACGCTCATGGCCATCATCCACGAGCGCCTGGACGCCGCCAGGGTGGCCCGTGGCTACGGCACCGACCTGCTGGGCCTCATGCTCGAGGCCAACTCCGGCGGCGGCAAGAGGGTGATGAGCATGGACGAGATCATCGACGAGTGCAAGACGTTCTTCTTCGCCGGGCACGACACGACCGCGCACCTCCTCACCTGGGCCATGTTCCTCCTCGGCACGCACCCCGAGTGGCAGCAGCGGCTCAGGGAGGAGGTGCTCCGTGAGTGCGGCGGCGCCGGCACGCCCCTCCACGGCGACGCCCTCAACAAGCTCAAGCTCGTAAACAGCCAAGTTTTTCTATTTGCTCGCAGCCGCTTGATCCATCCATTAAGGCTGGCTGGTGATTTGCAGGTGACGATGGTGCTGTACGAGACGCTCCGGCTGTACGGCGCGGTGAGCATGATCGGGCGGGTGGCGACGGCGGACGCGGACCTGTGCGGCGTGAAGGTGCCCCGGGGCACCGTCCTCGCCATCCCGATCGCGATGCTGCACCGCGACGAGGAGGTGTGGGGCGCGGACGCCGGCGGGTTCAACCCGCTCCGGTTCCGCGACGGCGTGGGGCGGGCGGCGGCGCTCCCGGGCGCGCTGCTGTCCTTCTCGTCCGGCCCGCGGTCGTGCATCGGGCAGGACTTCGCGATGCTGGAGGCGAAGGCGACGCTGGCGCTGGTCCTGCGGCGGTTCGCGTTCGGGGTGGCGCCGGAGTACGTGCACGCGCCGACCGACTTCCTGACGCTGCAGCCGCTGCAGGGCCTCCCCGTCGTGCTCAAACTCTTGGACCCGTAGAAGCAGCGGCATACTTGTTACACGTTAGCACGTCGCATGTTACAGGCCTCAGAGAGGATCAGATACTGTATCTCCTTGCCAGAGTTGCAAGCAATCAAATACTGTAGCAGTATGAAGTATGGATCATCATTAGGTGATAAATAATTTCAGGTGAAATCAACAAATCGGGACTCAGTCAAAACAATGAATTTCAGGTGGTTCACATCGTGCACTATTGGACCTAAAAAATACGGTTCATTACTTCAAGGCAGTGACAAATTTCAGTGACAAATAGTGGAGTCTGGAAGTGGAAACTGATGCTACCATGCATGATGAGGCAAGCTATCGAGAATAAAGCCTATGTTTTGTCTGAAGCTGGAAATGTCATTTGTGAGATCAAGCACCTGCAGTTAGATCTAAACTTTAGCGGGTGGAATACCGTTTTAGAGATGTAACACGGTGTCGCATCGCATGTATAAATGTCAAAATGTGGCTACAATTTGTTGAAACTTTAAACGTGCATGATTTGACCATCCAAACCACCTTCAAATCAGCCGAATGGCAAAATCCGTCCGGTTTTGACAATTGTGTGGTCGAAAATGCCCGTTTTTGAATCGGTACACGGACGATAGTTGGATGGCCAAAAACAGATTTTTACTCTTGTTTTTTATTCCTTCCAATTCTCTCGTGCAACCCGTGTTCCACTTGATACTGAGCACAGATGTCAGTTTCAAAGCCAGTTGCTGTCTGTTAGCTACTGCAAAGTCAGGTCTCAAGCGTCTTGCTAGAAATTTTGAATGGCGACATGCAGCTGCATCCTGATCGAGTCTTCTTCATGGCCTGTTGAGCGCACGACCGCATCGCCGATCCTGGTGCCCTCAACGTCAAACGCCGCGGCATCCATAAGGCAATAGATACGTGGGTGAGTGGGTCCTCAGCGACGACCATCGATCACCGTCCTTGGGGGCACGCCGCCCGCCGACGGCCGCCGCGCCGATGCCCCGTCCTGCCGTCCAGGCGTCCGCGACGCCGTCGACGTCGCAGCCATAGAGGCCGAGGCCGGGCGTCCTGAGGAACGCGTGGTTTACACAAGGCTCTGCTGAAGGCCGCTCTGGCGCTCTCTGCTGAAGGCCGCGGTGACGCACGCGCGGGCGTCACGCGTCGTACAGCGCCGCCATCGAGCAGCGAGCTTAGGGGAACGCCGGCCGCCACTGATCCCCCGGCCGCGGGCGCCCCCAACGCCGACGCCGCCGCAGCCGTTGAGGTTGTCGAACGTCCTGGGGGCGCAGGTTGAGCGCACGGGCACGTAGGCCCTCAGCACCGATCGAGGGATGACCTCCCAGGCACCGCCGCGCGGCCCCGACGCCGTCGACGTCGCCTTTCTGGGTTCACTGGCCGCGTTCCACACGCCACACACTTGCTCGAGTTCTTCCTGCCGCTGCGGCGCGGCGTTTGACAGCGCCACCAGAGCGAGCTGCTACCGGAGGAAGCAGCGGCAAGGGTTCCGGCGTCCTCGAGCAGAGCTGTCGCCGTGGACCTCCGCCGCTGCACCACGCTCTCGCGAATCGCGCGCACCACCGGGGCTCAGACCAGCAGACCAATTTGGGTTCTCTCTCTCATGATACTCCAATGAGATAGCGACCAACCCAAAAACTGAGATTTAGTTGAGGTAATAATTGTACTGAGTGAGGGAGCCAATACATTACAAGGTGAAACAAACAGGAGCAATCCGTGCTGTTGATATACAGATAGGCAAAACTTCAGTCTTCAGACCTCATCGATCCTAAAATTCTATACGTGTATGTCATATATGTCTAGTGATGGAACCAATCACAAACTTGATACAAACGAGATCATTACAGCTCGTTACACACCCACAAGCCTTACCCAAAAAGGAAAAAAAAAGAAGAAGCAAAACTCAGAACATTCGCGTCAGTAAGCTACAGCTCTACACATCAACTTCCAAAGGTTTTACCAGTCCTTTCAGCAGATGGCACGCATGATTGCATTCGGTCGTCATGCCCTTTGCAGGAGGACAATAATTTAGAGTTGCATGGAACTGTAAAAGAAATTGTGTCACTTCTGTACGCAAATGGATACTAAGAAACATAAGGACATTGCTATTACTTGAAGGTGGCGAGGGGAGATCCTGCTGTAGTGAAGTAGGAAGCAAGGTCTATATGCAGGTCATCATACATGCTCAGGTATGGATGGTTCTGCATCGAAGACAACAGGTAGGGAAGGGTAAGATAAGTCGTTTAGTCTTGCAGATGATGCTTGAAACGACATGATGATGTGAAGCCGTTTTTTGGCTTACCAATAAGGCTTGTGCTGATGACCTATCTTTAGCGTCCTTCTGGATACTGAAAATTCACGATGAAACATACACATCAGACAATAGCCTCCTCTGGACAGATCACATAGCTGGAAAAACCACAGATAGAGAATACCAAGACACAATAATAATAGATGGAAACATATGATCTAAGCTTCATTGAAGTTACCTTCTTCATACTTTTACATGTATATGTAAAGTATAAAGCAGGCAATTCGACTTGAGCAACAAAACCATGAGCTAGAAATGCAGGCGCCTCTAAGATGACATTTTAAAATACGTTGATCACAGCTGTCTATAGACACCATTGGAATGGAACAGTATGATTACCATGCGGAAATGAATGAGCAGAATTCTGGTGAAAACTGGTCCGCTGGTGCAGATGGCGGCTGTTGATCAACAATAGCTGCGAGAAGTTCAAAAAAGCTATCACAAGGAGGAAATGGAAAATTGCCGGTCGCACATTCCAGAATTACTAGCCCCAAACTCCAGATATCACTCATATAGCCATGTTTCTTTCCATTGATTCTTTCTGGCTGTCAAGAACAGGAATTTTGCTTTAGGTCATCAGAACAAATAAAATGCACAGCATTTCACGCCAAAATGGAATACACAATTGTGAGCTGAAAACCTTGCACTCACCGCCATGTAGTTTTTTGTGCCAATAAATGTATCTCTTTGTCCAGAGGAGCTAGAAATAATGGCACTTACACCAAAATCTGATATTTTTACTTCACCCCTGTGATTTATCAATATATTTGATGGTTTCAGATCTCGGTGTATAATGCGCCTCTCATGATGCAAGTACATCAGTCCTTTTAGTATCTGCAAAAGAAAGGTGTAGTTTCATTTATAAGGTTCATGAAACGCTAATGTAGCATTTTAGTTATAGCAGAGAAACTATGTGTAGCTTCTGCCACGTCACTGGCCTGCTTACAGATAGCAGCAAGGTAGTCCTCAGGAATGGTTTTAACAGTCTTCAGGAAATCTGAAAGGGAGCCACCATCCATGTATTCCAAAACAATAGAAATGGCACCGTTAAAATAAAAACACTGATAGAACACAACAATATATTGGCATTGTGTTGACAGGCTTATTTTCAACTCCTTGGCAATCTGTCTGCGTATACTTTCCTCAATATTATTTAGTTGAATAACCTGCAAACACAATGGCAGACTGGTGCAGATAAAGACCCTTTGCAACAGTTAGGCAGACGATTACAAAATTGATGCAATACAGAGATCATTGTGAAAACTCTTAACTTGTATCTAGTAAAATAAAGTGGAAAGAACCATAAATAAGCAGCATAAAGAATGAATGCCTCGGAAATACCTTCAGAGCAAAAAATTGCCTAGTAAATTTGTGGCGGACCAATTGCACATGTCCACTGCTACCTTTCCCGATCACTTTGATTACATCTAGATCATCTAAGCTCAATTGACTGTCCAGTGGCTCTATAGGAGGAGCCTGAAGAACATTTTGAGCACGTCACTAGGAAGAACTGAGGAATGTGGGAACAGTATCGAAAACTTTTAACAAGTAAAGTAAATAAAGAGTTCAACAACAGTGGCATGAGACAGACATTTTTCCCACTATAAGCAAGTGGATATTCCCTTTCAGAATAAATTCAAGACACAGATACATCCAATAATCCCCGTAGGCCACAGCATGTGGAGATATTTATTGCTAGTGATTTATTTGTGTCTCACTCATCAAACCGGAAAAAAAAAAGCATCAAGAGCCACAAAGCTACATATCGTTTTCCTTAAATCAGTATCTTAATTAGATAACAAATGGACACAGTCCCACTCATCAAGATGAAAAAGGCGTCAAGAGCCACAAAGCTCATGTCGTTTTCCCTAATCAATATCTTTATTAGATAATCAGGGGACAGAAACAACAGTGTTTGCTATTGCAGAACTTTTTTGAAGTAAAAATGCTAGTATTGCAGAACTTTGCCCAAAATACCTACATGTTTGCTAACTACCGTATGTTACCATGAAGAAATATAAAAAACGCGATGGAATTATCACCGAGTAAGACCCTGATTCTAGGAGATAGGCGTACCCATTCCACGAACAAACAGAGCTCAAC
Source organism: Panicum miliaceum (assembly GCA_032594955.1). Lineage (NCBI taxonomy): Eukaryota > Viridiplantae > Streptophyta > Magnoliopsida > Poales > Poaceae > Panicum > Panicum miliaceum. The sequence continues at coordinate 2,044,127 of CM064071.1, forward strand.
GACAATTTACTAAAATGTGATTCATATCTGACTATCTCTACCTGCCAAAGCAATCACATCCGAATTGCCTGGTATGTTCATCTCACCATCAAGAGAAATCATTACAAGAGCCAATTTGACGATCCCAATCCTAAGAATTCCAAGCGGATGATGCAAAGACGCATTTTTTAATCCTCAGTCCAGGTGGCTTACCTCGCCTCCCTCGCCCTGCGAAACGATGCGGAGGCCATACTTGTTGACGAGCAGATCCCCGTCCCTGAACGTCCCGCTGTGCGTCCTGGCCGGAACCCAGACCCGAACCAACACCTGACAATTATTCAGCGGAACAAGAAAAGAACCCACAGAAAGAAAGCGAGGGGGAGCTGAAGCCTACAGGAATTTGCCGATGGTGGACTCGTGGGACGGCAGGGTGAGCTTGATCGGCTTCCGAGGCGTCGCCATCGGAAGTCCAGCGGCGGCGGCGGGCTCCCTCGCCGGAGCTCTGAGGAGACGCGGGGAAAAGGAGGGGAGTCTGACGGTACAGAGCTGGTGCAGCTGGAGTTCTTTCTTCGTCGCCTTTGGGAGGGGAGTGGTTGCCTGGTTGGCACCTTCTGTCCAATGCTTATTTCAACTCCTTTTTTACGCACTGTTTTTTTCTGAATTTGTTTTTTAAATAGATTTTTCTGAATTTGTGCTTACTTTTCCTTGCGGTTGCAGATTCCTCTCAAATGAAAGGGCCTACGCTGTCCGGCACGTGTGTGATTGGTCAATGCCATTGAAAAACCTTGTGCACGCTAGGGTACACGAGGAGTGCAGTGTGGACAAGTTTTCGGTGAGATCAATGTGGAATAGCAGCAAGCCAACCGGAAGGACGGTACTAGCTACTGCTAGGAGTACCAGCAAGTTTAGACTAATGCTAGACCTTAACTAGCAATAATGACCTTGCCACGTACTTCTTCCGATTTTTATTTACATATCGTATTTTAAATTTATTCTAAATCAAAGTTAACTAACTTTAATCAAGTCTACAAAAAATATAGCAATAACTATACTATCCAACGTATGCACTATCGATGTATACTTCATGATGGATTCAATAAAATAAATTTAGTATTATAAATATTATTTTTTTTATAAATTTAGTCAAAGTTGGCTAAATTGGACTTAAGAAAAACCTAACACCATATATAAATAAAAATAGAAAGAGTATTATTGAGTCACCATGGCGTCAAGAACTAAATCTCGCTATGTTTTTAGCCACAAGACAGCTTCTAAACAATCAGACTTGACTAACATTAGGCGTGCCAAATTGTGGCAAGTTATGACTACAAACCAAATATGCACTAAAACTACTCATAAAATGCATTGAATTCAGGTGGTCTTCCTCATACTAGCGCTAACCTTTTTCAGGGAGAGCAATTATTAGATAAGCACCTGTCAAGGGAAAATGGGTTGACTGTTTACCCATGCTAAAGGCTAAACCACGCTTTTCCCCTGATTTGACAATTCACGCACAAGCTATACTGCTATATAGTGCGTGGAAGCGTCAGTGTGCCCTGGCAAGGAGGGCACCAGACGGGATAGCTTCCGTGCCAATGACAGTGCTGCACGATTCCAACTTTCCAAGCTCCGACTTGGGCGGCCCAGAGCGCCGCCATATCTACAGAATCGACGCCGTAATGGTTGGCGAGATGCAAATAATGCCCTGGATTAGTTTTTTCATTATGCCATTTTTGACTTAATCTCTAAACCCAAGTTCAGTTCCAGTGCCTGCAAAACCAGGGATAAACTCGACGTGCGTGCAGCTGCAACCACGGTTAGCAACAGCAGTTAGTGACCTCATGAGCTAAACGTCACTGAGCCACAATGTGAGCCATCGGTGACCACTGACTAGCCACAGTAAAATCGCGAACGGGCACCAGTTGTTGGTCAACCTCAGTAGCACCGGACCTCAGAAAATGCCAGGTTTGAACCCCTTCGGAAGCGGATTTTGGAGAGATTTTCTAGAAATTTTTCTAGACTGCTGCAGCCTCAGCATATGCTAGAAACTGGTATCTGAGTCCATTTCTTTAGCTTGCGAATAGCTGTGTGAGTATGGTGTTGTGTGTGTGTAGGATGTGTGTCTATATGTAAATTCAGATACTACAGCTCGTACAGCGAGGCTATCTTAAAAGAAAACTAGCCACAGTAAAATCCGATGGCAAGTGGCGACGGATGGGCCGTGTCTTGCCTGGAAAGTGCGGTCAGGCCTCTGGAGTGACTCCGGCGAGATTTCCAGTGTGACGGCGACGGCGGTTGCGCCGGACAAGAAGGTCCTCGCCTGCCCGGCATCGCCGCTGACCTCTCCGTCGTCCGCGCGCCCTTCAGATCCGACGGCGAACCGATTGACGCTGAGGTGAACGACGCCGACATCTGCAAAGGCTTTTGTGCCGGATGCAAGGCTTGGACAGCAACCTGCCCCTAGATTGACAGCTCTCGGGTTTAGACCCTGGTGGAGGTGGTGGGATCAGATCGACGACGAGGTGTCTTTCTTCAGTCTTCAGTCTTCACAAAGACAGGATACATTCCTGCCCAAGAAAAAAGAATAAAAGAAAAAAAAGAAAAGACAGGATAGATTGAAGTCTTCAGCATTTACCTGCCGTCATGTACAGAATCGCTCACCACCAGTTAATATGCCCATTATCTAGAACATATTTGACGGCGGCGAAAACTCTAAATATGAAGAAAATGGGGGTGAATGGGGGCAAAGAAAGGCACATCGCACATTCGCACCATTCCATTTGTGTTGGTGTCACACAAGACTTCTGAAAGGCATCGTCAGTTCAGCTGCTCATTACAGTTACATACAGGCTGATCACAGATCATCTAAAGGATCCCCACCGCATGGACTATACTGATAGCTAGAGGATGACGGAAGGCAGTAATCAGCGCGAGATACGGCGCTCGTCCTGGGCGGCAGGCAGACGGAAAGGGAACCTTGCGAATTGGATCTTAAGAAACGGAGAGTCAGGCTTCCGATCATCAAAGCGGTATGCTGCAAAGATCAGGTGAAAGATCAGTCTCTGCAAATCTATCTGAAACTCTTTTACATGGTAAAACATAGTTAGGGACGCTGTCCAGTAACTGCTGGAGAGAACAGTCAGCAGTATCCATGAATAGCAAGTATTTAAAGACAGCATTCAGGATGACATGAATATAAAGTCCATGTATATTTCCCATTACTGCAAGACCTATTCAAAATTTATTTTACCATGATTCTAAATCAGGTTGAATAATGCCTCCATTCCACCCAAGGATACGCAGGAATATGAAATTAACATATGAATGAAACAAATCAGAGGCACAGGAACAAAGACCTTGGAGATTATCCATAGCAGAGCGTGCACATTTTGCATTCTCAAACTCCACAAAGCACAGGACATAAGCCTTGTCACCACTCTGCAAGAAACAGCAGGAATCAATATGCAATAAAGTTTAGGCAAGTCAAACGAACGTTAAAATGAACAAACAAAAAGAAACCCACTAACACAGTAATAAGGGACCATCACCAAAGCATGAACTAGGATGTGGTAAAGAGAAGCTGTTTATTTAGCACCCAAGAAAACGAACAAATGCCTCGAAAGAAAATTACATTAGAGCAGCAAAAGAAAATGAGTAAAATTTGACATCACTTTCAAACACAATAAATATATAGAGCTAGCTTATTTCCCATTTAATTCAATGTATAAATATGAAGTTGAGTCTGTGGTGAGTGATCCAATGCCATGGATAATCCACCATGGACTCCTTGAACATTATATGTAAGACTTGGGCACCATCTAAATACATGCTCTTTGCTTGGCTAGCAATCCAAGGCAAGTTATTGCCAGCTGATGGCTTACTAGCTGGGGCAGGGATCAAGAATTATTATTTGCCCCGTCATGCATTCAATCCTTGGCAACAGCCAATCATCTGTTGTTTCACTGCAATTAGTCCTTAGCTGTTTGGAATGCACTATCATATTGCCAGCAAGCACCATCCCTAGAAAACAACCAAGCCAAAGAAAACACACCCAATTTGATGGACTCACAATGCAGCAAACCTATTGGCTGGCTGTGGGTAGAAGCGGGTGCTAAGAATCTTAGATCTGTAACAAGTTCCTGAGACTCCTGCATCCGGGCATCCCTTCATAGTTTTTCATGTGTTCTTTTATTTGTTCTCTCTGTAATCGCATGCACCTCTTAATAAATAAATGCGCTCTCTTGCTTTTGAAATTAGTGCACTATAAATTTCACCATATCTTAACATACCAAGTTCAAAAACAATTAATCAATGCACAGATTTGCGATGGAATGAACAGCTAGCAAAGAACAATTAGACAAAAAAAAAATCAAGTGAGAAGAACATCAAAAAAGGCAAGTACGTACACGCCTGGGCTCCTTGTGCACTAGTCTGATGTCCTTGAAACCAGAGCAGCGCCGAAACAAATCTTCCAGCAAAAGTTAAGGCTTGCAAAAATGAAACTCACAAGGTATGAAAATATGATGCAAAAAAAATGCTATGTGGGAAGGATACGGGCCACTTCTCTCCTTGTGCAATTGGTAGGGAGACAATCAACAAAAAGAATGTTGGATTCATCTTCTGAGGGCCCATCGAGGTTTGGAAGTGGGCTGTGGCGCTCAACATCTGGAATACCAGCACCTTTGCCAAGAGACGAACTTCTCCCCATTACAGCCAGTTCTTCCAAAAGACTAGATCCTGGTGCCCTGTCTGGAGCTAGTCCACTCAGTGGAGCCAAAGATGGGTCTTCCAAATGACTAGGTCCGCGTGCCCTAGCTACGGCAGGTAGATCACTCAGACCAGGCAAAGCAGGATTAATTACTCCTGCTGGATGACCATAACCATAAGCCCTTGGTTGCAATGCTACCTGTACATCAAAACAAAGTGATATGTGAGATAAAGGTGGTTGCTTTCCTTAATAATGAATCCTCCAAAATTTAAATGTTTTATTACATCGTTTCTAAGAACATCTGGTCTATCTGGTGGAACAGAAGGTCTTGAAGCATAATAAGATGCTAAAGAGCCCTCCGGTGCAAGATACCCAGGATAACCACCGCATGGATCTGCTAATCAAATGAAGTTAAGAAGTTAACCAATGACAAGAAAACACATGCTGATCAGTTCCAATGCAAGAATAAATACCGTTTTCAAAACTCAAGAAGGAAAGGAAAGTAAGGAAGAGAAAAGAAAAATGAAGAATGTATCATCAACGTATGTCCTATCCTAACAAAGCATATACACACCTCTATATTCATCTTTGCAGTGTATAACCCTGCCTGAAAACTAGCCTCGCACTTTTTCCAATTATAAGTTACAAATAACTAAATTCATCCCAACCACTTCAACTGACATGGAGAACATAGGTAATATTTCACTAACGGGACTACAGTTTCTACTGCACTGTGCTATAGCAGATCATTTAACCAATAATACTCAAAACTTAACACCCATAATGGTTATTTATTTTAATAGTAGCTTGATATTGCAATAAGATCTCTAATGTCACTCGGTCATCACATCACATGACCTCTCACAACAAATTTCCAATAGCTATATACATTCTGGACATCTTAAGTCTTAACCTCTCACGACAAATTTCCAATGGCTATATACATTCTGGACATTTTAAGTCTTAACATATTACTGGTAAGGCTAAGAAGCCTGGAACTATGCTACCATTATCTTTAAAATGAAAAGAGAGGTCTTACACGAAAAAAAAAAGAAAAAAATCAGTCTAAACTGTACTGTTGCAAGCCGCAAGGGCACTACATACAGCTGGATAAAATTTCTTCTTACACTCCATCAGCACACAAAAAGCTGCAAATATGATGCATTCTTGGAGAGATATTGGGCAAGACAGTGCCTACAAATCGTGACCAAGTGAAACCTAAATTTCAGTATCAATTTGGTCGGCTATGATACTCGCTCGCAACTGGCTAGAAAACTACAACTAAACTACCCCGATCGATAGCTCCTGAACCCTGACAGCCCTAAATCTTGAATTCCCTCCACGCGGTTTGCAGATTACCGACAATCAATAACACGACGGTACAACCATGCCCGGTTCGTCGGGTGAGAGAGAGCGGGCGTGGTACCTCTGTCGTAGGAGGAGTGAGAGGCGTAGGCGCGATAGCGATCCCCCATGGGCGGCGGGGAGTCCGGCGAGCTGGGACGGTGGACGGCGCCGGCGCCGCCGACTTTCTCACCGGGAGAGCAGCGATGTGAGAGCAGAAGAGATGCGGCCCTGGGGACGAGATGTGGTAGAGACTGGGCGAGGAGATTGGGCTTGGCTACTGGGCTGATTCTAGGGAGGGGCTCACGGCCCAGTTTTGTTTAAAGACCGGCGCGGCGAGTAACTCAAAGGGAATAATGCATCATATTCCCAATTTGACACAGTTTTTGAAAGGTAATTTGAATTTGAATTTGAATTCGGATAAAAATTGGGAACCGGACAACCGGCACAAAACAAATGACGTCGCCTTTCCTTCCCTGGCAACCTTCGCCGCACCAACCGACCGCCGCCGCCCGTACGCCCCCTCGCGATGCTCGCCAGTGTCGCCGTCCTCCCCGCCGATCGCCACGCGTCCGCCTTCCGCCGATTCCCGCCGGGCTGCGGTCGCCACACCAATGCCGCCGCGAGGCTTCCCCCTCGGTACCCGCTTAAGGCTACCGCCGCCGCCGCATCCAAACCCCCACTTCCGAACCCCTCCCCCGCGCGTGCGGCCGACAAAACCGCCCCACCGCAGCCAAGGCGAACCCTCCCCGCGGCCTCCTCCTCCGGGGCCGCGGGTCCCGTTCGCGGCGTGGGGAGCGGAAGGAAGGCCGCGGCGGCGGTGACCGCGCGCCGCGTCTCCGCCGTGCGGAGGTACCCGCCGGGCTGCGGGAGAGGCGTCAAGGCGCCGAAGCCGCCAGCCTCGGTGGGTGAAGGACAGGGTGAGGCCGGCGCGGGCAAGACAGCCGCGGTGGTATGCGATGGCTACGCCAAAGCGAGACCTGGCGATCTGGAGGTGGCACTACGTGCGTCCGCTCTTGATGATGCGGAGTTCAATTCCAATGGTGGGATGCAGAACGAAGGCGGTGGTGACGCCGGTGCGCAGGAGGGAGTTGGTGGGAAGCCTTGGGTGGTGACTGGCCTCATGGCGGTGCCATTCTTGCCATGGGCGAAGTATGGAAGGAGGTCATAGCGGCTGAATGTCTCAACCTGCTGTAAAGCATGTGCGAAACGTGGTGCTTGGTTTGTTTGACAGGTTGGAGAGGTCGCATATGAGTTGGATCATTTTCAGATCGCAGTCGTATGTGTCTTTTTGGATGACGATCCTAGTGACAGTGAAAGATTTGCTCACTTCCAGATATACCGTCAGATGCTTCATTTGTAAATTATCCTATCTTACAGTCAGAATTGCAGAATTTTTGTTACTGATGGATGAGTTGCAGTTTCAGTTCAGACCGGAATTGGTAATATCTATGCTCAGAATGCTGATGTTACTAGTCAGTTTCATATTTTGTTGAGCGGTTAGTAACATTGCTGGAACGCTTTCTTTTGACTGCTGTAGTTTTCAGATACCAGTAAGCAGTATAGCAGGCTTAAACCACCCATAGGACACTTTGTGTTCAGTCCTGATTATGCTATGCCAAATGTGTTCTTAGGGAAGTCCCTTTTTTCCTCTATGACTGCATAATTAGAGGTATCCGGGTGAGAAAGCAAACTTGTGTTATGCATTTTGGATAACTTCTTTGGCGTGTTCTAGTTTACTGAACCTTAATATGCACAGGTAGTCTTGCACGTCAAAGTACAGTTCATAGCAATTCAACTAAGGACAGATGAATGCTCATATTGTTGAGTCATTGCTTGATAAGGACAGGATGATCCATTCTTGTGTGTTTCATGATGGCAGCTGCAATGTCACTGTTTCCACAAATGTTCTGTCCTTCGTATCTAAGAGTTAATGGATCCTGTAAGTATATGTAAGTGACCCATAATGCTTTTCAATGAATAAATGCCAATTATGATGGAACCTGTACAACTGCTTCATAACTCAGTCTATGATGAATGGCCTTTTCGAAAAAAAATTCTTCTTTTTTGTTCAATTGCACTGTTTGGAAAAAGAGAGAGAGAGAGAGAGAGAGAGAGAGAAGATTTTCTTCTTGTAGAAATATGAATGCAACGATGTGACATCCAACTGATTTTTCTGATAATTAAACATTTTTATGTATGTCCCTGTTCACATTCACTGTTCCACATGGGAATATTTGAACAGAATTATTTTTTGGCGAAAGGATTATTTGAACAGTTGATTAAGGTACCTGTTAATATTATATCACTTAAACCTTTATTGTCTGTTGCATTTGTGTTTAGATGTCTCTGTTCTTAACTCTGAATATTTGCCAGTAATATGGTCATGTTTTTAGAATGCTTGTCAGCTTGGAATGGGAGATTGGATAAACTGAAAACATGATGGGATGCCGTTAATTATTTTCTTAGTCCAAAGTCCATCATGGAACATTATTTAACAAGAGCACTGTAGCTGTTCTATGAAGCAGCAGAATCTGAAGTTTTGATGTCAATTATGCTTTAGATATAATTTACCTTTCCCTGTCTTTCCCTGTTTGATGTCTTTGTTTCCCATTACTCTAAAAGAGCAAACCGCTGCAGAAAATTTTCATATCCACATAAACCTGGCCCACTGTCTTAACTCAAATTCATTCTGTTATATGATTTTTCGTATATTATGTTGAAAGAGAGCAAATGCTTATGTACTTGCTGAGATTCTTGACATTTTTCAATAATGTCTCTGCTTGGCTCTTATTGTCTATATTTGTCAATATTGATTTCAAGAGTATGAAATATGACCATTTGTCTAAACTTACAATGGTCCATCAATGTCCAAATCTGTAGACATTTGTTTTTAGTTATATTGGGAAGCAACTCCCTTTTGCAGGTTTAATACCTGTTTGCTTTTATTTCTCACTTTTTCGTATTTACTTGAATGATGACTTGTTGCCTTCATGGCATTCCACCAAGTCAACTTTTGTGACTTGTTTGATCATTTTGCAAGTTCTGTGACTGACTTGCACATATCGTGCAAGTTGTTGTACCTACAGTGTCTTTTGCTCCCTACAATATTAATGCATTGTCTTAGTTTGGTGATTTACTCCCCCGCTCTACCTCGCTTCTCATAGTTCTTCATGCCCCATTTCTTACATTTCGCAGCTGAAGTTTGTCTCAAAAAAACCTGTCACTGTTTAGTCCTATTGCTTGTTGATATTTAATAAAATCACATGGTAACCCCTGATAGGAATGGCATGTGCTGATCATTTAATATCAAATAAAGTGCACTAAGTGATTTATATTTATAGCTTCGTATTGTTGCTGCTGTTCTCACTAGCTTTAGTTTGTCATGTTTATATTAGTTTCCGTAATTTCCATTGCTGCTAATTACCCCTGAGAAATTCTTGGCGTCCAATCACCCAGAACTTCAGAAGCAACGTGATGAGCATACTGCCAGCTATCATAAAGCGGACAGGAGGACGACCTTTAAAGCCATAGCATTTGCAGGATACAGTTATGTGTCGAAATCAACATGTATACTCGTTAGGTATAACCGGAAAAGCTCATCTTAGCTTCAAGTTTAAACGGCGCCACATGGTAGCTGTTTCTAGGAAAGCTCTTCGTGCATCCATGCATCTTAGCCTCCATCAACATTCAACAATCTACAAGGACCTTTATCAAAAGAAAGAAAAAAAGTGTACAAGGACAAGAGTAGTATGCACTGTACCAGGCTGCTGCATTCACCATCCGAAGATAGATTCTTCAGCACCTGAACTCAAAGCAGCAGCCAATAGACAATAACTTACCAGGACACTGGATTCTGCCCTGCTCCCTCAGCATCTTTGCAGCGCATTCAATCTCAATCTGACATCTCGTTCAAACAATATCTGATCTCGGTGAAGACTGAAGAGATGTGTCTGGTTGCCGGTGTAGTAGTTCACTGGCATTGAAGGAAGTCTAGGGCTGGGGCCTGGGGCAGCATTGGCCATTGGGGCATTTTCAAGCTCAATGACGATACTAAATTCTTCCCCGGCGGCACCCTGTACTTGGAAGATCTTCAAATCCATCCTCCATTCAAGTAGCTGTTCTGCACCTGTTTCTTCTTCAGCGGTTCAGCACAGACCACTGTCCTCCGGTGCTCCTGACCTTCTTTTCCCGGCCTGACTGGACCCAGAATGCACGAGCTCCAATCCAAGCCTCCACCATGTGCAGCAATAACTCACCAGTGGTTGCGTGGTGCCTGTTGGTGCTCCTCATGATCTCATCCTGTTCCTGAATGAACGTTTCATTTCTGGCGCTGGAGTAGCGTGGTGCGTCGTCAAGTTCGTCGTCACAGCGTCAGCACCGCCTCAACCACCCCTGTGCTCGGTGCCTCGCCATCACCCTAATAAATCGTCGCCATTGCAGATGGGGAGAACAATCAATGGCGGATTCCGGATGGATAGCCTTGGGGTGCAGTGCGAGGCAGGGCAGCGTGGACCGGACTCGTCGGGTCGCCATGAGCTAGCGCGTGCCATCTTGGCAAGGTCTCGTCATGGCTGCTTGCAGCACCATGCCCTGTTCTGGAAGGTTAAGCTGGGTGCTTGTCAGTACAGCTAGCTTTGTTCACATGCCTGTGGTTGTGGTCTCGTAACAAACTCCATTAATCACTTCACTAATCGCTAGTAGTGTGTGAGCTTGTGTGTCTCTGTTTGTGGAGGCACAAACTTGTATAAAGCTCACACGACACAGCGGTTCCGTTACACCAAAGACGTGGTTCGAGTCTCTCAGAACACTCGTCAGGTCGAGTTCCAGATGGCTCCGGCGACAACGGTGCACGCGAGGTGCCTGCTGGCCGCGGCGCTGCTCCTCGTGGTGGGGACCCGCGGCGGCGTGGCGCAGCCGCTGGTGCCGGCGGTGATGACGTTCGGCGACTCGTCGGTGGACGTCGGGAACAACGACTACCTCCACACCATCATCAAGGCCAACTTCCCGCCCTACGGCAGGGACTTCGCCAACCACGTCGCCACGGGGCGGTTCTGCAACGGCAAGCTCGCCACCGACATCACCGCCGACACGCTGGGGTTCACCACCTACCCCGCGGCGTACCTCAGCCCGCAGGCGTCCGGGCAGAACCTTCTGATCGGCGCCAACTTCGCGTCTGCGGGATCCGGGTACTACGACCACACGGCACTCATGTATGTAAGTACACATCATCAGTAACTGACTGGCATTCCCAAGGATTCCAAGATCTTGGCACGAACAAACTAAATCCTGATCTGATCTGATCTGTGTGACACTGTGTGTGACCCAGCACGCGATCCCGCTGTCCCAGCAGCTGGAGTACTTCAAGGAGTACCAGTCGAAGCTGGCGGCGGTGGCCGGCGCCGGGCAGGCCCGATCCATCGTCACCGGCGCGCTGTACATCATCAGCGCCGGCGCGAGCGACTTCGTCCAGAACTACTACATCAACCCGCTCCTCTTCAAGACCCAGACCGCCGACCAGTTCTCCGACCGCCTCGTCGGCATCTTCAGCAACACCGTCTCGGTGAGCGGCTCGATCATCGCCGGCGACGTGTTCCGGATCATCTAATAAGCTTCGATGGTTTTGATGGCCGTCTGCTAACTGCATGTGTGTGGGCAGCAACTCTACGGCATGGGGGCGCGGCGCATCGGCGTGACGTCGCTGCCGCCGCTGGGGTGCCTCCCGGCGTCGATCACGCTGTTCGGGCACGGCAGCGACGGGTGCGTGTCGAGGCTCAACCGCGACTCCCAGAGCTTCAACCGGAAGATGAACGCCACCGTCGACGCGCTGTCGAGCCGGTACCCGGACCTCAAGATCGCCGTCTTCGACATCTACACGCCCCTCTACGACCTCGCCACCAACCCGCAGGCGCAGGGCTTCACGGAGGCGCGGCGGGGGTGCTGCGGGACGGGGACGGTGGAGACGACGGTGCTCCTCTGCAACCCCAAGTCGGTCGGGACGTGCCCGAACGCGACGTCCTACGTGTTCTGGGACGCCGTCCACCCGTCGGAGGCGGCCAACCAAGTGATCGCCGACTCGCTCATCACCGAGGGCCTGATCCTCGTCACGTAAACCACTCGATCGGTCACCGGATCTGCTGCTGCTGCATCTGTTTCTGTGCAGGGCAGTGTCCTTAGATGAAACAGGCTACACCATTGTGTGCATCCTGAGAGAAAATAACGTTTGGTTCATCGGATGGGGGCAGGGTTTATTTGCTTCAAACAACACAAAAGTTACTACTAGGTGTCTCTGGGTTCTGAAGATTATGTAAAATTACTCTTTTCTCTTGTTTCGAAATTTAACTGTATGATGTTAATGTCTCCGGAAACTACTATATATAAGGCACTTCAAAATGAACTCTTTTGTTTATTATCAAGTTTAAGTTGGCATTTGTGTGTGCGCAAGTAGGAGTGGGTCCAGAAGATGAACGTATGAACATTGGGAGGGCTCGTCTTCCCTTTCTTCTTCCTCCTCCTTCACTTTCTCTTCTTCTTCCTCATCCTTTTCTTCCTTCTTTTCAACCATGGCTGGAAATTGTAGTGGAGGCTTAGGGGGGCTCCATGAACTTCATGGAGGTAGGAGGGGCTGGAGCCCCCTCCGCCCCCTGGTGGATCCGCCCCTGTGTGCCACCATCAGGAGAGGTTCCAACATCTTCTTTAGGCCTCTTAACAGCTCCATCAGCGGCTCCAACGGCTCCAGATGGAGTTGTACCAAATGAAATCCATCCAAACTGGCTTCACCATTGTAGCATATGGAAGTTGTTTTTCTCTCTCATCTTCCTCCCTCTCACAAAACCACAAGGAGCCGGTGGAGCCACGGGCCCCAGCTCCTCCACGTTGCAGTGGTGGAGCCAGAGCGAGGTAGAGCTCTACCAAAGAGGGCCTTAGTCAGTGGCCATCCATAGGCAGTATATGAAGGCTAAAATATGCAAGATTGCAACCCATTGCCTCCTTTCTCCCAAGCCGAGGGATCTGATTTGGAGTGGCAGCAGCGCTGGACTAGAACGGCTGCAGGAGTCGGGAGGTGCTCTAGACGAGGATGCGGTTTCCCCGACCGACGAGGATGATTTTTTTTGTCATGATTCCTCTAATTTTAGTTGCAATTCACATGATTTTCTTTCCATGTTTCCTTCAATCTAATATAGTTTGGTCACGCAGCGCTTCAATACACGTGCCATGAGCTACAGATGAAATAACAGCTAGCGGGGTGATTTTTGCAACTTCTCTCATCGCCAACTCAGATGAAGCCGGTAACATCGTCAATTATTGGACAAAGCCTAATTCATATTTATCAAGTTTTATTTTTTTAAAAAAATTATAACACTCTAATAAAAAAAGAGGGAAATACAATACAGAGGATACACAAAATCTCGATATCCTCGTGTCCTTTCTGGTTTTCCCCTCTCCCTCCTTCGTAATTCAGTTTCATCTGAACTTGCTCGTTCCCCTCCCCACGGTATGTCATAGTACTTCAGCTGTGACCCGGCCGCCACCACCGTCCTCCTCTGCTGGAGGCGGCGGTGGAGTCTCTTGTACCTTCTCTCCGGCGGACCGGCTATTTGGGCTTCATGGGTAAGCGGCAACCCCTATTTCTCCTCTTTACTCTACCTCCAAATGCTCAGGTTTTGGGCTATAGTTTGCTGGACGCATCGCTATTGTACCTGAAAAAACTAGTTTTTTAGTTACTCTAAGTCTTGTGGTGAAGGTTATCCAATGAAAAACTGCATTTTTCTTCATCTAATACGTAGATCTACGCACCTATCATTGTTTGAGAATTTTCTTGAAAAAGTTTCAATCTTTTTTTCTGGATATTTGATTTAGTAGACTGCTTACACCGATGCTAGAGGCGAGGTATGGTTCTGCTATAGATGACATCTAGCTTTTGCATCTAAAAAAATAGCCGTGCGTTATTATTATTAAGAGAAAATTAGATATGTACCAAGATGCAACTTTAGAAAAATACCATTGAAAGTTTGGACTATACGAAAGTAAAAAAAATACTCCGCTATTGATTTCTAGCATTGACGTCAAATGGAAGGGCTGCTCCGTTAGCAGCTGATTAAAAAAAAAAAGAAAAACTCACCCCTGACCAACTCACGCACGCACGCACGCAGGACACACCCCTGCCCAAAAGCAAACACACGCACGCCCCCTGGCCGCACGCACGCACGCACGCACCCAGGCCACACGCACGCAAGCAGAAGAGGGAGCGACGACTACCAGGCCGGCGGTGGCGGCGGCGGCGTGCCTCCCGGCGCCCCCCCCCCCCCCCCCCCCCCCCCGGCAGTGGCAGCTCCGTGGTGCGCACCTCTCCCTCCCCTCTCTTGTTTTCTGCTGTTTATCTCCTTCTCGTGCTCTCGTTTAATAGTCTAAACCCTAGCTTTTGGGGATTCTGTAGTGCTGGGATAAAGAATCGTGGATTTGAGTAGGGATGGATGCTACTGAAATTCCAGAAGGGTAATCCCCTCTCACCCGCTTTGTATTCTTCCAATTTGTAATTATTTTGCTGGTATTTATGTGTGGCACATGCTGACTGTATGGATGAAATAAATGAGGACCTCAAACGGTTGCGAATTGGATCTTACGTTTGCTTCTCTGTTCCATATGTTTGTGGCTTGCATATTGTAGGGTTGATCCAAAGAATGCTTGTAAAATAGAGGTTAATGTCAACTCATACTTCAGCACTAGAGATGGTAAAAAGGTGTACAATCGGGGTCGGATCATAAGCTGGATTGTTGATTCGGAACAATATGCAGTCATTGATCTCGAGAAGGATATTTTTAGAGAAGGATATTTCTGGGACAACAACCAAAGGGCAAATTTCTGGGTTCTGACAGGGCCCCATTTGACCAAGGGCTGCTGGTAGACCAAGAAAACAAAGAATCAATGCTAGTGGAGAGCCAGGAAAAAAAGGGCCATATCAATGCAAAAGGTGCTTTCAGTTTGGACATATAGAGAAAAGTTGTAATGCTACTCAAGCTGAATTAGAGCAATAGCGTCCACCACCTCGTCCAAAAAAAGGGAAAAAGCCAAGGTAATGTAGTAATATTTTTCCTTCCTATATATGCTGCAATATGTTCCTTCACTAACTAATCCAATGTGTCCTTCGCAGGAAAAACAAATCTGAAGCTGGTGAAACCTCCACAACAGAACCTGAGACATCCAAAATAGTTGCTGAATCCTCTCCAATGCCTCATTCAAGCCCAGGCGTAACAACTAGATGGATGGCTTCTCTCTCTCCGACTAGTCCTGGTGTAACAACACGAAAAATGGCTGCTATCTCACCTGGAGGGATCAATCGTAGGCTTGAGTAGATAAGTTAGCAATCTTAGATCTGTGAACTATACTCTTTTGTGAACAATGTGTGCAACTATGGTTGCTGGTACTTTTGTTATGCCATACTGCGAAGAGTGTGTGAACTCTATTATGTACTGCTGAAATTTGTGTAAATATTATGCTGAAAGTTGTGATATATACTTGCTAAGAAGGTGTGTTATATCCTACTCAAATTTTGTTTTATATGTCTTGTTAGATCCTGATATGGTGCTGCAAACATGGGGTAAGTGTTGCTGGAAATGGAGCCCCGGTGGAGTTGTTTTGTCTTGTTTTTTTTGAGTGGGTGGAGCTATTTTGTTGCTCGAATGAGAGCAAGTAACGTGGAGTTAACAGATATGCTAGAAATCAATAACGAAGCATTCTTTTGATGGTACTTTTCTATAGTCCAAACTTTCGATGGTATTTTTCTAAAGTTTGCATCTTTTAATGGTACAGATCCAATTTTCCCCATCATTAACGTTTGACCATTAAGAAGGCAATGTCCTGTCAATTCCTCGTGCTACTGTTTCTTGCTGTTTCTGTTTTCTAGATATAATCAACCATTCCCTATTTTACTCATGCAACTTGAGACAAGGCTAAGCTCAGTTGCAGTTCGCTTGTTACTTAACAGAATATGGTGTCGACATCTTAATGCCAACTGGAACTGTTGTTACCAAGTGCAGGAAAGTAGGGGTTATGACATCGAACTTTCAGATCTTTGTTTTCTGGTGTCCCCCGCATTTTCATAATTTGATTCAACTCTGAAGTTCAGTTTAGCTGTTTTTTTGGTACATAAATTACAAGAAGCATACACATCATCAGTTACAATTTACAACCATTTGTTTTCTGAAACTTTGAACCCTACGTCTTGTAGAGTTGGACGATGAAGACTGCACGTTCTTCACCCTGGTCAGACCTCCCTCCAGAGATCCTAGGCCTACTCCTCGAGCGCCTTCCCTCCGTACCTGATCGTGTTCGATTGAGAGCAGTCTGCCACCCATGGCGCTCTAATGCTAAACTGCAGTCCCTGCCTCCTCCGCTCCCGTGGCTCACTCTCCTCAATGGGACCATCCTGAGCATCCCAGATGGTGAAATTATCAGGATGCCTGTACCAGGTGATGCTTGTTGCTGTGGTTCCATTGACAATTGGCCAGGGGCGGAGCTGCGTGGTGTTGTAGGGGTCGGCCGACCCCGACGATTTCCGTGAAACCTCTTATATCCAACAATTTTTCACCATGTTGGACCCCGGTTGAACTTCTATAAGAACCTGGCTGACCCCGGTGGCATTTTGTTCTGGCTTCGCCCCTGCAATTGGCTCTTCCTCATGCAAAATGATGGTGGGTGCTCATTGATGAACCCTTTCTCCAAGGCCACACTTGACCTTCCTAAGCTAGCCACTGTTTGGCGTCGTGATAGGTTTAATGCAAATGAAATATTTAATCCACTTTTCTATAAGCTGGTGGTTCCCTCACCCCTGGATTCCTCACCAGAATCCCTTGTTGCAGTACTGATCCTGGATGATTGTAATTCCAGCACTATTTGTATTTGCCAGCCTGCCCAGCCACCAACTTGTCCAGAGGGAGGGGCATGGAACCATCTCTGTACCTGGCTGATGTTGCCTTCTTCAATGGGAAGCTATACGGAGTTGCTTTTGGTAACGAGCTTGTTATCTTTGAGATTAGTTATGACCTTGGCAGTAAGCTGAAGATCTCAGCCACTGAATGCATCAACTCTGTGGATGATTTATGGGACCGGCCGCAATACTTATCCAGTGAGGAGGTGTATATAGTGAGGGAATATCTAGCTCAATGTTGTGGTAGACTCTTGCTGGATAAACGATTTATTCACAATGATCGTTCATGTTCCAGAAGTCTTTCCTTTGAGCATCATCGTACTGTTGCATTTGAGGTCTTTGAGGCAGACTTGAGCACCAATCCTGGTCAGTGGAGACGGATCAATAAGTTGGGCAGCCAAGCGCTCTTCGTTGGCAAGCATTGCTCTAAGTCTTTCACTTCTGAAGAGTACAATGGAGTTCAAGCGGATTGCATATATTTCATGTGTGACTATCTTCCACCAGTTTATGCTGTGGATCCTCTTCGTGACTCTGGCGTGTACAACATGAGGAATGGGATGATCACTCCACTGTTGTTACAGACGGCTGCAGTGCCGCAGCATCACGGTGGCAACTGGCGTCCAACATGGATCTTTCCTTCTGATCCTATATAATCGAACTACCTTAGCTTGTTGTGTTTTGGGATTATGTAATACTATATAATATGTACTCCCAAATATATGATGTCTACTTGTTAGCATGTTTATTCTTGTCTTAACTTTTACAGTGTTGATTTTAATCTGCTCCCTATACCAACAATGCAGCAAGGAGGAGCATTCCATTTTACAAATAAGCTGTTAGTTTTGTTTAAACTCAATTTTTTTGGAGATCTGCTTTTCCTCTTGTTATCCCTGGCTTTGTGCTTAGAAACTCATGTAGTAGGATAACCGTGTATTCAGTCCTCCAAGTGCTGTTTATGTTAAGGTACCTGAGCAACCTGAGCTTCTGTTGCGCTTCCATGTATCCCAAAATTTTTTTTGTCCATTTTAATAAGATGAAACTAAAAAATTAAAGAAACTGATGCTATTGCTGAAATTTACTCCAGCAGCAAAACTAAAGGTTTGAGGTCCCCTGATGATCGCCAACCATAGCCAGCTGGTATTTGTTTTACTATTGAGAATCTCTATTTGTTTTTTCCCTGGAGCTGTTGTTTTAGTTTCTCAAATTTGTTCGATTGGTCTGCGTACTTTCAGACCCAATATATGACTTTTATAGTCAAATCTAAGTGAGTTTCTGCAGATTAGTTTTGTTCAGAGTCAATCAGTAATCTAGATACATTTCCTGTCTGAATTGTCACTGAAAAAAGACCTGAACCTAAATCAGAAAGATTCCTAAAGTGATCTTTCGTATCTATACACCCCCCGTAGTGATGTAGATGATGCATGCAACCTCCCAGGACTCGAGGAGTGCAAGTCTTTCTTTGAAGTAAGTTGATCATTATCTGTTTACTTGTGCCAATATTATGATGAGGAAAAAGCTTCACTTCTGTTGACAAACATTGGATTAAACTGTATGCTATGGACTTCTATTTGCCTGTATTTTTAACACTTTATCCATCCTATGAATGCCCTGTATCTGACAAATTGTTAGAATTTTTATATTTCAGCATCTGATGGATCTATATCTCAATGCAAGAGTGAAATCTGTGATCTTGTTATGCTTTGATCACAAACCATCGATGGGCGCTACATGTTTATGGCTGGATCCAATCATGGGATTCAAGTAACCATGGAATCGTTGTCTCTTGTAGCTCCCAAGCTACTATATCATATTGGCATTTCTATGCACTGCCACTTTGAAATGTGGCTAGCCTAGCTTTGCTGTCTGAACCGCCATTTGAGTTTCCATAGACCGGACGCATTGGCCATTGCATTGTTAAGCTGTCAGCTTCTTGTTAATAGATGATTTTGTGGACAGTCAGGAGATGATGTCTGATATGAAAAGTGGGCCCTGTTTGACCAGCTTCATGTTTGGATAATCCGATAGGTGATGGCCACTGGTGTCCCATCTGGTTCTTCCCTTCTATAGATATTTAATCAACTCGACATGGTTTATTGCGTTATTTGGGGAATCTCGTGTGCTGCACACTTTTACTAACCAGTAGCAGGCTCTACACTTGTGCTTACCAATATCTTATATCTATTTTCCTACTATCCTAGCATTTGGCATGCAATTCTCATGGATGATATGTGCGGTACCTATTAGAATGCACTAATCTTTCTTTTAGCAACTGAATCTTCAGTCTGTGGTTAATCTTCAGCAGTTCAGCCTATCACAGATTGTGCTCGTAGGGGAAATTCTCTGCATCTGCATCTAACTGTGGACCCGATGGTTTTGGTCCTGCTTTTTTTAAGTTCTTTTGGAACTTTGTGAGTCCTTCCATCTCTGCACTCTTTGAAGAGTTTTACAATAACAGTGCGGACTTGCAGAGAATTTACGAATCCCACATTGTTCTTTTGCCTAAAAAAGTTGGTGTTACTAGACCGGATCAATTTCGGCCCATATCGCTTCAAAGCTGCCCGCTGAAAATTATTGCCAAAGTTCTTACTACTAGACTTCAACCCCTAGCCCCTCGGCTTGTTCATCCTGACCAAACCGGGTTCATAAAGGGGCGAAGTATCTCTGAAAACTTCATATATGCTGCTGAGCTTCTGCAAACCTGCTACAAGCATCGCGTCCCTGCTGTTGCTCTGAAACTCGACTTTAGGAAAGCTTTCGATTCAATCGAGTGGGCAGCCCTTGATCTTGTCCTTAGCGCAAAAAATTTCCCAACTAAATGGCGAGAGTGGATCAGAAACATTTTAACAACGGGGCAGACTGCTGTGCTCCTTAACGGCTCTCCCGGTAAGTGGATAAACTGCAAAAAGGGGTTACGACAAGGTGATCCCCCCTCCCCTATCTCTTTATTATCGTGGCCGATGTTCTTCAGCAGTTACTCACTAGCCCTGCTGCCAATGGTGTGTTTGAGCATCCTATCAGTCCCGGTGCCCCTTGTCCCGTTCTTCGGTATGCGGATGATACTTTAATTATTCTCAAAGCTGATGAAAATCAACTTCTTGCCTTGAAAGAAACTCTCCAAACCTTCTCCGCGGCCACTGGTTTACATATAAATTTTGAGAAAAGCACTTTCCTCCCTATTTGTGTTGACTCTGATCACGCTTGTCACCTTGCCTCCATTTTTGAATGCCATGTCTCCTCTTTCCCTCAACCATACCTCAGCCTTCCCCTCTCAACCACAAAACTTTGTACCAGGGATTTCCAGCCTATGATTGCTACCTCGGATAAGTACTTAGCAGGTTGGAGAGGGGATCTCTTAAATGAAATGGGCAGAACAACTCTTGTTACTTCTGTGCTCGCCTCTGCCTCCGTTTATCACATGAGTTCGCTTCTTCTTTTTAAAGGCACTGTTGAAACTCTTATCCAGAAACAACGTGCTTTTCTATGGACGGGTGAAAACAAATGCCGAGGGAGCCAATGTAAAGTTGCATGGGATGATGTTTCCCTTCCTAAAGAAAAAGGTGGTCTGGGTGTTCCTAATTTGACTAAGAAAAATGTGAGCCTCCTCAAGAAGTTTCTCTTTAAATTTTATTGTGCACCCTCTACGCCTTGGATTGAATGGCTAAGGAATGCTTATGGCTGGAATGAACGTTTTGATTTTGGTGATGGCATCCCTTCGATAGATTTTGGTGATGACATCCCTTCGATAACTCCGATCTGGAAAGATATCTACGCTCGGCTTCCCTCCTTCAGAAATGAGACCAAAGTTTTCGTTGGAAATGGTCAGATGACAGAGTTTTGGTTGGATGTGTGGTTCGGATCCCAAACTTTGGCCGATATGTTCCCTGCCCTGTTCTCGCACACTCTCCGGCCGAATGCTTCGGTCGCTCGAGTCCTCTCGGTTTCTGACTTACAGCTCTCGCTTCGACCCCGCTTAACCACTGTTGCAGCTCATGAGTTACTGGAATTGGCCGCCTTGATGGTGTCCATCGAGTTAAATGTTTCCATCAACGACACGCGCGTTCTCCGAAGCAATGGGAAAACTCCGACTTCGCGAGACCACTACCTCCTCTCATCTCAAGCTTACCCTGATGATCCTTTCGCCCCGGCCATATGGCGGAATTACTCTCCTTAGAAGTGCAAGTTTTTCCTCTAGTTTTTGCATGGGAACAGATTGAGTACAAAGGCCCTGCTCTTGTACCGTGATACGCAAAGTGATGGACAATGCCCGTTCTGCATCTCTGAAGAAGATTGCTTTCACCTCTTCATCGCTTGTCCCTGTAGTAAAAGCTTCTGGTTCTTTATCGGACTGGACCTTGCGTCCCTTCCTGCGAACCCGGGAGTCGATCAGCTCTTGGTAGTAAATCCCTTTCAGGAACACACCTTCAGAATTTATAGTACTGTTCTTACTTGCGTCCTCTAGAACGTTTGGAAATGCAGAAATGTAAAAGTTTTTCAGCACGAAGATGAGACAAATCTGATGATCTTGAGAAGATGTAGTGAAGACCTCTCCCTTTGGTCAAATAGGTGCTCCTCAGCAGATAGGATGAAGCTTATAGCGTGGAGTAGTTTTTTTTCCTATGTAATTAGAATTAGAATTAGAACCAGTTTTAGCTCTAGTTTCTTTTGGTCTCCTCTCCCCCTTGCTTCTGGAGCCGACTCTGCTCCCTGTAATTTGCCCTGTAAATTGTCTCTATAATGAAAAAAAAGTTCAGGGTTGCCGTAGTTTCCGTCAAAAACTATGGTTTGTGGATTGGAATTTGTGCCCTGCCCCCAAAAAAATAAATGATCTCATCTGGCTTCATTATTTGTGCTTGCCCTTGCCATTAAGCGATGACTAAGAAGATAGCTGAATTAAATGATTATTATTTGAGTCTATCTCCCTATAAGGCTACATAAATGAAGAACCTTACTCTAGATTATACTTTTTTGGACAACTAGGTTATACACAGCAACTTTCAGTATATTTATGGAGGTTTAGAATCATTTTTAATCCACAAATCTGTTATTATTTGGGGATAGTTTTGGATCATTTGATATCAAGAAGATAGGCTCGAACTGTAACTGTCCAACATCCTCGTTAACTGACTCACGGCCCGCTTCCGATCCGCGGATCCGCCCTTTCCTCCCCTTCCCGGCTGCCCCTGATTCCCACCCACTCCGCCGCTCCCCGAGCGTCATCGGAGAGCCCCGATCGGACGCCCTCCACTTCTGCAGTATCGTCGGAGTTGGATCCGCCTGTTCCCCTCTCGCCGACCCTCCGAGAAAGCGGTAAGGCCTCGTTGGCTCCGTCCCCTGCATGTTCAGGTTTATGGATCTAATTACCTGCGCAAACTGTGCCGCTCCCTCAACCGAAGTCTACTATCAGTATTCATATATTTTGAGTGGTACTAGTAGTGTTTAATTGTTTATATATCATCGACCTGGTTCTCGAATTGGTATGCTTTATCATTTTGTTGAAAAGATTGCATCTGTTGTTAACGTTTGGAAAGAATCATCACACAGGGAAAACAATTTCCTCACAATTTGCCATACCCCTAGTGCTATAATTGTTGTTTCTGGTTAGGGGAAATGATCATCCTTTTGGTTTTAGTCATGTAACTCAAGAGTTTTAAACTGGTTTTAGGCTTAGTTGCAGTCTGATAACCAAATGTATGGTGTTCACTGCACTATCTACTGGTAGCGTAAACAGAGAGCAGGGATTATGATAAGTGAAGTTTTTTCTTGGTCTGATGGTTTGCTGGCGTTTACAGCCTCTCCATATTTTGACTCTTCAACTTTGCAGACTTATGAATCTTCAGCTTTGACACAAATATTAGGAGAAGCATATACATTTAAGTTATACTCTGAAGCCATGTGCCAACTTTTGCAGAACAATGATGGCGACTGCACAGCCTTTGTCTTGGTCGGACCTCCCTCCTGAGCTCCTAGGCCTTGTCCTCAAGCGCCTCCCATCCTTAGCTGATCGTGTTCGACTGAGAGCAGTCTGCCACCCATGGCGCTCTAATGCTCTGTTGCAACCTCTACCTCCTCCGCTCCCATGGCTCGCCCTCCTCGATGGGACATTCCTGAGCATACTGGATGATGAAATTATTGAAATGCCTGTACCAGATGATGCTTGTTGCTATGGCTCTGTAGACAACTGGCTCTTCCTTGTGCACAGTGATGGTAAGTGCTCACTGATGAACCCTTTTTCTGAGGACACGCTGGAGCTTCCTGACCTATCCACTGGTTGGCATATACGGATGCATGATTACTCTTGAGTTCAATCCTGTTTACTGCAAGTTAGCGGTTCCCTCACCCCTGGAGTCGTCACTGGTTCCTCTCGTTGCTATTATGAATGATCAGTGGAGTCTTTGTATTTTCCAGCCACCAGATGTCACTGGCACAATCCAAGGAAGGCAACTGTTAGAGCCCCTCTTAGAGGTGTCATTCTTTGGTGGAAAGTTGTATGCAATCGATTGCTTCAGGACGTTCTTAAACATTGACCTCGTTGAGGGTCTTGAACATAAGCCGAAGATCTCACCTTTCAAAACCATCATTGACCCCTCTGATGATTTGTTGGGCAAGCCTGAACCATGTCCAGTGATGAGGAGTATGTAGTCATTCCATACCTTGTTGAATGTGCTGGTAAATTGTTGATGGTGAGGTGATGGATTCGCCCCTTGCACCCTGCGCCATGTATTGATTATGATCGTACTGGTGCATTTGATGTCTTTGAGGCAGACTTGCCTTGTCGGTGGAGACGTGCCAATGATTTGGGTGGCTATGCTCTCTTTGTCAGCTCCAGTTCCTCCAAATCCTTTCTAGCTGGAGAATTCAGCGGAGTTCAAGACAATTGCATCTACTTCATGAATGAGTTTTCTGGGTTAAAACTTGTTGCAGATCCTCTTCATGACTCTGGTGTGTACAACATGAAAAACGGACTGATCACTCCTTTGCTGTCAGAGACTGCAGCAGTGCCGTCAAATCATGTTGGTCCGTGGCTCCGACATGGCTCTTCCCAACTCAAGCTATGTGATACGCTGCCCCGTATAAGTTTCCTTTGCTGTTACAGTGTTGTTGCACGTTATCTAGTAGACTGGTCTCTGCTTATCTGCATATCAGTAAACTTTTGTCGAATGTTATTGTGATGTCAAGAATAAGGTCTCTTAGTAAACTGTAGAAACTGCATGAGCTTTATTTTTGTTTCTTTTTCAACTTTTCCAACACTGTCAATTAAACCAGGCCTTTGCTTTGTCATCCGAGTTATCTCTGTCATGATGTACTGGAGCCTGTTTTCATTTTTCAAGCACTACTGGGAGTTTGGGACTTAATTTGTAACCGACTTCTCTTTAGCCTTGTATCTGGGAAGTTTCTATTAAACTGCCGAAATTATTTCGTGGGTTACCAGAAGTTTATCAATTTGACATCTTGTTGTCTGCATGAGCGTTGAGAGTAGCAAAATTCAGCAGCTATAGTCATTCTCATATGTATGGGTTTGATTGCTGTGGAAACTATAATAGAAGTGCAATCTGAGTTAGGATTTATGAAAAATATTAGTACCGAGATTTTTTTGTTTTATTTCACTGTTATTTAGCTGCATGAGTAACTGCTGCTTGTAGACAGCAATAATCACGCCATCAAGGGACTCAACGCTTGAATTGTTCAGGTAGTTCTTTGCAGTTTTCTGTTGCAATTGGCTGGTGCCCCAGTAGAATTTGGAATCAGTTTTCATGGTTCTTCCACAGCGCAAAGCATCCTAGCTTGACTTACAGGCTACTATGCAATGTTGGATTGAATCAAATATTTTTCTTTACGATCCAGGTGTAACCAAATATTAACACCAAATTCTGAAGATTCTGCAAATTCACAATCTGAAATTCACCAATACCATATAGCCCTGGAGTTGCGATCTGATAGCTAAAGCTACCCATGAAAACTGTGATCGGAGCATAATCTTTAGGAAATTCAAGAGAATATGGTGAACTAGCTCACAGTGACCTCTAGATTCATCGACGCTGTGATGGCCTGTTTGCTTGGGCTGTCAAACAGACACCTGGCTATAGTCTCAAACAAAGCCCAATTAAAAGTTGAAAGCTCGAGCTCTTGCAGTCTTGGCTTTGCTACCCAAAGTTCGTGCGAAGATTTCCTATCGAGACTTGCATGGTCTCCACCGTCCAGTCGTCCAAGGCCGTCAAGCCCTCGCCTATGGCAGCAGCGGCGCTCCATGCCGTCCCAGGTCGATCCCACTGTGCATCTCCGGCGTGAACTTCGACCAGTACAGCTCCGGCGTGAGCTTCTTCCACCAGCCAGTCCCGTCCCACGGAGACCTCTAGCAGGGGCCGCCTCGGCGTGGACGCCGGCGGCAACCGCGCCATCCTGCGCATCGACACGGGCGCGCGGCTCGTCGAGGCCGCGGCAGACGTCGTAATGGGCAGCCTCATGATGCTGGAGTTGAGTCTTCAGATGCTCCGGCTTTCCTCGGATCCCCGTCCCGTCCGCCGCCGCCGCGTGCCGGTGCCGTCCTCCCCCACTTCCGTCCGCCATGGAATTCTCAGGGAACCGGACGAGGGACTTGAATGCAAAACGTTAGGGGTTTCCCTGAAAATACTCATCCCAGGTTTTACAAATAACCCCCTGAATTGGATCGCGACTATTAATCGCGATCCGAATTAGGGGGTTCCCTGAAAAATACTCATCCCGATGTTTACAGAAAACCCCCTGAATCGGATCGCGACTATTAATCGCGATCCAAATGAGGGTTGTTTTTGCAAAATCTGCTGACCGGTAACGGAGACGGCGGCGGCGGCTCCGGCCGCCGGCGTTGCAGCCAGGGACGCGTCCTCCCGTGCACGGCCGGGCCTCGGCGCCACGCGCAGGGATCGCTTAGCTTCATCACCTCCCTTCCCCCTCCGGCCACGACCTCACCGCGCTAAGATGGCTCAGGGCTCCTTTCGCGAAATGCGTTGGCCGGAATCGGCGACGGCGGCTTCGGTCGCCAGCGTTGCAGCAGCCAGGCCACGGAACCGCACGCAGAGAATACGTCGCTCCGTCACCTCCCTTGCCTCTCCTGCCACGACCTCACCGCCTCAGTGCGCCGCGCTCGTCGTCACGCCGTCCAGATAGATGCATGTCCGGCGCATTGACCCCCCGTGATGATTTGTCCAGAGATGAGGTGTATGCAGTCAAGCCATACCTTGCTGAATGTGCTAGTAGATTGTTGATGGTGAGACGATGGCCTAATTGTGAACGCACTGGCACATGGCTTTCAGGTCTTTGAGTGAGGCAGACTTGAGCACCAAACCTTTGCCAGTGGAGAAGGGCCAATGATTCAGGTGGCCATGCGCTCTTTGTCAGCTCCAATTGCTCCAAATCTTTTCCAGCCGGTGAATGTAGTGAAGTTCAAGAGAACTGCATCTGCTTCATGAATGAATTTCCTGGCAATCATAGTTTTCTTAATCGTTTCAGTATTCTATAACATGAACTTGTAGAGTGGCTCCACTTTATCTGCAATTCTGCATCCTAGTAATATTTCATTATCACGTCACGGTAAGCTCAGTAGAACTGGAGAAATTGCTATTTGATTTAACATGAATGCTAGAACTTCCTTCTGTCTTTAGTTGCTCCCTTTTCATTGGTTGCCTCTGTTATGCTCAGAGTTTCTGATCTATACTTTGCGGTGGATCTGTTTCACAATTGAAAAAAAAAATTATTTCTTAGTAACCAGAGTTGGCAGGTTATCTGTTTAGTGTTTACTAGTTCATTGCCTTTGTGATTTCAGTAATTTTCTTCATTCGGTATTGTTCTACGCACCCCGTTTATATCCTCAATTTTTGTGTGGCATGTGGCTATGATCTCAAATGTGTGGAGTTTTCCGAGTTTTCATATCCTGTCCATTAGCCATCCGGCTATTGCTTCATATTCTTCTTGGCTACCATCAGGTTTCATACACTTGATGAATTCCTGGTGGCTGGTGTTGTGTTGCAAAGACAATCCCAAATAGGCACGGATCATGTAGTAGCTTTTTGCTGCCTGATAACTTTTTTTTTGCGAAATGCTGCCTGATAACTTGGGAAGAAAGAAGATGAGCTCCGGAGGCTTTTCTTCTGAATCTTTCACTCTAAGCAGCCAAATATTACAGCGGGAAGTTTTAGTTACCGCTGTAGCTACACTTTCTACGCGTTCGCTCTTCGGTCGCGCCTTCCGTGTGTACGCCTTCTCCCCAGTTCTGCTGTTCGTGGCTAGCTAGCTGCAGAAGCGACGCGTGCTACTGCTAGCTGCATTTCGAGAGACGAGCGACATAAATGCAGGGCTCCTTCCCTCCGCCCCTTCTCCATTACTCCATGGCCACCTGCCCACCTGCTCTCTCCTCTTCCCCTTCCTCCCCTCCCAGTACCAGGTCACAGTACTGGGCTCATCCAGCCACACACGCCGGAGAGCTCCAGCGGGCGCGCCTGCCGTCCTCCTCTGCTGCAGCAGGGGGCGACGGACTCGGCTCCACCTCCTCCCCAGTCCCCAGTCCCCTGTCGCTGGCCGGCCACTAGGCCCTCACCAGTAAGCTGCAGGCTCTCATTTCTCTGCTCCCCGTGCTCTGGTTCAGGGTCGTAATCACTGGCGAGACTACCTTTATGGGCTGAAACTAGGATTTCAATTGGTTCCGCGATGGAGTCTATCTGATGTAGTAGTAGTAGTAGTACGCAGCTTCGATGCGCACCTCTCATTGCTTGAGCATGTTCTTGAAAAAGTTGATTTTTTTTCTTCTGAAAAAAATGGCTTTTGCATCTGAAAAATGACCGTGCAAAGTTATGGATCTCAGTAACATTAGGCACGCACATATGATATTTTCCTCATAATTCGTCATCTCCCGTTGTTGTTGCTGCTGGTTCTAGTTTTTTTTAGAAACAAGGATCTCCCAATTTATTTCAACTTTGAAGGAAACAAAGCCAAAGGTTCGATTACAGCATATTAAGTCTACTGTATATTAGAGGCACGCACGCCACTGCTGGTTCTAGTTAGAGGAAAAAAACCGTGGTTTTTGTGTTGGTTTCACACCTTCAGTTCTAAAACAATTACAGGTTAAGTTGTATTTTACTTGCCGAACGTATGGATGTGGTTTTGCTACCTACTGTTGCTCCCTGTTACCAGCTGCAAGGATCACCCATAAGTAGCACAATACTACCATGTATAGAAATCGAACTCATTTCTGGTCTGATGGTTTCATCTTCAAATTTGATTGTACTGCTAACTTGTTCAGCTATGCTAGCTCTTGTTCTAACAATTATTAGAAGCATATGTATTGTTACGTGTGTTGATTTGCTACCTTAAACTCTGAACCCTCTGTCTTCTCTTGTAGACCTGGCTGATGGCAGCTTTGTCTTGGTCAGACCTCCCTCCGGAGCTCCTGGGCCTTATCCTTAAGTGTCTCCCATCCCTAGCTGATCGTGTTCGACTGAGAGCAATCTGCCACCCATGGCGCTCCAATGCTCAGCAGCAGTCCCTGCCCCCTCTGCTCCCGTGGCTCACTCTCCCAGATGGAACCTTCCTGAGCATTCCAGATGGTGAAATTATTCGAATGCCTGTACAAGAGGATGCTCGTTGCTATGGTTCCGTTGATAACTGGCTCTTTCTCATGCAAACTGATGGTGGATGCTCACTGGTGAACCCTTTCTCCAGAGCCACTGTGGAGCTTCCTAACCTAGCCACTGTTTGGTATCATGACCCATCCAATGCAACTTCTGGACTTAATCCGATTCTCTATAAGACAGTGGTCCTTTCACCCTTGGACTCATCACTGGATTCACTTGTTGCTGTGCTGATCTTGGATGACGGTCATTGCAGTACAGTATGCATTTGCTAGCCCCCAATTGCTACTGACGTGTCCAGTGCGAGGGCCACATGGCCCTTACAGGTCTTTGATGATGTCACATTCTTCAACGGGAAGCTCCATGGTCTCGCTTCTTGTGACAAACTCTTCGTCTTTGATATTGATTCTGAGCTCAGTGATCCGCCAAAGATCTCATCCATCAAATGCATAATTGGCTACGGGGTTGGAATATCTAGTTGAATGTTGTGGAAGACTGTTGAGGGTGAGACGATTTCTTCAGAGTGACCGTCCTGGCCAAGCAGGTCGTTACTTGAAGCATCATCGTACTGTTGCATTTGATGTCTTTGAGGCAGGATTGAGCACTAACTCACATCGCTGGAGAAAGGTGAATAATTTGGGTGGCCAAGTGCTCTTTGTTGGTCGTCATTGCTCCAAGTCTTTCCCAGCTGTAGAGTACAACAGAATTCAAGGGGATTGCATATATTTCATGTGTGACTACTATCCTATCCTAGATCCTCTTCGTGACTCCGGCATGTACAACATGAGAACTGGGATGATTACACCGTTGTTGTTAGAGACCGTGGCAGTGCCGCAGCGTCATGGTGGAAAGTGGTGCCCAACATGGATCTTCCCTGCGGATTCTATGTAATCCACCCAGCTTCCTTTGCTCAGTGCCTTTAGATTATGTAGCGTGTACTCTTAAATATTGCCTGATGCCTGCTTATCGGTGTCATAGTGATGTGTTGAACCATATTAATTAGTATTAGCTACTCTCCAGGACTCAAGAACTAATGTATTTTGTGCACGAGCTATATGTGATGCTAGCATTTCTATGCACCAATTGGATCTTCATCGGTTCACCTGTGCCAATACTGCAGCAAAGGAGGAGCATTTCACTTCACAAATGATCTGTCAGTATTGCTCATCCAGGATCTTGCGAAGCTCCCATTTCTCTCTTGTTATCCTTGGCTTTGTGCTTGCATGCTCCTATTTCCTTTTTAAGACCAGTATGCAATCTATGGAGATTTCTTGCAAAATCTAAGAAAATGAAAGCGTTTTCTTTTCTGTTCATTATTGGTATTGTTAACTAATCTGCAAATGTTAATGTAACTGTCGTAGCTTACTGTCTGAGATCACGGGAACCTGTCAAGACTCCGTTTCTAGATATTGAAGCTTTCAGGACCTTTAGTTTTGCTAGTGTTGCTGCTGCTGTTGAAGTTTGGTGCCTGAGATGACAAGCCTTGCTTACGTCGCTCCTTCCGCTTCTGTTAAAAAAAAAACAAAATGTTGAAATCGCTCAAACTGTGAACACCTGATGCAGCGACAGCATTGGTGATGTTGCTGTTGCTTGATCCCCATCAACACAAATCGAACTTGTCTGTGCTTTAGCGGTAGCCGGTAGGAAGGGACCAGCAAAGCATGGAAGAACCTGAACAGCGGACACGCTGATCTCCTCAGGATTTTTTTTTTTGAAGAACCATCGTTGGGATGGGTAATGATCAAATTCAGTCAGTACAATATAATCATCGCTTCTTGGTCGACAAGCAGCTTTTCTAATTGTATGTATTCTTTCTTTGTTGTTCAGTACCACTATACACTGCAGCTGCAGCAGTGCGAAGTACCTGAGTATTCAACGAGAAAGCATTCAATGCCGGCCAAATTTCCACTTCTCCGTTACTCCATCCCACCTGCCCGTTGCTCTACTCCTCCCCCTGGCACCCAGATATCAGGTCGCAGTGTGCTTCGATCCCATCGGGCCACGACGGAGAACTCCAGCCTGCAGGCTGCACTCCTCCGCTGCGGGCCTGCGGCAGCCGGCGGCGGAGCGGACTCTCCGACGGGCCAGTAGGCCATCACGAGTAAGTGGCCTCACCGCCTCATCGCTCCTCTCTCCATGCTCTCATGTTTAGCGCCGTAATCGGTGGCGGGTCTAGCTTTTGTGTCAAGTCTAGGTTTTTTAATTCCTCTATAAGCTGGGAGCACCTCCACGAGCACGAATCCATGCCCCCACGAGCCACCAGCAGCACCTCCCAAGTCCCAACCGAATCTTGCCCCCATCGGGTCCGGTGAGGAGCAGCTCGAATCAAGCTGTCTCGGGGGCGTTTCCTCGCCGGTCCGGGCGTCCCCGGCCACCAGCAAGCAGCTCAAAGCCTGGATCTAGCCTTACGGGCAGAAGGGCGCTAGCTGTGCAGCTGGCAGATCAACCATTGCCGTTCCGCGCTGGCGTGAACTTGGACGAGAAAAATGACTTGTAATGTTGAGTACTGCAGTAGTACTTAGATCTAGTGTACACCCATCGTTTTTGAAGCAGTCTTAGAGAAAAGATCGCACGTCTTGCCCTGAACAAATAGTAATATACTAATACTTGACGTCACAGATATGATTGCTTTAACTGATGCTCTTGTATCTTGAGGTACGGCCCTGCTATAAAACTGCAAAATGCCATCTGGCCTTTGGATCTAACAAAAGGAACACCGTGCAACATTGCTCTCTCATAAACGTTAATTAGGCCATTTGCAGATGTGAAGGTATTTTCCTCGCGGTTCATTGTACTCCTGCTTGCTGTTGATTCTGGTTGTCATTGGACTATTGGAGTGAAAGATCGTGGCTTCTACTTTAGCTTTGCATCTTGAGTTCTAAAATAAGTCGAAGTGTAGTTGCAGTAACTTAACTGGACTACTGGTGAACCCATTAGAGACTGCAACGATCTAGCATATAGTGCAGCACTAGGCTGTAGATCAAGTTTACTTTAGTTCTGGTCTGACGATTTGCTTGTCACCTTCAGACTTTGATTATACTGCTAACTTATTTACTATTATTCACACCATCTACTGTATTAAACTCTGAACCCTATGACTTCTCTTGTAGACTCTGATGATGAAAGCTGCAGAGTCTTTGTCCTGGTCGGACCTCCCTTCAGAGCTCCTAGGCCTTGTCCTTGAGCGCCTCCCCTCCCTAGCTGATCGTGTTCGACTGAGAGCAGTCTGTCAGCCATGGCGCTCCAATGCTCGACTGCAATCGCCATCCCCTCCCCTCCCGTGGCTCAGCCTCCTTGATGGGACCTTCATGAGCATCCCGGATGGTAAAATTATCCGAATGGCTGTACCAGATAGTGCCCGCTGCTATGGTTCCATTGACAACTGGCTCTTCCTAATGCAAATCGATGGTGGGTGCTCATTGATGAATCCTTTCTCAAAGGCCACACTGGACCTTCCTAAGCTAGCCACTGTTTGGTGCCGTGATTGGTTGAATTCAGACTACAGATTTACTACGCTTTTCTATAGGCTGGTGGTTCCCTCGCCTCTGGACTCCTCACCAGAATCCCTTGTCGCTGTGTTGATCGTGGACGATGCTAATTGCAGTACAGTTTGTATTTGCCAGCCACCAGTTGCTACCGACTTGTCCAGAGGAAGGGGCATGCAACTCTCTTGGTCCCTGTTTGACGTTGCATTCTTCAATGGGAAGCTATATGGAATTGCTTTTGGTAAGCTTATTACCTTTGAGATTGGCTATGACCTTGGCAGTAAGCCGAAGATCTCAGCCGCTGACTGCATAATCAACTACAGGGATGATTTATGGGACTTGCCCCAATCCTTATCCAGAGAGAAGTCATATATGTCTAGGGAATATCTTGTTGAATGTTGTGGTAGACTGTTGAAGGTTACACGCTTTATTCAGAATGACCATCCCGGTCGCGCAAGTCTTCTCTTGGAGCATGATCGCACTATTGCATTTAATGTCTTTGAGGCAGACTTGAGCACCAATCCTGGTCAGTGGAGACGGGTCAATGACTTGGGCAGCCAGGCGCTCTTTGTTGGGCGGCATTGCTCTAAGTCTTTCCCTCCAGGAGAGTACAATGGAATTCAAGAGGATTGCATATATTTCATGTGTGACTATATTTGGCCAGATTATGCTGTGGATCCTCTTCGTGACTCTGGCGTGTACAACTTGAGAAATGGGATGATCACTCCGTTGTTGTCACAGACCGCAACAGTGCCGCAGCATCATGGTGGCCAGTGGCGTCCAACATGGTTCTTTCCTGCTGATCCTGCTGATTCTATATAGTCAAACCAGCTTAGCTTGGTTAGTGTATTGGGATTATGTAACACTATGTTGTTTGTGCTCTTAAAGATTATCTGATGCCTACTTAGCACATTAGTGTCTGATTGTTGAAACATATTAACTATTGTCTACTCATCAAGACCCATGTATTATGTGCACCAGCTATATATGCTAGTCTTTCTTTTTGCTGAGTTGATTTGGATCTGTTCCCTATAACAAATTACCAATACTGCATCAAGGAGGAATGTTTCATTTTCCAAATAATCTGCTAATTTTGTTAACCTCCTTTTTTTTGGAGCTCTGCTTTTCCTCTTGTTATACCTGGCTTTGTGCTTACAAACTCATGCAGTAGGATAGCCGTGTAGTGTATTCAGCAGTCCTGCTGGTATTGTTGCTGCGATCTATGTTCTAGTACCTGAGCAACCTGAGCTTCTGTTGCGCGTTCATGTGTTTTGGGATTTTTTTTTTTGTCCATTTTAATAAGACAAGACTAAAAGTTAAAAGTTGATGCTATTGCTGAAATTGGCGCCAGCAGCAAAACTAAAGGTTTGCTGTCGCCTGATGATCGCCAACCATAGCCGGGCTGGTTCTAGCCGGAAGCCGTCTCCAGGACAGCGCTAGTTAGCCTCTATGTTTTCTTCAGCGGCCCGGTGGCCCACAAACCCTCGCCGCCGCCCGCTGCTCGTCCTCGTCCTCGGCGGTATAATCCCGACGCTCTCATCCTCCACTGGCCGCGGCGGCTTCCCGTGCGGAAGAATCCAACACACCGGAGCACCCTGTTGCGGACGATCTTCTCGAGACGCAGCTGGGCAGAGAGCCTCGCCTGCTGCAACCTGCAAGGCGATGGCCATTGGGCTCGGTGAGCACCTCGCCGCCTACTCTCTGCCTCCCTCCTGAGCGAATTTCTGCTTTATTTTCATGGTGATGTGTTGTGACTCCAGTCAAATTTAAATTTGAAAACTAGATCTCCTGCAACAATAATGCCGGCGCCGAGCTCGTGGTGGCCTACGTTGGCGCGTCACTCGAGCGGGATCATTCAGGTGCTGTTCCAGCAGGCCTCGCGCTGTCGCTGCAGCTCGTGCATGCGGTTCACCTGCGGCCGTGCGGCGTCTTCGCATGACTGGGGTGGGGGGACAGATCATCGGCCCCGGCCTGACGGAGCTTCCTAATGCCAGGGTGGATCGGAGTGGAGCTGCTCTCTCTCTCTCTCTCTCTCTCTCTCTCTCTCTCTCTCTCTCTCTCTTCAACTTGTCTCTGTTGATACGCAATACGTTGCTTACAATTGCCATTTGTCGCCAGACACCCGGGACTCCCATGCACACAGTATGACGGTGCAGGCACCGCGAAGAACATTTGTTAGGGTTTAACTCGATGATCCATTAGTGAAAGAGTTCGACTCAACATCCTTGGTCCTTTTTATGCCTTTATTTTGCATGATTAGTTTCATGGGCGTTTGGACCTTTTCCATTTCAATTTTAAGAGCTATTTTGTTGTCCCTTTAGAATTTCTATTGTAATATTGACATTTGTTCCGTAATGATCGAGAACTTGAAACATGCTGTTAGAAGCTAACTTTTATCACTTGGTTTGTCATCAATGTTCATTTGTACCCCAATTTAAAGATTGATAGTATAAAAATGATTTTTTTCTAGTGAAAATATATAAAGCCTAAAGGGCCATAGTGCCAAGTTTGCCATGGAGCCCTCGAAACTAGTGTTAGTCCTAGCCTCGTGTGACACATTGCAGATGGTGCTTCGAGAATACACATATAATTACATAAAGAATTGTATGTACGTAAGTTTCTTATTTTTAAACAAAACTTCTATATGAAGCAATATACACGTCAAGAAAAATGTAGATTTGTTTTCCTGAACGCAATAATTTTTTGACAAAACTAGTTAGGCTAGTTGCTTATTTTATACATTTAATCTTATACACTTATGAAGAGGTTTATAGATGGCAGTGAGAAAATCGGTGACTTACGGAATTTCTATGTAACGTGAACACGCGTTAAAAAGAACGTGAGCATGTTTTTTTTTTCAAATACGACAATTGCTCAATGTTAGACAACTAATCTAGCCGTTTGCTTATTTTACAGAAACAATTTCCACACGCGGTGAAACAAGAGACCGTTCAACTATACGATACTTCAACACGACTGACATTTAGTATGATACGAGTGACAAATGGCGCTTATGCTATCACGATATTTCAGCATGTCGGACATTTGGTACGAGACATGACGCGTGGTACTTTGTGCTATTACAGTATTTTAACAAATCAGACACTTAGCATGAGACATTGACAGATGGTACCTATCATCTCTTTTGCCAGCTCATGTAACAGACTATTTAAGTTGCTTGTAATCCCATTCCACCCTTCACCCCAGATCCGAGAAGCCCTCGCTAAATCGGCGATGTGAACCTCTCGCCAGAGAAAATCCACCGATTGGAACCTTGCTCCTCTCACTACACCACCACCAGACGCCGTCTGCTTGCGCGCGGCTTCGTTTGGGCGTACTGTCCTTGAGAGGCCGCGATCTCGCACTTGTTAGCGAACGGCGGCCTCTCGCCACGAGTGCCTGCCGCTGGCCTCTGTGGGGAGTTGATTTTCTATCTTCACATCCGCCATCTCCTGTTGACAGCCGACAGAGATTACGGCCGGTGAGCCTCCAAATCCTTATTTCTCGTCTTGAGCTATTTGCTACTTTGCCATCCGACTTTGTGCATTTTTTTTAGTTTTTAGTTGATGTGTTTTGTAGAAATTTGTGCTAAACTCTGCTAAAGTTTTTAAGTTTTGCCTAAAGTTTAGTCCACATCATTAACATTTCTGTTTGGATAGCCTAGTGTTAAGATTTAACAATTTTGGACATTAGCACTGGATCTAAACATGTAGCCGCCTGGACATCGGCTTTGTAAGTAGGACCGATTGACTGAACCCTCCATGGCAGTAACAATTTCTCCCTTCGTTTACGAATCAGTCCACCATAGTTTAAATGGGACACTGTAAACCATTTCCATCTGTCTAGGTAATTACTGATAATGCGCTAAACCCCAATCTGAAATATAAGAGCTTCAATGAAATGCTGCAAATTCTGAACGAAGCAGAGGATATCCTGTAAGGAACTAGTTATGTCATATCATAAGCATCTGCTATTGAAACTAGTTTGAGAAAATTATCATCATTTATGTTAAATAAACTTACGAAGTTTGTACTTTGTAGGAGTTAATTTTTATCAAGAAAACTAAAATTGCCAAATTATGAGCCAAATAAGACCTTCAGTGGGTAGAGAGTAGCGCTTATTCGCACATCCCACCATCTGAGACTCAATTACTACCATTTTTTTTTGTTTACTCTGAACCCTATGTCATTTTTCTCTCAGGCCTGCAATCCTGCGTGATGGCTGCTCCACAATCTTCATCTTGGTCAGACCTCCGGCCAGAACTTCTGGGCCTCGACCTCAAGCGAATCCCCTCCCTTGCTGATTGTGTTCGGGTGCGAGCAGTGTGCCGGTCATGGCGCAACAATGCTCAGCTGCACCTCCTGCCCCCACCGCTTCCATGGCTGTCCCTCCTTGATGGGACATTCCTCAGCTTCCCGGGTGGTGAAGTTCACCGCATGCCAGTACCAGGTGATGCTCGTTGCCATGGATCCTTCGACAACTGGCTCTTCCTCGTGCACAGTGATGGCGGGTGCTCGTTGATGAACCCTTTCTCCAAGACTATGCTGCAGCTTCCTAAGCTAGCCACTATCTGGCCTCATGAAATGGGGAACCCTGCAGAGCAACCAGTGTTCTTCAAGTTTGTTGGGCCATCATCCCTGGATGCGTCGCCGGATTCCCTACTAGCTGCAATGATCGTAGACGGCTCTCGCCGCAGCGGGATCTGCATCTGCCAGCCCCCGGTTGCCACTGACAAACTGAGGAAGAACAACTGTGACCACATCTACGACGTTGCCTTCTTCGATGGGAAGCTGTATGCCCTCATTTCCGGGAAGCTCATCGTCCTTGAGATTGTTCAGAAGCACAGATGTCAGCCAAAGATCTCATCCATCAGATGCATATCTGACAACATCTGCAACCTAACCATTGCTGATCCATATGATGGGAGGTACTTCTGCCCCTCTTGGGAATACCTAGTTGAATCTGCCGGTAGGCTGCTGCTCGTGGTCCGGAGGGTTGGTGTCCTGCTCCCTCTGCCGGAGCGCGACGCACTGCAGCACGGGCGCACTCTCTCGTTCGAGGTGTTCGAGGTCGACCTGACCAGCAACTCCTGTCGCCAATGGAGGAGGCTCAGCTCCTTGGCAGGCCAGGCGCTCTTCATCGGCGCCTACTCCAAGTCCGTCCCTGCAGCGGAATGCGGTCTACCTCAGGAGGACTGCATCTACTTCACGTGCGACTACGCCAGAACTTGCCAGGGTCCTCCTCCGGATCCTCTCCGAGACTCCGGCGTGTTCAACATGAGGACTCGGATGGTCACGCCGCTGCTGCCGGAGACGACAGTGGTGCGGCGTGCTGCCCAGGGGTGTCCGACATGGTTTTTCCCTTCCGGAGCTGTGTGATCCGGATTCCATCCACCATGGCATGCTTTGTTGTTTCAGGATTCTCGTATGTGTGTACTTCTAGCTGGAAGCCTTACTTGGTCTGCTTAAGTTTATTTCGTTGCTTATGTTAGTCACCTTAATTAAGTTATGGGTCTGTTTTGTTTAGTTGTCTGTCGACACATTCTACCGGTTAAAATCTGTCAATTTTTGCACCAGTCATATGCTGACACGTAACCAAAATAAATCTGACAGATTTAGGCATATCATATCTGTCAAATTCTTAATAGAACAAACAACGATTAACGGGTGGCACGTGCAACCTGATCCGATAAGGATTATAAAAAACAAATTATACATCTTTTATTTCTCTTCAAAGGAACCAATTACATACAACCAAACAACCAAATACAGATTACAGCTTCTGCGTAAAAACTATTAAAAGCTACACAAATTACTAAAACAAAGATAACCCATATCATTCACAATAACGTTCAACTCAACTGGAGTAAGCATGCTCTTTAGTTGCTTAATTTTCTAGAATAACAAAGCAAAACAAAATGACTCCCACAATGTAGATAACTCAACTATAGGCATATACATGTTACTATTACAAAAACCATAAACAACAAAATAAAAAAAGTTACAAACGAAATACCTCTTCTTATAGAACTCAAAGACAGCTTCACCAAGCTCATAATCATGAATAACTTATCGCCATATCATCATCATAATAATCATAGCTATTCTCACTCCCTATCGATGTACAATCTCAAGAAGCCATCTAAAAATAATTTAAAGCAACAAAAAATATTAGTTATACGAACAATCAATAAAAACAAATCAAATGCATAGATAATAAAGAGGTCTATAAATATAAAGATATTGTAAAAAATAACAGATTATTACAAGCTAATATATTAGAGTTGAACCAATTATTCAGGTGTTCATTAGTACATAAAAAGCGACAATTTTTAAAAATAGAAAACACAAATGTGATGATGAAATACCTCACAAAAACATGATAGGAAAATTCAGAACCTACAAAGTTAGGAAAATTCAGATAGCAACCAACGTATAGGAATCAAATGATAAATTTTTGGTGCACCCGGCTGATAGCAAAATGACAGCAACAAAAATAAATTTGGTACGGTGCACATGATTAGCCAATTGAACTAACAGTAACCAAGGCACATGATTAGCACTAAAGGCCAAAACTATGCTAAACAAGTAAGCAAATTGTACATACTCTTGCAAGGATTGGATAGTAGGTACTGTACTAAAATTCGCCAAAACAAGTAGGTACTGTACTGAAATTCGCCAAAACAAAAGCAAGATTCAGACCCACAAAAGGCAAGTGAACAGAACAAAAGCAATATCAAAAGTGCTGCTACCGGCCACACATGCATAAAAGGAAATTAACTAATCAAGAGTCAAAAAATACGTAAGATGATTATCTCAATTTTCCTGCATGAGACAAATAGCCAATAGAAACAATCCATGCTAGAGAGATGAGCTGCAGCTTTATTCATATCGTCATTCAAAAGTACAGGAACACTAGCTGCCGAGAGAAGAAAAATTCACAATATACTCTGAATTAGTGAGAGAAGGCAAATTAATTTACACAATGAAGTTGTTGCTGCGCACAGCTTCTGCAGTTGGCTAGGACAAAACTATGATCTCAGAGTTGTGACACGCTCGAAGCTGCATGGAAGGAACAAAACAGCAAGCTGCAGAAATAAAAACCAACAAGCTGTTGAAATCTGATTTGGGAGCGGAATTGCAGGGGCACGCTCGGTTAATTGAAGTCTGGTTGCGGTCAAGGGGATCCTTGACGGGGCTGTGAGATAAATTGAGCTCAGTTAGAGAAGAGTAGAGGAGAGGGGAGACTCAAAGTAGACGTATGGATAGTAGCAAAAAGGATTGTAAAAATTATTTGAGATCTAAGTCAAAATCTACATACATTAAGAGATTTTTTTAGAATAACCTATCAAAAAAACAAATCAAAACTTGCGGCAGAAGGCACCGAAAGCACCTAATATTACTTAAGATAAAGTAAGAAGCTATATACTTTCAAAGTTTTTTTAGAGCATCTGATCTGAAAAACAGTTCAATATATATGATAAAAAAAACTATCAAGTTAAATCACATATATTCCCCTGATCTAGTGCAGCTCCAAATGACAAGAAGAAAATGTCAGAAAAAATCGAAGGGCAGCTCACAATGATGAACTCAAAAATTTGTCGATGTGCGCGCAATAGATAGCAAGGGCAGCTAGGCGCGGGGGAAGACAAACGGCAAACTCGAGCTGCAGATAGGGAGGGCAGTTGGAGCGGATAGGGTGAATGGTGACCACGAGAAGCCTGCATACAACACAAAAAAGAACCTGATGATCTAAAAATATAAACTATCACTTGATGCAAATATATTCATATTACAAAGCAGAATCACTTTGATGGGGGGTGGGGGCACCATAAGAATTGACATGCTATCACACATACAAAAGAGATTCAGAGGTACGGTAGCAAAAACATGTTTGTTTTTCGTAGCTCAAACATGAGAGTTTATACTGAAGAAGAATATCAGAATATAGACCGAAAAAAAAGAAAACCAGTTTTTAAGTACAGTGTTACCATATCTAAAGTGAACAGTTCGTTACAAAGCTTAATTATGAATAGGTAATAAGCTGAGATGAATAAACATTTAGTAGCAACCATCAAACAAATAGATATAGGATCAAGATACGAGATCCTGTAGAAACATTCAGAGCATGCACATCATAGTCCGAGAGCATAGTCACATCTGAATACTTAAGGGGCACGTTCAGAAATATTCAGAAGCTACTTACATTGGTAATTGGGTTGAAGAAACTTGGAGAAGCAGTACCAGAGGGCACGCCCCTGCAGCGAGCACTGCAGGACCCTGTCCCAGCCGCTATTTCTACTCAAGCACTGTCTCCAAATATGACACCTGCGCCAAACAACACACAAACACAATGAAACATCAAATCGCACCAACAATCGAATAGATCAAGTACCAACTAGTTTTATGGCTCGCACCAAAAATCAAATGGAAATCTAATAAAATCATAGAGAATGAACATGCAGATAGAGAGGGCGGATAGAGAGGGCAGACGGAGAGGGGAGGACGAACAGCGACCACGAGCAGCCTGTATTCATAAAAAAAAAAAAGAAGAACAGGTTACACAAATCAAAGCAGCGGAAAAGGGGACACGAATCAGTGAAAACAAATCCTCAGATGCTCCTGGACAAAAGGGGAGTGGAAAGGGAGCGCGCTGTCGCGAAAGTGGGCACTGGGCAGGGGAGGGCGAGGGGCTGGTACCGGGGGTGGAGGGGAAGCCGGAGAGACGCGCGCTGTCGTTCCTTCGCTTCCCAAAGATGGCTGCGTCGTTGCCGGCGACACAAGCAGCTGCTCCTTTCAGTTGATTGAGGTAGGAGGAAGGGGATGGCTCCGGAGGATTGGAGAAAGAGATAAAATATCATTGGGAAAAAAAAACAAGGAGACTGCGGGAATACAAAGAGCGCGGTTTTCAAAATATTCACCAGATTTGTGGATTCGGACGATGGCGGCGGCATCCGTTAACAAAACGAACCAGAATTTGACAGATTTTTGGAAGAAAATCTGTTGACAGATATTTAGCAAAAGTCTTAAGTTATTTTAGTATTTTATTGTCCATTCAGAACAAATTTCAACAGGCAAGTTCAGTTAGCTCTATATTAAGTTCAGATTTATCCCTTTTTTTTCGCAATGCTTCTCTTCTT
Organism: Panicum miliaceum; assembly: GCA_032594955.1. Lineage (NCBI taxonomy): Eukaryota > Viridiplantae > Streptophyta > Magnoliopsida > Poales > Poaceae > Panicum > Panicum miliaceum. The sequence goes on from CM064071.1 coordinate 2,085,309, forward strand.
CATGTAATAAGCTCGTCGACGATGGAGTTACAGCCATTTGTTTGACCTGAATGCTTGCATTCTCTCCTTTCAACTTTCATATCATCATGGTTGCTGTAACCGTATTTTGTGGTTCTCCTCCTACATTTCTATATGCATGATGCTATGATCTATTTCCCGGTGCTACAGTGAGATCACTAACCAGAATAGGTGGCTATTGAGTTTTAATCTGATCCTTTTCTGGTGGTATATATCGTCTGATTCTGACAGGTGTTATATGCCACAAAGTATATCTTCACTAGGGACATCTCCATCCATGGCGGAAACGCCGTTCGCTGGCACGGGCCACTGCTAGCTTGCGCGAGGGCGTATAGGCCCACTGCACGCTGCGACGGGCCACTACACTCAAAAGCCCTTCCATTCATGATGACTCCCGCGAACATGTGAGACGGCACGACGCGGCCTATAGATCGCTCGGTCTCGTCGTCTGGAGTCTGCTGGACTGCGGCAAGGGCGCCGTAGACGCCGGCTCCGCCCATCTCCGAGCCGGCGCGAGCGCACGGCCATCCACGGCAGTCCTATGCGCCATTCTCCCGATAGGCACTTGTATGCAATTGTTGTTTTGGGCTGGGCATCAAGCAATTTGCTGAGATTGTTGGATAGACACCATATGAACAAGCGCAAGATGAGGAAGATATTAAATGGTAAAATGGCTATTTGTGTCCCTCAACTATCACCTGAGTGTCAGATTCGTTCCTCAACTTTAAATTGGACCAATTTAATCCTCAAGCTTTTGTTTTTGGGTTAATCGTGTCCCTCATCCTAGGTGGCCGTCCATGTTGGCATGCCACATCATCTTAGGAGTGTTTTGCGTGAAATCATCAATACCAAAATATCCTATATACCTCTTGTTTGCATCCCCTCTCTCCTTCATCTATTGTTGAGGCCACCACTGATCCTTTATTTTCTCTGAAAACATGGTTTGCTCTCCAATTTACTCAATGTTAGGCTGATTGCAAGATGAGAGGGAATAAAGTGGATGGAATTTGAGTGATCTTGTAATAGGTGGAGGAGACATATATGATATTTATATATGACATTTGCTAGTGATGAGTCAGCGAAAAATATGTCTAGAATGATGTGGCATGCTAATATGGACAACCAACTAGGGAAACGGACGAGATTGATCCGAAACTAGAAGTTGGAGGACTAAATTAACCAAATTGAAAGTTGAGGGTTGAGGAACAAACTTGACCCTCAAACAATATTTGAGGCACGAATACGCCTATTTTGCCATATTAAATCACTAAGGCAGTGAGTGTACATAGGATCCTTCTAAATTGTTGTCATCCTCTGAAAACATTTGTGATTTGCGACACCAACATCTGCGCTTGTGGCTATTCCTCCTTAGAGCGACTCCAGCAGACCCTCTAAATAAACCTCTAAATAAGCCCTCATTTTAAATTTGGAGGGTGGAATAAAAAAACACACTCCAGCACACCCTCTACTAAAGCCTTCATTTTGGGGAGGTCTATAAATCTCTTCCCCCACCCTCTATTCCTGGAGGGTCTCTAGGGAGCCCCCTATCCACTGATAAATGGATCCCACCCTTTAGGTTGAAGAAGATGGTGAAATTTGGAGACCATTGCTGGAGTTGAGATTAAAAACTAGCCCTTAAAAAATAGGAGCCCTTACTAAAAAAGTAGAGGGTCTGATTTGAAAACTATCGCATATCGCCGGAGATGCTCTTAAACCCAAACCTTTCTATCTATGTTTTACTTAAGTAGTAGGCGACATGCCTGTCAACCGCAAGACGTATGCGATTTCGATAATCTCAAGATCAGCCGTTGTAAGTAGGCTCTACATTTCTTTCAAAAAAAAATAAGTAGGGTGTCCATGAGTGTGTTTTTAGGGGTGCACGTGCTACATTTCAAAATAATCATGTCATCAGTTGGCAGATAACAGCTGCTGTCACAAAGAAATGGCATTACGAACTTCATTTCATAGCCTACAGTACTAGGAACAGATGCATTAACGGTATAAAATGACGTGCATAATCAGGGCTCCCGTCGGTACAGCTTGGACGACGCCTTCAATTCCACGCCCAACCGCGAGCTACATCGACGTGGACGCGTCGTACCATGTAGTACTATGCTAATTCGCATATTATAAGTATCTTGACAGGCCAGTATGTCAGCCACGGATGCAGTGCAGACGAGCGTGAAGAGCTAGTAGCATGGCGTCCACGGCAGCGCCGCTGGCCCTGTTCCTGCTCGCGGCATCGGCGATGGGCGGCGGCGGCGGCGCCCAGGCGCAGCCGCTCGTGCCGGCGGTCATCTCCTTCGGCGACTCGACCGTCGACGTCGGCAACAACAACTACCTCCCCCGCGCGGTGTTCAAGGCCGACTACGCGCCGTACGGGCAGAGCTTCGCGCGCCACCAGCCCACCGGCCGGTTCTCCGACGGCAAGATCGTCACCGACATCACCGGTTGGTTTGCGATGCGCTGCCACACACATACACACATGCATGCTCCGGCCGGCGGCCGTGACGAACGCCTGACGATGACCGCGCGCGTGTGGTTGCAGCTGACACGCTGGGTTTCGAAAGCTACGCGCCGCCGTACCTCAGCCCGCAGGCGTCGGGGAAGAACCTGCTCATCGGCGCCAACTTCGCCTCGGCGGCGTCCAGCTACCACGACGACACGGCGGCCATGTATGTAAGTACCATAAGCTCAGCTCTCCATGTCAGCATGTTGCTACATATAGACTAAAAGGCTTTGGGTCAGTACAGCAACCATTTTTAGCAGCACAAGATTTTGCACGATGGGACTGTGACAACTGACAGCAGCAAGTACTTGTGCTACTACTTGTGCACACGTGCAGGACGCGATCACGCTGACCCAGCAGCTCGAGTACTACAAGGAGTACCAGTACAAGCTGGCCGCGGTGGTCGGGCGCGCCACGGCGCTCTCCATCCTCTCCGGCGCGCTGTACGTCGTCAGCACCGGCACCGGCGACTTCCTCCAGAACTACTACCACAACGCCTCCCTGTCCCGCCGCTACGACGTCGGCCGGTACTGCGACCTCCTCGTCAGCATCTTCTCCGGCTTCGCCGAGAAGTTGTATAAGCTGGGGGCGCGCCGGATTGGCGTCACGTCCATGCCGCCGCTGGGGTGCTTCCCGGCGTCCATCAGGCTGTATGGCGAGGGCCGCGACGCGTGCGTGGCCAGGCTCAACCGCGACGCCGAGACCTTCAACGGGAAGCTGAACGCCACCGTCGAGGAGCTCAAGGGGCGGCACGCTGACCTCAAGATCGCCGTCTTCGACATCTACACGCCCCTACGGAAGCTTGCCGAAGCGCCGGTGGAGCAAGGTACTCGTGCTGGATTCAGAGAAAAAAAAAGAAATAATTACGATGTGAAGATTCCCACGTGTGCTGGAACTTGATAACCATATACGATTGCGTGGTTGGACCTTATTCTTAGGCTTCGCCGATGTTAGGGGGACGTGCTGCCGGACTGGGACGGCGAAGACGAGGGTGTACCTCTGCAACCCGACGACGGCCGGCACGTGCCGGAACGCCAGCAGCTACGTCTTCTTCGACGGCGTCCACCCGTCGCAAGCGGCCAACGTCTTCATGGCGGAGTCCATGGTCGAAGCCGGCATCGAGCTGGTCACCTAGTAATGGCGTCAATAAACTAGAGCACTACACAGCAGCTGCAGGTGCTGCAGCGACAAGGCAGTAGGCCATATCCATGCATGTGTTGCTGCTTATCGGTTTCCTGTTCCGTCCGAGAAAACTACAGTATACTGTTAAATAGCCTGTGCGGTTGCACGGCCGGTCCGACCACTTTAGTAATATTGTTATACAACGTGTTTTCCTATATATAAATTTGTATGTGTTATAAAAAAGTATTGAGGCGTGGCCTCATGATCATGATTGTACTCCCTCCATTTTCTTTTTTTTATATAAAATACCTATTCCATTTCGTTAGGATGATGGTTTAACTAATAATTACTCAATTAGTATTTCATTAATGCGACACGAAACCATAATCATAAAGGATTGTCCTAACGAAACAAAATAAGCATTTGTAATTTCAAATGGAGGGAGTAGCTCACAAATGCAGGAGCTCTATCTTCCTAGCAATGTTATGGGGGCATTAATATTAATACATTATATGACCATGACATTTTAGGTATGCAAGAAACTAACAGCAAATAGACTGAAACTTCTCATCCAATAGCATACTATATTTACTAATAACATATGTATTTTCGTTTGCTTGCACTTTGAAGTTGAGTTTGTATAAGAGCCAAACAACACCAGCAGCCAACGACGAACTATTACCAACAAGCCATAAACTGACTAAGTGCAACAGCCTACAGGAGTACAGGTGTATATCAAATCCAGCAGTCAGATGAACGCTCATGACCCAAGGAAACACAATTCATTCGCTTGCATTGACTCAGGAAGGAAAAGATCATGTTACCTGCAGACCATCCCTGTTGCAGAATTGACAATTCTCCCAGAACCCGTACCAGAGCAATGAATGCTGCACCTGAAGACATTATGCCGTCCATACTTCAGTTCACATGTCAAGCAGGTTCCATTGTTCCTGGAGAGCAGTTAAAGATTTCTTAACACAAAGATGTATCACCGAGTGCAGCCAGAAGAAATGAAAACCTGGTAGACTGAAATACGCATTGAATGGAAGCTCAATCATGCGCCTACTTGATGTTTCTTCTTAACAGGGATCAGTCAACTTTGCAGTAAAAGGGCGTCTGAACTCTGAAGTAGCAGTAAGCCATGTGAATCTGAAACCGTGAAAATAGAAACCAACTCATCAGAAGTGGAGAATGCTAGCACATAAAATAAAATTAGCAGTTTAGCACGTGATAAACCTTAACAACTATAAAGAATAGCTAGCATTCATGACACTGAGCAAGTTGTTAATTATTAAATTGCTTGTCAGTTGAGGCCAACGGCCGACACACAATCAATGACTCAGACCACGGTGCAGCATCTGTGGAGATGTGAACAGTTACTGGGATCAGGGCAGAGAAGAAAAAAAAGGCATCAGGTCCACATTAAATGACATTAACCCGTAACTGCACAAAATTCAAGTTCTTTAACATAAAGTTCTAAGCTACCATATGCAACTTCAGGATAGCAAAGTCGAAGATGTAGTGAAGACATGGAACTCATAACTTGCCAGAACTATTTCTCCAGTCTGGCAAGGCACAACTAAAGAAACTGCATCAACTCAAATTTGTCTCAGCTGTTATGTTTGACTCAAATACATTAAGAGTCCTCCAGGATATTTTGGCTTATGTCCTCTCTGTGTGACGTTAGATGTCACTTTGAAGCATGTATGCAGGTATGGAAAATAAGCTATAGCTCAGAGAGAAAATAGGTAAAATAACTTGTTCCTCAAAAACAGTTTGATACTCTGGTTCATGTAAAAGCAGGTCAAAGCTTCCACATTGCAACAAGAAGTACCATTTGTAGTAAGCATGTCAAGAGAAGTTGGCCAAGTAAGAGCGATCCTTTGATACTGTAATCAGAAAGATAGCCGACAAGGTGCAGTGTACAAGCTCATGACGGTAAATTACTGTGGAAAGTTCCAGATTGGAGCCAGCAGCTACATATCCAAGAGAAAAGTTGATTTCACCACTTACTTGTCCGTGACATATTTCAATATTTGTATGTGTTATAGGTATTACTTTAAATTATCTATAACTGGCATATACTATTAAATTACATTATCTTGAACTGATCAGGAATTCAGGATTTATGGCACTCTTTTGATGGACAGGACTTACCATTCTGGAAGGAAATGATCATTAGCTGGAATGGATCCGGTGCAACTCAACAGTTCAGAGTATTGTGCTTCCTTCAACCATATTACCATTACCATCAGAATGGAGATTGACAACCAATTTAGACCCATTCAAATATTCAATAGATGCATAAAATCCATGGTCACTGCTACAAAGTAACATTAAACTTTTTATTCATTTTGAGGATAACATCGCCAAATATCTCACAGCCCTGCCCATTCTTATCCCAGTTCAACAACCTATTATGAAGATCGATTGCAAAATCTCTATCTTGATCTGCATCATCCAGAATCTCAACTAATAATGTAACACACTTGAGCAGGTATGGGCCTGTCTTGGTTTTGAGTTGATTAACAAAATGCTGATATCTATCTTCACAATCAAATATCAGTGAGGACATATCCTCAACAGCATCAAGCCAGCCAAAGATGAGATGTGCACCACTCAAAGCCCATCTTTGAGCAGTACCACTGCAGCTGCTCGAGAAACCATCATTACTAGCATGATCTTTTGTTTTCGTCTCCACTTCAGTTGACTTCAGAACCTGCCCAGTGCTTGCGTAGTGCAGAAGCATGTTGCAATTCTGCTCATTAACACAACTAGACGATACAAGCAATACTCCTAACGGAATCAACAGATGCAATAGATTATGGCATGAGGGATGGAAGTCTGATAGTTTTTCAGCTTGCACTTGAGGAAAGGCAGTTGTGCTACAAAATTTGACACAGCGATCATCAAATTCTTTAATCAGGGTGCTTACAGCGTTGGTTGGCACATGGAGTTTCTCTGAGTCCATGGCTGTGGGTATTCGCAATTTCCTCCTATGATTTACAGTAATATTTGGGTGCTTTTTGTTGTTCCTAGCCCAAGAATGTGATATTTCCAAAATATTGTTAGCTAGCATCTGGCACTGATCATCATTAGCAGGGCATAGGACCCAAGAAAGGTAAAAGGCTGCCCCCTGAGCAAGACTGACATCACTTAAAGAATCAGCAACTGTCTCTTTGGATAATGTTTCTGATAAATAATCTTGTGAGCCTTCTCGGTGGAAAAGTAAAGCACTTGCAAAATTGAACCAGAAAGGGAAATTTATAATCATGTACCTGCAGAGATACAGTTGCAGCAGGTGCAGTTAACTTCTGTCAGACAAAATCCAAAACATCTAGCTTTCTTGTGTATTTAAAAACACATACCAAGCAGAATTATATTTTACCGATCCCTTCACAGGTTGTAGTTGTGAGTTTTTTGGGGAAGAGCACCTGCTTCTTGTGTTGTCCAAATGAACCAACGCATTGATACAAGAAACTAGGTCCAAAAAGGCTTTACATGATAAGGGTCCAGTTAGTATCGCAAGCAAGTCACTATGTTGGCTTGGGAAGTAAGCATGTGAAAAGGGGAACTTGTGTCCCAATTCTATGGATATTCCCCATGACATTGGCTTGAGAAGAATGTCTAATGCTGAAGATACCAATGCACTGTGAAGTTCTAATACGGAACCCAAACCCCTGCACAAATAAAGGATGAGTAAACAGATTTTACAAGAACCGGCCCTTAAACAAAGAGCCCATAGTATAATTGATCCAGAAAGTATACAAAGCTGTATAAATGTAACATCCATAAGAGTGTTATCGGTAAAATATCATTTAGACATAAAGGAAGCAACACTACAGAAATTATTAAATATCAATCAATTTTATTTCTTTCAAATGTGTAGGGTTAAAATTAATTTGGGATCAACCTCTGCAAGAGATAGTTCGGTAGGGTTTACCATGACATCTGTTCCAAACCAATTTACTGAGATAAATTTTAACTCACAACCTGTTTGGTTTTGGTCCACTGCGTAACTTTGTCACGCCTAAGCTTAGTCATGCCAGGGTTTCTTAGATATCTGTTTGGTGGACATTGTGGCGAGCCAGAGTTTACCAGCAGTCATCTACTGCTCAGCAGTTTTATTATTTGTAAAAATAAAGTGCTTGTAGAAGCCAATGGACTGAGACACATCAAACTTAGTGTTAATGAGAGTATGGAGCATTTCATACAAATGTTTGGGGTGTGAACTTACGTTGCTAGAAACCAGAAGTGCAATAATGATCCCATCTCCATAAACATTGTTGGGGAGCAAACCAGGCAAATTATGATGATACGCCACTCCATCCGATTATGCAATTCCTTTCTGATGCAAAGTAAGGGCCTTCTAGTTACCTCCTGGAGCATCGCTGACAGATCATCCTTAATAATTGATGGATCAAGATGCCATAAAAACAACCTACCACAAACAAAAATACAAAATATGTGACTAAATCAGTATACTATGTAAAGAAATGCAAAGATTTTCTGAAGTCCATGCAGCAGCAGCAAGATGCACATAAGCATAATTAAGATGGTATTGCCTGTCAGTGTACTACAGATAAAAAAGAAGTAGAGAGGTATCCTCGCGAAAAAAACCACGGAAGTATTATCCAGTAAGCAAAAAACATAACTCCAAGCTTTCAAGAGCCCCTTCGCATTTTACAACGTACTCGTAAGTCGTTTTAGGATCTGGGGTTGGTCAAACTTTTAAAATTCTAACCATCAATATATAAAATTATGAAGATTGAGAACATAAAATTGCCCCTCATTACAAATACATTCACAATTTATAATTCTTTTTATCTGAAATAACATATTTTCATGGAAAGCAATAGTCACACATTGGACACCATGCCAATGTCCTAAATGACTTACATTTGGAATCAGAGGGAATATTTTCTTATTCCTACTACACACTTGCAGCAGAGGAATAATGTACGTATAATATAGCACAGGAAAGTACAACACCAACACATCTTTCCCCAGTGGCACACGATGATCCACAAGTAATAGCTGCTAGTATGCGGGCATACCTCAGTGGGATTGAGTTACCAGTAAGAGGGGCATGATTGGAAGGATGGTCTATTAACTCTGCAGCAACGTTTCCAACGTCGTATTCGCATTCTCCCTCTTCCTTATAATATGGTAATGGGAAAAGACTCTGGTAGTGAGGGGACAACACCGCCATTTTCACAACAGCATACAACAGATCATAAGAATGCCTTCCAGCTGCAGTAAAGAAGTAATAAGTGACAATATTAAGATAAGACAGACAATCAACCTACAGGGGATAACGTAGCATTTACAAGCTAATCTCTCAAATCTCAACTGCAAAATTGCTCACAATAAACACTAAGAATGTCGCATTATCTTTTAGTCGTTTGGTGACCACGACATTGATGGGCATTTCCTGTAACACCAAACAAGCCTAATTGCAACGCATCGGACGAGAACCCAGTAAAAAAAATCTCACCACCACAATCCCCCAATTTCTGCACAAGGGCTGCACACGACCGGAGCAGCTCGCGGCAATCCCCTGGCGAGACGGAGCACCCAACACAGAGCATCTCCTCACCAGCGCCCCCATCGGGCCGGACCACGCCGCACGAGACTGACGCGGAGAGCGCGGAGACGAGGGTGCGGACCAGGCAGTCGACGCGAGCCCTGTTCACCTGTACCCACACACACACACACTTCCATCAGCACGAGGGTTTAGCTAAAATGAACAGCGGGAACAATCGAGCTGGGAACACGACGAGGATGTCGCCTTGCCTCTAGCGGGTCGAAGCACATGAGGGAGAGCGCGGCGTCCAGAACCCTGGTTCCGGATGAGGCGCCGCCCCTGCCGCCGCTGGGGTTGAGGGTGGCGGCGAGGGAGGAGATGGAGGCCGAAAGGGCGTCCCCGTAGGAGGCATCGCCGCCGCCGGCGGGAGGCCGGGAGAGGCGCGCGGCGAGCTCGGCCAGCACCAGGGTGAGGTCTTCGAGGGGAGCCATTTTCGGGAAGCAAAGCGGCGGGAGGGAACGGTGGCCGCCGCGAGAACGGAAAAGGGAATCCAGCGTGCAGCGGTGCTGTGTGCGACTGAAATTGGTTAATGGGCTAAAACAAATCGGCAACCTGGATTGAGGCTCATGAGTCGGCCCAGTAAAATTCTGCGAGCAAGTTTCAAGGAGAAGAGTTGGAGCCATTGCTCTGCATTTTACTGGCAGTCTGCCAAGCATCGCTCTCAGTTTTGTGTTGTCTGCAACTCTGCATTTGATATTTGAACAGCACTGTCTCATCCATTAAAAAAGGGCCATGCCCAGTAAACAAGAGATACAGCCAGAGGCAGAGTTACATTAACAATATTCTACAATCTACAATTGGAGATACTTCAGTTGTACATATCCTGGGATCTGGATTCCTGATGTAAATAACTAGGATTTTACACTTGGAAACTGCAAAAGAGCTTCAGGATCCACCTGCATAGTGCAAACAGATCATAGTCGATGCATTGCCCTCACAATATGGCAGCAGAAATCAGGTTAGGCATACAGTGTGAGTAACAGGTAACTCATGACATTGAGCAAACAAAACTACTGCATGGGGGGTACCATAATTTGGGGAAAACTCAACACTGTCATTCTTATTCCCAAGATTAAAAAAAACATGGAGCATGAAAAACTGCTCCGGTAGTTTATTGGCTGCGGCCATCCTTTCTCTTCTAGACCTCTGGAGAAGCAATTTCATACTTCTCCACAAATCCATGATTTATATCATTTTGTTTCTGCCTTCGAAGTGTCTTTGCTTGTGTCTTTTCCGGATATGGCAGCTGATGCTGCCGCTGTCACAGCCGCAGCAGCTGCACCAATTTTGACACCTCCTGCAGCTTTCATCGCCCCACCGATCTTCGCAAATGCTGCTATCCCACCAACTAGAGCAGCACGTAGAGCTACCATTGGTCTTACCTCCATGGTATATTCCTGAAGCAATTTAAGCATACATCAGCAGTTTCGGAACAAGTTTAATGCAAGCATCACACTTCTCATAATGCATTCAATGTTAGTAAATTGTAAACATTTTTCCCCTCAGCTCAGTGATAACTTACAGGTAAAAGAATAGTAATGATCATACAACCTACAGTTTTTTCACTGGCATGGTGTTCCCTTTTAGCTAATCCCATCATTTCTCGACTCTAATGAAATTGTGTTTTTTAGCAGACAGCAGTTACTTTCTTATCATGTTTGTGGCCAGCTGAAGTAATAGATGACGAGATACGGGCTAGCCAGGGTACTGCTTAAGAAAGGGAAAAACAGTGAATGCTAAAGATGGTGTTTCTGTTCTACAGTAAGTAAACTGAGATAGAGCAGTGTAATGTGAAATACATTGGGGCACCTAACATACAAGAAGATGGAGAAAACTTAGGCCATGTTTGTTTCCGCTTATCTGGACCTCGCTTTTCTGAGACTCAAGATCCTGAGATAACCCAGCTGTCTAGATAAGCTGGGTGTTTGGCAATCCTGATTATTTTGAGTCGATTCTCTGGTAAAATGTCTGAAGTACCCCGGAGGCTGATGACATCTCATTTTTTTAACTTAATACGAGCAGAAGTCAAAAATTCTTAGGTTTTTTTAGTATCTTGACTACATAATTATATTACAATAATATCAAATATAAGTTAAGGTCACAAATATACCAAAAGATACACTACACAATCATCTAGTAGCTAAACATAAAATGACAAATCATCCACTACAGAAACATCCACTACAAGGTACTAATAGCATCAAAACTACACAATCATCCACTTACAGCTGCCAAAAGGGGAGCCAGGCGCACAGCAAGGAGAGGCAGCCGGCGTCAGGTAAACTGCAGGGGCGCCGGCGCGGCTCAGGAGGCAGGGGGAGGGCAGGACGGCGCGGATCCGGAGGCCGGCGACGTCACGGGAGGGAAGGTCACGGCGGATCTGGAGGCAAGCGGGAGAGAGCAGGGGCGACGGCGGGAGGGAGGTGCGGCGGCGGCGGCTGCAGCGGGAGAGGGCAGGGGCGGCGTCGGCTGCGGAGAAGTGGCGGCGCAGGGAGAGGGCAGGGGCGGAGCAGTGGCGGCGGCGCAGGGAGAGGAGGGCCGGAGCGCGCAGGGACAGGGCAGGAGGCGGCGTCGGCGGCGAGACAGGCAGGCGGCGCACGGAGAGGCCAGGGGCGGCGCAGGGAGAGGAGGAGGTCGAGGTCAGGGAGAGGAGGGCCGGAGCAGTGGCGGCGGCGCAGGGAGAGGGCAGGAGGCGGCGTCGGCGGCGAGAGACAGGGCGGCGCACGAAGATGGGCAGGGTCGGGATCGAGAGGGAGGAGAGGGCAAGGGAATAAAAACGGGCTCGCTTCAAATAAGCCACAAATGAGTAAAATACATAGTCAGTCTTTAAACTTTGGTATCATCCGGTCCCTAAATTTTTAAAATACACATTCATATTTTTAAACTTATTAATCACATCCAAATCATACTTGTTTAAATCATGCATGTTTAAGCTAAATCGAAAGCTATATAATTTATTCAAATAAAAAATTATATTCGTATAAAAATAATTTATATTAAAATTTATTTGTACAAATATATTTAAATACAAAAGATCTGTATAAAAAACTTGTAAAACAAAAAACTCATATCACCAAATTTGTAAAAAATAGAAAATAAAAAAGGAAAAATTTGAAAAAAAAAATATTGGAAAAGAAAATATCCAGCATAAAGTTTTAAAATAAAATGTTGGGCAAAATAGAAAATATAAGAGTTGATCAGAAAAAATAAAAAATAAAATTTGGACCACATGTAAGCTCCACGTAAGTTGAAACACTTTCACTTTATGACTTAAAAATGATAATTTGGACTCCACGTGATGCGATTAGTAAGTTTGAAAATCTGAATATGCATTTTGAAAGTTTGAGGATCGGGATGACACCTTCAGCCAAGTTCGAGAACCGCCGGTGTATTTTACTCAACGAGAAATAATCAAAATGTTTAGGTGGGATTTTGACTTTTTCCACACAGGACCTTAGTGGCAAGACCTGATGAGCATAAAGCCACAAGTTTGCAGTGCATCAAGCATTCATGCTGATTTACAAATACGGTACATCAAACCTAGGTAACTGGCCAAGAATTGCAAGGCTTGACATTCTTCATAGTTTGTCATACTGAGGACTATACTTGCCAACCAAGGGTGGAACCAAGGGTGGAACCAGTATAGAACATGCGTGTACACATGTACACCCAGTAACTGTTGCAAAAAGATCAAATTTAGTAGGCAAACCATGGCCAGATCCGAATACAAATACCATATGTTAGGGGTTTGGGTGTTTGATTTCGCGCAGCAGGATGGGAAAGGAGGGGAATAGGCAGGCATACCCTGTCGGATGTTCGTCACCGGCGAAGCGCTCGTCACTCGACGAACAATGGGCAGCGCAACTCGCCCTGTCGTCGCCGCTAGGAAAGCAAGACTGAGGCCGAGAGAAAGAACAGAAGTCGTGGGAAGGGAGGGTGATGCCGCACCAGCCGGACTCGAGCTGCAGCTGGGCAGGGGAGCGTGGACGGCGGCGCACGGAGCGACCGCGTGGAGAGCGGCAGTGAAAGTGGATTTGGCTCCTTAAGTGAATTTTGGTGTCGATGACATATAAAATTAAGGAGCTAATAAATTTATCGAGTTATGGACACACTAAAATTCAATGAAATAAAAAAGAGCAAGAAAAGATGTCAAATTTGCTTAAATGACGGTGTTGGGATCAAAAGAATATATCTTTATTTATTTTATATTTTGAATTTGAGTATAGGAAACACCGTACTATTAAGAGGGATGCGAGGAGATGATTTGAAGATGTCAACGTGCTTAATTGAGATGATAACCATCAATGAGAGACACAAAACACACACTTGCACATTTGTATTCCTGCAGTTTCTGCAATTGTCGGAAGTTCCGGCAGGGTGTCGGAAGTAACTTGATTCTTCCGACAAGGGGTCCTCGGCCAGCTGGTTTTAAAATGGTCGGAAGTTCCGTCATGTGTCGGAAGTTCCGACAATCACTTAGTTAGTGCACTAACGGCTAGTTTTTGGGGCTCGGTATTTATACCCCCTCAGCTCCTCCTTCACTGGCTGCTGACCTAACCCGAGACAAACACCTCCAAGAGCATTTACTAGTCCTTCTCAATCCCTCCTGGAGCTAATCTTTTAGTTGATTTGAGCTAGGGCTTGGGTGAGAGCAAGATTGAGGTGTGAGACTCAACCATTTAACCATTTAAGTGAGAGGGCAGCCAAGTTCATCTCAAGAGCACTTGAAGCATCTTCATCCTTCGATTCGCGTTTGTTACTCTTGAAGCTTGCTACTAGGTGGTTTGGTATCGTCCGTGGAGCGTCCTCTCGTGTGTGCGCGCCCCGGGAAGTTTGTATTATCCTATCCTTTGTGGATTTCATAGTAAGTGACTCAATCCTCCTTTGTGGTTGATTGAGTGCGGCAAAGGGTTAGTGGAAGACCTGGCTCTTTGTGAGCTCCTCAACGGAGACGTAGCTTCCTTAGTGGAAGTGAACTTAGGGAACAAATCTCTTGTGTCTTGTGCTTATTGCATTTATTTAGTTCTCGTTGACCTATAATTTGTTTTGTGCTGATCTACGTATTTGAGTTGTTGTGCTTGCAAAGATCACCTGCAGAAGTCTCCTAGTATCATTGTGCAACTTTTGATTCAACCAGGTTCTGCATTTTCAAGTTTAATTTTGAATTTCATATAAGAACTTTAGTTTTGTCGGAAGTTCCGACATATTTAATTGCTGCGAAGAATTTTTCAAATTTTTCAGTTACACCTATTCACCCCCCCTTTAGGCATCACCAAGATCCTTTCAGGCACACGCTGGGGGAGCGAAGGAAGGAGATGGGTCGCAGTGCCGACGGAGCAGGCCTTGTTGCCGTGTGGGCGTGTTGCCCGTAAAAGGAGAAGGCATTGCTGCTCCATCGTCGGCTTCCTGCCAGATGGTGGGGCCGTGAGCTGGTAGGGCCGCCCGGCTGAGAGGAACTCATGCCGACAGAGGTTCGCCCAGCGCATCACCCGTCGGACCGTCATCGTCAGATGGGTGGAGGCGCTGGCACGCCGGCACGCCGGATCTTGCGACGAGGAGAGGAGGAGAGGGGACACCGCCGCCGCCGATAAGAGAGATGAGAAGACTTGCGGCTAGGGTATGGAAGGATGGGGTGGGAATTTCAAGATGAATGAATCGGAGAGGGTGAGAATCATTTATATATAGTATGTGCTATTAGGTCTAATAGATCTAGTTTGGTTATTCGGTTCCCTGACCCCAAGAATTGAGAAAACCAAGGTTAATTCGGTTTCAGATCTAGGAACCAAATTTAAGACAAAAATATCGATTTCGGTCTGGGTTACTTCGGTTCGGTTTACGTTTACGGTTAATTATACCTACCTCTAGTCGCAGGAGGAAGAAAATTACAACAGATGTCGTCGCACGGGCCGAGCAGGTTCGACCAATTTCGTGGGAGAGAGAGGAGCAAGACTCTATAATCTAAAATAAATTAATATTTCCACGTAACAAATTTAACAACTTTAAAAATCAGACTAACATTCAAAAATAACATAATCAACATTTTTCAAAACATATATCAATATTTTGTAAAAAGTAGTACGGTCAATATTTCCTATAGCTACATATGAGTATAATAGATTCCACATTTTCCAAAGCAAAGATCAACATTTATGAGATGCTAGTTTTTATGAGATGTTGTAGGACCACCGTGGCAAGCACTAGCAGCACGCGGTGGAGATAGACGATATCAATAGACCACAATGATTTACGCGGTGGGGATGAGGGCTCGCAACGAGCACGGGAAGCCACGGTGGAACGTTGTGCACAGGGCGCGCAACAAGCACGGGAAGCCACAGTGGGATGTTGTGCACGGGGCATCAATCACGGACGGTGCACGACGTAGGTGGCGCCAATGGATGGCAATAAGGGTGGAGCGTGCAACATCCAAATCTGATAGAAATATTTAATCTTTTATTTTTCTTAAGTATTACCTTAACATAATATGCCGGTTTTCACCTCTAAACTTTTTACCATGTAAAGAATACTTTTAGGATATTATTGAAATCAAATAGATATATACTTCTTTTAAGATAATATAAAAATAATATAAAGATTTTTTTCTTTTAATGATGGTTCTAGATAAATATTTTTTTAACAAAAATATCACCGTTGCTACTTAATAAAGAAAGTGAACATTTTCTAAGTATGGTGTTATAAAATTACTAATTATCTTTGCAATTTGTCTAGCGCAGCTACGGTGTAATGGATTAAATTTTCGACAAAAAACAACTAACCAACGACTTCCTTATCACTAAAGTTTAGGAATTGCCATGTGAAAGTACATCTAGGCCCCTAGTAGATTTTGGTGAATTGAATGACACCACGATTAAAAAACTAATGATCTTGTTGAGTATATGAGCAGGAATTGATTGTTATATCAATAGAATATTTGTGATGAGATATATTGAAAGTAAAGATAAAAGGCTATATAACAAGCCTTGTGACTAGGCCATGATTAAATTATTGATATTGTCAAGCAATAAACATTACATAGATTGAGTGATGTGTTTGATGACAACTATTCATTCTCGTATCTAAATGAAGCTTGTTAACAAAGTCTTAGCACTAGAAGGGAATATTTATGAAGAAATGGACAATCTATTAATAAAAGAATATGAGTTGCAAAGAATTGTAAAGAATGAATTTCATTGATGATTTAATTGGGATACAGACTTTTATGGAGCTCTATGTGATGCAAGGATGAAGAGTTGGAATTTGGCATAGTATTTAAAGGGACTAAGCCTGGAGAAGGGCAATTGGTTTGTGCCGAGGAGCCAACGCTAGGGTGAAGAAATTTTCTTTGGATTTAACTTGAAGAATCTTGATCATATATGGTGTTCATATTAGCAAAGTATCTATCTTTCATGAATCACATTGTGAAGATGGTGATTTCAACTTAGAAATGGGTTTCATTCATAGATGAAGGTTCAAGTCACTAGCTCAAGAAAGATGTGCTCAAAATAAAGAAATAAAGTTGATTGCACCCTTCAGATTGTGAATGATCACGGCACAATATGATACATATTTGAGAAGCCCAAGTGGTTTGAAAAGTAATCTATCTTTGATCTTGAGTATAGGTATGCCGTACTATCAATAGGGATATATTATATTGTGTTTTGGTTAAGTCTCAGTGCTTAAGTAATCCAAGTGAGTTGAGAGAGACACAAAAGCCTCAAGTGCACGCTGGTTAGAACTAACAAGGACAACCCAGAAGTTCCGGGTCTTGCATACGTGGCACTAACGGCTAGTTGGTTTGAAAAAATCCGGAATTTCCGGGTATAGGAATCCGGAAGTTCCGGGTTCTAGCTGTCACGTAACGGCTAGTTTCTTTGGACCCAACTATTTATACACTTGAGCCTCCCCCTTGGTGGGTCGTTGTTCCAATCATTATTCTGCTGCTTGCTGGTCGTCCTAAGAAAACTTGGTAGCCTTGTTGAGCTCTCCCCAACCTCTCTTTATGAGATTGTGTGATTCTTAAAATATCCTTGAGTTGGATTTGAGAGAGTGATGCTTGAGAGCACTAGAGAACAACAAACCTCGAGCATTTGAGTTTGCGTGAAATCTTGTATTTCGCATTTGTTACTCTTGGAGGCCTTGCCTCCTAGACGGTTAGAGGTTGCCCGGCGAGCTCTCAATCGTGTGGTGAGCCGCAGGAAGTTTGTGCAGGTCGTGCATCACCTCCGCAAGGGAAGAAGCAAGCTTAGTGAATTGGGGAAGTGGTTGGAAGAAGAACCGACTCGGTGGAAGTGAGGTGGAATAGACTCACATCCTAGAGTTCCTTAACGGAGAGTAGGATTCACTGTGCTTTAGTCGCAACTTTGATAGCAGGCAGTGAATCCGAACTTTGGTAAAATAAATCTTTGTGTTCCCCACCTTTTTGCTTCTCATTGCACTCTTTGTGGTATTTGTGAAATTGGTTGATCTACTTGGTTGGTAGTGTTTCTGTGTGCAGGAACTGTGTGGACCTGCTCCAGAAACTTCACTAAGCATACTCTGCATTTGAGGTTTGAACTTACTCGCTCTAAATTTATTGTGTTCACTCTGCTCTGTATGAACCTAGAAGTTCCGGTTTGTTAAACCTGGATGTTCCGAGTTCATCTACTGCCCTGCTCAAATTCGGAAGTTCCGAATTCACAAACCCGGAAGTTCCGGATTTGGCAACGGTGAATTTTATCCGCTGCTTTGGAGTGAGTGAAAATTTGTACGTACGCCTATTCAGCCCCCTCTAGGCGATATCACGGTCCTTTCACCATGACATCTTCCAAAATATGTGATGAACCGTGGAACATATATTTTAGTCAAAAGATTAAAAAAGTATTTAAATAAAAACAATCTGCAAAACATACGAAGATTATGTTCCTCTATAAATTTAGGATTGTTAGTTTCAAAATAGTTAGTTTTCATTTGAAAATAAAATATACACTTACTTAACAATTATGTAATAGAATAATATATATTTAGAAATAAAATTAAGAATATATGTATACCTATTTATATAATGCTACGTCCGTCAACCTACTTAACGCTCACAGTCACATGTTCCCCCAACGTTTTGTTTCTAGATGACCAGGGCAAGGCAACCTAAGCATATCCACCAAATGACCAATATGAGACAACACAATCCTGGCTCAGGGTACAAAAGTGCAAGCTGATCTGCCTCAAGGCACCAATCAGCTTCACTTGAACAGCCAAACTAGTTTCAACTGATTTAAGAAACAAGTACATGAGCATGTTTGCTTCATGACTATTGCAGCCAAACCTAACCTAAGGCCCAAAACTCAAACTCGAGCAAACACTACAGGTAAAACATATTCCACCTCGAGATCCAAGCTAGCGCTACGCCTAGGGGCAAATTGGATTCCCCGGTGGGGCCAAATTGGACAGCGTGGGCTAAAGTTGGGAATTGGATTTCGGCTGAAATCCTAATCAGCACTTATCGCGATACGGATTAGAGGAGCCAGGAAACGAGATTTGGGTTTAAGGGCGTAGCAGATACCGCATAATAGAACGGGCAGAAGCAGTACATCCCAGCAAGGAAGGAAGGGGATACTCACCGGCGGAAGGAGAGGAAACCTGCAGGCGCGTTCGGCCGCGGCGGGCGGATAGCAGCGCTCGGCTGACGGTGGTGGTGGCCTGGTGTAAGACCTTGAGACAGAGGCGTCGAATGGTTCCACCGTAGCGTAACAGGGGAAGAGGAAGGGATTTGGAGAAGGGCTAATTAGTAATTTGCATATATTTGAGGTATTTCGGGTTATATATTCATATGTGACACCTAGAACCATTAAATTTGAGCATCTATCCCATGAAAACATTTCTATTGCATTTATGCCACCATTCGAATCTGAAATTCAACTCTCCAAAGACAAAATTGAGCCAATCTAGAGTAAACATTTTGGCCAACATGATATAAACCCCAAGATATTTGTGATCCACATGACAATGTGGACCAAACACTCAACTATTCGCAATTTTGTCATGTGGCAAAAATTATGATGGTGCAAAGTAGATTTTTTTTATATATTTTAGTTTCTAGTAATTCTTATAGCACATTAAAACTCATCTCGTCTAACAGATGTAGCATGAAAAAATTATAAAGAATTTTTTAGGATACTTGTGAATCATAAGTAGCATCTAATCATGCACTTTGCTCCCCAGGTCACCCTCGCTCGGGTGCTTCCTGAAGCATATAACATAGAGCTAGTACACTAAAGAGTATTATTCAATAATGAGGAATGTAAGGAGGTGTGTACCTAACGAGAAGGCATATAGTAACTCCTCAAGATTCACAAAATCAAATAGCTTGAATGTGGTTTTGAAAGCCGAATGTCCATATAATGGATAGATTATTAATGGTTGCCATAGCTTTAGATAATTTTTCGAATGTAATTAAACATGTTGTGTGTGAGATATCGTGTTGAGTAAAAGAACTTTTAAGATAAATCTGGAAACCTAGAGAACTCAATCACACTTTTATCTTTTGTTTGAGCAATTTTAGAGAAATCTAGAGTTAAACATATTTTCTTTCTTTTTGAAAAAAAACTCCAAAAGCACGGCGCGGCATTTCCAAATGCTCTGTCTCTTCATGTGGAGGGGGACATTGGTAGTTTCACACACATCGAAGGGCCTGAATGCAAAACACACGCGCCTCTTCCTCAAGGAGCCTCTCACCCTTCTTATACCCGGGAGACTAGGGTTTTAGTTGCATCCCTTCTCTCTCTCTCCTCTCGCCGCCCAGCTCCGCGCCCCTCTCTCCGGCGGCGCCGCGGCGGCCGAATCGAGCGCGATCCGAGCCTCACCGAAGAACCGGCGATGGGCGGCGAGAAGGATACCATCGACCTCTCCGACCTCAACGCCGCCCTCCCCGCCGCCGCCGCAGGTAACCTCCGCTCCGCCGACACCGAATCGCATCCGCTAGCCCTTGGGTTAACCCCTAATCGATCCGTGTCTCTTGTGGTTTGCCTTCAGCTCTCAGCGCCGAGGACCGCGCCGGCCTCGTCAATGCCTTAAAGGTACGTCGATTTGGGCGATTGGGCGCATGTAATTGCCGCTCGATTCTGTTGGGTTGTGATGGTTTATGTAATTTCCATCCCGTTTAGTCCGATGTATTTTATCCCCTTCCCTTCATCTGTGATCTGATTTGGTTTCAGGACAAGCTGCAGAGCTTGGCAGGTCAGCACGCCGATGTGCTAGAGACACTCTCGCCCAACGTTAGGAAGCGCGTCGAGTTTTTGAGAGAAATCCAGGTAAATTTGAGACTGTTCCCTAATCCCTTTCTCTATTTTCATACAAATCTGGTACCAACTTTTTCACGACGTCACTAGGAATGCAGTGTTATATTTTTTAAGTTTTAGCTTATTTCCGTTGCATTGCCTTTTTAGGATGCGTTGATGAAATGGTTTACATGCTCAGCTGATTTTTAGTCAATTACCTTAGTTATAATTGTAGCTGAGAGTAATCAGAGTGTTGTCCCTGTGCTATGAAGGGCAACAGCAATTTGTTGATTCGTTGGATTGATCAGTCTTGTCTTTTGTTGACCATGTATAGAACTCAGAAAATGATTTCTTTAGTGGAATGTTTCATTTGAATCAATTAAGAGAGATCCAAATTGTCTCTGGTGTATGTGGCTACTGTTGACTGTTAATACATCTCACACTCTTTCGTTTTTGTTGCTATAGAAATATTCTATTTGCTTTTGGATTTACCATGATGTTTTCTTTGATAAGATGTGTTCTCTCTTGGCAGAATTTGTGTACTTGAATAAGAAACCTCTCTAACATATAGTTTTGGCCATTTGTATTTTCCTTGTGTTTTGATCTGTCAAATATATGTATGAATAAGTGATGTTGTAGATTCCATCAAGTTGCTGTACCAAATAATGGAAATGGAAATAGTCAGACTTGTCCTCCCTAGGAAGCTGCACTCCCTTCATATTTTCATTTTCCCTTTAGATTAGTATTTGCACTGAATTTGTGATGATTCATTTGATGATTCTTCCATTGTCTTCTGTGATGTCCTATCTCAGATCTTTATTCATGGTGACTGCTAGGACGGTTCTATTACATAATTGAAGAACCAGCTTGTTCAAAGTAACGATGTAGTTTATAAATCTTCCATTTTTCATTTTTCTTGATGAGTCGCAAGCTTTTCATTGCACTAACTTTTTATCTGCCTTTTTTTTATCAATTAATGGGGGCAGCCAAATTAACTGGATTACAGGGTACTAGCTGAAGCAGTTAACTAATTTTTCCTCACTAATGACACAGGGCCAACATGATGAGATTGAGGCAAAGTTTTTTGAAGAACGAGCTGCACTTGAAGCTAAGTACCAGAAGCTGTATGAACCTTTGTACACAAAGGTATAGTTTTTCTTTATGTTTGTATGCCTGTATTGTTTCACAATAATTTGTTAAAAGATCTAGAGTGTTCTTGTTTGCGCAAATTGCTGGACTTATCTGTTTTGCGTTCTTTCAGAGGTATGAAATTGTAAATGGAGTAGTGGAGGTAGATGGCGTCAGTGATGAACCGACCAGCGATAATGCTGCTGAGGGAAAAGAATCAGATGGTATGAGACTGAACTTTAACTCCTGCATAAGTTCCCATTCTGGATATCTGATTTATATTTGCACCATTTATCAGCTAAAGGAGTTCCAGATTTTTGGCTTACTGCTATGAAAACGAATGAAGTCTTATCTGAGGAGGTAGTATTGTGCCTTCCTTCTTCCTGTGTGTTTTTTAGATACGCTGCTGTATTGTTGACTTGATTTCTGCTTTTTAGATACAAGAGCGTGATGAACCTGCATTGAAATATATAAAAGATATCAAGTGGTCTAGAATTGAGGATCCTAAGGGTTTCAAGCTGGAGTTCTTCTTTGATACAAATCCGTTCTTCAAGAACTCCATCCTATCAAAGACCTACCACATGGTTGATGAAGATGATCCGATTCTGGAGAAAGCAATTGGGTCGGTACTCTGATGTTCTGTATATTTTTTTCATCTTGTGCTCTATTGCTTTGTTCTTTATTTTTGTCAACCTGTGTGTGCTTGCCTTATTAAACACACATTATTGACTGCAGAACTGAAATTGAGTGGTATCCTGGGAAAAATCTTACACAGAAGATTCTAAAAAAGAAACCGAAGAAAGGTTCAAAGAATGCAAAGCCTATTACTAAAACTGAAGTGTGTGAGAGTTTCTTCAACTTTTTCAACCCCCCACAGGTCCCTGATGATGAAGAAGACATTGATGAAGAAACTGTACGTGTCATTTAACTTTTTTGAGTTATCACACTTTCTATTCTCTGTAATAACTAGATTCAATTTTCTCTGTAGGCTGATGAGCTGCAGGGTCAAATGGAGCATGATTATGACATTGGGTAAGTGCACCCTGAATCCATTGCACCTGCTAATGGTATTCCTGTGTCTTGTGTCTTGTGGCTCATTTCCTTGTATTACTGAAACTGGCTTTCAGGACCACCATAAGGGATAAGATCATCCCTCATGCTGTTTCTTGGTTTACTGGTGAGGCTGTGCAAGCTGATGATTTTGAGGACATGGGTGACGATGATGAGGATGACGATGAGGACGAGGATGATGAAGAAGATGAAGAGGAGGAAGAAGATGAGGATGATGAGGATGAGGAAGAAGAAAGCAAGCCAGCAATGAAGGTAAGCTTTTATCAGGGCGGCAATCTGTTAAAATATGGAAATTCAGCCTTGGTCCCTTGCTAATACATTTCCTTTCTAATTGTTTGAGCAGTCAGGCTCGGGCCGCAAACAAAAGGTACAAGCTCTGAAATTCCACACATAACCGACGTCTCCTGATACTTGTTTTTTCCTAGTTTCCTGGTAGCACTCAATGCGCATGTCTAACACATTGCAGGTAACACAGAAGGTGCCACAGGGAAACGCTGATCAACCAGCAGAGTGCAAGCAGCAGTAAACTGCCCCCATTATCCATGTGTTTCCATTGGTGCTTGGTTGATGCAGTATTTTCCATTGAACTGCCCAGGAGCTTTTTCGGTTGTTTCTGTGAGCGGGTTAGATGTTATTAGGTGGTGAGGCTGTTGTCTGGAGCACCTAGTGCTGTGTTGGTGGATGGTCAGTGGTTTGAAACTTCTCTGTTAGCGTCTTATGTTTCGGTTGTATGCAATCGGATGGTATTATATGATTGTGTAATTATCTTCGCACTCTGCCTATAAGGGTGTCTCGAGAGTTTGCCATGGCTGATTGTCGAGTATCGATTCTTCTTTGGTCGCCTAAGCTATCATATACAACTGTACTGAAGTAAAAAGTGTAACCTGCGAGATCAGAAGTCCGAATTCTAAAGTATATGGGCAAGAAGCTGTCCGTCTGTTGCAGTATCCTCCCCTGACGCTCCTGACTGCTGATTCTGAAATGTTCATCAAAACTGAGAAGCCTTTCTTTTTAACCACAGCAAAAGCGCCAAATGATGAGACCGCCGCGAACCATCGCCGGTGCCGAGCTAGTTCTGCAATCACTGCTGCCGTCAAGAAGGCCTCGGGGTGAGCACCGCGCCCGCCAGCTCGTCCTCGTCTGGTGCCGCTGGTAGAAGCAGGAGGAGATAGCAGCCACTGCCCCCTCGTCTCGCCGCCCAGGTGCTCCCGGACCACGCGATCGCACAGCCGCGGCGGCGCGCGCGACGGTCGGAACGCAGCGACCAAGAACTGTCGTGGCCGGTGATTGCAATGAAATTCCGGCCAGCATCCAACGAGACACTTTAAGGCTTCAACGAGGGCGCTACCTCTCAGGTGACGTGACGGCGGCCAGGGCCGTCAGGCATTTCTTCCAGAACATCCTACGAACAGCTTCCCTCCGCGGCTCCGCCGTCATTATGCCTGACGACACAAGATGCCACTGAGTAGCCAGCATCCATATACAAATCCGTACGCATATTGTTTTGGAAGGGTATGGATTACCCATTTATTTGTGGTTATGGATAGGGTAATAGAAGGTCGCTTTATCCTTTACCCGTTATATTGGATAAAATTAAAATTAATAAACGGAAGTTAGCTCTCCGCATGTAGACTAGCGCGGCCTCTTCTCTTGATCCTCCGTCGATCTTATCTTCTGACTCCTCTCTCTCTCCTCAAGAACATCTCTCTCCTCACAGTTTGATTCCCTTCTCTCTAGTGTTCCCTCTATCAGCAGCAGCAGATCGACATGATTCCTCCCTCACCTCCGACTGATCCAAGAGTTTCCTGCAGGTAGAACCCTTCCTCTCTTTGTATCTCGAATTCCCCCTCCATCATCTCGATCTGAACTCTATGCCGACCAGGAATCAACACACAGCAAGGTCAATCGCCTTGGGCTTAAGCAAGCAACATCCATCATCGTCCTTGTCGAAGTTTTTACCAAGGGAATGCCAGACCATCTTGAAGCATCACGAAGCACGAGCTCGCTGGGCAGCCGCCGCTCCATTGGCGTCGTAGAACATGGAGGCCGAGCGCGGCGGCCTTTAGCGCGCAACGCCGCGAGCACCTCGCGGGTGCCCCGACGACCAGCATTTAGTTCACCGCCCTCTGCGTACAGATCACGAAGGGGAGTTTGATCCTCCGATTAACAAACATACTTGAAATGGGTAGAACGATAGTGAGCTGCTAAACAAACTCCTTGGCGGCGGCCACTGCCGCCGGCTAGGTTATCAGCGTGAACTCTCTTACCCATTAGGTTATCCGTACCCATTGGGTATTATCCTCTTTGTTTGGACAACAGGTAATTGGGGATGGATAATTAGCAGATATGGGTATGGGTAAACCGTGAGCTACCCAACGGCATCGCGCCCCCCTCCCCGACCGGAGGGCCTCCGATGAAGTTCCCGGTCGACGAGAACGGTGGCAGTGACAGGCAAAGGTTACAATGCCCTGGTGCTGCTGTCCAACAGGACTGTCAGTACCCGCCTTCATTCCGGCTTCAAAGAGGAGATCAGTAGCTCCTCGGTTTCACCAAACGGCGGCACGGCGTCCGGACACCAGCGGCGGGCTGGCTTCCACAAACACCTCAACACGGCCGGCGCGGCGCTAGGCTGTCACGAGTATAGTTTTCCATCCGACCCAAGGTCCACGGGCCGGCCCATGGCAAGGCATTTTGGCTCGGCACGGGTCCGGCACGGGCGTCGTGCTATGCCTGGGTTGACATCTCATCACGTGGGCCGGCCCGACACGATTAGCTATCGGTCTGAAATACTAACCCACCACACAAATTTCTACATTCAGCCCATATATAGATACTTATTTTTCTTTTAAACCCTAGCTCTCAGTCTCTCATCCTCTCCCAGTCCACCTCCAGGCTGCCGGCCGCCGCTCCTCCCTTTTCCGGTGGCGACACGGCTGGCACCAGCCCTCCTCCCTTCCCCCGCATGGCGGCGAGGCTGGCAGTCGGCCCTCCTCCCTTCCCCGACAGGGGCGCAGCCGGCGCCAACCCTCCTCCCTTCCCCGCGCGGTGACGAGGCCTGCGGCAGGTCCTCCTCCCTTCGCGCACGGTGGCACAACTGGCGCATGGCCGCTTTCCCTCCCCGCATGGCGACGCAGCAGCGCCCGCCCTCCTTCCACCCCCGCGCGATGGTGAGGCCGGCATCGGTCCACCTCCCTTCCCCACGTGGCGGCATGACGAGCCGCTTCCCTTCCTCGCGCAGCGGCGTGGCGGCACCCGACCGACTCCCCCTCCCTGCACGGCGGTACCGAAGCGGCGGCGCGGCGGTACAGAAGCGGCGGCGCGGCCGATGGACCTGTGTGGGCTAAACGGGCCGACGGGCCAGCACGACACGGCTAGGGTGCACACGTGCCGTGCCTAGGCCGGCATCTCAACCCGTGGGCAGGCACAGCACGACCCGTTTAGCAATCGTGCCTTAACGGGTCTGTGCCGGGCCGCGCGTTTGGCCATCTATACTGACGAGCATGTTGGCCTCGTCTTGGGCCATTACGAGCGAAAGCTGGAGGTACCAGCAGCACCACCACCTCGCCGTGTCGACAACCTTCCTCCAGTCTCAAGCAGCTCGCGCGAGGACGCCGAGGCATGTCGTTCTCCACTGTGCCACCCCAGGACGGCCTTCAGCGCCCGGAAACGCGCGCGAACCGCTGACATGTCCATTCACCGCCGGCATTGCTCCGGAATCACTCGATTCCACCGCCGCCGGTGGCTCCGCGCCGTCCTCATCTCCAGCATAGGTGACAATACACCCTCAATTCGTAAAATAACCATCACCTTTCCTCTAAAATGGAGGCGGCGGTGGAGGGCGGGAATGCTTGCCTGCGCTTCTTCCACCTAGGGCGGAGGGCGGGAAGGGGAAGGGCGGCGGCGGCCGGCGGGAGCAGCGACTGCAATGGGGCCAGGCCAGTTCATTCCAGGGGCCTTTATCCAATCAGGGGGCATTTTGTAAATTGTAGGGTTATTTGTGCAAATATTCGGATCGCGATTATGAATCGCGATCTAAGGGTTATTTGTAAATTGTAGGGGTTGTTATGAAAATAATTGGATCGAACTAGGAATCTTTTTGTAAATATCTGGGGTATCGTGGGGAAAGTCCGAACTAGGCTAGGCGAGGTCGCGTCGCCGCCGGCGGTCTCTCCTCTCCCCACCGCTGGCTTCGGCACCATCGAGCCACCAAGCCGCGCGCCCACGACACCCCGCAGGACTGACAGCCGGCGACGCCGCAAGCCGCTCGCCCCGGCCGCGCGCGCCGCCGACACGGTACGCCACTGCGAGTCTTCGAGCGCCGCGCCATCTGTCCATCTCGCAGCATCTCCCATGCCATTCAGCTACACACCAAATCTCTTTTCTGAAAACTTCACTGCACACACTGGAACACGGTAATCTGAAACTCTGGATTGGGTACTTCCGTACTTGGACGCCATCTGATTAAGTTGCTGTGTTGGGATCATGTTCCGTCATGCTGACTATTACAGGTGAGGGTTTTGCCATCTCGTCACACAGCGGTGAAGTAGAATTATTGACTGCTGCACGGCTGAAGGTTTCAGGCGAACTCTGCCGATGGCGACGGAGTTTCAGGTTCCAATTAGTGTAACATGACTCCAGCTGAGACTGATTGTTCATTTTCCTGCCTGAATTCTGGGTTCCAATGTTGATTGATCAGGCATGCTCTGTCTGATGCATCCTGCATCTGCCTGAACTCTGACAGGAACCAACGCCTGAACTCGTCTCCAGTGTTTTTTTAAGAAATAAATGAGGACTCTGTTTTTGGAACGAAACAGAGTTTGATCCATGTAATACTCTCAATCTGCTGCTTATGCATACACAAAAGGCGTCTCAGGTCCGTTTTAATCCGTCTCTGTTCCATCTTCTTCTCTACCGACCTCACGCCGGCATGGATCATCGTCGGGGCGACGCCTCCGGTCTGCCGGAGTTCGGCGAGAAACCATGGCTCATCAGGTTCCGCGGAACCACGCTGCTCCTCAACCCTTTCGACGGGAGCTCCCTCGACGTGGACCTGCCGGCGGTCGAGGGGTCGACGACGACGTGCCTGCGCTGCTTCCTGCTCGACCTCGCCTCCCTGTGGACGATCCCCCTCCCCCCGCTGACGGAGCCGCTGCCGGCGTGGCCCAGAGTCTCGTGCTGGATGGGAGCAGCGCGCCAATTCAAGATGGCAGATCGTACCCAATGCTCATGACCATCTGCTCCAACTCAGGAGACAAGTACCGTCTGTTCGATCGTGCTCTTCTCCAAGTGCGGATGGGTACTCATAACCGATGGCACCGACAGCTTGATCGCCCTCAATCCGTTCGCCAAGTCGGCCTTCGACCTCCCACCCACGGAGCTGCCCATATTCCACGGCGTGTCCTCATGTTCTACAAGCACCGCCATGGCAGCCAGGTTGTGCTGGTGTGGCGAGCCGGGGACGACGACTGGACCCATCTGCATTTTGAGCTTGGACCTGATACCAAATTTAAGCTGACCTGCAGCAACCCCGCGTTCTTCGACGGCCGGTTCTACTGCCTCGGAAGCCGTGGCAACCTGGCAGTTTTCGACCCGTCGGATTCGGAGTGGAGAGTTCTTGATGGGCCGGAGTGCATCTACGACGACGACGATCTTCGGACCTCGGACAGCCGTGGGCACCTGGCGGAGTTCGGAGGGGAGCTGGTCGCTGTTTTTGTGCCCCAGCTCGACGCGCCGGTTGAGATGTTCAGACTCGATAGGAGCGAGATGGCTTGGGCGAAGATGGAGAGGTTGGACGACGCGACGATGTTCGTGGACAAGGACAATTGGGGCGCTGTGATCGTCCCACAACCGGAGGACAGTTTGTGCAAC
The DNA here is from genome assembly GCA_032594955.1 of Panicum miliaceum. NCBI lineage: Eukaryota > Viridiplantae > Streptophyta > Magnoliopsida > Poales > Poaceae > Panicum > Panicum miliaceum. Next base: position 2,113,861 of record CM064071.1, read on the forward strand.
AGGGTGTACCTGCCAAAGTTTGGATGGAGTGATGAGGATGGAGATGGGGGTAAAGTTAGCGCATACTATCATTTGGTGAACCGGCAATATTACCCAAAGTTGTATGGACTGATGGAACCTATGAACTCCATCTGGATTGAGCCGAAAGCTTCACGTGCAATAGCTAGGAGTGTATGTGGTTATGATTTTTTTTTCCTTTTACACGAGGAAACAAATAATTGCATATGATAGCTGTGATGGTTTAACTGCGAGCCACACGCGTGACTCGATTAAAACGTGCGGTACTGTAAATAATTCTTTTTTATGGAGTACTGTAAATAATTCTGGCCTTGCGGCCCAGCAGTTGTTTTGTAAATCCTTTTGAACTGGGCTGACCCAGCACACGGCTCACTGAGCCGAAGCGTCCACCGTGGGCTGTCCGAAAGTCCCCATCTGGCCCAACTAACCGCGCCGGTCGTGTCGTCGTGCCGCCCCGACGCGCCGCCGGCTAGGCAGTCGACGCAGGCGAGAGGGAGGAGAGATGGAGGCGGCGCTGCGCGGGATCAGGGGGAAGCTGACGGAGCACCGGGAGAAGGTGATCAGCGCGCTGCTGCTGGGCTCGTTCCTGGCGCTGGGGTGGCGGTCCGCGGAGCAGCAGCGCGAGATCGAGGGCCTGGAGGCCGAGAAGAACTCCCTCCGCGCCGCCAACGCGTCCATGTCCACCGCCATGTGGGCCTGGCGGGAGGAGCTCTTCTCCCTCGCCGCCGCGCCCTCCTCCCCCATCTCCGTCTCCCGCCTCCGCCACATCTACGGCGAGGAGGAGGTCGCACCGCCCGCCGCGCCCAAGCAGCCAGGTGGGTACCTCAGTGCTCGCTGCAGCGATGTGATGGTATTTTTTTTTTCTTCCACCAGAGATTGATACTACTCCGGTGAAATTGCCTGTTTGATTGACATCGAAGCGTATACTAGTTCGGTATTCAAGTGCAGGTATCTTTTTTTTTCCACGTCTGACCATGCTTATAGTAGGTCGAAATCACACTAAACTGGGTAGGGGATTTCACTGTTCTAAGTGTATAGGTTATGCTCTTTGCCATGAATTAGGCATTTGAAGCTTGAAGGTGCTTTGCTGCAGTAGTATGTTGGCATCTCCCACATACTGTACTAAATGCACGGTTTTCTGTCTGAACTCTGAATACAGTAGGGACTTAACAACACATCATCCAATGCCAACTGGAACCTAGAATTCAGTTTGTGGGTGTTTCTGTTGGAGCTACGTCTTAGAAAGCTGCTTGTAGAGGAGTTTGCGATTTGGTTATCATTTATCCTTTTGAAATTTCCTGTCCAGTTAGCATTTTTTTTTTGAGCTCTATGATTTTGTCGTTCAGAATGCTTAGGTTATACTCGCATCCACATTAAATGATATATTACGTCAAAAACATAGAATGCACCTGATGGATTTCTACTTTCTATTGCTGTGAATTTGAATATTATGCTCGTGTCCTTGTCTATGTATTAGGCAGCTTGAATCACCTTGTACTGGTACTTAACCATGATGATGTGCAAAATGAGTTTATTCTTTGTCGAAATTGTGAGGTAATCATGCAGTCTGTGCCTCAAACTTGAGATTTGCAATCTCATGTGAAAACTTATTCCTTCATGCTCAGTGAGGTTGCCATGCCTTCTCGACTTAGCTTTTGAAATCTCTGGTTGACTCATTATCAACATCATAGCATCACATCAATTTGCATGCTTATAGAAAAATAGTAGTGAAAAACTGAAAGTGAACAATTTACTAGTATAGATATGACTTTTCAATGCATCTGGTGATAATAAAAACGTTGGCCTTTTCGATCTGCAGGATCCGATGCCGGGGAAGAATCGGTTTCTATAGCATGAAACTCTGTCGCACCTTTTCCATGCAGTGTGCAGTGTTTAGCATCATCAGATAGCGAGCCAGGCTTCCTGAAGGCGATAATGGTTTGCTAGATAATCATGAATGATCGTTGCACTGAGTTGCAAATAAGTTTTCCTCGACCTAGTAACATAAGGAACGGTGTTGTCCTGTGTGTTGCTTTCCAAAGCTATACTGTGTGATCCGACATAATATAAGTAACACTGTTGTCTTATGTGCTGCTTTTCTTGCGGGAAATTATGGGCGTTCTTTTAATGCTAATATGAAGAGTGAGCTGAAGGCTCTGTGCATTTCATGCAGTTCAAACGTTGTCCTTTCACATGCAAGACTCATCACTTATCAGAATGCTCTCATTCCACCTACTCCCAATAAACAAACGCTACTTAAAATCATAGAATACTCTCTTATATGCTTGGGCTGTTTTGTATGATATGACAGGTAAGTACCAATATATAAAAATGTACTCCCTCCGATTTTAAATATATGATGTTTAGAACAAGCTTATTAGTTTCAAAATAATCTAATTAGATTGTCCTAAACTCCATTAAGACGGAGAGAGTACTGAATAATAAGTCAAACCTTGCAGCCACGGAGGAAACGACGAAGCTGCAGGAATCAGTGAGCGTGCCTCGTGATCTGAAAGATCCGTCTGAAACACACTGACCGTGAACGCAGCATTTTTGTCATTATTTTTTTGAAGAATAATTTTTGTCATTATTGAGAGGGCAACTGATAGCAACGTGCTTCCTGTCCTTGCAACACACGGGACAAGATTACATTTGGATGATGGCCAAGCAGCAATCTTTTTTAGTGAAAAGTAGTAATATTCAAGTAGGATATAGTGTGTAGTGGAAGTGCAGGCAGATCGAACCGTCTGCTCCACCGTTCTGTGAAGGAGCAAGAAGAGAACATGGAGGAAGAGGAGGGGCGGAGGGGGATCCCTTCCCTGCTGAAACCACCATCGCCGCCTGAAACCGAAGCTGGTTCTCTGCAGCAGGAACACATCGCCTCTGATATTACCCAGGTGAGGTCATCTCTAGTTTCCATATCCAGGCACCTGTTTTTGTTTCTCCCCCTTCCTCTCCAGTTGGTTTCCTTGATTTCTTTTTCATGTAGAACTACCATGCACAAATTCCCTCAGAAAAAGAACTATCATGTACAAGTAGCTTGCTTGTTTTCAGCTTGTAGGATGGACACCACTGATAGAAGTGAAAAGAATCACCCAGAAGGATGAGGGCAATGCCCGGATTGTTGGCAAGTTGGAGTGCTACCAACCTCTTTGCTCTGTCAAGGACCGCAGCGCTCTGAGGTGAAGTACGAGTTCATATAACTCTACAATCTTGAGGCTACCTGTACACCTTCAGAGCCCTATTTGGATCCAATTTGTTGACCTGTTATCTTTTGTGTTTCAAAAAAACCCCAAGTTTCGGCCATTTGCAGAAGCACGATCGAGTTATTAAGCCTCTGATCACAAGGCAACCCAGTTATCATTAACCTCACATTCTTTGCAGAATGGTTGAAGATGCAGAGGAGAAAGGGCTTATCTCACCTGGCGTCACAACACTGGTCGAGCCAACTAGCGGCAATATGGGGATAGGTCTGGCGTACATCGCTGTGCTCAGAGGTTACAGGTTCTTAGCAGTCATGCCTGCTGAGTACTCACTTGACAAGCAGATCTTGTTGCGATATCTGGGAGCAGAGGTGGTTTTAACTGGTAGGGGTTTGCAGCCACAAAGCTCGTCATGCCATAGAGTCTCGATACCAATGTGCTTATATGCTATGCTTTTTTTAGATCCTTCACTCGGCTTTCAGGGACAACTTGACAAAGTGGAACAACTCAAGAAAGAAATACCCAATGTGCATGTTCTCGATCAGTTTGCAAATGCAGCTAATCCTGAAGCACACTTCACATGGACTGGTACCTATTCTGGAAATTAATAGTGATTTACATTAATCTTTTGATCCAGATCATATATCAGAAAAAGATATATTTCTGAGAATATTGTGTCTATTTGTAACTAGGACCTGAGATTTGGAAGGATACGGCAGGCAAAGTAAACATATTTGTGGCTGGCTCAGGCACTGGAGGTACTATTTCTGGTGTTGGTAAATATTTGAAGATGAAGAACCCAGCTGTGAAGGTCATTTGTGTTGAGCCTGCTGAGAGTCCAGTTATCTCAGGTAAATGGTTAAAATACAATAATGTAAACACCCCACTGAATGATTAAATGCTACAAGGAATAAAATAAAATATTATTAATCATCATTTACAAAAAAAATACTTCATCAGCTAATTGATTTCATAATAGCTTTGCTCATTTTGCTATAGGTGGCAAGCCTTCTCGGCATAAAATCCAGGGAGTTGGCCCAGGATTTGTACCCAAGAACTTGGACACCTCACTCATTGATGAGATCATTACAGTAACTGCAGAAGATGCAATGGCGAATGCAAGGAGGTTGGCAAGGGAAGAGGGCCTGCTAGCTGGCATATCATCTGGAGCAAATTTGGCAGCTTGCCTGAAGGTTTGAGCTATTGCAAACTCCAATTCTTCTGACTGGAATCTACTCCATTACACTAATTTTTCTGACTGGATTCTACCTCCATTTCTTTCTCTTCTTTGCTTACCTTACCTTCTCTTCGAAATAAAATTTTAGGTGGCATCAAGAGAAGAGAACAACGGGAAGATGATTGTCACCGTGTTCCCAAGCGGTGGCGAAAGATACATGAACTCTGACCTCTTTGCAGCTGTAAGAGAGGAATGCATCGCCATGACCTTCTGATCACAGCGCTTGTGTGCCACCTAGGGTTGGTCTGGCATGGCTCAGCATACATTACTTGCAAGTTGTTGGATCAAGATTCAGGACTGCTAAGCATGTGCATTCCATTTTCAGGAAAGATCAATATATGTTCTTGATTAAGACCTCTAGAGTTTTGTTGACTGTTGCTGTAGTTGGGCGTGTTTGTTTGCTTTCTACTTTTGCACATTGCCATGGAACTTTCAGCAAAGAAATATAAATCCATGGACAGTCATTATTGTTCGAACAATATGACACAATACGTATTAATTTCCCTCAAATACCAAAACTCTGAACCATCAAAGTACTACCAAACCTCCCGTCCTGTTGAACAAATGAACAGGTGGGCTATGTACAACCACCATGATGAACACAGCACCCGGTGTTCTAAATGGGGCCTGAACATTTCATTTCGCTCGGTTAGCGACTCGCCGCTGATCAAGTGGAACCTCCGGACTGCCCTCAAAAAAAAATGTGGAACCTCCGGAACAAAATTCCAAATGATTTTTACAAAATCCAACAGGAGCCTATTTTTTTCCCTTTTTCAGGCGTCCAATCCCAATCGTCAGAGCGCTTCTGTTCATCTCCATCCTCGTTTCTGCTTCGGTCGCGTGTTGCAGTGGCGCCGCTTGCCCCCGCCTACCAGGCTACCACCGGCGGCCTGCCCTCGTCCTCGGCGACCTCCCGGCCGCCGCGTCCTATCCCGCTGCCCCCTCCACGTTGACCCGGCGTCATCGGGCCATCCCCGTGCATTCCGCGCCCTTTCCTGGCCCAAACGCCGTCGACCTCCGCCGGCGGCCCGTCATGTGCAGCGGCGCCTCCGCAGACAGGTGCATTGCTCCCCTTGGCTGCTGCCTTGTCATGGCGGCTACCGTCGAAGGCGGTGACTCGGCGAGTCAGCGACGGAGGCAGCGGCGCGGGGGCTGAACCGCTTGAGTCTCATGTGCATTTGCTGTTCTGACGGATCGAGCCGCGGGATGCCTCGATCTCGCCGGCCTCGATGTTTGCATCCAACCCCCTGGTTTGGATCGCGAAAAAGAATCGTTATCCGGTTTTTTACATAAAACCCCCCAGATCGCGATTAATAGTCGCGATCCGATTTTTTACATATATCCCCCTACTTTTTGCGCATAACCCCCTAAATTGGATCGCGATTAATAATCGCGATCCGATATTTTACACAAAGGCCCTTAATATTTTACAAATAAGCCCCGCTCTCCTTGAGTTTGGCAGGTTCTCCTTCCTCGCCGTCGGCCGCCGCAGCTTCCGCCCGATGCAAGCGCAAGGGCCGACCGCTGCTGCATCCACACTATGTCCCGCCACAGATCCTCCGCTCCCGCGGTTGTTAGGGACGAGAGCAAGGCGCGCGGCCAGGCTCATTCCGATCGGCGGAGCTACGGATACGGCTCGCCGGTCCGCCGCGCTGGTTTGTTGTGTGAGGCCGCCGTGGTGAGGCGATATTGGCGTTGATGTGAGTTGTGTCCGGCAAAGCTCGACGTGCGTTGGCATTGGATGGACGGGCAACGGAGGCCGGTGACTTGGCATAGCTTTCGCAGCATAGCTTGGCTGCGACTTGCGACCAACCAAGTGCAGAAGTATTGTGAGTTGGACACCGGTGAACCCTATCCATTTGTACAGAAAAAGACAGTCATGGACCAGAGTGGGATTGCAGCTGCAATGGCCATCTCAAGATTGGTACAGTCGTTACTATGTTGCTTCTCCTCCCCTGAGAAGAAGCCAACAAGCAGTAGCGTAGAGCAGCATCCATGGACAGAGAGGAGGTAGGGAGGAGGGGGATCCCTTCTCTCCTGAAGCCATCTTCTTCTTCCAGCGATGGTGGTGCTGGGCGGGAGGAGCACATTGCCTCTGACATCACGCAAGTGAGGTCTCCTCTCCTACCTTCTCTCGTCTTCAATTATTTGGCAATTCTTTTGGGCTCTCTCTCTCCTTGCTCCTATTTGTTGCTGCAACGGGTTTCTTGGTGGCACGAGAGTTTGAGATTGTTCGTGCGCAACAATTTTCTTCAGCTCATAGGATGGATGCCGCTGATCGAACTGAAGCCAATCGCCAGCAAGGATGGAGTAGATGCGCGGATCGTCGGCAAGATGGAGGCGTACCAGCCGCTCTGCTCCGTCAAGGACCGATGTGCTTTGAGGTTGTATTGAGCTAGTTCAGCTTACATAGAACTCTGACAAGATTCGGTTAAAAGAGAGCTTATGGATCATCTGCTCTACAGTTTTCATTTAACAATCGCAGACTCGGAGAATACAAAGTGAACTAACAATCCTTTCTGCCTCTGAACATGTGTACCAAGTTCAGACAAGTGTGGCCTGCATTGCTCCCTTGCAATTCCAAGTCATTTCATTGTCGTGATGCTACTAGTAGCACCTGGATTTATGGTGCACCTATTATTTGTTCCAAAATTGTACCAATCTGTACAATATGCTGCCACATACTTCTGTTTTCTTCTGAAGAATGATAGAAGATGCACGTCTGTGCTGACACTTCCTTCTGTTTTCTTCTGAAGAATAGAAAGAAGATGCACATCTGTGCTGATACTTCCTTCTGTTTTCTTCTGAAGAATGACACAAGAGACACATGTGCTGACAATTCCTTCTGTTATTTTCTGAAGAATGACAGAAGATGCACATCTGTGCTGACACTTCTCCTGTTTTCTTCTGAAGAATGATAGAAGATGCAGAGGAGAAAGGGCTGATTTCACCTGGTGTCACAACATTAATCGAGCCAACAAGTGGTAGCATGGGGTTAGGATTGGTTCTCATTGCTATTCATAAAGGTTACAGGTTTATAGCTGTTATGCCGGCTCAATATTCGCTTGATAAACAGATCCTTTTGAGATACATGGGTGCTGAGCTTTATTTAACCGGTACGATAAGTTGTTCCAAGTTATAGCATCACCTTGCTTGTTCTTTCGTGTAGATTAGACAATCCTTAATCAGTAGAAATTGTACCTTCTCCCTTGCGGTTGCGTATGAAGATCCCACCCTCGGCTTTCCAGGCATGTACAACAAGGTTGAACAGCTCCAAAAAGAATTGCCCAATGTACATGTTCTCAATCAAGCTACCAATAAAGCAAATTCTGAAGCACACTTTAGAATGACTGGTATGGTTATAAGATCTGTTCAAATGTTATACTTTTACTAGCTGCTTTGTTTAGATAAATATGAATTAGCTATTGTGGATTAGTTGTTCCTAAGATATATCATATATGTACTTCCTTGATTTTGATCATTGATATTTTTTACTTTCACACAGATGTAAATATAACTGTACCAGAATTTCACGACCTGAATAATGGGTGCACCGATGCATTTATTGACCCTGATTGTCATCATAGTTTAGAGACCATCGAACTTTATGAACACTGCAAGAACTTTGTATGCTACAACAACAAATACTCTTGTATTTCCACCATATATTCTCTGCATTGTACCACAATACAGTGCCTACTGTTTACAAACACAGGACCTGAGATTTGGAAGGACACAACCGGCAAAGTGGACATATTTGTGGCTGCTTCAGGCACAGGAGGTACTGTATCCGGTGTCGGGAAGTATCTGAAAATGCAAAACCAAGGCATCAAAATTGTTTGTGTTGAGCCTGCAGAGAGCCCAGTCATTTCAGGTAACACACCATTGCAGGAACTTAAATTACTTGAAATTAAACTTTTGGAAGTCATGAGCAGTGGCTTAGCTATAAGAATAGTAGTATGTAGTAAATATCTATTTGCTTGTTGCATGAAAATGAAAAAATTGACATGATATCGGTATTCTTCAGGTGGTGCGCCTGGCAAGCACAAAATCCAGGGAGTAGGACCAGGATTTCTACCTGATGTCCTGGACACCTCAGTCATCGACGAGACTGTCACGGTGACCACTGAGGAGGCGATGGCGAACGCGAGGAGGCTAGCGAAGGAGGAGGGCCTGCTTGTGGGCATTTCTTCAGGAGCAAACTTGGCAGCTTGCTTGAAGGTTCACACTTCGCACAATCCATGCTGATTGCCTCTACCATTGTCGTTTCACTTTCTGATATTTGGTGATCCTTCAAATGGGTCTTTAGGTCGCATCGAGAGAGGAGAACAAGGGGAAGATGATCGTTACCGCGTTCCCTAGCGGTGGCGAGAGATACATGAACTCCGATCTGCTTGCAGATGTCAGAGAGGAGTGCACTGCCATGACATTTTGATTCTTTTTCTTTTCTTTATCTCATTTTGATCTCATCAGTTTATCAGAACAGTTCTATCTTCGGTGTAAAAGGTTTAAGTAGACCACGTGTTGCTGATAGCACAATGTATTGCAGACGCAGATTATGTGGCACACAGTTAAGCAGGCATGTCACTACTACTGAACATTTCATCTTCAGTTTGCTCCACGGCTTTGCTTGGCTGACCCTTCATCTCTTCTCCCGAGGTCATTCTCCTTGGTTCTAGCGAAGTCAGAACTCATCAAAGTATGAGTGCCCTGGACATGTTGCGAAATGGATTATGCGCAACTAGACATGCTTTACTGGATAAACAATTAGCCAGACAGTCACCGAACATGTCACATATCTCGTGCTGAGACTCGCTACCAACCAATCGCAAACCTCCAATCCAAAAAATAATTTTCAAATTTATTATATGACATGGACACTGGTGAACCGTATCATACCTTATCCTAAAAGAAACAAAAAATAGTACAAGTAGTCATGGTCAGAGTGCGAGTGCAGCTACAAAACGGTATTCCTCTGCAGCTTGCCGTCTTCAGTCTTCGCTGACTGCCCGCAAGAGGACGTCCACTCCCCGTCGTAGAAGCACGAGAGTGGAAGCAGCATCCATGGCGGGAGAGGAGGCTGGGAGGAGAGGTGTTCCCTCCCTGCTGAACCCGTCTTCGTCATCCAGCGAAGGGCAGCACGAACACATCGCCTCTGATGTCACACAGGTCAAGCCCCTGCCCCTTATCTTCTCCTCATTCTCTGTCGCTTCCGTCTCCTCTCTGCTCTTTCGGATTCAGGTGCCCCGAGAGATTGATTGTTCATGTGCAACGATTTCTTCAGCTCATCGGATGGACGCCTCTGATCGAGCTCAAGCGAATCACCGGCAAGGACGGGATAGATGCCCGGATCGTCGGCAAGGTCGAAGCGTACCAGCCCCTCTGCTCCGTCAAGGATCGCAGCGCTTTGAGGTCTGGTCTTTTCCTCCGTTTTTTTTTTTTTTGACTCAACTGACTAGGGAGTGGATATGGAAGTCTGACCAGTTTCAGTTACCCTACTGTTTCTGGATCATCTGATTTGACTTTTAGCTGAAAAAGAGCAAACTGAGAGGAGGGGACACCAAGTCAACGGGCAATCTTGTGTGTGCCCTGCACATGTCTCCCAAGTTCAGACATGTATGGCCTGCACTTTTGCATTGCAATCCCATGCCCACTTCATGGTCCTAATTTTTACTACCAGAATCTGGATCCATGCTGCACCTAACTACCTATTCCATTATAGTTCCTATACAATTGTACGAGCACAGGCTGCACATTAACACTTCTATTCTCTTCTGAAGAATGATAGAAGATGCAGAGGAGAGGAGATTGATTTCACCTGGTGTCACAACACTGGTTGAGCCGACAAGCGGCAACTTGGGGTTAGGAATTGTCCTAATTGCACTTCGCAAAGGCTACAGGTTCGTCGCAGTTATGCCGGGTCAATATTCACTTGATAAGCAGATCCTGTTGAGATACATGGGTGCTGAGTTGTACTTGACTGGTAAGATGAGCTCTTGGAAGCCTTGGTGTCACCTTATTTGCCTTTTTTTCTTGTTTTGGATTTTGTTTAAATTCTCAGTGCCAATGTAAATTCAGTGGAATTGTATGGCTGACCTTCTCCCATTGGATGACATATGCAGATCCAGCCCTTGGGTTTCCGGGCATAACTGACAAGGTTGAACAGCTCAAAAAAGAATTGCCCAATGTACAATGTACTTGATCAATTCTCTAACAAAGCAAATCCTGACGCGCATATTAGATGGACTGGTATGGTTATTGAATGAGCCTGGATATGATGTTTTTATTTCAGAGTTTTTAGCTTATACATACTAATTACTTCTTTTCTGAAAATTGATACTTTGTTTTTTATGTTTCAACTTACAAGATGGTGCTAAGCGCATACTTCAATTCTTTCCTGCTCACATACTAATAATGCAAATATCATTATATCATAACCTGATTGCCTGTGCCATTTTTATAGACCCTAATTTTCATTGATCTTTCAGAAACCAAAGCATTGCTAGAACTAGTACAGCTCCACTGTTCTGTTTCTACATGCTGTTATAATATATTACATGTTATTTACATTTCTGATATGCAGGACCTGAGATTTGGAAGGACACTGCTGGCAAGGTGGACATATTTGTAGCTGGTTCTGGCTCAGGAGGTACGGTATCTGGTGTTGGAAAGTATCTGAAGATGCAAAACCCAGGTATCAAGATCATCTGTGTTGAGCCTGCAGAGAGTCCAGTTGTTTCAGGTAATACACCATTCAGAAACACCAGTTAGTTGAATATGATCTTTAGAACTCATGATTATGGTCTATATAGGAAGTTAGATAGCCAGAGAAGAATTTATCATTGATGAGTGTTTCTGTGTTCCCAGAAAGCATTCCATCAAGTAGCTAATGTTTGCCTAGAAATATTTTACTTTGCAGTATAGTTGTCCCTTATTGATTGTCCATCAATTTTTCAGCTTTAAACTTGAATGCACTATGCCAATTATTAAGCATAGAGGAGTATCACTAAATGTGTTTTGTTTAGGAGGAAACAGAGTTACATGCCCCATACTGTATATATATGTCTAGATTGTGGAGCATGTTTTGTTTGGACGAGCACAGGACGATGTTTTCTACAATGAACAATAGCAATCAAATGTGCACATTGATTGGCAATGACATATTGAGATAGTATTGCTATCCTTCAGGTGGAGAACCAGGCAAACATAAGATCCAGGGAATAGGGCCAGGATTTATACCTGAAGTACTGGACACATTTAATTGAATAGGATCTTTAGAACTCATGACTGTGGTTTATATAGCAAGTTAGAGATCCAGAAAAAATTTGTTATTCAGGAGTATTTCTATGCTTCCAGAGAGTATTCAATCGAGTAGCTAATGTTTTCCTAGAATATTTCACTTTCTGGTATATTTGTTCCTTATTGATGGTCCCTCAATTTTCAGCTTTAAGTGGGTTTTATTAGGGAGAAACATAGTTGCACAACCCATACTGTATATTTGTCCAGAGCATGCTTAGGGTGATGTTTTTTACACTAAAACAATAGCATTCAAATTTGCACATTGAATGGTAATGACATATTGACATAGTAATGCTATCCTTCAGGTGGCGAACCAGGCAAACATAAGATCCAGGGAATAGGGCCAGGATTTATACCTGAAGTACTGGACACCTCTGTTATCGATGAGGCTGTCGCGGTGACCACTGAGGAGGCGATGGTCAATGCAAGGAGGCTGGCCAAGGAAGAGGGCCTTCCTGTGGGCATATCTTCTGGAGCAAACTTGGCAGCTTGCGTAAAGGTTTGCACCATATCCTAACAAAAGGCTCTTCCATGAATTTTCATCACCCATTGAAATTTTACGGCAAACCTTCAAATTAATGTGCCTTTAGGTCGCGTCAAGAGAGGGAAACAAGGGGAAGATGATTGTCACCATGTTTCCAAGCGGGGGCGAGAGATACATGAACTCCGACCTATTTGCAGATGTGAGAGAGGAGTGTACTGCCATGACATTTTGATCTCATCACTTATTCAGAAGAGGGCTGTCTTCCAAAGTTCCAAGTAGCGGCCGACAGTCGCCCAATCGGCATCTGCTATATGTAGTAGCTCATATACGGTGATACCACAATGAATTGTGTATTTTTGCTATGGAATTCATATTCAAGAAATTTGTATGAACTAACTGGAGGACCAATTGGGCAAGTAACGTGCCCCAGGTTTATTTCAAAATTTTACTTGATCGTATCATTTTCTAAGCACAAACTGTCTATCGTCCAGGCTATATGTTAATATAGCCAACAAACTTCCTCCAAATTGATATGCTGGCACTTTTCTTTTTCACTTCCTCGTGTATCGTGTTCAAAATACACATTGTTTAGGACATGATTACAAGCTACAAGATGAAGAAGCTGAAGCTTTCAGCAACAATTTCTAAGAAAATATGACATTTCAACGACATGTAATGAAATACTGTGGAAGTACTTTTCATGGTAAACCCAGTAACATCTAAAACAACATAAGTATTTTGAATCAGAGTGAGTGAAAAAAAATACGAATGTGCTATGTATTTTTATCTTCATACAGTATTTATTTACTCTGTCCGTGCCCTATAATTTTGGTCCGCTCATGGTTCGTCCAGCGCCAGCGGCGCGCCGTCGCGTTCCCGCTGTCACGAGAGCCAAAACGAGGCGCTGCCGCGCGCGCGCCACCTGCACCGTCGTCGTCGTCGTCCGCCGCCGCCCTGTCGCCAACTAGCCCGGCCAGCGCCGCCGCGCTCGTCGCAACAGCTGCCAGCCAGAGTTGACACGCCACGCCGTACGATCCATATTAAGCGCCCCCGCTCCTAATCTGGGCGCGGCCCTCCCTGCACGCGCCGATGTTCCTCCTTCCCCTCGCCGCCTTATTTATTCTCCGGCGCGGCGCGCAGGGCCGAGCTGCCATTGCATCCAAAACAGAAAAACCAGGCCACGAGAAAGCGTCGAACCCGAGCCGCCCCAGCTCCGTGCGGTCCCGTGCGCGCGCCACGCGATTCCAGACGGCGGCGCGGCGAGGAACCAGGCTGGCCGTCTGATCGGCGACGACCCGCGTGCGTGTGGTCCCTGCCCTCCCTACGCTCGCCGGAGGCCGAGGCCGCCGCGTTTGCCGCGCGGGAAGATCCCAGCCGTCCGAGGCCGGTCGGACGGCTGTGCTGGCGGTGCAAAAATAGCGTGGATGCTGGTTTGTGACGAGGCGTCCGGACCGACTACCGAGGATTAGGCGGCGGCGTCCCGTTCCGTCGTCCGACAGGCGCGGCGGCCGCGTGCTGGTCGCGCGGAGATCGGGGAGCGGCGGCGGTGCCCCTGTAGGACATCGCCGACGCCGAGCTCCGCGACAAGAACGCCAGCGGCACGACCGCCGAGGAGAGGGCCTCGTCCGGTCACCAACCCTCCTCGTCGTCCTCGGAGGCGGCGGCCATGTCGTTCGAGCGCGAGGGTTGCCCGGCCGCCTCGCCGCCTCGGACGCAGCTGATGGACCGGCACCCGTCGTTGGACAGCGCCGGGACGGCGGCCGACCCGGACAGGATCCCCGCGGCGGTGTTCGAGCGGGACGACCCGTCGGAGCCCAACAAGGACTGGAGCATGATGTCCACGGAGTCGGTGTTCGGGCTCCAGGTCGCGCCTTCCAGCGACTTCACCGGCTTCTTCCTGGCGCACCCGGAGCTCATGGACATCTCGACGCCGCCGCGCTCCAGCATGGTCGCCTCGCCGCCGCGCACCAGCGCGGTCGTCGACGCCGACGCCAAGGCGCCCCCCGTGATCTCGCCGCCCTTCGACAGCATCCCGGAGCTCCCCGAGAACACCATGAAGGGCAACTACTCCTTCGCCTTCCCAAAGTACGCACATCTCGCCATTCCATCGATTACAAATACGTTCTTCGTTTCAAAGATTGTTCTCGGCTGATGAACAAAACCTGATCGTGCAGCTTGATAGAGGACAAGAGGAACTACTCCAGGAGGACTCCGCAGGAGGAGGAGCCGCCTGAGCCGGCGGCGCCAATGGAGCCGGCCGAGGCGGCGCCAGCGCCGGCACAAGCGGAAGAGGAGGCGAAGAGCCAGCCAAGCAGCAAGCCGGAGGCAGCTCCGGAGCCGGAGGGAGGAAAGGGCGGCTTGTTCTCGTGCTTCCCCTGCTGCTGATAAGCGAGCAAAATGCAATGCCCGAGCCGAAATGGCACGATGTCGCCTGTGTAAATGGCCTCTTGGGCGCTATGTAAAGTGAAGTGGTTTAGGGCGCGATGAGTGGCTTCGCGTGTGCAGAAATGCAGGGTGTGAGGGCTAAACGTTTTCCTGGTGCAGCAATGGTGTTGGGGCAGCAGAGGTTCTGGCATGGAAGTATACATGTCAAATTCAGAGTGGCTATACTGGCAATGCAACGATCTTTTTATGTACTATGGGGAGACCGAAAAATTCGAAGCCGTTTTTTCGCGTTTCTGTAATGATCTGCCTGAAAGTAGACTTGTAGTTGAAGAGTAAATGCTGCAGTTCAAAATGTAGTATTGCATACTTGTTGCACATAAGCAAGGGTATCGGTGCCTGGACTCTAAAAGGCCAGGGATGAAGGTATTTTGGCAACAAGAGCTGAAGGTAAAACAAGTGGGAAATCACAGGTTCATCATGTAAGTTGTAGCTGGAATTCATGATGTATGGCAACTATGGATCAATGGTTACATGACAGAAAAGGTTCCCCTTGCACAAGCCGAAAATCAGTAAAGTTTTCTCAGATAAGTAGAGGTAGAGCATGTGCAACTGAAAGTTTGCAAACATTAACTGCCAAAGATTTGAGTTATTTGAATCATGTGCAGTTACAGGCTTAATGCCCAGACAAGCAAGGGACAGCAACAAAAGGATATCCCCTTGGCCATTTACAGCATAGTACACAATTCTGAGACGGCATCTCTATCACACAGAACAGCATTCTGAGATGTTGATGCTAAAGAACTTGCAAGTTACTTCATGTTTGCATAACATTCAACGAGAAGACCTTACTGCTGGCTGGAGACTGGCGTTCCATCTTCATTCTGCGCAGCTTCAACTGCCAGAGTTTTCTTAGCAACTTGTTTGGGAATATCAAGGTCATCTTGGATGCAGCGTTGCAAGGGATGGGACAGAAGAATGCACATCAGACGAAAGAGAACACGAGCAAGCCCTTGACCAGTCTCAAGAATGTACCCCTCATACTGGCTGACATGCTCAAGAGCATCAACCAACGCATCATATACTTTCTGTGGACAGTTATCAGCAGTTGGCTTGTCATGGAGATAGATTATGTCCAGTGTGAAATTCTTTGGCTTTACAGGCCACTGATGGTGTGGCTTAGTAGAGGAACGGCAGTAGATAAGTACCTGAAACAATTAGCCTTGCCGCAGTCAAGACCCACAACATTGTAATTGAAGAGATGCAAAGTAAATTACTTCATATGAAACACTGTGCCATGATCAAATAAACCATGTTCAACACGCTGTGCACAGTAGGATAGATAGTGATCCGGTCAAACTTAGCACCTCAAGGATCTCAAGTGATCCTGGTATTTTACATATACTAAAACAAACAACTATTTGCAGAGCACAATAATTTACAATGAGCCCTTTATGTTAAATTCAAATCACATGCGTGTGCTAATAAACACAAATTCTTATCAAAAAGGTTCTGTGACACCACTGCTTCTCCTTGATGTGTTATTTGGTTACCAAACACTAACATGTAAGAAAATTACCAACCAGCCATTATTTAAAAGCAATGCAACCCTGATTCACAGTTACAAAAAGCTTACCACCCTGAGAAGCCGACCTTGCGATTCTGCTATTTTCCCTTCATGGTAAGCTATCTTGAAGAGCTGTGTGAGATCAGCCGTTGCATATCTTGATTCTGAAGCAGACAAGGAATGGATTGCCTCCATTGCTGAACCAACATCACTGCTGAAGTCCTTCTTAATCTTAAAATTCAGGGGGGGGGGGGGGGGGGGGGGGGGGGGGGGGGGAGCATGTATATTAACCAACTAATCATTGCATTCCAGAAACCAAAAACACACCAATAAGCCCTCAAAAACAAGTATATTCACCAACAACTCTGACAAGAACTACAGAATAGCAGAAGATAGCATTGGGGAAATTTTGGCCAATACATCCCTCAACTGCTAAACTAAACCAACCTAACCAGGATTCCCTCATGTGGATCACCTCATAGTAACAGTAGACAGCAATTGGAAATTTGGGGCCAATATCTCACCCAACTGCTAGCTTAAACCGAACCTAAACAGAATTCCCTCATGTGGATCCTCTCGTATCTCGAACTGGACACTCAAACAAGTATATAGTACCACAAATCACAGAAGGAATCATGACTTATAGGCATCCCCCCCTCCTCTCTGTAACCCACCCACACCCCCTAAAATTTCTCATCCAAAAAGCGCAAGGAACGCGAAATCCCGCAAAGCGTAGCCGAGAAATGAAGGGATTTCAGGTCAGGGACGCCGCCGTACCATGGAGACGGTCTCGCCGATGGAGGCGAAGGCGAAGCGGTGGTCGGGGCACATGGTTAGCTTGCTGTGCACGAAGAGCAGAAGGGCCTGCCTGACCGCGTCCATCCGCCTCACCACGGGCCGCGGCCCCGGCCCCGGCTGCGGCGGCGGCGGCGACGCGGTGGAGGCGGAGCCGGAGGACGGCGCGGAGGCGGCGGACTTCATCTCGGCGCTCGCCTCGAGGTCGACGTCGACGCAGAAGAGGATGTCCTCCGCGGGGAGGCGGACAGGAGGCAGCGAGTAGCGCGGCGCCGCCGCCGCGGCCGGCGGCGTGGGGTCCGTCGCCATCGGGGACAGCGCGGTCGCGGGCTGGGTGCGGGGATGGGCTCGGTCGTCGGTCTGGAATCGGGGTTGGGTTCGGTTCGTTGGTCCAGTCGGCCCGGCTGCAGAGTCACCCGCCGCTGCTAAACAAAACAAAAGAAAACGAGGACAGAATTTGAAGTGATCAAATGGTACTTTCTTTATTTTTTTATGAAATCCTCAATTCTGCATCAGCTAATGGTGAAGTTCCTATATCTTGTATCTTTTACCTAAGCACAAATATAATACCAGTGCAAATACTGTGTTGCAGTCCTGCAGATCAGAGTAGAGGGACCAGTGGTTTCACGCAGTATGCCAAGGAGAGCACAGAGTAGAGCTGATATCACTGAATGATTCTATCATGTTAAGCTTGAGAGAATATCAAGGCCCTGCAGTGCAAGTGCACGTGTATGGTCGGTCGCTCACAGGAAGGTTCATGAGCAAACCCAGTAGCCAATTGCCCAGCCCACACCTACATACATGAATACACCCAGTAGCCAATCAGTGGTAGCCCTATAGCTTGGAATGTCATTCTCCGGATGATGATGGGTTCACGAATCATCATGGTGACATACCACTGTCACGGTACAATATTTAGTGCCTAAAGAAATACTAATCCACAACGGAACGGAACGGGCTGCCTGGGAGTGGTAACCAGACCGCAAGAATCTCTCCTGTCCTACTGTCACAAGTCCACACCTAGCTGGCCGGCTACTCCGCACCATTTTAGTAGAAAGCAAGGCGGTTTTGATCTTTCCGTTTGGATCAGTTTGGCTTCAAAAGGAGTTGGTGCGTGTTCACTTTGGAAGTGATGGAGCACGAGCAGAGACAGTGAAGTAGCCCCGCGGCCGTGCATGCCCAGTGGCATCCCTGCATTCCTGCAATCCTGCCTGGCGTACGTGGTAGAACTAGTTGCCCGTCTGCGTCTGCAAAGTGCAAGCTGCAGGTTCCAGAACTTCAGTTGGCCCAACACCCAGTCCCCTCTGTTCACTCCGGCCAGACAATACGCTGGCGTCATCGATGGATCCTAGGAGCATCGCTCGTGAGCTGCCTCCCTCTCCCCCTCTCTGATTCCTCGTTGATCTGATCACCATGCACACTTTCTTTCGATTTCTTGTTCGCCTTCGCATTGCGCCCCAGGGTAGTCTTACATCAGCTGCCTAGCATTTTTAGTTACCCATTAATCATCCGAGTTTCTCTTATTTTCGATCGCTAGCCTGTTACTGATCAGTAACAGTGAGCATCTTCGTCCTCTCCGGGCAGGAGCGGCGGCGGCCGGTGAGCGCGCGGGCGGTGAAGGTACTGAAGACGACCCTTGTCAAGGCGTGGATGCTCGCCATCTTCACCATGAGCCTCGTCATGGTTCGTCCGCAGCCGCGCCTGCAAGCAGCGCGCTCTCTTGTTTAACTTGTCTCGCCTGCCTGCCGCAGCTGCAGGAGGGCCCCGGCGCGCCGACGGGCGCGGAGGTGGCCGCCGCGCGCGCGGCGTGCGGGCGGCTGGCGGCGGCCGCGATGGCGGCGTGGTACGCGTCCTCGCTCGCCAGGTGCCTGCCGGCGCCGGCGTTCTCTTGGTCATCGCCGGCGCCTTCGCCGGGCATGACTAGCTAGCCTCCTCCTTGGCACGTCGATCGCTGTCTAGCTTATTACCATGTTTATTGTGGTTTATCGATCAAGGATCGAGCTGAATGCTATACGAAATGTCTAGCTCGAAATGGGAACTCGGGAAGGGCATCCTTCGCCCCACGATCCATGGAAGGAAGCCATTTCGAGCGATAGATGATGCCACCGTCGCACGCATGATGCTTTGCCAGTCTCCCACGAAATAACCAGGAGGGGAATCCTGGAGCATTAGAGCATATACCGTGCATTCTCACTTAGTACCAGTACTTGTTCTCCTTCATGTCAAGCGTGTCATCGTCAGTTCATCACCATTCTCCACCTGTTCGTGGCTCGTAAAGTTTGCGCCGACGAGAATGTTCGTTCCTAGGCTGGCCTGCAAAACAGGGGAGGAGCCATGGCCGGAGTAGCGCGGACGCGTGCCACGGTCCACAGCCAGTGCCGTGCCGGAAGCTCAAGGGCGCGCGCGGCGAGCTCGCCGCGCACTCCTCCCCGAGGATTCCTCGCCGTGCGCGGTGGCGGTGTCGCGCCAGCGACACGCCAGGGCACGGCACGGGAGGCAGGTGGCCGCCGGCACGCACAAATGTTCAGCACTTCAAGCACATTCC
Source organism: Panicum miliaceum (assembly GCA_032594955.1). Classification (NCBI taxonomy): domain Eukaryota; kingdom Viridiplantae; phylum Streptophyta; class Magnoliopsida; order Poales; family Poaceae; genus Panicum; species Panicum miliaceum. The sequence goes on from CM064071.1 coordinate 2,133,391, forward strand.
GGCCGTGATAAGGAGTTGGATTATTAGGCCGGAAGTGTTGTAAGCATGGGCCGTTCGAGCATCGGGTTGGGCCGACGGACGCGGAGGCGGCTGACCTGCGCGCGACGTCTGCAGGATTTGAATTGTTGGCGTGATATCTTTTAAGAAATTTATGCGAAATTCCTGCACTCCAAACAGGGGTCTTGCTCCCAAAGATCATCAATGCATCCAGACCAAATAATTTCACAAGGATCGAACGTCCATGAGACATGACATGACAAAATCAAAGAGCAGCCACACCTGAATCCGAGATTCCGAGTGCGCTTGAAATCGCACCAGCATCTCTCCCCTTTTTGCCCCTACGCACGCAGCAGCGTCCCCTCTCGGTGAATTACGGGAGCGTCAACAATCCGAGGCGCGCGCCGCGGCGTCGAGCCGCGGCGGCGGCTGCTGCTGCACGGCGAACGAGCTCGACCGCGACATGGGCTGGGAGTAGCTGGTCCGCCGGAAGCTGCCGGCGGTGATCTTGTCGGCGGGGTCGACGCCGTCGTCCTGCTCCGCCTCCCTCTCCCCGGGGATCCGGCACTTCTCCCCGAGGATGATGCCCTTCTTCCACAGCGTGTCCTCCGACTCCGCCTTGTGCTGGTGGTCCTTGCGCTCCCGCCGGCTCAGCCGCAGCTTGTCCGGGATGTTCTTGCTCAGGTTCTTGCTCATGCTCACGGACAGCCGCCGCTTCGACGTCGACGACGGCAGCGCCACCGGGTCGATTGCCCCGTGCGTCGCTAGCTCCGGCGACAGCCTCACCACCTCCGCGTCGTCCTCCTCGGTGCCAGCCTCCTGCTGGCTGCCGCCAGAGACGGAGCCCGTCCCGGCCGGCTGCTCCGACGCGGCGGGGTCCGGTTCGGCGGCCGGCTTCGGCTTGCGGCCGCAAGCCGAGCACATGGACGACGTGAGCGCCACGGTCGCGGCCACGCACATCACGAAGAAGGACAGCGCGATGGGGTCATGGCCGAAGGCCTGCGCGCCGTCGGGCGGCGGCGGCGGCGGCCACCTTACCATTGTCACCGGCGGGATCCCGGCGACGGGAGAGTTATTTCTCTGCCTGCCGGGAAAGAATGAGGCGACCTGCTCGTCGGAAGCTTCTATTCCCGCGAGGCGGGGCAACCTCCCGTTTCCAAATTGGAAACTGGAGAGGGCCGGTTCGGTTTCAGGTTGTGTGGCTCTGGGGTAATGCTCCGCTCCCGTTCTTAAATGGGACAAGCTAATTTTAGGGAGAGAAAAAAAGATGTTATGGCACAAATTTGGACAATGCCTGCCTGTGTAAACCTCCAGCAGCTCAGATGATGTTGACAGTAAAAAATTAGTGGGTGAACAGCTGAATTATGGGTAGCCAAGAACGTAACTTTTACTGGTATGGCCAATTGTTTTACAGCGAAGTATGTGTCACACCAACAACGAGTCTCAAACTTTACTAGCCTGGTAAACTATCTGTAGTTCCCAGTTGAGCTCCAGATTCTAGTTCTAGTGTGCACTGAAAATAACCAGGGAAAAAAGAATTGTACACGTTTATGTAGCTAAACTCTCTATCAAAAGATCTGTGGCTTATCTTCCGAAGGTCATCTAAAACTTTGCTCCAGGAAAGCGGAAGATGGATGAATTGACTGAACTGATTTGCCAGATTTCAATTTCAGTTTTGCTTCAGAGTTCAGTTTTGCTTTTGCCAGATTTTGCAGGCTTCTTCGTCCCTTGCCACCATTTCTTTACCATCTTGGACACCTTGTTAACATGCCCTTTCAATTTCTTGCTGGTATCCTTGAACTGTTGCACGACTTGCTGTTTCAAATCTTTCTTTTGAGAACCTTTGTCTTTCAGAACCTTTCCCTGGCAGTAATGGATTAGGTGTGATTATTTGTTAAAACTGGATTGGATGTATTTTAGCTCAAATCGTTTGAATACTTACCAAGTTCTTTGGGAAGTTATCCTCTTCATCTTCATCATCCTCATCGTCATCGTCTTCGGTGCCGAAGTTATTTTTCATCAGATCATCTCTAGAGTACATTTTCATGCTTGGGGCTCCTGGCATACCCTGCCATAGCCATCAGTGGCAATTTTAGTATTTTGAATATTATTGAATAAAGGAATACTAGCTGTATCCCATAAAAAAAAAGGAATACTAGCTGTAGTTAGAATGTTCACCTCCATTGATCTCAATATCTTTTCCATCTCAGCATCTTTCGATGGCTTTCTTGCAAATGGTTCTCCAGGGACCCGATCCTGTGAATTTAATGATGAATTAATGATGTCCCAGAAATAAATTTATATCTTGACACCAAAACCTTACTATTTTTCTATTTACCATTTTTTAACAAGTGAAACATCCAAATATGTCATGTAACAGGTATAGCTATGATAAGATTCTAAATCATGCAATCCCCACCTTCAAAATCAAAACATGATATACATTTGTCAATTCCCTGATCCTATCACTAAAATTGCTACCCAAAAAATCATAACTATCTTTTCTTCCCCTTTTAGAAAAAAAAAATATCGTAGTCACCACATTTGTACCACCGCAATGCAACATGTAATTCTGATTTCGTAAAACAAAAATCAGAAAATAACTGAGTTCACTGACTAAATAACAAAATCAATTCGTTTTTTTAGACGCTGCTCCATAGTATCTTACATCGATGCTTAACCATACCCAAGGCATTATCAAACTAAAACAGGGCTTGTCAGTAAGTATCCAACTTATGCTTGGGAAAATAGCAGCTAAAACTCAAATTCAGATAATCAGGGTATCATGCAAAACAACCATTTAAAAATGCACAAACAAGGCATGAAGGGCTCACTTTTGGAACCGGTGGTGGGTCCTTGGCACACGCTTTGGATAGATCTTTACAGAGAAATTTCATCAGCTGGTCAACTGAGGGGTTGTTTTTGTACACAAACTCAGCAACATCAGTATCAGCATATCCAATCACCTGCACAGAATTCAGTTACAATGTGAAAAGTGAAAACAAATATAATAAAAATAGTTCTATGGCTCCTGCTTTACAGTCAGTAATCAGAGAAAAGTTGGAATGCAAACTTTAACAAGCTCCATGACAGATAATATTAATTCACCTCCTGACAAGCACGTTCAATGGTCTTGCATTCTGCATTACAATGCCCTTCCTCATCTTGCTCAACAAGCTGCAAAACACCTTTACGTATTAGTACTAGGCTTAGATGATACATTTTCATAAGTCTCACAGTTAAACAAAAAGCTACATCAATCAGAAATTCAGAATCATGTAGACACACTTTTATTTGTCTCGCTGCCCCAAGCAAAGAAGGGGAAAAAAATATGGGCATGCAGCTACTAGTCTGAAAACAATTTCAGTCAGTTATACTCCCCGATAAATGACAATGTTTGCATAGAACTCCATCCATATTAAAGCTGCTGAGCTTAGGATGCTCACTCACATCGAGTTATGTATAGCCAAAAAAAAAGGAACTACGGCAGTTACTGAAAAACATACTCATAAAGCGAGTCAAACTGAGATTTCAACATGTTTGGCCACTGCTAAGTCGTTTCCTGATGGATTAATTACTTGCACTTGGTAGTTACTCGAGCAAATTACTCAAACACGAGCTGCTCGCATTCGAGAATAGTTTGAAAATTTGCAGATTTAGCCAGTACCAAGCATCAGCAGGCATCAAATCCGGCCGCATCAACCTCAACTAAAAAAAGAGGCAACAGAGAGTGCAAATTTACCTCCAGCTTGTCTCCTTTCTCGACGATATCGATCCGGAGCATCCAATCCGCCTCCTGCTTCTTCAGGTTGCACACATTCTCCGCGATGTCGATGATCTCGATCTCCGGCACCTGCACGCAACCCCCCAATTGGTCAATTCCCAAGTCGTCAGCGCACCACCCCAACACCAGCCAGCCAGCGAACCCCACCGCGCGAACCGAGCCAGAGCCGGAGCAGAAGAGTACCTTCTTGGAGGGCGGGAGCGCCTGCTGCTTCTTGGCGACCTGCGCGGAGATCTCGCGCGCGATCCGCTCGCACACCTGGCACCGGATGTACGGGATGTCCTCCCGCCTCGCGGCCGTCGCCGGCTTCTTCTGCCCCGCCGCCGCCGCCGCCGCGGGGTGCAGGAGGACGGCCGCGAGCGCGACGGCGAGGAGCAAGGCGACGGCGCGTCCCGCCATCTCCGATGGGTTTCTCTCTCTGCTCAGCTCACTTGTTTCGGCTCGCTGGTGTTCGGCTTCGGCAGCAGGCGGAGGACTCGAAGGTTGAAGCGGTGCGGCCAGGGGTTGGTTCGGCCGGCGCGTGCCCATGTGGCGGGTGAGTTCTGCGCCGTCCGTTCGTACACGTCATGCGATCGGAGGACGGAGGGAGTGTTCGGGACGTACTGGCCAATGGGAGGAGACCAGGTCGGATGTGTGACGTGGTTCGTGAGAGGCCTGCGTTCTGCTGCGTGACACACACACGCACTTGCCAGCTCGTCATTCAAAAATGAAACTTGCTGGCACACTTGCGTTTGCACGAATCTTTTGGACGAGGATGTTAGAACTGCAGATTCAAGTTGAATAGAAAGCCTTGATGCAATTGCAATCGAGAATCATAAACATATATTGCAATCGACAATGTGGCCGAATGGTGAGCCGATGTTGGGAACGGGAACGCGAGTTTCATGGAGTGGACTGCACTCACTTAATTTTTTTTTTCATGGGAGCTTTGGAAGAAGCGTAATGCACGAACATTCCAGCGGAAGGAATAGACAACTACGTATATACTACTCAAAATCAAGGAGGAAGTCCGAGCATCGGGCCTGGCATGGGCGAAACGCCTCGTTTCGCTGATCACCGGTGCTTGAGCACCTTCACAGATACTGTATATAGCTCTTTTATTTTACTGATCTGTATTTAGCGGAGCGCGCTTACTTGTAATCTCCCTCTTTACTAATAGAAATGGCACACAATCATGTGGCCGTTCGTTCAAAAAAAAGTCATAGAAACGTAGATTCTATGAGTTAAAATTGTAGATTCAAGTCATCTAGTTTTGATTATGAAGTTGAAAAATCGTGAATCATAAACATATATTAAAGTTGTAAAAAATTTGTTCTTTCCTTAGCAAAATGTACTTTTTCAGTTTTTATAAATATGTAAACAACCTAATTAATTCAAAACTGAACTGGCCAGCTTCTCCTAAGTTTGAGAACCGATGGTGTTCATATTTTCATACTTTATTTGCAATATCAAAAAATGGACGTGTAAAATAAATACATATTCCCCTTTCCTCGGCCAATAGCAAAAAGTGTACTACGGATGACACATCCGGCCATCCCATCTCCATCTTAAAATATACTCTAAGTGCAACTCTCATTTTCCGATAAGTTAAATAATTTTAAATTAAATTAAATTTAAAAATACTAATATTTATATCTTTAAATAAATTTAATATAAAAACATATTACATAATTGACTAATAATATTTATTTTACAATATAAATATTAATAATATTTTATATAAATTTAGTTAAATTTGAAATTATTTAACCCTTGGAAGACGAGAGTTGTATTTCGTAGGGACGGAGGGAATATACAAGGAATAAAAGTGTTGGCTCATCGCGGATTCGCCTAGTGGCTATTGGCCAATGGCCACGCCACCAGGTCAGCAACACTCGCTACCCATCCCCGTCCAAGATCCCCGCCGCAGCACGCTGAATCTGCTCGGCGAAATGGCGGCGAGGTGCTTCCACCTCGACATCGCCGCCCGGACGCTGGTCCGGGCCTCGCGCCCGCCGCCGGGCTTCCCCGCCGTCCTAGCCGTATCCAACCTCGACCTCGTCCTGGGCCCCTTCCACATCTTCCTCGTCTCCGTCTACCCCGCCCCCGCCGCCGGCCTCGACGCGGTCCTCGGCGCCGTGCGCTGCGCCTTCCCGGCGTACCTCTCCCGCTTCTTCCCCTTCGCCGGGCGCGTCGTGCGGGACCCGGAGACCAAAATCCCCGAGGTCCAGTGCAACAACGCCGGCGCCGAGCTCGTCGTCGCCGACACCGCGGTGCCGCTCGCGGCAGTTGACTTCTCGGAGGTCGACCAGTCGCTGGGCCTGATCCAGATTCCCTTCGACGCGAGCCTCGCCATGTCGTTGCAGCTGGTCCGGTTCGCCTGCGGGGGCTTCGCGCTGACGATTGGCACGACCCACCTCCTCGCCGATGGCAGGGCGTTCACCGTCCTGCTGAGCGCGCTCGCCGAGATGGTCCGCGACGGCGGCCTCTCCCGCGAGCCCCTGTTCGACCGTTCCCTCTTCAAGCCGCGGTCGCCGCCGTCGTACAGCGCGTCGCTGGACGCCGAGTTCGCGCGGTTCACCCCGGAGACCATGATCAACCCCCTCCTGACCGCGGCCATCCGGCGGCGGCTGTACCGCATCGAGGCGGCCGACCTCGCGGCGCTCCAGGACGCGGCGAGCCCGCCGGGCGGCGGGCGCCGCGCCTCGCGGTTCGTGGCGCTGTGCGCGCACGTGTGGAAGCTCCTCGCGCGCGCCGTCGGCGACGCCGACCCCAGCTGCCGGATGGCGTGGATCGTGGACGGGCGGAAGCAGGTGGAGCCGTCGGACGGCTTGTTGGACCGGTACATCGGGAACGTGGTCACCTACACGTCCCGCGAGGCGAGCGTGGCGGAGCTGCTGCGCGCGCCGCTCCACGACGTGGCGGCGGCGGTGCGCGCGGCCATCGCGGGGGTCATGATCGCGGCTCGGTTCCAGGAGCTGGCGGACTGGATGGAGGAGCGCAAGGCGGCGTTCCGGGACGGCGGCAAGTGGACGGAGGCCGTGAACCTGGGGTTCGGGAGCCCCGCGCTCGTCATCTCCGGGCTGCTCCCGTTCCCCATCGACGGGAACATCGGGTTCGGCAAGCCCAGGCTCGTCGTGCCGTGGCTGCGGCACGGCCGGCTGGGCTCCGCGTCCGTGACGATCGTGCCCGACCCGAGCGGCGATGGGTCGTGGTTCGTCGGCGCCACGAGGGTGTGGCCGCGGCTCATGGAGGTCGTCGAATCCGACTCTTTGCTGAAGCCGGCAGCGAACCTGGGACTGGCGACGCCGGCGGGATCCCGTCTGTGAGCTCACCCTGGGAGCTTTGCCTCGTGCATCGCACGGTGTGCCGCTCTCACTCACGGGGGTGCTCGTTATGGCAAGGACTATGAAGGCGAGGAAGATTCTCCATGCTTGAATTGGGAATGGCGAGAACGTGGGGGAGTAGGGGAGTAGCTGAAAATTCTTCGTCAGCATGGAACCTTTGGAAGGAACGCTGTCGCCGCGACTCTGACAAGCGATGTCGCAAGATCAGCTGGTGAGCATCATCAAGAGCGACATTGCCAACTACAGAGCAGCCCATACAACAATGGGGTCACTTGAACTACTTTTCCCTGTAGTCAGTAGTTTCTTTCGTCTTCACATCAGGCTAAATGCCGATGCCTGTAAATGTAACAGTACTCTCTTCTACTATCAATGAATTGGCAGAGCACCTGCCACTAATTGCTCAAAAAAAAAATCTTCGTCACTCTGTTCAGCTCTATGATTGTGAGAGGACAGAGTGTCAAAGGCAAAGAACACCAACCTTTTGTTCCTTCTTCTGTTGTGCTCTGTGATCAAGTGTATTTGTGCCTACGAATTCCATAGGAAGCTTAAACTTCCATGAAAAATCAAAGTATTTTTCTTCTTTCGGAAAAAAGAACCAAGTGTTTGCCTGGTTGGTGCTTTGGAAACTTTATTGAAGTAAGTATGGTTAAGATGAAGGCCATTCAGGAATTGGCTAAACCAGTTCTCGAAGATCCCTCTCACCTCATTGTCCAGTGTCCATCTTTGCTTGATTTGTAACAGCAAAACTAAGAGCATAAAAAGTCATTTAGACCAATTATGGATGTAGCTTTAAGTTGATCTATGAACGCAGTATTTTTGTTGGAGGAAATATAGAGTTGCACCTTCTGTTTGATGAAATAATGAAATATGAACCTTCACTGCCTTGTCACCCCTGTACTCAACGGAACTGGAATTGCATTTTAACAATGAATGTGCTGAGGCTTTGTGTTGATTTATATTGTAGTCAGGGAACCCAGGCTGCACGCTGCAGGGACCTTCTCACGAAGACGAGGATAACCGGCAATAGAGCTCTCTCTTGCACACGCGATCAAAGGTGTCCATTTTATGCTTTGCCAAATGAGGTTGATGGTTTCAGACATTTTATCTTGCGGTTTGGCCAAAACAAACATAGCTTAGGACGACAGCCAAAAGGTCAACAAGACTAAACAGAATAATACTATGACAACCAAACACATCATCTCAAATTGTTTCAACAAAGAAAGCAGAGGCAGCAACATACGCAAACGCAATCGCACTACTTCCACTAAGATGAACACAGGCACAGCCTGAAGAAACGACCTTACAGACTGATGGACGGCAGGGCTCAACCAGTAACAATGGCGAAGCGCAAGTTGGACTACTCCTGGATGTTGCACTCGGCCAAGGTGCGGCCGTGCTCCAGCTGCTTGCCGGCGAAGATGAGACGCTGCTGGTGCGGCGGGATGCCCTCCCCTGGATCTTGGCGTCGATGGTGTCAGACGACTCCACCTCGGAGGAGGGTGATCATCTTGCCTGTCAGCGTCTTGACAAATATCTGCGTGCCACCGCGGAGGCGGAGGTGAGGACGAGGTGCCCCAAACCCTGCCAGCCCGGGGAGTCGTTTGGGACGGCGCGTAGGCTTCCGGGATCCCGCGCGAGGTCGCCGGAACCGACTGCCTCTCTCTGCCTCTTTCAACTTCCTCTGCCTTACCGTCCGCGTCGTCGCTTCTCCAGCAGTAAAGAAACGAATGGACCCGAAGCTGTTAACCGGCTGGGCTGGGCTGGGCTTACCGGACGGAAGCTTTCATGCTGACTCGCTTCTTCCTGAGCCTTTGTGATTTGAGCCTACTCGGACGACGACGAATCTCGCTATGGCTTCTAGAATCTCGCTTATTTTAATTGGTTTCTAGAATCTCGTTTATTTTTACTCCTGAGTGCAGAATCTCAACAATTAGACCCTTTGGCACAGCTTCTACATAAAGCTACGCCAAAGGAGTATTTTTCCAACACCTTCATACATAAAGCATCTGGTGAAGCTATTTTCAGCTTACACTGGGAAGGGGAAGCTAGAAATTGTAGCTTCGTCCAGTTTTTTTCACGTGCCTTCGTTTCGCCAAATGATTTAAAAATAGCTTCATATTCATTAGGGAAGCTGCTTCACCAGAATAACTAATTCAGAAATAAGCTGAAGCACCAAATAAGGCTACAAATGTCCGCGGGGCGCATCTTCGTGCTGATTGGCGAGCAGTTTGTTTGGACTCTTGGTGGATCTTGTGCCCACCCTCGTTCGGAGAGCGTTACCCACGGCGGCTGTTGGAACGTGTTCAAGAAACCACGGCGGCTTGCTCCTAGATTTCTTCCAAACTAGTGCTCCCATATGTCCAACGAAAAAATCGCTATCCTCCACGTCCGGTAAAAATGAAGTTCTTTTCGTCTACCATTGAGGGACTGGAATAATTCAACTCTAGAGAAAGGTGAGTACAGAATAATCTCCTGACAGACATCACCCCTTGACTTGCATAGATGCACTTTGCAAAAGGTCTGGATAGTCTGACAGCTACTTGTTCGGTCACGACGGAAACTTGTCCGCATGAATCGACAGGGGAAAAAATAATTCAACAATAGTAGGTCCAAAAGATACTTTGTCCTGAGATGTTGTCGACAAGAATTGCCACTGTACAACGTTTCGGCGGCACAACTCCGATGCCGTCCGTCCGCGCCACGTCGGCACGGCCTGACGCCCCACCCTCACAAGCGGCTCGCATGCTGCACCCCGTCCGCCGGCTCGAGGTCGCCGAACCCGAGCGCCGCGGCCGTGGCCGGCTTGAACACGACCTCCGGGTCCGCGTCTACGGCGTCGGCCAGCCGCGGCCACAGCCTGGCGGTGATCACCCACGACCCGTCCCCCCGCGGGCTACGCGCCACCGTCATGGCCGCCGACCCGAGCCGGCCGGGGCGCACCCACGGCATCACCAGCCGCGGGCGCCCGAATCCGAAGTCCCCCTCCACGCGGAACGCCACGAACGCCGAGACCACCAGCGCGGGGCTCCCCGTGCCCGCGCCCACCGCCTCCGTCCACTTGCCGCCCTCCCGGAACACCCCCTTGCGCGCCTCCATCCAGTCCACCAGCTCCTCGAACCGCTCCGACCGGAACACCCCCGCGATGGCCGCGCCCGCCATCGCCGCCACGTCGGGCAGCGGGGACGACGACACGGCCTCCACGGCCGCCTCCCGCGACGCGTACGTGACCACGTTGCCGAGGTACCGGCGCACGGCGTCCGCGTCGAACCTGGCGGGGTCGAGGCGGCGCCGCCCGTCGACGAGCCACGCCATGCGGCAGCGCGCGTCGGAGCCGCCCACGGCCGCGGCGAGCAGCTTCCAGACGTGCGCGGACAGGGCCTCGAGCCGGGTGGCGCGGCGGGCCGGGGTGCTGGCCGCGGCGCGGAGGCGGGCGACGTCCGCGGCGGAGACCACGTAGTTGCGGCGCACGAGGGTGGCCGTGAGGAGGGCGTTGGGGAGGCCCGCCGGCGCGTACCGCGTGAACTCGGCGTCCAGCGACGGGCTGAACCGCGGCGGCGAGCGCGGGCGGAAGAGGGAGGCCCGCTCGTGGTGCGGCTCCCACGAGAGACCGCCGGTGCGGAGCAGCTCCGCCCACGCGTTGGGCAGCGCCGTCAGGCCGTGGCCGTCCGCGAGCAGGTGGTCGGTGCCCCACGACAGCGCGAACCCGCCGCACGCGAACCGGACGAGCTGCAGCGACAGCGCGAGGCCCTCCTGGAACGGCACCGCGAGGCGCGCGAGCGAGCGGTCGGCGTCGGCGAAGTCGACGTCCGCCAGCCGCGCCGCGGCCTCCGCCACCACGAGCTCCGCGCCGGCGTTGTCGCAGGCGACCTCGGGCACGCCGGTGGAGGCGTCGGCCACGACGCGGCCGGCGAAGGGGAAGAAGCGGGAGAGGAAGGCCGGCAGGGCGGCGCGCGCGGCCGCGGCCACGGCGGGGAAGCCCGCGGCCGCGGCCACGGCGGGGAAGCCCGCGGCCGGGGCGGGGTAGACGGACACGAGGTAGATGTGGAAGGAGCCGAGGATGAGGTCGAGGTTGGAGACCGGGAGGACCGCGGGGAAGCCCCGCGGCGGGTCGGACGCCCGCACCAGCGTCCGCGAGAGGACCGCGACGTCGACGCGCTCGGCCGGCATTCCGTCGGGCGCGGGCGTGAAGGATCCGGGTGTCGGAGGCAGGGGGAGTGCGCGGCTGGCGGTGGAGACACGATCACGAGGCCGCAGCACGAAGCATATAGCCACGCATGAAGAAATGGTTGGAAGCACTTGGACACCTGAAGAAGTCTTGAAGAGGAGCGTTCGCACTTGGCAGCTTGGCCGAGCGCTGACCACGTCGGGAGGCAGCCGATCGTGGCTGAGAATGGAGAGCCCCGTCCGTGCACGGTTGTAGGTGTAGAGTGTAGACGAGGAGGAGGCCACGGCGGCAAAGCCGCTAAATCAACGAGGAACTCATGTTCCCAGGCTTCCGTTTTCGTCCGGTATTGTTGAGTTTGAGTGGTGTGGTCGCAGACACACCCGTACGCGGACGTGGCTCCTCATTATGAGCGTCCTTCCCCGCCTTTACAGGTCGGCACCCTGCATTTCGCTGAAACGTGTGTCCAATTCCAGCTGCTTCTACTGTTCTGCTCTGTGGCAGTCTCTCTCTCGTGCCAATGGAAGAGAAGTGAAGGTTCACCGACCACTATATTTTTTTCGAAAAGGACCGACCCGCTGTACTAATTCTGTCGGTCTATGATCAAAACATCAAATACACGCCCTTGCAAGCAAACAAGCAAATAAAATGATCCGGTAATTAAAGAAAAAAGACTCGCATCCATCTCCTTGTTTTTTTTGAAAGACTGTTTTTTTTTGGGACCTTTTCGGTTTTGTGTCTCCTTGCCCCATATCGAGTTTGCCGGAAAGAGCAACGGGAAACTTAGGGGGTGATTGGTTTCTTCCTGCCCAGCCTGGCTCGCACCAGGGAGCGAGGCCGTCGGGAGTCAGGTACTGGAGGTGCGATGATCTCATGATTGGTTGCATGGTCCATTCGAGTCGAGCTCCTAGAAGATGGTGATTGGTTGCATGGATAAACTCAGAATTCAAAAGCAAGATGCAATATAAGTTTGTTTGTTTGCCTGAATGCATCAAATTCCAACTATTTCTTGCATATATAGGGTGAAGTTACCACCAGTTTATCCATGGTGGTAATCTTTTACAAGATGTTACAAGTCTGACATTACATATATTTTCAAACTAAAAACACGATGATTAGAGCTTGGACTATGATTACTATAGCCTCTAACAACATCATCGCGTCTTTAAAATCCCAAGTGCCCCTCATACTTGTAGTTTCAGTTGTAGCATTTTCATCTTTTCCTTCAACTGTTGTACCATGGATATAGCATGCTGCCCAGCAGCAGCGCCAGCGGCCTGGCCAACAGCAGCAGGCTGGATAGTCGCTTGGGCAGCGGCGTCGGCAGCAACAAGCTCCTGAACCAAGTTAAAGTTCTCTTGTGCCATCTCCTAATGCATATGGATATAATACACTCTTAACATCGTTGCAATTATAAATTTTATGCAAGTTCTTTTATCTTTCCTCATCCATTGCACTCATTGGGGCATATATTATTTGAGAACGTGAACTTTGACGCAGTCTAAGCCTACTGAATAGAAATGTATACATAGTAGCAACCATTGCAGCAGCACGAACAATAAGCATGCGTCTCTGGTCTTCCAAGGCCATCTAAAACAATGAAAAACAAGCAGCATATCCTTAAGTGGTTGGACAGGAACGAAAATGACTAGCAGGCAACCACATAAACAAGTACGCTCAAATTTAGCATGAGAATATCATTACAATGGACAAGTACATTAAACACACAAATATCATTAGCATGAACAAGTATGCTCAGATTTAACATACAAACATCATTAACATGGACAAGTATGCTCAGATTTAACATGAACACATCATTAGCACGGACAATATGCTCAGGTAAATTCCATCTAAAGCACAGCAAGAACCAGAGCAAGACAAAACTATCACTTTCTTCGCATAAGTAGCATCCTGAGCACCGCAAAATCATACTATCGCAAGCATAAAATTCGTGCAGAGAAGTGAGAGGGAGGGATAATATTTTGTACCGCAACAGGAGCAGCACGAGGCTAGTCAACGCACAGATCTGAGGGGAAGAGAGGGAGGAGACGAAGATCTGCAATCCTACACAAACAACAACAAGGATTAGCAACCACATCACTACACAAACAACAAAAACCTACTCAAAGCACAGATCTAGGGAAAGAGAGGGAGATAGGAAGAGGGGAGAAGACAGGAAGAGAAGAGAAATCACTTACCTTCGCACACAGCTTTCTTGAGAAATCACCGCTGCAAAACAAACAAGCACAAACAAAATGAGCAACACACAGATCTGAGAGAAAGAGAAGAAATCACGTGTTAGGCAGAAACGACGAGTGCGCCCGCGAGAGGAAGAGGAGAGGGCATATATAGGCAGTGGATGCCGCAAAAGTGGAAAGATAACCGGAATTCTGCCTGCACGCGCGCATCCATTTTCGCCGCCCGCGCGCGCGCCTTCGCACCCCCAACGCCTGACTCTGGAAAAATGAAGCTTCTAGACTATTTTGCATCTCTAGAGCCAGGCCCGCTCGCTGGACAGGCAACCAATCAGCCCACCCTTACACGCGGCAAGCCTGGCTCAGCCCACGTGCGACCAACCAATCACCCCTTAGGATCCCCGGCTCCTGTACAACCGTCCAGATATGCAGCTTGGGATCGTGAATTTGCCACACGTGGAAAAGAAGGAGGTGGGTGTCAGCTTGTCCGACAGCGAAGAAAGAAACAGAGCGTGGAGAGAGAAACACGGAAACCGACGTCTGTCATAGATGTACTCCGTAGGTAGCTGCACTGGAGGCACATATTTATTTTTTTCAAATGCTTAAGATGTACACAAGCAAAATAAAAAAATAAATTTATGGTGATGCACATTTTCTCCGAGGACACAAAATGCACTTATAATAGCACACAACAAAATCTTAAAATTATTTATTGTTCAAGATGCACATCTGATTTGATGCCCTATAAATAATAGTTAAACAAAAAATATCAAAAATATGACGGATGAGATGCACATATTTTTATGCAAATAAAAATCACTAAATTATTGAACATATGAGATGCACATATTTATGTGAAAAAAAAATTCAACAATCGATGCACAATTTTCTTTATAAATCAAGAAATAAATTAAGAAATAGTGTAACATATTAGGATGCACATTCTTTGCACGCAAATATTACAAATGTACATACTGAAAACATTTAATATAAATATTAAAACTATTTGCCTAATAGACAACTTTGATTATCACCAACTCAAGATGAACATTCTAAAAATCAAAAATTCATTGGAAATCTTGCAGATTTGAAGGCGTAGAAAGCATTAGAAACCACGGATTCATGCCACGTTGCGGGGAGAGAGGGAGAGCTGTCAGCTTGCACGCACAGTAACCTAGACTCTAGAAAGTACATACGGAGTAGATGGGAGCCTGGGAACATGAGTTCCTCAGTTGATTTAGCGAAACGTAGCCAGGACGGAACTGGAGTTTGGTCAGCAACCCGTCTTCTGCAAAGATCACCCGACGCTGCTTGCTCCCTTGCAACCAGTTCAACCGAACTAATCCAAGGCAAGAGATCTGAGCTCTGATCCCAGCTCGAATCGCTCTTTTTTCAGAACAAAACTGAGTCATGTGAAATCTGTCCTGGTGAAGTACAGATCGTGCCTGATCTGATCATAGCAGTTTCCAGACAGGGAAGTTCGTTCAACATACTACAATAACCCGGCTATTCTGGCATAAGACAATCGGCACCGCTCTCGGTTCTCATGCTTTCATAAATAAAGCAAAATCCGAAAGCTACAGGCAGCTTACATAGTTGCATGTGCAGGGATGCCTGCCTACTACTGATACCCAGGATGAGCGGAGATCACATGCAAAACCTTGCAGTCCATCAACGTCCAACTAGCTTAGCTTTTCCTCATCTTTGACCTCGCGTACCTGTAGGCTAGAGTTAAAGAAAACAGAGGACATAAGATGGTATCTGATTTCCACTCGATGTAGCAAATTGCACGCTATGAGCCTATGGCAAAGGATTTATTTTCAACCATAAGATATAAATGGTAACAGCAGCTCTAACCACATCGACAGCTTGGCTCTCGAGCAAGCAATTAGGATTCTATTTGAAGTGAGGATCGAACAACTGGTTACCATTTCACGGCAATCATGGCAAATGCAATAAACGGGGAAGCCACCGGATGGTCTTCAAAACTCAGAAGTGAACAATGCAAAGATGCAAGCCATGTCAAACCCACTGAAATCCGGAACAAGAAAAGAGAAATTGTCTTGTACCGCGGGATATCTTATGGGTATTGACATGAATATATAGGTAAGGAACAGAAATAGAGCAATAAAAGCAAGCATTGTATTGAGGATACTCAATGTGCAACCCGTCATTATCAGAAGAAGCCAGTACAGTGCCTTGGAGGCTATTCATAGCAGCTGTAGATGATTCGATATCCTGCATATTGCAAGTGTCTGTCTCAGGCTCTTGGTAAAAATAAAAAAATATCAAACCTACGGAGAAATAATGAGGTGTCACTCTACTGAAAAGAATTGTGTTCCTTATAGCCTTAGGAAAGAATGGTCCTTATTTATCTACTATTCCAACAGAACCAGCATTCTGCATTCGCTTACTAACTTACTAGGTGATCTTCAGAAACTTCATTAAATGAGTAACAGACAAGGAGAAAATGTGGATATATACTTCATTTTTATTTTTTGCACCATAAAACAGCAGTAGCTCGGTAGCTTAAAACAATAACGGTATAGGTAGGCATACCGTAAAATCAGCAAAAGCTACAGGCATTCCACTACGGCGACGCATCTTAAGGACATGAAACCCGGGTTCCCTGACAATGTAAAACAATGATAGTCAATATCTTTGCTTTGAATCCACATCACCAAAAAAAAAGAAGAATTTGCGCATCATACTTGGATAAAACTTCCTTTAGTTCGTCCTCTGTGCATGTACGTCCCAAATTTGCAATAAAGAGAGTAGAACAAGGTGGTATATCACTTGAAGACTTGTCTCGTCCATCCTGCACCAACCATGCCATATTATCGCAAGCTTTAACCATGTCAAGCAAGCTTTAAGTAAGAAACACAAGAATAAGTCAGCTCTCACAAATCCACCCACTAGTTAGGTTGGTGGATAAGTCAAAATACCAGATGATTCTTCAAATAAGACATGCATATATCCACATTTTAGGAACAGTTTGGCAAGCATTCTCTAGCTGTAAGTAAAATTAATAGCTCCCGCAGGCACAAATGCATGTCGTTCAAGTTCCAATCTAATGACAAATTTACAACTACTTGCAATTTTCCACAGGTTTGTAGCAGTGTGCATTGGTATTACAACTATGGTGGTAGGTATAAATATGTGAAGTGGAACCATAACAATAAACTCACATTTGAGGGAGATTGCCCATTCTGCTGCTTGTGCGCTGGTTGATCACTGCCCATTAAAGGGAACATTAGTGATAAACCACTAAAAGATCAAATGTAAGTTGATAACACAAGAGAAGCAGCTTTGGTAAGTTATTATTAAGATGAAAGATAAAGAAAGGACATCATCTCCAACTATGTGTGAAGTGATGTACATGCCAACCTCTGATCCGCAGGCAATTCATTCTTATCACTGAAATTTTCATTTTCTGTGCCTGATGGCTCATCTGATCCTCCATCACCTAAACGTTTGGTGCCAACAAAAATGTGCAGGTGAGATTTATGTTATCTTGTAGTTATAGTGCCTTCAGAAATCCTAGACTGCATTGTTTTACTAAATGAGTGAGAAAGTTGCCACCCCATAATTTGGTGCTATTTCAATCCTAATTCAGTCCTTTTATTTACAATGAGCAATAAACACGAAACGTTTCAAATAATAAAAACAATTTTAGCGGTCCCAACAAAGTCATGAACAACCTGATATTGTAATACGAGAAAGAAAAAGGTAAATACAATTGGGGGTTTGAATTTGCCCATGCCCTACTAACAAGATTAGAATGTCACCACTGAATTAAGGGCTTGCACCACATAAACAACATCTCATGTAAGCTCATTAACAAAAATAACAAGTGATTTATAAAGATATCAAGCAATAATGCTGACCACTATCATCATTGCCACCATCCTCATCCTCTTCCCATGCTTCTTCACCACCTTCATCACCAGAGTTCTCATGATCAGCATTTCCTTCTGTTTTGTTAGCTCGTTTGTCAATAACTCGGTAGACATCGCCACCTAATAAAAATATTGCCATCAACTGATTAGAATTGATGTAGTGGCATATTAACATTAAATACAAGAATTGATAAAGTGATGTTAACATAAATAACAATCTAGGCAGGCAGGAAACTCTAATATAAAGACACCTCCACGAGGTCTGCGTGAAGTTGATTTAGCTAGCTCAATGTGCAAACGGTCACCAGTCTCCGGATCAAAAATTGTTCCCTGAAATGGATCAGAATATTAGATAAGTGACAGTTGCAAGCTACAAAGTAAAGACTTCTGAATTTGTAGGCTAATTTCTATCAACTACAGCATATGTTAAACTTATGTTTTTTACATACTGTAAGTAAAAGTTTACAATTTGGTTAGGTTTGACAAGCATGGATATTCTTTTATGCAGCAGTGCTAAAGCTCCAAGTAGGTTTATAGCTCTGTGTAACCAGCAATGTTTTCTCATAGAATTTAAGTTGACTTTCTTACTGGTAATTGGCCAAGAACTATCCCGATATTTTGAACATATTCTTGTATTCCACGTCTACGTATGGACGCAAGCCAGACAAATTTTACAAGCTACCTGACTACAGACATAGTTACAAAAGAGGTGGGTTTAAATAGTGAGTGACATGGCGGTTAAATTGAAGGTGCTAGCAACCACACAACATTAAGACAACATAATTCATTAATAAGCTTGAAGTGACATATGATAAAACAACATAAGTTCCAAGTTCCTGTCACCTTGTAACTGGATGAATGGTAAGGCTACCTAGTTCTAGTGAGTCAGTGATATGAGCTATAGTCCACAAAGTGTCCAATAAAGCCTCACTTCTAAAATTCTTATGCTAATTGCTAATGATTCAGCTTCATACACTTTACTTCTTAAAATTTCTACTCAGTTTAGATCACGTGTCAGGTTCACATGATGAACGAACAATGAACATGGAACTAGGTAATATGGTCTGGCCTGGTTTCGTAGAGTAAAGTATTCATTATTTATCTGCACCAGCATCATGTGGCACGCTATGAGAAGATACAGAAGGAACTTGATTGTTTGTCTCCCTAGTCCTTGCATCACTAAGAAGGTTGAAGGCAACCAACTTCATGGTTGCTAGAATGCTAGTTACTCCAGATACAGCAAAAGCTGAGCTCGGTAGTTTAACTCACATTTAAAGAAGTCATTGCCGACAGGGCCGCCTCATGAGTGAAGAACGTCACAAAAGCAACCGCCTGCAGGATTAGAATCAGAATTTCAGTAAACAGCATCATTGCGTCGACGCACACATCCATCTGAAGCAATCTATCTTCTCCTTTGCTATATCAATCGGGATGGTGCCCTCAACTACAGTGAAATCTTAGACGAGCTCACAGGCTCACAGAGGAGGCACCCGGGTGGAGGGTTTAGCCTGGCGAAAGGCGGAGGAGGACGGGGCGGGTACGGAGGCTCGAGCGAGAGGCTGAGGGGGGACGGACCTGGTTGCCGCGGCCGGTATACTCGAGGAGGCAGTGGTCGAAGCCGGGGCGGTGCGAGAAGAGGTTGTGGATCTCGCGGGGCTTCACGTCGTCGGGGAGGCCGGCGACGAAGAGCGTGAGGATGCCCTGCCGGTGCGGGTCCGGGTGCGGCGCGTACACGTAGTAGGGGTCCACCGCCGGCGCCCCCGGCGGGAGGCGGTGGGAGAGGCTCATCTCGGCGCGCCGCCGCGGAGGAGGGCGGCTCGGCTTGGCTCCGCACGGGCCGCGGTTCCGCTGCTTGAATCACTGCTGCGCGAGCGCGAGCGCGACGGCGACCGCTTCGTCGGGCACGGGGCCGATGAACCTGTCGATTTGACACCCAGCGCGCCTGAATTTGGGAGGCGATACTCGGGAACCAAATGCACCCAAGGATTAGTAGAGCAAAAAAAATTTCAGTTTATCTAGGTAGGATAAGGACAGTTTCAAACTATCGATGCTGCTAGTATACGTCTCGAAAAAAGGATTTCAGAAGCAATTGCATGCAACAACATCGTTTTCAGTTTTCACTGGCACTGAATTTTCTGGTGGCTTGAGATGGATTGTCGCAGCCTCGCAGGCAGAAGAACACAAGTGACCATGTCCTGTTCCATGGCACTGCTGCTCTGTTCCTATGGCTATTACAGGGGATCCCAGCGAAGAACTATGGCCATTGCTCATGCGAGCTCCTCACAGGTAAAACATGCAGGCAGCAGGAACAAAAGCTGCTTTCCGTGGAGTAGCTATTGGCAGCAACATTTTCTGTACGCAAAACTCTTCATTCCATCACATGTCTGGAATTTTACAGATGAGCAACAAGACCATTCCAGATGCAGTTATCGATTATACACACGGGTAGATCTTAGAATTCCAGCTGCACAAATCTGAGTGTAGTTTAGAGAAAGGAGAAACTACAAGATACATGATGGGGGTGAGACCATTTAAGTCTTCAAGTTTCACCGACCCAAGAGTGCAACACGGTCCTTCTGGATCACCTGTGCCAGGTTGAGATCAAAGAGCTCACACCGAATCGGCATCTCCATCTCATAGAACGGGTTCTTCAAGACAAAGTCAGTGTACAACTCATAGATCACTTTCAGCAGCATTTCCATATTTGGCGCGCCAGTCTCGCATACAACGAAAATTTTTGTACCTGAAGCAAGTGAAACAAACAGAGCAGATCAGTAACAGCACAGGTGCCAAATGTGAAAAAAAAGAAACTTAGCCAAATAATCTATAACATATGACATCAGTTGGGCCTGATGATATCAAATGGTACATCCAAGTGGCTGGACACACCGTAGGAGAATGAGTCGGGCCAATTTGGGCAACTTACTACTAAATTGTTACATACTCTAGAAGATAAATTGGCAGGTGCATATATCTTAGCTGCACAATGGTCCAAATGAAACTATCCATAGTTTTAACAAAAAAAATGTTTTGCATATATCTAGAATTGCACTCTTCATGGGACGGAGGGAGTAAACCATAAGCATTCACACCCTCGGTACTGCCGGAAAAATATCTCATGTGCTACAAAATCTTCCCAATCTGGAGCTTGACAAATGCTGCTACCTAGCGCCATAATTCTGACAGGGGCAAAGTAATAGTAGATAATGGAGGTTTCCCACACATGCAAAGGCTACACGGCAGTCGGCAGATGGTCTAGCACATGACCATGCGTTTTGGTGCTACATGCAAAGCCTCTTGACATGAAGAGCAAGAAAAAGGCAAAGTTGTGCAAGTTAGGGACCTACTGCATAGTCAGAGCTTGTAAACCTTGAACTGATCCAGTAAGCGTACCAACAGTGCCCCAAATATACTCTAGTTCGGAAGTATCAAGCAGTTTACATACCTGTCAGGGATTGGAAGCAATGAAGATCGAAATTATGGGCTTGTAGGAGGTCAATGCCAGTACAGCCAGGCGTAGGGGAGAGTTGCTGGGAGATAGCATGCATTGAATGCCAGAGACTTGCCAATCTTAGGCTGTCATTGGTGTCCATCCTCCCTGCTGAACCATAGTCCTGGAGAGATTGCAGGTTCTTCAGACAAAAACTCTAGGTCTACAAGAACTCGAGAAAGAAGAGAAAGGGGAGCCCAAGAACATACCTTGTAGTATATAAGGCCACCAGATTTGTTAATGATGAAAAGGCTGTAGATAGCCGCTAGTGCCATAGTCGCAAAAGAATGTGGAGTAGATAGATAAAGGTAAATTTCCTCTATGAGCTGCAGAGAAACATCCCGAGCCCCCTTGAAATGCTTTATACATGTAACAGTAACGGGCAACTAGTAAGAACTCATACTTCTAAATAGACATTTAAAGAGTGCAGCAACTTTTCTGAATGGATTTTTTTCGATTAAGATCTCTTTGCGATTCGGGTTCAATATAATGCACTCAAATGTTAACTCAGTGTCGCTTCCTTTTGCTCAACTTGCATAATACGGTGAAAATGCATATAGTATGATCCGAAAGTTCATGTCCAATGATTCAATCTGGTCATGAACCAGTAAATTATTGTGTTTCCAGACCAATATGTATTCACTTCTTTATGAAGAGCAACATCTCACTGAATACATCGTACCATGATACCCAAAAGATAAAAGCATAAGCACACATTATTATCTTCTCATGTAAAAACTTAATTCATCTAAAATCGAAAAAAAAAGATTATATTCCCAACTGTTAGGACATACTAGGATTATCTAAGCGTGTAGGCTCGGTGCAAGTTACAAGGTACGACGGAGAGGTATGGATCTAGGCACCTAAGGACTTCTTTTTTTGAAATACCTAAGGACATGGGTGTACACATGTACACCAATATTTGGTATTTGCAAAAGCAAATCGAAGTTAGTAGGTAAAATACACGGTCAGATCCGAATACAAATAGCATGCATTAGGGTGGGTGTTCAATTTTGACCAGCAGGAAGGGAAGGGAATGGGTGGGCATACCCCTGTCGGATGCTCGTCGCCGGCGCAGCGCCCAGCGAAGAACTGGCCAAGGGTGGCGCGGCGCCACTCGCCCAATCGTCGCCCGGAGGAGATCAGAAGAGGAACGCCGGGGCCGAGAGAGAGAGGATGCGGCGTGTGGGGGAGGAGTAAGAGCAGAAAAGAGAGTTTTTTTTTTTTGAGAAGCAGCCGGAAAGACCGAAAGAGGAGTGTGGGTGTGTTTCCACGTCGAACAGGCACACGGACAAATTTATGGGCCGTCGCAGCAGGAGCAGAAACTGGGGCAAACTCCGCCTCCCGTCTTCTTTGCTGCAGGCTCAAGAGCCCACCTGATCGATCGTTAGTTATTCCAGCTGGCACAAGTTTATTAGTGTTGTGGTTTTTGCTGGGCCGGCATATGCGTAACTAAAAAAAATTATGTTATGGTGTGATCACCCTGATTCCAAAGGTCCAAGGTGCATTTGTTTGCTTAACGTAGTCTACAAAATTATAAAAAGGATTCTGACTATCAGATTGACTAGGGTGGCGGGGAGAGTGATTGGAGAAAGTCAAATTGTCTTTATCCCTGGTCGTAACATTTTGGATGGAGAGCTAATTTTATATGAGGTGTTACATAAGGTGAGGGTTAAGAAGAAGGATGGAATCATACTCAAGCTGAATTTTGAGAAAGCTTATGACAAAGTCCGCTGGAGTTTTCTGAAAGAGGTTCTCACACGGAAAAACTTTTCAGAGAAATGGATTGGGTGGATGACTAGAGCAGTAGAAGGAGGTAGAGTGGCTGTGAACCTAAATGGAGACAGAGGGGAGTTCTTTAGGAGCTATAAGGGCTTGAGGCAGGGGGGCTGTTGTCCCCTTTTCTATTCAATTTGGTTGGGATGCACTATCCGAGATGTTGAGACATGCAAGAGAGAGCGAGTTAATCTCTGGTTTGGTGCCTCGCTTAGTGGAGGGGGGCTGACCCATTTACAATACGCGGACGATACGGTCATCTTCCTGAAAAATAATCCTAAAAATATGTCAATGATCAAGTTCCTGTTGTTCTGTTTTGAGAAGTTGTCGGGCCTGAAAATAAACTACAACAAGAGCGAGGTCCTTGTTCTAGGGAGTGGCCAGCAGAGCTAGGATTCGGTGGCAGGGGCTCTGAAGTGCAAGGTAGGCTCCCTACCTATGAAGTACTTGGGGATTCCTGTGAGTGATATCAAGCTGACAGAGGCACAGTTGAGTGAACCATTGGACAAGATTGATAAAAGGCAGGCTACTTGGAAGTGCACCTAGCTCTCGTATGGGGGGAGAGCGGTCCTTCTTAACACAAGTTAGACTAGCATCCCCATGTATACGATGGGCTTCTACCTGCTTTATGAGGGCAACCATCAGAGGATGTATCGGATACAGTTAGGGCAAGATTCTTCTAGCAAGGGGTAGGAAAGAAGAAGAAGTACCACATGATTAAGTGGGATGCGCTCGACAAACCAAAAGAATGTGGCGGTTTGGGGTTCTTGGACACACGAGCTATGAATACTGCTTTACTAGGGAAATGGATACATGGTCTGGAGAGTGGAGACCAGAGTCTGTGTATAGAATTGCTGAGAAAAGAAATACCTGAACGACAAGAGTTTCTTCCAACACAAGTCTAGAGGCAGCTTGCAATTCTGGTCTGGCCTGAACAAGTGCAAGAGCTGGTTTAAGTTCGGCAGGGCAGTGGTGAGGTGGTTGGAGATGGGAAGAGGACCAGGTTTTGGGATGATGTATGGTTAGGGGACTACCCGTTAAGGGTGAGGTACCCCAACCTACACAGAATTTGTGGGGGGGCTGATATAACAGTTGAGCGAGCAGTGAACGATGAGGAAGCCATGGTTTTCATAAGAAACCTCGCCTCGGAGGTTGACGAATGGCAAAGGTTGCGCAATGAACTGGGGACTGTAGTGCTGGATGAGCAGGAAGACTCTCAAATATGGAAGCTGGAGAGAAACCGAATATAGTCTACAAAATCACTATACAAGTTTATTGTCAATCCCGGATGCGTAGACACGAGGATGGTGGATATATAGAAGCTGAAAATCCCTCTGAAAATTAAGATCTTCTTTTGGATGGTCTAGCATGACAAACTAAAAACAGCGGTGCAACTTTGTAGGAGGAATTGAAATGGGCCACCAACTTGCAAATGTGTGGCAGGGCTGAAGATAGTGACCACCTGCTTTTCAGATGCCCCCTGGCTGTTTTCGTGTGGAGTTGGGTTCGGGAGAGCTTGGGCTGGGAATGTAGCCCTATTTTCTTAAGAGCTTTCGAGCTCGACAGAATCCCTATCCCAGGAACTAAAAGTAACTCGATCCTGATTTTTATTCTTGCTGGAGTGAGCTAGGCGCTTTGGCGTACCAGGAATGATTAGATTTTCTGTGATATCTTGATCTGTAACCCTAAAGTTATTGCTTACAAATCTTTGGGCTTTCTTTAGCAGTGGAGTACGCTATCGACCAGGAAAGCGCGGAGGACTATGGAGGACGTGTTGTCCAAACTGAAGGAAGGGCTCGAGCAAATCTGAAGGAGGCGTTGGTGGTCTAGTTCTCCTCTATTCTTGTGTTGTGTGCTCTAGCTTGTTCTTTCTTTAGGCTGAAGGCTGTGAGGTGGAGTGCGTTCTTTTGCCTATGTTCTGGACGCGTTTGTACTGCTTTATTGTAAGCTGGTAACCCCAAAAGAAACTTTACGTACTTTCAGTAAAAGCAGGACCAAGCTAGTCTTTGGTCTAAAAAAAATTATGTTTTCACGTGAAAATTGCGAGCCTGCAACCTAGTGATGCGGAGCTGAGGACTGTCTCCTAAAAAAAAAAGGATTGGAATCAGGGGACTAGGATTTAATTAAAAAAATGAGCATTTGCGAAGCAAAATGTAGCATACAGATTGTAACAGAGGAACAACCACTTTAAATTCTTTGTGGAACAGAAAAACTGTACCACAAATGTGTAATATAGGAACAACCACTTTTGAAATATTAATATTGCATTTTTTGTGGAACAGAAAATTGTGCTTTGGTCTTATTTTTTTTATTTCCTCGCTCTCGAAGACAATATGTGCATCAACACTTTTTTCCCTGGCTCCCCGCTGAGGTCATTCTCAACAGCAGTTTTATGGGTATAATACATGAGCTGCCATGTAGTGTAGACACGTAGGAATTGTAGTGACATAACACACAATTTGCTAGGTGAGAGAAGAAATTAGCGCCATAGGATGAAAACCATGTGTACACTGTTTTCAAGCAGTTTGTGTCTTGCATATAGATTTGAAAACAACAAATATATATATGTATTGTGTGAGCTATTTTATTCATGAACTAAATACACTCTTGATTGTGGCATTTTGAAAATATGAATATGAAACTTGGAGTGACGTTGAGGCCTTGTCCAAAGGAGCTATCGATATCGCTAGCTTACGTGGAGTTGAAAATAATTAAAAAATGAAAAAAAATCGTGACTGGTGATCTATTAGAGTATTGATTTGTGCATCTTAGAGATGGTAGGACCATAATTTAGAGATGGTAGGACCATATTTTATATCAGTTTGGGTTCGCGACCATCGCTTACCTTCCAGATAGCAAGTTGCCTTTTCCTCCCTCCCTCTCCTCCACGTAGACCAAGGTACCGATAGGACGGAAGTAGAGCGGATAATTTCCGCATCCGATCTGATCCGAATCCGAATTTTATGAATGTGAAGAATATTTTTTATATCCACGAGGATATGGATAATCCGAATTCGGTTGTATGCGGATGCGGAGTAGGATATGGTATTAGCAAAATCTGGAGGATATGGATTATCCAATAATTGAATGTGAATAATCCGAGATTTATAATAGGATATCCGACTACTTTCGCGAGCCCAGCAGGCCAGCACTTTGTACAAATTAAGCGCAGTCCAAATACACACATAATATTTTTATAGCCCATTAACCAATAAGTATTTATATTATGTGCACATGGCATCGGTAAACCCTAACGGCTGATCGATAATATTTTTATTTTATTTTACATGTTTGCTCTATACATCTAAGTCTAAACTGAGAACCTGTAATAATTTTTGTTGTATGTCAAGTTTGAAGTGCCACCATCAACTTTGTGTCGTTAACTATAAATGTGAGTATTTTATTTTATGATGTTTTGCTGCTTTATAGTTTTGATTTACGAATTATTAATCAACGTAAAAAACCATACATAAACATATATTATCCGACCATATTAATCCGTATTCGGTCCGACACCGACCCGACTCCGCACCGTATCCGATATCCTCGTAGCTCCGTATTCGTAACCGTATCTGTGTAATATCTGCTTCGCTCCGCATTTGATAAAAAATATTGATAAAGATATGAAACATATATTATCCGCTCCGATTCGATCCGCTCTGATTCGATATGCTTTCATCTGCAGGTACGGATACACGCTAGCGACGTCGCCATCCTTCGGAGGAGCCCTAATAATACGTACATTTACGTTTGTTGAAAATAATGTTTATTCTCTGCAACTTACAACGTGGTTACACACAAATATCTCACGTGGACTCGAATTAGCTTCCCAGACTTCACCGTGGACGTCGTCACGTCTTCGTCGCGCCGCAGCGTTTTGAGTTCGTCCAGTTCAACCCGACACCACCCGTGGCGCACTCGGCCCACCGCCCGAGTCCGGCGGCCCCCTTTCCCCTTCTTCCCGCGCCGGCACGCACGCGGCGCTCCATTTTCTTCGAAAACCCCGGCCAAAACCCTCCGAAACCCGTCCGCCTTCCATGCCCCACCCGTCCGCCGCGATGCTCCGCTCGCCCTCCTCCCTGCGCTCCCTCCTCCACCTCTCCGGCCGCCTCCTCCGCCCTCCGAACCCTCGCCGCCCACGCCCGCTGAACCCTCGCCTCCCCAGCTACCCGCTCTCCGCCCGCCCTCGCTTCCTCTCGTCGTCGTCCTCCGTCTCCTCGCCCTCCACCGGCGGCGCCGGATGGGCCACCTACGACCCGGTCACCGACAGTCTCAGCGCCTCCGCGGCGCTCCCCTCACCCTCCGCCTCCGACCCCGAGGCCCCCGTGGAGTCCCACGCCTGGGCCGTCTTCGACCCCGCCGCGGGCCGCATCGTCAAGCAGCGCTCCCCTCCTTCGTCGTCCACCACCGCGGCGGCGGCGGCGGCGGAGGAGGAGGAGGAGGAGGAGGAGGAGGAGGGGGAAGGTGCGGGCGAGGACGAGGAGAAGGGGAGGCTACGGGCGAGCGCGCGTGTCGCGAAGGCCCAGACCTCGTGGTCGTCACTGGCGGCGCCGCGGAAGCCCGCGGTTAAGGGCGGCAAGGAGAGGTTCTCGTTCGTGTGCAGCAACTGCAAGGAGGCCGATTCGCAGTGGTGGGGCTTTTGCCGCCACTGCAACGCGGCGGGGACCATGGAGAGGTACGTCCTGGGGACTGATGGCAATGCCTCTGCGGAGGGGTCGCACCATATCGCCCGGTCGTGGATTCCTCAGAAGAGCAAGGAGATTGTGCCGCAGAGCCTTCAGGAGGTGAACAAGGGGGTCAATCAGGCTGAGTGGCGCATACCCCTGTAACATTTCTCACCCAGCTCAATATAGTGTTACTATGAGAAATTAAGAGTAATCTTCCGTGGCTTCGTATCCAATACATTGGGGGGAAGTAATTGAATAGATAAATGAAGCTATCATCTTGAAATTTGTTATTGTTCTATATGTACGTGTTAAAATTTGCTGTTATTCTATATGTACGTGGGAGTTACCTTCAAATATATTATCTCCATGCAATTCGATTGCTGGGTAACTTGCTGAGGAATTTTATTCTTTCATTATTAGCTGATGACATATATGGATTTGTCTTGTTTGTAGGTCGGGGAGCTTTGGAGTGGAGATTGCTCGAGTGCTTGGTGGTGGCATTGTTCCTGGTAAACCATCTCTTAACTTTTATGGTATAGGTTGATAGTTAGCTTGCATCTGCCAGGCACAGATCAGGGTTTTTATTTGTATAAACTCTCAGTTGTACTAAAGCTTTTTAAATTGCTTATAGGAATCATGTGCCAGTAAAATGCTGCTGCTTAAGTGTCATTTATTTAGAATTTTATGTTGTTTCTTCTATTTGAAACGGTACTGAGTCAAGCTTACAGTATCACATAGCAAATCTATAGCAAGCTATGTGCTAGTAAGTAACATGCTTATAATTGCATCTGTGATTCCAGACTGTTGAGCTGCTTGCAATATTGCTTTGAGTCAACTTAGGACTCATTGCTGCACCTTATAGTATACAATTCTTCTGCCCTACATGCCACAACTTCTTGCACATTTCTTCTGAATGTGTTATTTGGCAAACTACCTATCATAGGAGAGTTCCGATACAAAAGAAGCATTCACTGTTCCGGTCATTATTTTCCAGAAAAGTAAATGTGACAACTGCCAAGTCACAAACATCCTTTTATCCCATGAATCAATGCTTCACCTATTACATCAAACTTATGCAGGCTCCTTGATATTAGTCGGTGGGGATCCAGGTGTTGGCAAAAGTTCATTGATGTTACAGGTAAAATATATACACATTTGGCTATACAGTGTTAGTTTGACCTGCGTTTTTGTCTTGGTGCATTCAATTCAATATGATCGCTGTGTTCATTTGTCCACACTATACCATTTAATATATTTCTAATTAGTTTCTTACATTTTGAGTTATGTATTTTTCTGTAACCTTATTCCTTAGCTTTTGGAATATAACAGATGTTCCTGTCTCTGGAATCTGACAAATGTTTTTTCTGTATCTGTAGCTTGCTTCGAATATATTGGAGAGTTTCAAGGTCAAGGAGTCTTCTCCTGTTGTATATGTTTCTGGTGAGGAGGTTAGTTGTGGCTGACATTTACAGTCTCTTAAATCTTTATGGCCTATCCAATCTACGTATCTTACACCTGTATTTGTCTTATTCACTGATCTGTATGATGCTTTTTTCTGTTAGCCTTCAGCGTTTGATTATTTCTTGTTGATTTGAATTTCGTAGAATCTTAGAACACTATATTTTCTAACTTTGTAACTATGCTCCAGAGTATTGAGCAAATTGGAAACAGGGCTGATCGGATGAGTATCACGTCTAGCAAGTTGTACCTCTACTCTGGTACGGATATTGAGGTAATCTGTTCATGTGGTTCCACTTGTGCATACTCCTAAATTTATTTTTATTTTTTGGTTCATAGACCCATTTTTATGTAAGGTGAACATTTGCTAGTCTTTATTACCTTGGGAAACTCCTTATAATTCCATTGAACAAAGTTACTGTAACATAATGTTCTGGAGTGCCAAAAATATGTAGTAAAACTCTTTGCTCATCTCAGATCTCCTTTTTCACCTATATGAGCTTTCCTAATACCAGCTAATAAGACTACTGATAGATAGGTATTTTGTTCTGGGCTAATCTACTCATTGGTTTTTACCATTTTATGATTCCACATGCATCAATTCCACCATCATCTGTAATTATCTATAAAGCTGCTAATGTCCTGTACTCCTGCTGTTCAAATTCATAATTCGTATCAACAAAGCAAAACTAACAGCCTGGAATCACATGCTTCAAAGATTTTCTACAATATTGTTTTTTTTCTTATAAAACTGAGCAATCTGCATGTTATCTAAAATGTATTTATTATAGATGACAATGGCCCTGACTAAAGTTATAATAGGATCTCTTTTTACCATCTGTCCTAATTAAAACATTTCTCAGAAGAAACCTTAACAACCCCTCTGATTCTGATATATCATCTATATTCATCAAAAATCTTGTTTCACAGGATATCTTGGACAAAATCCAACCGCTGTCTCCAAGGGCTCTTATTATCGATTCCATTCAAACAGTTTATGTCAAATCATTCGCTGGAAGTGCTGGCAATTTAGCACAGGTACTTCTATTAGTTCACCTATAATTTTCAGATTATATTGAGACCAGACTTGCATGCCAACATGTCATGTCTTCCCATTATTGGCTAGTTGTTTACGTTAAATTTATTTACTGTTATACTGATCAGTTCATTTGCTTTTGCCATAATAATGATAGTTAGTGTCGTGGAACTTGTATATGTTCGGGCAATGAAGTTCATTCTTCAATTCAAACTGAATTCAAGGGCTTACATTGTTTTCAGTACTTTCCATTTAGGTTGAGCTTGATATGCAATATTCTTTTTCTTTATATTATGAGCATAATTTGGTGCGGTCCTAACTTTGTAGACCCTGGGCCCTGGGGGAGGGGAACTTTCGGCCTTGGCGAGCTGTCTGGGAGTTTTTTCTTCCATGCCTCTCTGTTCGATCTATGAAGCTTGGTTAGAGTATAGAACTTCTTAGTGGGTTCTTAGTTCTTAATCTTTTAGAGATGCACTCCCATCCTTGTATAGTTATATAGTTGGGATGGTTTGACCTCTAAGAAACTTAGCACTAAGCAAGAGATGTAAAATATGCAAATGACATGATTGACTAGCAGAGTAACCAGACCATAAGCTATGTTTGCAGCTAAATGACATAAGAGGCAACCTTGCTGTTGCAGCATAATGGCTCGAGATTGCACATGAGATGAGCCTTCTTGTGCTACAGTGCCTGGCTCGCCGCTCATAATCTTGAACATGTCTCGATTCAAGCAAAAGTTATTTCATGGATATGTATTAGTACAATGGACACTGGTCTAGGAATCGACCTTATTTTTCAGTCTTATTACAGAATCTAGCACAGTTTACATCTTTTTCTCGAACGAGCACAGTTTACATCTTTGAGAGCTTGAGATTGTGCCAAATCTATGGGATAGAAGTCCACATTGTTGAACTAGACTATGTTATATGGTACTGAATAATTCATATCTATGTTGCCTGTTGCTGTAAATCTCTGCCTTTTGTGGACAACAGGTCAAGGAATGCACCTCTGCCTTATTACGATTTGCAAAACTGACTAATATCCCTGTTTTCTTGGTAAGCTAACCACCATGCAAGAAGTTTGCGGACACATCCTAGACCAATTCCTGCCTTTATTTTCTTCTCATTAGTGGCATCTTGTCACTTCTTTTTAATTTTTCAGATTGGACATGTTACAAAAAGTGGTGATATCGCTGGTCCTCGCCTCTTAGAGCACATAGTGGATGTTGTTCTGTATATGGAGGTTGGTGAATTACTCTTCCAAATATTGGAGGAAAATATGAACATTTCTTGAAACTTTCGAGTGCTTTTCTATGTGTTGTCATTTGTTTCATGGAAGGTAGAATGATCCAGTTCATAAAACTAGATCATCTTCAGAAAATAGAAATGTAATACTTGTTTGTAAATCTCTAAGATGATAAGCATGTAAAATGCTAACACAATAAAGTTTTAAATTGTGCTGCTTATTATAGATGTTAAACATGATGAAAGATTTGTCTTCTTATTTTAGGGAGAGAGGTGCTCATCCCATCGACTGTTGCGGTCGGTTAAGAATCGTTTCGGTTCAACAGATGAGGTATACTCCTATGCCGTCTATCAACTATCAAGTTTGCTCCACAAGTGTATAAAAATATCAACACTGCCGTACCTGACTAACCTGTAAAATGGGTACAACACGGTTATGTTAAAAATGGACACTGTTGCCTGATTCTTATATGGATAGATGGTTGCAGTAGTTTGACAAACCCTATATGATACAGTTCAGTCGTTCATCTAGTATAATTTAGGCCCTGTTTGGTTCCCAGGGGCTAAACTTTAGCCCCGTCACATCAAAAAGAATCTTGTCATTTAGGAGTATTAAATAAAATTTGCCTAAAAAACTTTCTGCACAGATGGGTGCTAATTCGCGAGACTAATTTAATAAGTCTAATTAATCCATGATTTGCAACAGTGATGCTACAGTAACCATCCGCTAATCATGGATTAATATACCTCATTAGATTCGTCTCGCGAATTAGCCTAGGAGTTCTGCAATTAGTTTTATAATTAGATTTTATTTAATACTTCTAAATGACAAGATTCTCTTTGATGTGATAGGGCTAAAGTTTAGCCCTCAGGAACCAAACACCCCCTTACTTGTGATAATGCTAATGTATTTGAACTAAGGCTAGACCATCATACTGCACAAATTACTAGAGATTGCAGGAGTAAACTGTAATCGTTGTCATAGCTTATTTTTCATATTCTGTTGTTTTAAACGTTCAGAAATTCAAACTTGTTTGTGCCCTTGTGCTTGTAGCGAAGCTGCAAACTTATGTACCAAACAATCTTCTAGCGCAGGGCTATGTTGCACATGACTTAATGAGATGCCAGACTTCCTTTTGAATTGCCCAGATCATGATTTTATCCTATTCATGGATAAAAAAATGCAATACGATTCCTAGTTTCGTGAAAAAAAAGAACCCACCAATAATTATTAAGTTTTCCCCTTCCGATCTGACTGCTGCGTTGCCCTAGCCCCTCCCTCCCCATTTGCCCACCTTTTGTTTTTTTTCCTTTTCATGGTTGTTCCATCAATCCATCCTTTCCCTCCCTTTCATGTGCTGTCATGCCCATCTAGAGCTCTGCCAATTCTCTTTCCAGGTCAGTTGATGCCTTCTTTACTCTTGCTCATGGACATCTTTATCCTTCTAAAATAAGACTCATCCTAGTGCATCTACCATTGCCAACAAAGTGATTGCTTGTTACAGGAGTGTGATCCTCTGTCAGGAGAGCATAGTGCTTTACTGCATGTAACTCCATAATTTAGATTGTCCTATCAGAAACCCTGCTACAATTTCTGTTGCGAATAGCTGTTTGTAAACCTGCCATTTGATATGTGTACCTGTTCTCTTTTTATCTTTAATTTCAGGTATTTTTTGTGTTCATAAGACATCAAACTATTCTTTACGGAAGATATTAAAGAACATGTATTCACTTGTTCCGTTTCCTCTTATTGTTCCAGCTTGGTGTATTTGAGATGGCTGAATTTGGTCTGCAAGCTGTTCTGAATCCTAGCCAGATGTTCTTAACCGAGCATGACTCTGATTCTGAAATTCTGGCCGGGCTTGCTGTAGCTGTTATTTTAGATGGATCTAGGACTTTTGCTGTCGAAGTTCAGGTATTGCAGTCTTCATTGTAAGGTCACTGGGTCTTATTGAAGTGGCTAAATTATTTTCCTTCCAATACTTCATATTGTATCTTTGCTCTCATAGTGTCATATACTTGAGTTGTCAGTAGCTGTGGTATAAAAACTAATGGACTTCCGTGAGGTGAAATTTCTTCCATTTGCAGGCATTGTGTGTTTCTGGCTCTCATCGTTCTGGGCAAGTAGTTGGCATACCAACAAGAAGGGCTGATGTCATAATCTCTGTAAGCGTGAAGTTAACATATCCAGCCAATAAAGTACCACACCTCTGATAAACTGCCATTTGCATGTTAACTTCTTAGGGTATAAATCTATGGATAAGCTCCAGCAGGGTGACTTGTAAAAATGGGATCCTGTGAAATGAATATTGTTGCTAGTTTATCTTAGCTTGATACACCATTATTTTGGCTTTAGAGCTGCATAAATAGTGCCAGACCTGACTTCTTTATTCAGCTCTAGATCATTCTGTCACAGTCGAATTCACATTAGTTTGATCATGCTTGCTTATAACCTTCTGCAAACATTGCACCTTAAGCTGAGTTACCATTAGATGTCATGTCATCTCGACAGCATATCTGTAGCTTATTTTGAATGTGGACACTGATAAGTTTGCCTATGTATGTTAGCCCTCTCGCAGACTTAGTTTTGCATGTTTTGTTGCTTTTCTGCTGGAATAAGAGAAAAATAAGGTTCTGGTTTCCAGATTACATTAATATATGTGTGGGATGAGATGTTTTGGGAGTATGTGTTCTTTGACATTATAACCATTGACACACAAATACACATGCCTCCACACGTCTGTGGGGTAGCATAAACCAGATATAAATTCATGACCTCCGGGAGCACGGACGCACACTTTCCATAGAGATGCTCACACTAAGTTGCACAACCAAGATTTGATCCCTAGTACACCCAGAGCCACAACTCAACCAATTGACCAATACTTTTTTCCCTATATTTTGTGAAATGATAATCTCATTTGTTATTTTGTAGGTTCTTATGAAGCAAGCAAGCCTAAAACTTCAGGATAATGTAAGTTCGTAGAGATTGTTTTTCAATTATTACTATGTCATACAATATATGTTTCTTTACATTGTGTTGGTGTTAATTCTGAGATACAATCAGTTGGCTGTCATATGTATAGGCTTACTATTTGCATCAGTGTGGTCTGATGACCTAGTTTGCATCAACATTAGAGCAGGTGATATGTGGATGTCCTGACATGTTTGATGCATTCGAATTCTGGTTGTATTAAGCAAGTATGTGATATGGTAATGGCATAACTCTGACCATGTTCACTGAATCTCTTAAGTTACCAACTTTTGGATTAGGGAATAATACAGAAATGCACTAGTGACTATTTTCTGTGTTTGTTCCCATACTCTTCTGGTGCTATATTTCTGGTCATGCTGCAGGCTATTTTTTTGAATGTTGTCAGTGGCTTCGAGTTGACTGAGACCGCAGGAGATCTGGCAATAGCAGCTTCAATTTGCAGCAGGTAGTAATTTTAGTGCTTTATTTTAGAGTCATTACCAGTACAAGATTTCGTTTTAGTTAGTATAGGTGCCTAAGTCACTCAACTATTTCGCAGCCTACTGTTCTTGTGATATGTTTCTACAGTCATTTGTGATTTCTGGGGTGTAGTTAGACATGATAACTGACTGATAAACTTTGTGCAACTAAGCAGATTGGTGAACCACAAAGTATAGTTCTATGATTTCTCTTGCCATTCTTTTTCTGCATAAAAGCAGGTGGGAGACCTGTTTTGGTCTATTTTTCACTGTTTGTCCATTTTAAGGAAGCCTCTTTTCTTGTTGTCTTCAGTTTCTTGGAGTTTCCTATCCCAAATGATGTTGCATTTATTGGAGAGATCGGTCTTGGCGGTGAACTTAGAACTGTAAGCTTTCTTCTGCTCCATGTTTGCTTTATCCGTAATCTGAGTTGACACTTGACAGGAAGTACATAACGTGCTGGTGAAAAGAATAGCGGGGATTAATGTTTGAATTTTAAAAAAGAATTGCCTATCTTATTCTTCCAGGCCTTCTCAAATGTCTATTGTGATGTTAAAATGTACTGTCCAAACAAGTAATCAGTGACTGCAAACTATATCTCTGATCCCCATACAGTTTTCCATAAGCTATATCCCAGCCAATATCCTGTCAATCGCGTGTATATCCTGGCCCCAAAAAAGTTAGCTAGAAAGAGTGAAAAATTGGAAACCAAAGATCAAAATCGTTTACCTAAGACAACCCCAAAAGGTCACTTATTTGTGGAGTAGACACAAGACAGTAAGCAAAGAGGCCAAATTGCCATACTCCAAACGTGATAACGTTCTCTTGCATACTCCAAGACAGTATCTTATG
The DNA here is from genome assembly GCA_032594955.1 of Panicum miliaceum. NCBI lineage: Eukaryota > Viridiplantae > Streptophyta > Magnoliopsida > Poales > Poaceae > Panicum > Panicum miliaceum. The sequence goes on from CM064071.1 coordinate 2,168,733, forward strand.
CTTCTGCCCCTATCAAGTTTGTTATAACTGTAACTAGTTGTTGTAATATTTCTTTCAATTTTCTATTTAAAAGGTGCCAAGAATGGACAAGAGGGTGATGGCTATTGCGAAGCTGGGATACAAGAAATGTGTAGTTCCCAAGACCTCCGAGAAGTTGCTCAAACCGCTTAGTCTGGATATCGAGATCTTGCCCTGCAGCAACCTGAAGCAGTTTATAAACGCCATATTTAGGCCCCAAGGCTGATGCCGGCGTGGAAGATGCCTGCTTTACCAAAGCTGACCGTAGGTATTTAGGGTTAGACATTAGAGTATTGTAGGTCAAGGACTTAATTGGTGTAGCATAGTGCCAGTTAACAGTGGACGGGCTTCCGTGTTGAGCTTCCAGCTGATATATATTCCATTTTGCTAGTAAGCCTAAACGGCCGTGAATTTGGTTATCGTTATTCTTTCGTGTAAATTTGAAGTGTCTCTAGCTATTAGTGTAAGGTGTTGATTTGTTTCCACTCATTTTCATGTCAGCATAGCATAAAATGTTTTACTAAGCCTTCTTTGATTTTTGCATCACGGCACGCGGGCTGCTGAGTTTTACAGCCTAATTGGTTGAGTTCCAAAACTTGCCCTACCAAATCATAGGCATGCCAAAATATGGGCATATCAAATTTACTTGCCAAAATGTAGGCAATAATAGCAATTGGTTGGGTACCAAAATATGATTACTAAAATTTTGGCAATTGCCAAAATACAAATACAAGTACTAGAAGAGGGAATTGACACAAACAGCTAAAATGTGGACGAGCTGAATATTGTCAATTTGAACCATGCTAATTTTTTAGAAATCAACCAAACAAATACCAAAATTTATGTATGATCTTGCCCATATTTTGGCACCTAACATTCGAAGCAAATGCATTCCAAAATTTCAACAAATTCCTTCCGAAACAAATAAATTTCAAGAACTTTGATCTGCAGGATTTCCAAACCCAGATAAGGGACGCCCAAGGATATATAAACTTCGAAAACTCTTAATGTTAGTAAATTTTATTTGATTTGTAGGGCTTTCCCCTCTCCGAAGAGAGGGAGCCCTTCCAGAAATTCTCAGTGGCCCAGAGGCCAAAGAGGGGGTTTGGAAATAGTTTTCAACCAGCAATTGACGCGCCTCGGTATTACCTCACTAGCTGCGTCATTGCCCCAAGCGCAAAGATGGTTTGCCAAGGCTGCCCACCCCCTACTCTTATACCCACCTCCCCAGCGCACGCGTCTCTCCTCTTCCGAGGTGGGACAAAACATCCGGCATCCCCCCAACCGTCGAGCGTTCACGGCTTCGCAAGTCTCGGGTGGGTGGCGTTTCCAGTTGGGCCGATTAGAGTTTTAACGGACCACGCACATAGGGTCTTGCCCTCTTCCACGGGCCAGTCTGGGCTAAATGTGTGCATTGGAAGGGCCGGCCCTTGCTGTCTTTGCCCGAGCTTCCCTTTTGTGGTTCGGCCCGTGGGCTTCCTTCTGCCGTTCTTCCAGCTCCGCGGCGAGTTCCAGCGGCGGCGGGGGGTACGGAGCCATAAAGACACGCACGGAGCTCAATCCAAGATCCGGCAATAGTTTGACACAATCACATTCCAGGAACTGTGTTCTTACAGTTCTAGCTTCTCTATATAATATTCTAATTTCTAGTGTTCCTGAACTTATTCCAAAAGAAACAGCAGATAGTCTGCCGGCCAAACTATACAAAGATATATTTATTTAGCACTGAGTTAGACACAGGGTTTCCCCCCTGGAAAAATTGGTCAGGGGTATATAAGCGGACTGGAAAAATGGCATCATCAGTTGCCATAGCAACTAAATAGGCTGAAAAAAAGGTTTATCCGCACCATATAAGCGGAGGTTGACCTCACTTCGTATCACCAGAGTTGGGACCTGCAACCTTCCCGGCAAGCTTCCGATGGGAAGGCGAGCCCTTTCCTGTTCCTTCTTCGCCTCTTCGATAACTTTGTTGCGCAGGAAGCTTGGCTGGTTGGTCGAGGAGAGCAGCCTTGCCCACATCCTGTCGGTTATCGAAACTCTGTTCTGCTTCTCGGTTATCCTCTGGAGTGAGTGATGCAGACAATCAGTACAGAGGGCATTGAAGCAGAATAGGCTTTAAACTTAGCTTGTGATTCTGAATGCGGTAAAGATAACTCCCTGTCCTATAGAGGGTGACTTACATAGAAAGGGATATAGCAATGCCGACCATTCACTTGACCAATGGTGAAGCCAGTATATCCAGCCATGGCTCCATGGACCACACTGTGAGCCAACAGTGTGCAATAGACGTTATCTGATGCATTGCTAGGGATGGCACGGATCATGTACGTCGGATCTGCAATAGAAGACAGCATCTGAGATCTGCTACTTTGAAACTAGGAATTCTGGACCCTGAAACATAATATCAAAGAAAACCACTGACCTATGTACTTCAGATTAATAGTCATCTTGTTTCTCTTGAAGTACTCCTGAATTCACAAGTAAAACATTGATTAAGCAAGTGCTTATATTGCAGATAGGGATCCCTTGCAGATAAGAGCAACATCTAGACAGTAGATGGGAGGTGCAAGTGGAATATCCATGTCTCACATTTATCTTTTGAGATAACCAAAGACCAACGTCAAGAAGCAGCTCATTGCCTGAGGCATCTTTCCCAATTGACTGCATGGTTTCAGCAATAAGTTTCTGTCCGGCACCCTCAGCAACAACAATAACCATATGACCATTATCCTTCAAACGCTTTTCTATATATCTGAAAAGTCCACCTTCACCTTCCAGATAGAAAGGTGACTCTGGAATCAAGCAACAATCCTGACAAAAGGAGAACATTTGATCCCTTTATTCGTGTGTGCAAACATGGAAATAAACCCAAAATAGTTTTGGCTTGATGGAGATGTGAACGTACCACGTCCCTGCTAGCCAGAGTAGCATAATGCGTGATAAAACCTGCATCAGTAAAAAGATGTCATTAGACATATGAGGAAAACATGAATGAGCAAGTTGGTTAATCTAGAAATCAGTAAGGGCTGTATGGATAAGAAATTATGTGATTTACTTCAAATTTGAAACTAGGTTCAAAGGATTCCCCCTTTTTCCAGTCAAACCTCAAGGAAGGAACATCGGCACATCGAGTTGATTATCTATCCATGTTATCTAGAAGTGAGCTAAATGCAGCCTAGAAGGAAGTGGAAAGCCCACAACTCAATAAGCTCGCATATGCCAGCTATTGCGATATTTCTACTCAAGAGAGCACGAAACATAACAAGCAACAATTAGCCATAGTAGCAGCGGTCATGTTAATCTATTCAAATATAAATTCAAAGAGATTCAAAACTGTTATTTAAACTTCCATAGAAGTTCATTGAGAAACTCATATAACATACAGACATCCAAGAATTTCATAGAGGCACAAGAGTTTTCATTAGGTACAGCTTAGGCGCTTACAGAATAAGATAATAGCAGAAGAGCGTACAACAAAGTATATCATAAGTTACTAGCACAACATATTGCTCTCTCATAGAAGCTTACCACTGTGTCGTCCCATTAGCTTGACAAGACCTATACCGTTCTCAGCACTTACTGTTGGATAAATCACTCACTTATTAGCAGAATCTTATAGTCTAATTACATGAACACCTAATAAAACTCAATTAATTAGAACTTAATTACTATTCGATCTGTAGATCCTCTTAGAGGCGCTGACGACCCGCGCCTGCTCGATGACGAAACGTAGACGGGAAACGGCGGAGATCTTCAGTGCCATTTCGCGAGCTAACCCGATCAGAGGTTTTGTTTAGGCATTATCTAATTTTTCCTCTCTCAGAAAAGGAGTGGCTGCCCCCTTCTTATAGCTCGTGGTGGCCTGGGACCTGGCCTCTTAGCAGTTGGATGGGCCCACTGATCATAGGCAATGCTTGGTCCAACGTGGTCCTATTCTCATGGGCAGTTAGCCCCTTTAGGATTAGGTCCATTTTGACTAAGCCAAGATCAATTCCAACACTTACAGCTTCCACATGAGCAGCATTTATTGCACGTTGAGCCTCCTCGACTGCTGTGTCGAAACCAAATGACTTGTCAATTACCTAAACATAGGTAACAATGGGTTTGTGAATATAGGGCACACATAAAATGTCATATTCCACCAAAATATCACTAAAATGAGGAGAAGCGTATTACAGGATGTCATTGTCAATAGTCTTTGGAATGCCAGCAACAGAAACTTTCAGACCACGCCTTCTAACTTCCTGAAGAAGATTCAAGCGAAGTGTAACTTACAAACATATTACAGTAACTGGATGTGATAATATATGATCAGCTGGCTATCAATACGCCATCAAGAAAGGCTATAATTCAAGCAGGTCTGAAAACACTTTCTGCTAGTCTAAAATTGTGCTTACTTCAAATATCACTCCTGCTCCCCTTTGAGTACCATCACCACCAATTACATAGACCTGAACACAGCATCAAAGATTTGAGTCGATGGGCAGGTTTAACTGTCTCAGGTTGGTAAACGAATCTTCATGGTGCCAATAAATTAAGATAAGTACAGAGTGGTAACAGGAATGAGACAAAAATGTGCAGAGTAGAAATGCCATTTTCTTTCATTTACCTGATTTATGCCACGATCTTGAATACTGTCAACGATCTTCGTGGTGTCATGGCCTCCTCGGGATGATCCGAGAATAGTCCCACCCCTTTTGTGAATGTCATTTACACTCTTTGGAGTCAAGGTGATGGTGTTGCGAGCATAGAAGCCTCTATACCCACCCTATGAGAAAATAAACATGAGGATGTCAAATGAATGCTTGAAGAACTCCAGGAGGAGAATGATTGATTGCATGCTTTATGTGGACTTCATGGCATGATGTAATGATTTTTACCTGAATCCCCAAGTATCTTGGTGACACCATACATGTCAGATAAGCCACATACAATTTCCCTAATCACAGTATTAAGTCCAGGGCACAATCCTCCACAGGTAACAATGCATGCATGGACCTCATCTGGTTCAAAATAGACCTAGCAGAGGCAAGCACGAGGTTACAAAAAGGCTTACGAGGTTAGAAATATTATCTTCCCCTTGTTTGTTGCTTTGTTAGCATACATAAAGTGAAAAGCACAAGGTTCATATACTCTTTGGCGAGGTCCGGCACGACGGAAGTGGTTCCCTCTGGGTCCATCCTTGTGAACAACAATCTGCATTGAACAATAGTTCAGATCACAGCATTGGTGTAAATACTTTGTAGAAGTGAAGTATTTGTATCACAAAAAAAGCTGCAGAGTGGACAACAAGTTCCTCAAGAATTCACCTTCTGGCAGACAGTGTCGTCTGGGTTTCCGAAGTACTGCCTGAAGGTGAGAAAGAAAAAGACAAGTTAGCGGCAACGAGTAAGGGAAGAATTTGAGCTTATCAAGCCAGTAAGTTCAAGCTTACTTCACAACCGAGTATGCTGGGTTATCTTGCAATGGATTTGGGTAGGTCTGCAACATCAAATGAAATTTTGTCATGATCACAAATCAGTTATGGGTATCTCTCAAATTCCACATTTCATCTGTAGCCTCCATAACTAATGGCAAATCGCTATCACTAAATCTAAATACCCAAATTAGAAACTAGGAAAGAGTAAAATGTAGTGTATGGGATCGCTCGAAAAGGCGCGTGCTAAGAAAAAACACTCGCTGTTCCAATCACACAAAAAAAGCCCACGCCATAAGTCCACGCAAATAACTATAATAACGAACAAAAAGCATTATTAAGTATAACAAAAGTGGCTGACAACTTTAGATCGCAAGGATCATCATCAGATTCCACTTTCTCGGCTTCTCGCACGATTCGGCCGCACCGCCACGATGCCACGCAGAGAGCAACCTCACCCTCGAGCAGCAGCGATCGATCAGCGGCTCCCCGCGCCAACCCACCAGATCGACCCCCTCCGCACGGGACGGCGGCACTCACCGGGAGATCGGGGAGGTAATCCGACACGTGCGGCACGTCCTCGAGGACGTACCCGGCCTCGCCGGACACCAGCTTGACCGCCGCCGCCCCGTCCATCGCCCCTCCGCGCCGGCTCAGCTCCGGCTCCCACGCGCGGCCGCGCGGCGTGTCCCGGCGATCGACCAGTTGGTGGTGGTGGTGGTGGTGGTGGTCCCGCGGGCTCGGGACGGTGATCGGCTCGGGCGCGCTCGCGGCGGGCAGGGGCCGAGTCAGCAGCGCGCGACGCGGGCGGCGGCGCCATGGGCGCTGGAGGAGGACGCGGTGGAAAAATCCATTGCGGGTGGCGTCCGGGTGGCTTTGTGGGGGGAAGCGGTGACGGCGACGGCGGCGGCCGGGGTGCGCGTGGCGACGAGGGGTGACGGCGACCGGAGGAGGAGACGAGCGAATGGGATGCGGGCGGGCGACTGGGCGAGGACGACGAGGCCTGTGGAGGAGACGGGGAACTGGGAGAGGTGGGCGGCCTGACACTTGGTGGGACCGGGCGTGTTTTTCAGGTAGTGTGGGACCGGGCCCCGAGATTCGTGTTCTCTCCCTCTTGGCTGCTGGACCTGCACGTACGGTGTGTCACGTGACAGATTCCTGATTCATTGTTTGCCGACGGTCGCCGTTCAGCCAGAGGTAGTCACCGGAGTCTGAACCGAAGCTCCGTTCAAAACTTCAAATCTGCTACGAAAATGAACAGGCTCTGAAAGGTGCTGAACTTCTAGATGTGCTTCGCATGCAGTTTTTGAAGCCTTTGAGGCTTTGACAGCGTAAATGCTTGGGTATGACTTATGAGCATTTGCAGTTGCATACTATTACCAGATTCCAACAATACAGTTTTTATTGAATTAAAAACATTTTTTTCTTTACTTCTTTCATTCTAACCTTTATTGTAAGAAGATGTCCACTTGTTGAAATCAATCTCATAATAACAAAATTCACAAAATCAATATCATAATGTCCACCCAATGCCAAGTCATTTGAGAGAGCAAGGTCTTTTAAAAGTCCGGACTCTCGAGAGGATGAAACTTGACATTTGTCTTTTAACTCTGGAAATTGTCCACACTACCACTTCAAGATCAAAACCACAACAGCTTTGCTTATGTGTCAGCTAACTTTATAGCAATTTGCCATTTCACAGGTGAAACTCAAGGTGAAGGTGGGGAAAAAAATAATCCACATGAATTTTGAGAATGGCAAAATGTTAAAGAGCCACACCAAAATTTGCCACTTCATCCTCTAAGTCACTCTTCCCATATTCTATTCTCCACAATAAAAGGCATGGTAACATCCACACAAATACATTGTTGCCATCTATCCTCTAAAGATTGGAAGGAATTTCCTAGCAAGAAAATGGAGTTACTGCAGTAGTGTATCCATTGTTCATTTAGGAGAAACCTGGTCACACACACACACACACACACACACACACGTAAATTTGTTCGAAGAAAGTCCAACACCTTTAGGCTTATCTATTTATGCATGGAAGATTTATACATCAACGTTACATAATCCTTCAATTCCATTGAGTATAAAACGAATCATTAGTTGAAAAGAATCAACCGTTAAGACATGGTCACTGACACGTGGGTCCGATACAGGCTCAATGTGAGCTGACGGAGAAACTGGTTCCTCCGGCAACTCTCCACTTCCTGACCTCCCAATTAAGCGTTAATCCCGACCTGTTTACTCTTGGTCAGGTGGTGTCTCATTCCAACCCGTCACCACCTTCTATCATTCTCCTACCAGCCCAATTTCGTCCCCGTTGGAAGCCATCGGCCCACCTGCGGTCTGCCGTTCAAGCATTCGCCATGGCCGCGGAGGCGGCCGGCCGACGAGGGGCGGCGGCGCGGAGGAAGGCGAAGGAGGCCGCGGTGGGCGCCGCGGCGAGGGTGCTCTTCTACCCGACGCTGCTGTACAACGTGGTGCGGAGCAAGGCCCAGGCCGAGTTCCGGTGGTGGGACGAGGTCGATCAGGTGAATCATCGTTTCCGTTTCCCCCCTAACAGCGAGCGAGTGATTAACATGAGGTTTTGATTTTAGATTGCTAGGCTCTCTAGTAAACTAGAGCTCAGGGGTCTGGCTGCAGGCTAGGACCCTAGGAGGATTCCAGTGGCGGGTCATGCGTTCTGTTGTAACCTGTGATGGGCTATGCTTCACAGGTTACAAGATAACCACACGCACGGGCAGTCTGCTGTGCTTTTGCGGAGTTTAGGCATGCGATTAAGAGGTAGTATTTAAAGGATGAGTAGTACTTTTGCCAGTCAAACTATACTTCAGATGCAAATGCAGCATCATTTTGTTTCAGTACTAGAACATCTATCTAGTATCTAGAATTGTTGATTCTCGTTTCATAAAAAAAAAAGAATTGTTGATTCTCGACCCGTTAGGATTAGGAGCCTGCTCCATGCTTTTCGTTGCTATTAAGGTTAACAATTTTAGCGTTAGCATATAAATGGAGTAACCTGTAAAGCATAGCCCATCATGGATGAAATGCAGCTGCAGCATGCTAGGTTTTCCAGATGGTGCTGACTTCATTATTGTCCGCTCCAAAGAATGTCATAGTTGCAGTATCTGTAATTCTGTATGCATTAATTTAGCTTCGTATCTGGGGTTAAATTATGGCTAGTCTTGGTTTAGTGTTCACATATTGTTATGGAGTTATATTATTTCCTTTGTGGTTGAGCAGATATTTCCATTTGATGAGTCATAGATATCTTTGATCTGATTATACAGATGCAAATATTGACCTTTGTACCAGTTCATTTTGCTTGGAGCGGTTCCGTTTCGCAGGGATGTTTCACGCTTGCAGAAGCTTGGGGTACATGGTGTGATAACCTTAAATGAACCATTTGAGACTTTGGTACCATCATCAATGTATCAGGCAAGTGGCTTGCAAGTTCTTTACCGTTTTATACTAAAAGTTATATGCAATTTCACATATCCTATGGTCCTTTGAAGTTTCATTAATCTTAGCATATGCCACTTGGGAACAGAATTGCTCCAATCTAATTTAATCAATCAGAAACACGTTGTGACATAAATGCTGCTCTGCTGAAATTTACAGTCACGTGGGATTGACCACCTTGTTATTCCTACAAGAGATTATATGTTTGCTCCTTCACTTGTGGATATCAATCAAGCTGTTGATTTCATTCATAGTAAGTGAGACACAGATTATGCCCAAAGTGATCCTTTTCAATTTAATAGTAGTTTATGAATCGACCACCCAGATTTACTGATTAAGTTTTTGGCCATCTGTGACGTCACTTCCTTTTTTTCAGCAACTTTCCTTCTATTCAATATAAAAACTTTTACTAACACATCTGCACCTTTTAATTAGGAAATACATCTTCTGGGAAAGTAACATATATTCACTGCAAAGCTGGAAGGGGCCGAAGTACAACAATTGTCTTGTGCTATCTGGTAAATTTAATTATCTATCTTTTAGTAAGAATAATATGATGTCAAAATTTGAGCTGAGAACTCCAGGTCATAATTAGAATGAAGTTATAACATACTACCTGTTGGAATTGATTTAAAACTGCATCTTAGTGCAATCCATGATATTTTTATGGTTCTTGGTTTCACCAGGTGAAGTACAAGAAGATGACACCTGAAACAGCTTTCGAATATGTACGATCTAAAAGGGCTCGAGTGCTGTTGACACGTTCGCAATGGAAGGTAGGGAACACACATTGACTCATCTCTTGCATCTTAAAACATGCCAATTCTTTGGACTAAGAAGATTTTCTGATTTCACTTCCTCCCCCTGCTGTGATTTTCTTGAGCTTGGGTAGTTGCAAGAATGGGCCTCCTTTGAATAATTTATATGCACTGAAAGATGCACACTTATTTGTGGTAATTGCAGTTTGCCCAGTTTATCTTAATGATATAACTGACTATGGCCTTTTCTTCCTCAGTAAGGAAATAATCCGGTTTGCATTCGGAACATGAATACTATTGCTGTTACTCTTACTGCATGACTGCCTATATTTAAAATGTTCTCTTAATGGAAGAGAACGTTCTACTTGTGATTCAAAGATGATGTAAACATGGCACTCATATTTGCAGAGCAATGCTGCAATCTGCTAGCTGTTTGGATTGTGACATTCAGCCACTCTTTTCTGGTGAGTGATAATGCACCAATTTATATAGCTGGGACCAAATTACTCCTAATGGACCCAAATAAATCCCATTGATTAGATAGATGTAATGCCGAGTTATCGCTGGGGATTCTGAATGTTTCTTGAAGGTCCTGAAAGCCTCTGCAAACCTTATTCGCGTGGAAGAAGAGTGCAAGACAGTTTAACTCATTATTCAACGAAAATTCTTATGTATTCTAGTCGGATTTGATTGTCGCAGGTGGTTCAAGAATTCAGCAAGAAGAACGCTGAGGTTCCTGCTGTAACAAGCAATTCTGCAACAGCATCTCCAGCAGGGGACGCCGTACCGGTAACAGAAGCAGATTTGGATGGCATTGATGCCCCAGTGGCTCTTACAGAGGATGCCAGCTTGTCTTGCCAGAAGACTACCCCGTCAAGGCCAATCATTAAGATGCTGTCATGTTTGTTTCCTTCTCGGATCTGATGAATGATCACTGGACATTGGGTGTTCGAGGTGCGTGCATGTTCTCCCCATGACCAGTTTATGAGTGAAGTGGTGTGCAGATCTGTAAGGACGGCAGCTGGCATCGGCATAATATTTTGGGAGTCATAAAATTGTCCTTGTCCATATTCATCCACTTTGCCTGTGTATACTTCATCATTTTCTTTTGAAATGATATGTACCTTCATCATGAGAAATTCATTGTTTGGACCTCTGACGATTTTGTATATGAGCCAAAATGGTTGCAGGACAGCTGAAAATTGAATTGAACAATTACCTGTGGAATTGTTTTACAAATGCACAGTCGAAACACCTGGTTTTGTTTATAGAGTTTGTTCTGGACTGGTATTCGGAAAAGGTATTATTTGAGTGCGCAGCACGACTAAAGGGTCAATTTGAACTGTGCAATTACTCAGTTGGATACTTGGATTTCTCCAGCTCTGCGGCTGCCAAGTTTGGCCACCTGTTCGTCCAGTCGCCATCCGATTTTCAGATCACCTGATCGGATCTGAAGATAAAATAATACGGCGTACATTGAATAGATCCGGATTAGTCATCTGATGTCATTGATAGATGACAGAAAGGTCTCAACAAGCAACCGAAATAAAGTAACACCATATGATTTTGTATTTTCGTTTTCAGCCCTGAACTATTGTCACTGTAAGTCCTTTCAGGATAGTATTCTGTATTGTTGTTGCAAGTTTAGCCTAGCTTAGCAGAGGCGGAGAATAACGGGGAGGTGGAAGATCACCTATGCATGATGTCGGCGGTGGGGACTGGGGAGCATGTTGATTAGTGGCGGTAGAACGGGGGCTGACGATTTCTTCTGTAGTAGGGGACTGGCAAAGATAGCATGACACAAACAAGATTATAGTGGGGAACATGAATAAAAGCATTCGAGAAAATACCTCTCCTATTTTTATCTACAGATTTTTGTTTTGGAAATAAAGACGGGAAACAGGATATAAAAAGAACAAATATGAAAGGAAACACACAGGTAACCGACACGAACGAAAAGAAAAAAAAAAGGAATACGACACATAAAAAACAAGAATAGTAACTACAAGTAATAACTAGTCAACATAATACACCACGTGTCCACATAATATAATGATAACCACGGTTTATAACTCTTAAGTGAGCCGCAAGCTAGTCTTAGTTGAATAGTTAAGCGCACGCATGCACTTACTCACATCACATAGACACAATTCAGCATTTGGTTTGGAAGTTAGCAAAGTGGTAAAAAAAGATATACCGGCATAAATACGGGATATACAAAAGTGTTCGGAAAGACACTAGTCCTTTTCTTCCCATTTTATATTTTCAAAAATTACAAAAGTGAGTGAGATAAATGTAGAAAACGGGACGGGATGGGATCATGTTCATTTTCATTCCTAGATTTAGTGATGGAATAAAGAAACATAGTGGAAAATAAGAACTTTGTTTGGAGGAGGAATAACACCTTGCATCAAATCCAACGGCTAAATCATCTCAAGTATAACATGGTTTATATTTCTTTGTCGGTCTATATCTCTATGACTCATTCATCAATAATGAATACCTAAAATTATTTCACAACTCACATGTAAAATATACAAGATTCTAATTTACGCCCAGCACGCCAATACCTTACCCACCAACACAAAAAGTTCATTTCCCATTTTTAGAAACTTAAGCAGCAAAATAAATTGTAAAAAAGAAAAAGAAAAAAAACGAAAAGTGGAGGAAAAGTAGGGTTCCATTCCATTCCACGGCCTCGCCCTCACGCTAGTCGCCCACACGCAACCGATATATTCCCCACCCATCCCAGCCCAGCCGTCCAGCCGAGAGACCGCGTGCGAACCAAGCAGACCCGAGCCGAAGCAGCGAAGCGAAGTCGTCGCCGGAGCAGGAGGACGAGCGCCGGAGCAAGATGTCGTGGCAGACGTACGTCGACGAGCACCTCATGTGCGAGATCGAAGGCCAGCAACTCACCTCCGCCGCCATCGTAGGCCACGACGGCAGCATCTGGGCGCAGTCCCCGAACTTTCCCCAGGTAGCACCCCTACCCACCTCTGGCCGCTCTGCTTGTTTAGCTCTGTTCCGTGCCCCTGCCGCTGATCTGCATCTGCCCGACTCTAGATCTGCCTCCGCCGCCATCCGCTTGCCGCGGGGACCGCCCGGATCGGGGCGGGTGCGGGTCCGGATCTTGGTCGCTGAGGCGAGATGCGGATCCAAGTCGTGCTCGCTATAGTTGTTGCCGCGGGTGTTTCTGTGGGCGTTTGATGTGAATATAGTTGAGTTTAAGCTTGATGATGGGTGTATAGTAGATTTAGGGATGGCAGGATCGTGCTCGCTGGCGTGTGAGTATGATCCGGTTGGCCGCTCGATTAGAATTTCAACTCATGAAATTATGCTATTCTCAGAAGTCGAAATGGTCCGACAGCAAGCCTGGAGAAATTGATTTACATGTAAAATCAGAGAGTGGCTGCTAGAAGATCACCAAAGACTGCACACTGCATAAATTTCAGTCTATGTAGTCTCAACAGTGTGGCCCACCCGAAGCACATACTTTTAGTTTTCGTTAGATGATGATATAGTTGCTGCTGAATGCTGTAATGCCCCCTCTCGTGTGCGCGACTTATTAAAATCAAAAGCGGCTTTCAGTTGGGAAATTGGTGTTTTGCATTGCATGTTCGATCACAGCTTTGTATAGGGGCGAAGCTGCGTTAAAAATGACCCTCGTGCACACTCTACTGTTTAGAAGAAAACTACACCTTAGATGGTAAAATTGAGTCATCCCCAAGTAAATTTTTATTTTACCATGGTGCACGTGCACCATGGTAAGTGCACGTAGCTTCGCCCCTGGCTTTGTAGACTCTTCCATTGCCAAGGAAAATCATGTAATTTGGAAACAATGTATCGCGATACTCACCCCGTAGGCTTCACCACGGTGTTGTCATGGACTTGGGCTGCGTGATGCTTTGTACAATTGATTTGTTATTCTAGCAGAGACTGAATTTACAATGGTATCCTTATATACAGGGTGTCTTAGTGTCGTCAATTTTACATCCTTGGGTTCACATTATGACCCATCTATTTTTTCCCAGCCCTGTGTTCTCATGTTCATGTTTCCTGCTTCTGTTCCAGTACAAGCCTGAGGAGATTGCTGCCATCATGAAGGACTTTGATGATCCTGGTACTCTTGCACCAACTGGTCTTTTCCTTGGAGGCACAAAATACATGGTGATCCAAGGTGAACCTGGTGTTGTCATCCGAGGAAAGAAGGTATGGTTTGAAACAGATTGTTATATCTGCAATGCCTTGTACCTTTGTGTATGCTTGTGTTAATTTACCAGAGACAAACTCGGTTCATGTATGCAATACCATAGTTCTTATATATGATATGGATCAACCTATAGAAGTATCAAAGGAGCTATACTGTATCAAAGTGCCCTGGATGCTGAGCATGTTGCTTTTCATGGTTGTGGTCTATTATATGATGAATTCGGGCATAATTGATATTACTGCTGAAGTATGTTAGTTTTTTGCATGTAGAAGCACTATTGTGCAGCATATATTTAAGATCTCATTATGAAGTGGGCAGTAATTTATTCTGTAGGCTGAATGTCTTTGTGGTTCCGTTTGTTGTCGTTAAATTAGGGTTGCAGCCATTAACTAAGCAAATGAACATGCAGCATGGTACACCATTTGTTAGCAGTGAATCCTTGGACTGTCACTGTAGTGGATTTCCAATCTACTCTGAAGTGTTACACTTTCCTCCCAGATCTCAGTAAACATGTAAAAACCACAAACTTGAATTGCTCTTTGATTTACGCTGTTGTTTTCACATTCCTTTCAGGGCACTGGAGGCATCACTGTCAAGAAGACGACCCTAGCCTTGATCATTGGTATCTATGATGAGCCAATGACTCCAGGGCAATGCAACATGATAGTGGAGAGGCTCGGCGACTACCTGGTCGAGCAGGGTTTCTAAGTTTGTCATATGTTATTTTGGTCATTTGGCACTTAAGTTTGCACCTCATTTGGTTCAGTAATCTATGGGCTTGCGCATCTACTTGGCGAATCGCATTATATGCATGCAGTGAATAATTAGCTTGGGTTTGTTGGTTGGTGACAATGTTGGAAAAGGATTTGAATTGGGGTTTATGTTTGGCCTCGCGTCATATCAAACTCAGCTGCTGTTTCACTGAGTAATGTACATTTCCCTGGTCATGCTACTTGTGGAATCTGCTGCTTTATGTAGATGAGTGCATTTTACCGAATGTGTTCGGCTTGCTGTTGGATTCTTCCGGTAGCTCGGTTTTCTTTCTCGTCGCACTCTATTCGCGCTAGAACAGTGATCAGGTAGAGCAGTTAACAAAGGAAAAGGACATTGCAATTGCCTTCGTGAGATCGAGGTCTCAGTTCAGCCCCTGATGTGGAAAGAGAACGCTATCTATTGTGTGTAGGAGACATGGATGGAACGCACGATAGCCCCTCGTGGTCACGTGCTAAATCCCGCAGTATTTTTTTTTCTTTCTGGAAGGGCGCGTCTTGGCGTTTGAGCTGGCTGTAGGTCGTTGGAACTTGACTAGTTGTCGAAGGAACAACTTCAGCTATCCAGCAATAGTGTAATTCTCCATTCGCACCTTTGTGCAATCTCAAAAACAGCTGCGACAGGTTTTAAAAGGCACCATGTGACATTTGACATTTGACATTTCAATATCTAGGGGTGATATCTAAGGGTCCTAGTGGTCTCTTGACAATCCAACTTGATCTTTATAGCTTAAAATTATATAAAATAAATTATATAAAATTAGAGACCGATCCTTAAATTATCCAGACATCCTTTACCACCCCCGCCGGCTCTAGTTGACCTTTGATTCTTTTCCAAAAAAACTCGCCACCGTGGAAGAGCTAATAACATAACTTCCGCCGTAATGCATTTTCTGTAACACTTGCCCACTTGGGACTTAAAAATGATCGCGAAATCCAGATTTTCATGATCCATAGGCCTAAGCAAATGCCATGCCAATTGCGTCCCGGAAAGATCATCAAAGACGCGGGGCGAGACGGTCAAAGCAATGGTCACCGGCCCTCGACCCGGGAAAGGCAAAATTTGGCGCAAACGGGCAGGTCAGGTCGGCCGCCGGGAGCGGTGACGTGCCGACATCGCGCGGGACGCGGAGGCGGAGCGCCTCCACGGTTCCACGCGCCCACTCCTCCCCTCTTCTCTGTCCAGCACCGTCGGCCTCTCGGCACTGACGCCTCCCCCGCGCACCCGCCGCCGGTCCTGCTCTGCGCTTTGACCACCGCTTCGTCTCATTCTCGTCGTCCCCCCTGCCCTGCCCCCTCTCGCAGTCTCGCCCCTCGATCGCTCGCCAGCGGCTGCTAAAATCACCACCAGCCCGCCCCGGCCACCGAAAGCAACCACACCCCACCACGGATTAAACAAAGCGCGCACCCAATCAACGCAGCGGCGCACTCGCACCTCGCAACCGTATCTCCCCTCGCTTAAAAGCTCGCGCGAGCCGTGTTGGTGGAGAAAAGAGGAGTGGGGAGCCCGATCCAATCCCATCCAGCCGAGTCCCCTCGCCGCCACCGCCGCCCTCTGAAACCCTAGCGTGTGCGGGGATGAAGATCCAGTGCAACGCGTGCGGGGCCGCGGAGGCGCGGGTGCTGTGCTGCGCGGACGAGGCGGCGCTCTGCGCGGCCTGCGACGAGGAGGTGCACGCCGCCAACAAGCTCGCGGGGAAGCACCAGCGGGTGCCGCTGCTCTCGGACGCCGACGCCGTGGCGACGGCGACGCCCGCCGTGCCCAAGTGCGACATCTGCCAGGTCAGGCCCCGGGCCCTGTCCTCTATCTCTCTCTTACCTGTTCCTCCATTCGTGGTGATCGATTGGGGTCGCTCCGTTTCTGGTGCTCGATTGGGGGTTGGGTTGGGTGGGTGGGTGGGTGTGGGGTGGCGCAACTGCTATGTCATTTCTCTCTATCCCAATTCCCAGGGAAGGTACCATGATGTGATCTCCCGCTGTTCCTCTAGGATTTTATGATTTTGAACAGACTGACTTGGATGCTGTACTGGTGTGCCATTCCCGAGGTCCCAAATCATCACTTATCCACTCATATATCCGGAAACATTTCAAACTCACCCGTGATTGTTACACTAAACATTGCGATTAGTGACGCTGCGCTGAACATTTTAAGTAAAAACCCTCCACTACCATTTGGTTTCATTTGTGGCTGTGACGCTCATTATTAACTTTCATTCGAGTTGAGCTTAGAAGGGATTGGTTGTGTTCTGGTGGTATAAATTATTGAATTGTGGTGACATGCTACTGCATGGCGCTTGGTGAAGAAACATATGCAAATGCCCAGGGGCTTATGCATCTGGTCTATAGTTGGTCAAACTTATCTTCCCGCAGCCTGCAGCCAAGGGGATTACGTTCCCATCCATGATAATCTAATATTAGAAGATGTAATTGTTGATCGAGAGCACTGCAAATTATCACTTGGGCCATATTTGTACAGACTAGTTAATTAGAAACTCAAACGAACAAAACAGGGAATGATGTGCTACTTGCTTGTGGTTGAATTAATCCTAAGGTGAGGTTGTGGTTTCGAAGATGAAAGCTATTATAGACTGATGCTCTCGTTTTGTTACTGATTTGATCATGTCCCAATAAAATTTACATATACTTGTATTTTTGGTAATTGCACGTTTTCAGAAAGCAGTCCAATTCTTCATTTATGCATCAATCTTGTTATGCTCTAAAGTTTACACATATCGGTTTATAACCACCACCACCAGCAGCAACAAAACCTTTTAATCCCAAGCAAGTTGGAGCAGTCTAGAGATGAAACCCAACATGAGCCACCAACAAAAGGAAAAACTTTTAAAAGTATAATGAAAATTATTAGTGTTGGCCAGAGTTGATCATGCTGTCCTGCATGGGCCCAGGTATGAGCATGCTTACTTCACCATACTGTCTGGGTTACTGTGCATGTGTATGCACATGCAGTTTCGCTTTGTATTTCCAGCCATGTTTCGATGAAATGGATAAGCATTCAATCCAGTGATTCTTGATAGAGGAAAATGTGCACTAGGAATGGTCCACCCCACCTGGGTAGCTTTGTTAGGCCAGCCTTATTTCAATGAAATGGATAAGCATTCAATCCAGTGTTTTTTGCTAGATGAAAATATTGCACTAGAAATGGTCCACGCCTACTGGGTAGCTTTGTTAGGCCACAATGTAATTGTTACTGGGACTGACATTTATGAACAAGGCCAATGATGAAGATCAATGAAAATGCAGCCATTTGTAAAAGTTTTCTTTCCATTTGTTCATTCTATCTAGTTGACCTGAATATGACTGCTTACCATTTTAGAAGAGGATTGAAGTGGTACGAATATGTACAGGTCATGGCAAATGGGAAATTTTACTTGAGTGAACCCTGATAGGCTTTACATTGCGCTTGCACAAGTTTTCACGTTTTCACCACCACCCTATTTATGACCAGTGGAAGAAACTGATCAACTCTTCAGACGAAAAAAGCATCACCACACAATGCACATGCACAAGCTCATGCTCATGTGTGTGTGTCGTTTGCTTGCACGAGTTCATGAAAAGATGCAGTTACATGCACATGTGCACTTAAGCGAGCTGTAACTACTTTGAGGAAGCCAAATTGAAACATCATGTGTTTTCTCTAATCACAACACGTTGTGCCCTATCATTTCTTGTAAGCTGTCACATTAGCTGATTTGAATAGGACCTAGTAAATGCAGCAACCGTCAGATGGTAAAGGTTCTATTTTGAGTCCATGTATACTCATTATTCTGTATTGACCTAAGTTGTGAGTGCTGTAAGCATTTAAAGTTGCCTTCATCCTAAAAAAAAGATAAATTATGCTGCGTTGTCTAAAGAAAAGATAAATGAAGTTGCAGGGCGGCTGTTTCTGCAAATTGCACTTGTTTCACTTCACTGGTGGCTAGAGAAGCCTTGGCACTGGGTTTTCTTGAACTTTACATTAGGGGAAACCTTTACTTTGTTATGTATTTGTATAAATATGTATAAGAAAGGCTGTACTCGGCCCAGGTGGGCTAATGTTTCTTAATAAAAAATAGGAAAAATTAGAATCTATACAAGGGCATTGGGCCAAGAAGAATAGGAGAGATCTTAAACAGCTCTCATGCTATGTAATTGTAGAGAGACTTCCTTGATGAAATCACCTTTCCACTTCTGTAATATAGGCCTGATCTGTCTGAAAACGTGGTCATTTCTATGTTTCTGGATGGTCCAGAAGACGATCATGAATGCCTCCATGAAGAATGGGGCTTAAAAGGCTTTTTGAATCATAGGGAACACTTAAGGGTTGTTGCTGGGTGCCTTCTATTCGTTTCATTTTATACTTCATAGCTTTTGTGCCTATGAGGATTGAATCGCCGTATGAATGTTGAGTCAACTATATTTTACTCTTTTAGTTCTTCGAGGTATGGTCTAGTCTGGATTATTTGGATACTGATACTCTAATGACTGTGTGATGTACTTAGCTACTGCAACATAATTTTCTTGTACTGTATTGATTCCTGCTGCAAGAGATTTCTCATGTTTATCCTTATTGCAGGAGGCTTCTGGATACTTCTTCTGCCTAGAAGACCGTGCACTACTTTGTAGAGATTGTGATGTTGCTATACACACAGTAAATTCATTTGTTTCGGTGCATCAGAGATTCCTGCTAACTGGAGTTCAGGTGGGCCTTGATCCTGCCGATCCAGTTCCACCCATTGCTGAAAACCATGTTAATGCCGCTGGTGGCTTGGTATATCAACCAGCAAAACATCTGCCAAGGAGAAACCCAACAGTTCAATTTTCAGGTGAAGGCACTGCTTCTGTTCCCTGCAAAAGTTTAATAAATGGAGACTATTCAAGACAGAATTCTGTTCCAACAGACAGGACGGAAGTGGTTGATTGGACAATGCACAATGGTGCAATTCAATCCGTAGAATCTCCGCCTAAGTACATGTCAGAGGAAAGTCCAACACTTCTGCAATCTAGCCAGGCCACAGTGGCCTTTTCCAGTCAAATTAACAGCGATAGTGATCGGGCCTACAACTTGCCATTCTCAGGTGGTAATGGGACAGACAGCCTACCAGATTGGCCTGTGGATGAGTTCTTCACTAACTCAGAATATGGCCCAAACTTCAGTTTTGCGGAGCATGGTTCTTCTAAGGCAAGTTACCATATTATACACTTCATGTCCTGCCTCTCTTCTCTCAATGTCATTAGAATCTTCTTTTCATTTTTCAGTTTTTTTTTTGGACTGCAGATGAACATAGAGAACATTTCTTGTTTCCATGATATTAAAAATTCCAATTGTTTATTCCATCGGTTGACTAGCTTGATGCATTTGAACTTAGAATCTTTTACTGTGATAATAGTGCAGATTGTTGTTATAATCATGTTTAAGAGCTTAAGAGTCACATTCTGTCATTTACCTGAAGAACATTAATGCATAAGATTGTTAAGGTTGAAGCTTAATCTGATCATTTGATAATTAACTGATGATGAACTGTAGAGGTTCAGGCTTCTGCTACCAAACAGCTAGTTTAGTGACTTGGTTGCTAGATTTGTTGACCATTACTCTAAAGTAGAAGACTGGCTCTTTGCAATAGTCTAGGTTGAGTGTTTTGTGACATGGTGAACGTCAAGGTCTTGATGTAGCATCTACATTTATTCATTCACTTGAAATCCTTGAAAGGCAGACTATTAAATGTCATCTTCTCACTGGATAAACTGTTTTATGGAGACATTAATCTTTTTCTGTCCATTTCTGGTTTTACAGAGTGACAATGCTAAGCTGGGGAGTGCTGGGGGATCTCCACAATGCCGTTTAGCCGAAGGCTTCGTTGCTGAGGAACTATTAGGCCAGGTGCCTGGATTGGTCACCGATGAATATATGAGCCGAGTACCTGAGAATTCATGGGCAGTCCCTGAGGTTCCCTCACCACCAACAGCATCGGGGCTCAATTGGCATGGGAATTTGCATTTAACTGCATATGACAGCACCATGTTTGTTCCTGAAATCTCCTCCCTCCAGAGCTCTCAAAATCAATTCGCTGTCCCTTCCGGTTTCAAGCGTCAGAGGAGACAGTATTGAGTGACAGCAAGAGCACTAGACACCAATGTCTATTTTAGACAATCTTGAGAAAGGCCTCTTGCTGGGCCAAACGACGAGAAAGGATCAGGGCTGGGTGATCATTCCAACTTCAACTGAATTACCCGGTGGCCAGGTTTAAAGTGTGTTGTAATGCCTCAAAGTTGTCCATCTTCTTCCAAATTTTCGAGCTTCACTAGTGAATCGTTATGGTGTTGAGTTCGTGTATATAGCGAAATAAAGAGCACCAGTAACATCATAATTAGTGGCACATGAAGTTCCTTCTCCAAGTTTCCCTCCCTTTCGGTTTTGGTTGAAGGGGCACTGGTCACTAGGGAATGCTAAGAATTGCTCAGTTTTGATGGTACTCTTGCTGAAAATCAACCGCATGATGCCACGGTTTCCTTCCTGCTTAAATTAGCAAGGTATATATGCTTATCCAATCGTACTCACAAACACATATCCTATCTATGTATGAGCACCTCCAAGAGATGAGATTATAGGCGTTCTGTTGTCGAGAGGCACGCATGGTGGATAGAAGTTGTGCTCAGTTTGTGAAGGGCAGGACAGGACCACATGAGTACATGACTATATGAGATCATGAACATTTGTGCATACGTATGAAGAAAAAAGGTTATGAATGAACAAAGTTGCTCCCTCATCCCGGCTCTTATCAGTTTGAATGAAAATGATTCGGTCTGAGAATTCGGACACTTTTTTGTGCGCGTCTTTTTTTTTGTGCACCGGTTAATTTTTTCACAACTATGCCATTTTGTCTAAAATTCAGAAGTAGTTGACTCTCGTACTAAATGCGGTCTATGTAAAATGATGAAAATAGATGTTAGTTTAATTTTCAAATTTTGGAGAAATTCTCGTGTTGTTGCAAACAGGTTGCAAATGGGGCGTATGCATTTTTGAGCCAAAAACCTTAACTCCGGCAACTCTTCATCTTACCTTGAGCCGTTCGATTGCCCGTTCGTAAGATTTGCAGCCGAGAGCCGACCCATCTTCTTCTTCTCTAAGCAAAGGGAAAACCAATTTCTCCATATCTCAGGCACCCGTCGTGTCGTCCCGCGTCCAAAGCCTCCTTGCCGGTGCTCCGGTAGTCGCGCACGATGCTCCGCCGCGTGCCCCGCTCCCTCCGCCGCGCCCTCGTCTCCTCCGCTTCCACATACCACGGCAGGGCACAAATCCCGAACCCCAGCCACTCGCCTCCGCAGGCCCTCCTTCCTCAATGGCGCCGTTACGCCTCCATTGCTTCATCCTCCTCGGCCCCGCCGCAGCCTCCTCCTCATCCATCTCCGCCTCGGGGTCCGTCGCGGCCGGGCGGAGGCGCTCCCAGCGTATCGTCTCTGAACCCCGCAGAGGTCGCCAAGTTCGCCGCCATCGCCGAGACCTGGTGAGAGTGAGATCCCTCCCTCCTTTGCGACGACCAACTCCCGTGCTTTTCCTAGATGCTTGGATGAAATTTTGAGCGGCTGTTCGGTTGGTCGACGGCATGTTTGCTCCCGCGCGCGTGTGTATTCGAAGGATGGTGGTGAACTGTAGCATGAGAGCCAAAGCACTCTAGTTTGACAGACTAGTTGGCCTACCTGTTCCGGATTTGAGTAGAACCTTTCTCATCAGGGAGAAGGTCAACTGCACCCGATCTCGGTGCCTCCTGCAGTGACGAACACTCTGGGGGGATTGCTATTGGGATGCCTACTATAACTGGATATTGGTTCTCACACGCAGCCATGAAATTGTTCAAATAAGGTTCTAAATGAAGAGAATCAATAATATCAACATTTGTAGCATCCTTCATTTGTTTGCTGCCTTAGGCTGGGGGTTGGTTGTAGAGAATGATAATATAGCAAGTGAGTGTTGATATTGAATACCAGCATGTTGCAAGCTACTTTCAAGGAAGCGCACAAATTAGACTTGACTAAGATGGGACTGTTCAGTGTAAACTGTTCTAGATCGCAAATGAAATGCTAAAATTTGTTGATCTCATTTTATTGCTTATTGATGAAGGTTCTATTTCTGCAATGAACAGGTGGGATTCAAATGGTCCATTCAAACCTTTGCATTTGATGAATCCTACCCGACTGTCTTTTATCCGCTCCACTCTTTGTAGGTATTTCAGGTACATTTCCGCACCCCTTGAGCTTATTCATTTTTGCTGATAGCAGAATGAGCCGGATGAATAAAGATACATGAAGTTTACTGCCGCAGTATATACATTGACAATGATCTGTTATGTTTCCTTGTGCACATCTTACCGTCTTGAAGACAAAAGTTGATAAATCATGCTGTTTGTGAATAAAATCTTCTCATGGTGTTTCTTGACTGAGCACAGTGAATTACTCTGCTGTTTTTTTTCTGCGACCATGACTTAGCACGTTTTTCATTAAGAGGGGGTGAATTACTCTGCTGTAGTATGTTTGGGCTAAAACTTCTTTGTTTGCACTATAAACTGACACGTCTTAAGAAGCGATACTTACTATTAGTTTGTTCATTTTAACTAACTGCGAAAGTGTGCATATTCGTATGTCCAGGAGGGATCCATATTCATCTAAGCCACTCAAAGGTCTCAAAGTTATTGATGTTGGATGTGGAGGTGGCATTCTGTCAGAGGTTGAACTCTTCTCTCTGTCAATCATTTCTGTGAATCACTACCTTCTGGCACTTAACATTGTAAAAGCCAAAAGGGCAATGATTTTTTATGAAGGGATAAGTGTTTGGCTCATTTGGAATCAGTTACTGATCATAGAAATGGATACTGATATTTACTATACTTGGCCTTTTGCTTATTTGAAATCTGTTTGGATGGATGGACAGGCCGGTTAAAAAATTAGGTTGATTTTATTGTCTCATATATAATAATATTTTACCAATTGGCATTTTTGACTTAGTTGAATTTCTTAAACTAATGAAACTTTGAAAGCATTTACCTTGCCTATTCTGAAGTCAGAGTCAAAATTACTTATATGGACTTCAATAATTTATTGTGTGATTTTTGTTCCTACTATTTGGAGAATAAGTTGATATGTAGATAATGCAGAAAAGCGTTAATTATTTCCATTTTTAAATGGCTTTATGATTTAGGATGCAAACCTCAATGCTCGTGCTAGCAGTTAGTTCAGCTCGGGAACATTCTACATGCTATTCTTAATTAATTTAATAAATTTGTAAAGCGGACATAATATATGATAACTAGGTCGTTTAAACGTGATGCAAATCCCTTTTGGGTGTTTTCAGTAGAATTGTTGACTGTAACAGGTGTTTCTTCTTCTTTTTTTTGATCGATCTGGAAAAGAATAATAACATAATTATATCTTCATGCTGGATGGTAGCCTCTTGCTCGGATGGGAGCTACAGTTACTGCTATTGATGCTGTTGACAAGAATATAAAGATCGCAAGTATTCATGCGGTATGTGCATACTCTTGATCATAAATATTATCAGGTGAATGTAGATGTGTTTGTTTGTCTCAAGAGTTATTTTGAGATCTTAAGCACAATAATTCGTAACTTAAGTATCCCTTCAGCCTATGATCTTGGTTATTATGTTCTCAGGCATCTGATCCGACAACTGCTTCCATTGAGTATTGCTGCACGACAGCTGGTCCCTCCCTCCCTCCCTCCCTACCTATCTCTAAATTAATTTATATGTTGAACACTTGAACAGCATTCTTTTTGAAGGGTCTCTCCATTATATGGTTCTAACAGCATTTACCTTCTGCATTTCTGTTGAACAATGATAGAGGAGCTGGTGGCGGTTCTTTTCCATTGATACCGTAGTGTGATGTAATTTTTTTTTTTGGAATAATGTCCTTAGTTCACATTTGTGGGCTAAGCGGTGTGGATTGTTCTCTGTAAACTTTGTTAGTCCTTTATGTGGTTAAGATCTTAATAATTATATGTAAGAATTAACCGTTCTACAAAGGAAGAACATTGTCTTTCCAGTTTTGAAAGGAGAACAAATTTGGATATCAAAGTGATTGATCCCTGATATTCTTATGACTATGACTGAATCAAAACTTATATGAAACTTTTTTACATGCAGAGGAATTGGTAAAAGAGAAAAGAATGTTTGATGCTGTAATTTCTCTTGAGGTATGCATATTTTTTGTTCCATCAGTACTCATCCTCTCCTTCAAAAGAGCATGGAGGAGCCTTTGGTCTGAATGATACTGAAAAAGATGCCTTTGTGTTTCTGTATATTATTCCATAGAACTTTCCATTTGTGCTATCTTTTCTCTGATTGAGAGTTTTACCTATTAGAAATATAGATCGAATGGTGTCGGTACTTTTGTGTGCATTAATCGTTGTGTGGAAATATGTTTGTACTTGTATTAGCCCAGTCATAAGGTTAGGTAAGGCTATTTGTTTCAAGTACATCTGGATCTATTTGAACATCAGTGCTGTGTGCACACCAACATAAGTGATCTATTAGAAACTTATGAAATTTAAGACCGAATATCATCATATGAGCTCATCCTGAACAATAGAATCCTTGAATCATGCCACACTGCCATTTTTCAGGCTCATTTCATGTACAGCTTTGTTAACTGTTGTACTTTGGATCTGGAATATGGGTTGAACTTCGTATATTTTACAGGTGATTGAGCATGTCGCTAATCCTTTAGAGTTTTGCGAGTCTCTCTCGGCTTTGGCAGTTCCTAATGGTGCCACTGTGGTTTCCACAATCAACCGGTCAATGAGAGCATATGCCACTGCAATAGTTGCGGCTGAGTATATCCTCAGATGGGTTAGTACCTGGCCCCTCTTTCATGTTTAGCTTCGTTTTCTGAAATTGATAAATTTAGTTGGGCAGCGTTGTGTTGCAGAAATTTGCTAGTTTGTGAAATCTTTGACTCTTGAGAGTGCAAGTTGTAGTTCCAGCCTACGCTGACGCTAATGCTTCTTAGGCGAGTTATGTTGTAAAGGAAACATGGTAGTTCATTCATTCCTAACAAATGATTTGACGGACGTACATATAGAGAGTGTGCCTTGCTTCCTGCAGTATTGTCAGAACTAGGGTCTTAAGACCATAAACCAGTCGGTTTACGCCGCTCAAAGTTTTTTTGGTTTGAAGACTTCATTTCAAATTGAAAATCTTAATGATATAATGAAGAGAAGCTGTGAATTAAACCTGTAACTATTATGAAATCAAGGCCAGGCCAGTTCCGGTTTCTCGGCTGATTCGTGGTTTTTGTTACCTTGGTCAGGATCCATGGGCCTAGCAGGTGAAATCTCCAGATAACCATTTAATGCTATGATGTTTCTACAATTATACTGGCATAGTTTTGCTTAAGGTGAAAGTACTAGTGCAACTTAAGATTGATATTGCATTCTGAGTTATTTATTGTACCTATGCAGCTTCCTAAGGGCACACATGAGTGGTCCAAACTGGTCACCCCCGAGGAGCTTGCCCTAATGCTGCAAAAGGCTTCTGTCTCTGTAAGTTTTCAATCACAGTAACATGCTGATTTTATTTATGAAGGTATGTTGCTGATAGCTTGCGCGCTTGGCATCTATCTCCAGGTCGAAGAGATGGCAGGGTTTGTTTATAATCCGTTGAGTGGAGAGTGGTCCCTGTCAGATGATATCAGTGTGAACTACATTGCTTTTGGCGTCAAGAAAAGCGGAACACCGTCAACAGATGGCGCAGAAGCAAGGTTACCATAGTTGGAGTAAAAGAACTGACCTTGAACTATTGTACATCGTTTTCAGAAGACAATGATGTCACTTGAATACTACTGCTGCGGAGGCAACCAAAATAGCAGAAGAGAATTTTCCCTATCGTTTTCTGTTTTGCCTCAATAGAGGGGGGCATGGAGAGGAACCCTGTTGAGAAGTTAACAAAAGACAAGTCGCTAACATGTAGACGTAGCTTTGTTCTCACTGACTGTAATACGAGCGCGCTTCTGACAGTTTTCTCAATTTTGTGACAATTACTCTTCTTCAAAATAAATACTACTACTCACTACTTGTACCATAAAATAGAGCACGTCTCTGGTCTTGAAATGTAGGAGTCTGATTCTGAATACTGAAAGTGAAAGCTGACGCCCCTTCGTCCCAAACCTGAGGAGCCTTCCCTCACGGCGGGGCAGGCGCCGGGGCTGACGTGCTGGCTGCTGGAGCATCCGCCGGCGCAGGGAGGGAGGGAGGGAGCGCTGGAGAAGCATTGCTGCACCAGAACTCAGGTTCAGTGATCACAGCTTCACAAGACGAGAACCCAGCCCAGTCCTGCTCTGGCGTTGCATCGGCAGCGCCTCCAGTTCGCTCGGCCATCTTCGCGACGCCGGCGGCGTCCGGCGCGGCATCCACGCGCACCAGACCATCACCTGCACCAGCGCCACCATCTCCTCGTCCTTGCTCCCAGCCCAGCCGCCGCGCTAGCTTGGGTGGAACACCTCCGCCATCCACTCCTCGCGCCGTCGCCGTCCAGAAGGACGTGGCCCGTCAGGCGTTCCCAGGAAGAGACCCCGAGCGAGAACACTCCGCTGCCGGCGCCACTCCGCTCCAGGATCGCCTAGACCCCAGTCCGTCGGCTTCCGGCCGGCGGCGTGTCTCCCCGTGGGATAATCACGGGAATCGGAGCATCTCCGACGGCCGTTGCCTCAAAAGCCCAAGTTGGATGGATCGTCATCCTTCACCGACAGTCCGACAACATGAATTGGCTCGAGGAGCGTAACCCCCGGCCGCGTATGGAGAGGCGGCGGAGAGCGGTGGCCGCAACCCGCGAGAAATCCTCCGTCTGGCGACGGCAATGGTGGAACTCGGCCGGCGAACTGGCGGGTGGCAGAGGAGGAGAACCAGGGGGCAATATGCAAAAAAGGGATCGCGATTATTAACCGCGATCCAAAAAAGGGGTTAATGTGTAAAACTGGGATCCAATATTTACCAAAATCTCCCTAATTCGGATCGCGACTATTAATCGCGATCCAAACCAAGGAGCAATGTGCAAAACAACGGATCGCGATTATTAATCGCGATCCAATATAGGGGGTCATTCGTAAAAAACTAGCACGCCAATTTGTAGATAAACCTATTTTGCTATTCAGTTCTTGACCAGGCGCCCCTCACCTTCTTCCTCATCTCTCCCGCTTCGAACCTCGACACGCGGCGGCGGCGGAGCTTCGGAGAGCATGCGCCCCCGTCAAAGTCGAACCGACGAGCGCGGAAGGCGCCGGCACCAAGGGAGAAGCAGCGGTCCGTGACCTATAGCGTCACCGCCTCCGGAATCTGGATAGCGATGAGATGTTTGAGCGTCCGGCCCTACCCTCCACGATGCGATGGTCCGCAGGAAGGATTCGCCTGACGCCCGCCATGGATGGTGCTCTCATGTTCCGTCTGATAGCCTCTTCTCTGTTTGCGGCTCCGTGAAATTTTCACTGCAATGAGGCCTCATCTACATGTTCCAAGGCTGAAGAGCGTCAGGCGACGGCCTGATCGAGTTGGAACGATTTCATTTCATCATGCCTTGCCCGGAATTCATGATTTGGGGGGTCGAACGGAAATCGGCGATTATCCCGCAGAATTCAAATTCAGAGAATTGCCTGTTCAGCACAGCAGCACAAATGATTTTAGCTATGGACTGGTGGGTTTTGGAGCAGACACTTCGGATGATTACAACTTGGCACTTGACAGAAGTGAACAGGACTGGGAGTTGGTGCAAACAACGGGTAATACGATACTATCAATATCCAATTTGCAGTCCAAAAGTTCTGAAGCTCAGGCTGTCCAGGCAAGATCAGACACTTCTTGTGGCGTTTTGCGAATAACAGCTTGGCTGTGCGAATGGAGCTGAAGAGGAGAGGGATGGACATTGACACGCGATGTGTAATGTGCTGTCGCCAGAACGAGGATGGAGGGCACTTGTTCTTTAAGTGCAAGTATGTGAGGCACTTGTGGCAGGCACTAAATTTGAATGATCTCAGGGAGCTGTTGGCGGAGAAACAATCAGCCAAGGAGGTGGTCAGGGAAATTCTTAAGCAGAAACAAGAACGCCAACTGCTGGCCGTCGTTCTGTTATGGCTATGGTGGCAGGAGAGGAACAGCGTAAGGGAAGGAGACAAACGGAGAGAAGCAGTTGACCTGGCGTTCATTATTCAGAAACAGGCGACTGAGTTTGGGAAGATCTCACAGAGTGTGCAGAGGGGAGTGGAGCTCGTAGGAAGGCAAAATGGTGCGGGCCGAGCAGGGATGTCCTGAAGATTAACACAGACGGCTCCTATATATCAAGTACTGGCTCTGGCGGATGGGGATTCGTCATACGCGACGAGCACGCGACTATCACCACCCATGCGGGATCTGGCAGTTGCCAGTATTTGATGGATGCTTTCCACGCCGAAGTCTTAGCATGTCATCGAGGTGTTACAGAAGCGGTGCATCAAGGCATTCAGAGAGTGGTGGTCGAGACAGACTCAATGATGGTCAAGCTAGAATCTGACGCATTCAGCCTAGCCCCTGCAGGAGGTCTGGTTTATGAGATAAGGTGTATGGCTATGCTAAATTTTACCAGTTTCTCAGTTTCATATGTTTCCTAAAGAATGTAATAGGGTTGTGCACGCTGTGGCGGCGTTTGGATGTAAGCATCCTCATAATGAGACTCTCCGCTGGGAGGGTACGCCCGTAGGGCTTGAGGACCTGGTGCTCAGCGATTCTGCTAGCCCGTCGTTGTAATGGAATGAAATTTCCTTTCAAAAAAAAAGAAAAAAAAATCAGCCAGATGCCTAGATTCACAGAAAACTAATGTTACACCAAATGCTCAAGTCCTATTATAAGAGTCTGAATTTTGGAGGTATTAAGTTTTTTTTTAATGCAGATCACATATCGTATTTATGAAAACAATCGAACCGGAGGGTTCACATACTTGAATTGTTGAAAAAGTTGTGGTCGATTGGTGACCTGCGGTGCAATTTACATCGCTCTTTTGCTGGCACTGAAATCTAGAATGGTTCAAGACACGAGAACATACTCACAGAAAACCTGTTACATCATTGTAGGCAGTCACTAGTTGCTTAGGAGCACGCACAAGCACTTACAAGGTTGGCATACATGTATTTTTTTAGAGAGTTTATTAAGTGCTAGATAAACTGATACTGCCTAATGGTGTATCAGACAGCCAATACGCCCTTACAACGTCATTACAAGCCATGGCTGACTATGGCATTCAAGAATGCCGGTACAATACAGTTGCAAGTAACCGTTCCATCAGCATGGGGGAAAGCTCACGCATCATCATCACCTTCAACAGTGTTGACACGCTCACACTCATCAATCCATTCACTATATCTGTTAAAAAAATTCCAGCTCAGTTCCAGTTGAGGATAAAATGATGAATTTATTACTAAGTTGCAAAGCGTAAGATGGGATTGACTTACATGTCAATAGGCTCAGTGAGTGCTGCAAGAAAAGAGATCAGGCAATTAGCACAAACATGAAGAAATGCTGCTCAACAATGGTTTAACTTCTACCAACCACACTATTATACGCATGGTTTTCTATGCAGGTTTACTTTAGATGAATGCAGTTCGGACGTTTTACAGCTTGCATAATCAGACATCACCATGATCAAGTCTGAGCCAAAGAAGAAGCAAGGGGATATGCATGAGCAGAAGGGATGAACTACACCTGAATTTTCTTGTTTGAAGTTTCTAGATCTAAAGTAGTACACATAACAGCTAATTAGGAGAAAGTAGTGCAGTTATATATACAGTTTCAACATACCATTAACAGTGGTGCTGAAGTTTTCCTGACAGATTCTGCAAGAAGCCTCGCCAATCAAATTCTTCATGTCACTGGAAAAAAGTGAGAAACCAAGTCAAAATTCTAAATGCATTACCAAATCCAGTATCAACAGATGAACAAGAAAACTGCGAAAATGATACTCACATACGGCACTCAACACTGCTCCCATGATTGCAGAAGGGGCAGGAAAAGACAGTGTCAAGCTTGTCCATCCGCTTCTTAGGAGGTGGCTTAGCAGCTGACTTTCTCTTCCCCATGCTTCAACTTCTTTTCTTCCTTCAAACCAAACCAAAAGGCAGTGATTAAGTCTCCTAGGCAACACATATATGCTGTTTCTAGATGTAACAAGCCACAAGAAAATTATATTCGCAGCTGATACATACTCCCTCCGTCCCAGTATATAAGGCGTAACCACCTCTGGTTCAAAGACCAAGGAACGTATTTAATTCTCTCTATCAACACTAGTATTACTGCATCGATGTACGTGCGCATAGAGAGAGCGTGCCTTATATTATGAGACTTAAGTAAAAAGTGGTTACGCCTTATATATTAGGACGGAGGGAGTATAAGGAAATCCAACGTAAACTATGTATTGTGGAAGACATATTACCCAATGAACTAATGAATTCAACAGAGCTTTGGCCAACTTAAAAGGCTGTGCAAAGTAAAGATGTATAGAAGCTACCAAATTCATAAGGATACATTAGCTAACTACGAACAAATGATCAGGAAATTCTAATACACACCAGATATTCCTTGAGAACCTGTGTGACGGGACAACCTAAATATAAGATGACACAGCTCGTACAATTCAATCGTCCGCATCTTTCAATTGCGAAAAAAAACAAGTAATAATCCACCTACAACCAGTTTGGAAATAAGAATTTGAAACATAAATTAGGAAAATATTCTTGTTTCCTAGACTTATTTATCTGAATCGGACTTTATTAACACCTGCACATGCAAGATTTGGGGCGACGGCATGTACCCCTCGGCCGCGCCTCCCGCAAGCCGCCCTCCTCCCCGCCATTCAAGCCGCCCTCCTCCCCGCCATTCGCTAACTGAGGAAGCCGCTCGCCCCCGCCGTCGGCCCTTCCCGCCGGTTGTCGTCCGCCGTCCTACCGCTCATGAGATGGAGTCCTCCCCCGACAACCCCGAAACCGAAACCCTAACCCTAACCCAGCCACCACCTTGCCTCAATCCGAGAGAGGTAGGAGGACCACGAGGAGAAGGAAGACCGACCTCGTGGTCGGCCGTCTACCACTACCCACCAGAGCTGGATCGGGCGGATCAGCTCGTCAACACGCGCGCGCAAACGACGCAAAATTCACGCTCAAAATGAACGAGGGGCCAACGCAGGGAGAGCAGCAAATTGATCGAAGAACATGAACGCGCAATCGGGAACCAGAGAATTGAGGATATTTTCGGGGATCGAGACATACCTCGTGCGGTCGAAGGGTTGGGAAACGCCGGAATAGAACGATCGGGAAGAGAAGGGAGGGGGAGCCGCGTTTGGAAGGAGACGACTCCTTATAACGGAAGGGTGCGGGCAACGCGGGGTTTAGATTGACACCTCACTGACGGCTGGGTCCCGCCGAGTCCCCACGAGTTGGCCTTGACCTCTTCGAGGCGCATGCCGAAACGGACGCCACCCGCGCCGTCGCTTCCGCCACCGCCGCCGCCGCCTGCTGAAGAGTATGGCCGCCGCTCATACCGCCGCTGCCACGCGACAAGCGGCGGCGGCGGCGTCAGCGTCAGCGGCGGAGGCATGTTGCATCCAATACTCCGTCCACCACGCGCACCTCGCGGCTCTCCCAACCCTTCCCCGCGCTCGCCACCGCTTCCGCTCCCCCTCCGCCGCGGCCACCTCCCGCTCTCGCTACCCGCGGCCTCCCGCCTCGCCGCGTCCTTCCCGCCGCTCCCGCTCCTCGCCTGCCTCCTCCTCGCGGTCCGCCTCCTCCCGTCCCCGCCGCCGCGCCCCTTCGACGCGCTCATCAGGTCCTACGCCTCCCTCCCCTCCAGTGCCTCCCTCGCCGCCGCAGCGCTCGCGTTCGCCAGGTCGGCCGGGTACGCCCCCTCCGTGCCCATCTACAACGCCGTCCTCCTCGCGCTCTCCGACGCCTCGCTCCCCGCTGCGCGGCGCTTCCTCGATTCCATGCTCCGCGACGGCGTGGCGCCCAACGTGTACACACACAACATCCTCGTCCGCGCGCTGTGTGGGCGCGGACATCGGGAGGAGGCGCTCAACATCGTGCGCGACATGCGTGGCTCGGGGTGCGCGCCCAATGCTGTGACCTACAACACGCTCGTCGCGGCGTTCTGCAGAGCCGGGGAGGTGGAGGCGCCAAGAGGCTGGTCCGCATGATGCGGGAGGGCGGCGTGACGCCCAACCTTGTGACCTTCCACTCGGTGGTGAACGAACTATGCAAAGCTGGGAGGATGGAGGACGCACGCAAGGTGTTCGATGAAATGGTCAGTGAGGGGTTGGCGCCTGATGGGGTCAGTTACAACACCTTGGTGGCTGGGTATTGCAGGGAGGGGTGCTTGCAGGAGGCATTATCTACTTTTGCAGAGATGATGCAGAAAGGAGTCTCGCCAGATGTGGTGACATTTACATCGCTGATCCATGCGATGTGCAGGGCTGGGAACTTGGAGCGGGCAGTGGCATTGTTGAGGCAGATGAGAGAGAGGTGCATCCGGATGAATGAGATCACTTTCACAGCCCTCATTGACGGGTTCTGCAAGAAGGGATTCTTGGATGATGCATTGCTTGCGCTGAAGGAGATGAGGGAATGTGGGATACAGCCTTCGTTGGTGTGTTACAATGCGCTTATAAATGGCTATTGCATTGTAGGAAGAATGGATGAGGCAAGAGAATTGGTACGTGAAATGGAGGCTAAAGGAGTGAAACCTGACGTTGTGACATAGAGTACGATTCTCAGTGCATACTGTAAGAGTGGCGATACAGATTCAGCGTTCCAAGTGAATAAAAAAATGCTTGAAAAGGGCGTGTTTCCAGATGCAATCACCTACTCATCACTCATAAGGGGTCTTTGTGAGGAGAAAAGACTAAATGATGCGAATGCGCTCTTTGAGAATATGATTAAACTTGGCCTACAACCTGATGAATTTACGTATACATCACTTATTGATGGCCACTGCAAGGAGGGGAATGTGGAGAAGGCTCTTTCTCTGCACGATGAGATGATAAAGATAGGAGTTCTCCCTGATGTTGTGACGTACAGTGTGCTTATTAATTGTCTTAGTAAATCAGCACGTACTAAGGAAGCGCAACGGTTGCTCTTCAAATTGTATCACGAAGATCCAGTTCCAGCAAATATTAAGTATGATGCCTTGATGCATTGTTGTAGAAAAGCTGAGTTCAAGAGTGTGTTGGCTCTCTTGAAGGGATTTTGCATGAAAGGTTTAATGGATGAAGCTGATAAAGTATATCAATCCATGTTGGACAGAAACTGGAAGCTTGATGGGTCTGTGTATGGTGTGCTTGTTCATGGGCATTGCAGGGGAGGAAATGTTATTAAGGCTCTCAGCTTCCATAAACAAATGTTGCAGTGTGGTTTTTCTCCAAATTTAACAAGCACAATTTCCTTGATCAGGGGTCTATTTGAAAAGGGGATGTTTTTGGAAGCAGATAAGGTGACTCAGCAGTTGTTGAATTGTTGTTCCCTAGCTGATGCAGAAGCATCAAAGGCTCTTATTGACCTCAACATGAAGGAAGGTAATGTGGATGCAGTGGTAGATATTCTGCATGACATGGCAAGGGATGGACTGCTTCCAAGTCCAAGATGAGAGTGATTCAGGAACCGCCCTCTCTTTGTGGAATACTGGAGACCTGATGATAATGTCTGAAGCACTTTGCATCTCATAACTCACAGAGAATTAGAATCAGTGTTCTTTGGTAGGATATGGTCTGCTACTCTGCCATGAGTCGTGATGTGCTCCATATTGAAGAGCTAAAAGAAGTTCTTTGGCCTCATGCTGCATGATTATGTGAAGTGAGCAACAACCTCATCTCATCAACTTTTCGGCTCCTAACAAGTGAATTAAATTTTGGTTCTTGATAAATACTTGATTTGGTACTAGCAGCTTGGAGTATTCGTTGTTTATAATAATTGCTAGGTTAGAGAAGGTACTGCTTGTTAAGGTTGGATCGTTTATTTTCATAGTTTTATGACACTAAAAGATCACGATATATACTTTCCCAACTTATTAAGACTTCCTGGTGGTCTGGTCTATGTTTAACACACATTTATCACAGCTGGAACGGGCCTTTCTTTGTATAAATCATAAGTCAAGTTATGGATATGCTACAATTTTTTTTAAAAGATTTGCAATGGTGAGATTAGGTTCAACTATATTAATATGTAAAACTCAGTTGCCAAATCAACAAAAATATGATATCTTTGAAAAAATAAGCCTGATTAAAATGGTGTAGCCACTAAAATAATTCTGTGACCAGACAATGATGTCATTTTAGTCACTTTCGATCAACAAGAAGTGAGATTCTTGTGGATGATCGATTTTTCTAATTTTATGTTTCCCTTGTATGGTATTAGACTTTGGGTAAATCACCTTATTTTCATACAATAACACTTCAAGTGTTTGGTTTGTGCAGGATGAAGAATTTCATGCCCAAAAGGAAAACACAGTTTAGAAGAGCTTGGAAAATCAAAGTATGTATCCACCTATATCCTCAATTAGTTAACTTTGAGAAAAGAAGCCAACAGCAAAACAGTAGTGGATTTTATCTGCCATTGGGAGCAAAGCCAAATATGTCACCAAACAGGAGATTATTGTTATTTTCTGAGTGAGAAATTCATGGAAAATGAGGAGCATGAAGAAAATGGAACATCTATGGCAACTGAAGTATACAGGCAGTTAGCACTTATCAGGTACACATGTCTAATTCTCTAGCCATAGATATAACTTGTTTCACATTTTTTCCTACTCAATACCAACTATTTTGTTTGTACCTGTAGCAACCTGGGTATTAGCTCTTTTTTTACATAAGCAGAAACCTTTGACTCCAGCTAAACTCTTCCCATTTTCTCAGTTGCATCAAATTGTATACTGTCAGATTTCAGCTAGCCTTCCATGTTCTCTACGTTCCTCAGCACCTCCTTCTCTCTGTCTGCTATCTCCTTGGCCTCCTCTGGGGTGAACGGTGGTGGCAGGGTGCACGGTTCGAAGCTGGCGACATGCCTCTCCATAGAGTCCATCATGCAGTCCCGGTGTAGGCCCTGGGCAGGGCATGCCATGGACTCGGTGCAGATCTCAACGGCCTTCTCTGGTACGGTGGGCTTGTACCGGAGCAGCTTGGCATACTCAGTTAGCAGGTGGAGCATGTAGTCGTAGATGTAGTCCATGCTCATCTCCTCCCTCACGAACCGGCTGCCCTGCTCGCCAATGAGCCGCACCTGCGTCGGGTGCTCATTGCCCCAGTCGACGGCGAACTTGATGGACTTGCAGACATGCTCCCGGTTGATGGGCCAGTAATGCTTGCCGGCGATGAGCCCCCTAGACAGGATGTCTTGGAAGGGCGTCGTGATGAACAGCACCGGTGAGTCGCATGCCAGTATGTACTTCTCGCTCACTGACCATGCGTTTCCCTCCACGTACACTTTGTACCTGCACCATTGACAAATGATCTGAGCTACACCATGCATGTATTTGGATCTTCATTTGTACCTAGGAACGAATTTCACCAGAAATTTTTTTTGAGGGTCGAATTTCACCAGAATTTCGCAGGAAACAATATGATTTGTTATAAGAAATTCAGCAAGAGTCCTGCACGTTCGTGCGCCCACCTGTATATGCATTGCTTAGGTATTCTTGAATCTTTGAACCCGTTTTGAATTGCATGATTCCAGTTCTACAAGAAAAGGGGTAAGGTAAATCAACATCATCTATTAGGCATACACGAGGAATGAAAAAATATTGAAATGCCAGCTTTCTTGGTTTTTGAAGGAGCACCTGGGTGAAGACGCGGGCGTTCCATTCTTGGCCGTTGGAGAGGTTACATCTCAGGAGCTCGTGGCGAATGCGGTAGCCTTCGGGGTTGCCCTTCCAGAACGCGTAGGGCTGCCTCTCCGGCCACCGCACGCGCTCGTTCTCCTGCCTTACCTCCTCCAGCATCTGCGTCCAGGGCCGGATGCCCACCTCCGGCCATCCCCAGAAGGACCAGTCCGGGAACACGACGTCGAGCGTCGACGCGTCCTTGCAGTACCGGAACACGGGCGGCGCCTCCGACGGTGTCGGGAAGTCGGCAGCGCGCACCTGGCCGGGGTCGTCGCAGGCGAACATGATGTCCAGGTCAGGGACGCGGCCGGGGTAGCGGCGGATGAGCTGCAGGATGCCCCACTGC
The DNA here is from genome assembly GCA_032594955.1 of Panicum miliaceum. Taxonomy (NCBI): domain Eukaryota; kingdom Viridiplantae; phylum Streptophyta; class Magnoliopsida; order Poales; family Poaceae; genus Panicum; species Panicum miliaceum. Next base: position 2,205,601 of record CM064071.1, read on the forward strand.
GTGAACACGTCCCGGGTCTGGTACGCGCGTTGGTACGTCTCCACGTACGCGCGCTCGCCCACGACCACCAGCCGGAAGTAGGCGTGCCGCCGTGCGCGCTCCACCGCCTCCCGCGTGATGCCCGCGTCGCGCCATGGCCGCAGGTCGTCGTGGATGTAGCGGAAGTAGTCCGGGCATGACGGCGCCGGGCCACCAGCCGGCAGCGGCGGAGCTGGTGGCGCGGGGCATTTCGACTGCTGCGGTGACGTCTGGTTTCCACAGGTGAATGCTATGGGCACGGGAGGCGCCGTAGAGTTGCTGTGGTGACGCCGCCGTTGGCCGGCGCCGATGCTGACCGTGTTGCCTAGTAGTGACGACTGTAGGACCATTCATGCATGCAGGGAATTCAGAGTAAGCTTTACTAGTAAAGTTGTAACAGTATTGCACGTGTCCTTAACCTCTCAGCTCATTCTGAACCTCTTATATTCAGCAGAAAAGTTCAGTTTCTTTTAAAAAATCAGGATCTTCTTATATTAAGCAAAGTGGAGTAAGACTGAAAAGAAAAATGTGAAATAGGCTCTTGGTCGTAAGAAACATAAATTTTGCTGCTTTCTTAGTCCTATGGATCATGGATGTGCCCATCATCTTGTTCAGAAGAAAAGTGGCCATCGTCTCAAGTCTTGTAGGCCCATCTAGGACGCTAGGATTTTTCCGAGGATCAAGCTTTCTCCTTTGAAAATCATGCAAGATAATTAACACGTGCCAAACAAACATAAAGCCTAGATAAACACGTAATTGACTTCAAGCTGCAACTGTGACCGTGAATGATAGCTATCTCGTCACGCAAAACTAAACACGAAAAAAAAGTTGCTAAGGATGCATCGTTGTGCTTACAGCGTCGAGGTCGATCCATCTCCGCGCGCCGAGCAGCAAGGCAAGGAGGACGAGGCCGACCATGACGGACCCCACGCCCCTCGTCCGCAACACCGTCCCCAACGACGACAACGACCACCCGGTCGGCAGCCGCGCCACCGGAGCGTCGCCGTCCTTGCACGGCGGCGCCCCGCCCTCCTCAGCAATCTCCTCCGTCGCCGGTGGCACCAACGGCGCCCCCTCCTCGTCCTGCTCCCCCGACGACGTCGCCGGGAACACGGTGCCCTTCATGGTCGATCACTCGCCACGAAAACGAGAGGAGCCGAAGAATTCTGCTGCACTAGCCAGCTACCCAGAATCTGCAAGAACAAGAAAGCGCAGCTTGCTCTTATACGTAGCTCTCAGCGCAAGTCATCGCGCAGCCCAGTACCACTAGGCCCCTGCTTGAATTCTGATCCCCAAGAGGAGAAATGAACAATGCCCGTACTGAACAGCTATTGCATACAGTGCAGGACGTCTCAAGAGAAAGTTTCTTCAGATTGCTACGGGATCAACCTCTCTTTGGTTTGAAAGTAGTCGAACTGTCCGTGCAAATGCGCGACTAGATGAGAAAATACGATTGCATTTGCTACATAGGTTTGATGACTACGATGCGTCGATGCCGTGGGCGTATTTCAGACTTTGAGTTTCTTCAGCAAAACGTGGACTTTCTTCAGAAGTTTGGCCGGGCCCCCTCCTGCTTGCGTTCGGCGAAAATAAGCATGAGATGGCGTGGGAGCAACGGCGACTACTCATCACTTACCCCGGGTTTGTTTTGAACAAGAGTTACCACCAGCTGTCTGCACTCTGCACGTACACAAGCCCCAAGAGTTGACTTGGCACATCCGGAGAGAGATTTGGATAGATTGAAACGGATAACACCTGGCTTTCAGGGCTAGTAGTTGCTGTGCATAGGTTGATGTTGAGTTGGGCTCCATGATGTCCTCCTCAACGTGTCGTGGGCTTGTGGCGTTGGGTGAAAAGAGTCGCTATAGTTGTATAGGTAGCATAGTTTTCAGTAGTTGTCCAGTAATCTGTCCGTGTTTTTTTCTCCTTTCTTATTGGGGGCTTTTCCGATGCCAAACCTAATCAGTAAACTCGGCGCCACCGGTGCCTGTATTGCTCTCCTTCTTATCAATTAATGCCGGCAATATCCGGGTCTTTTGAAAAAAAAAGTTTTCGGTAGTATCCATACGGTTTTTTAATCCGGTTTTCCCCGGTGATCTATTTGCACCCGTCTGTCAAGTTGTTGTTTTCAAATATATGAGCAATTAGATAGATGATGTATCTAAGTGTACCCTTCCGCTAAGTTTGTATACAAATAATACATTCAAATTTTTTTCAACCCTTTCTCCTGATTAACTCGCCTTTGATGGCTGCATCAATAGTATGCCCTCCAGCTAAACTGTATACTGTCAGTGCCATCTAGCTTAGCCCTCCATCTTCTCTACGTTCCTCAGCACCTCCGCCTCCCTGTCGGCGATCTCCTTGGCCTCTTCCTCGGTGAACGGCGGCGGCAGCGTGCACGGGTCGAAGCCGGCGACGTGCCTCTCCATGGAGTCCATCATGCACTCCCTGTGCAGGCCCCGGGCGGGGCACGCCATGGACTCGGTGCAGATCTCGACGGCCTTCTCCGGGATGGTGGGCTTGTACCGGAGCAGCTTGGCGTACTCAGTGAGCAGGTGGATCATGTAGTCGTAGACGTAGTCGATGCTCATCTCCTCCCTCACGAACCGGCTGCCCTGCTCGCCGATGAGCCGCGCCTGCGCCGGGTGCCCGTTGCCCCAGTCGACGGCGAACTTGATGGACTTGCACACGTGCTCCCGGTTGATGGGCCAGTAGTGCTTGCCGGCGACGAGCCCCCTGGATAGGATGTCCTGGAAGGGCGTCGTGACGAACAGCACCGGCGAGTCGCACGCCATGATGTACTTCTCGCTCACTGACCACGCATTCCCTTCTATGTAAATCTTGTACCTGCATCCATCGGCAAGTCATCAGAACCACACCAAACACCATGCAACCATATCGATCATCCATTAAAATTTGAACACAATAATTTCATAGGATTTCAGTACAGTTTGAGGACAAAGAATTAACAGTATTTTTTTACCGTGTAACCGTACCTGTATAAGCATTGCTTCGGTATGCTGGAATCTTTGAAGCCATTCCTGACGGCATGCTTCCAGTCCTACAACAACAAGGTAAGAGAAGGTAAACTCACCCTGCTGATTCAGATTTTGTGAAGGAAAAAAAAAGAACAGGAATGGTAGCTTCTCTTGAAGCACCTGGCTGAAAAGGCGGGCGTTCCATTCTTGGCCGTTGGAGGCGTTGCATCTCATGAGCTCATGGCGGATGCGGAAGCGCGCAGGTGCCCCCTTCCAGAAGGCGTAGGGCTGCCTCTCCGTCCACCGCACGCGCTCGTTCTCCTGCGCCACCTCCTCCAGCATCTGCGTCCACGGCCGGATGCCCACCTCCGGCCAGCCCCAGAAGGACCAGTCCGGGAACACGATGTCGAGCGTCGACGCGTCCTTGCTGTACCGGAACACGGGTGGCGCCTCGGACGGCGACGGGAAGTCGGCGGCGCGCACCTGGCCGGGGTCGTCGCAGGCGAACATGATGTCCAGGTCCGGGACGCGGCCGGGGTAGCGGCGGATGAGCTGCAGGATACCCCACTGCGTGAACAGGTCCCGGGTCTGGTACGCGCGTTGGTACGTCTCCACGTACGCGCGCCCGCCGACGATCACCAGCCGGAAGTAGGCGTGCGGCCGCGCGCGCTCCACCGCCTCCCTCGTGATCCCCGCGCCGCGCCACGGCCGGAGGTCCTCGTGGATATAGCGGAAGTAGTCCGGGCACGACGGCGCCGGGCCGCCGGGGACTTGCAGCGTGTCGCGGGGCATTTCGACTGCCGCGGCGACGTCTCGTTGCCGCAGGTGAATGGTATGGGCACGATGGGCGCCGTAGAGTTGATGTGGTGACGCCGCCGTTGGCCGGCGCCGATGCTGACCGTGTTGCCTAGCAGAGACGACTGGGGACATGCATGCAAAAGGGGATTCATAGTAAGGTAACTGGTAACCTGTACGGCTGTACCTGCACGTATGCTCAACTGCTCGCTCGTTTTCGACTTCTTGAATTTTTCAGCAAAAAGTCAGTTTCATTTGCAAAAAAAAATCCTTTTCTCTAAAAAACTTGCAAAAAAATCGCTGCGATCATCTTGTTTAAAATTAGAAGATGAGCCCACCACAATTGACGAGTCCTATGAGCCCGTCTGAACATTTAGCCTAGATTTTTTTTTTTGAGGAAACATTTAGCCTAGATTTAACACTTACGGAGCAATTGATTGGCTTCAAGCTGCGACAGCTAGTCATGCACAATTGAACATGAAAAGTATTAAAGTACAAAGCGTATGCATCCGCTTACAGCGTCGAGGTCGGTCCATCTGCGTGCGCCAAGCAGCAATGCAAGGACGACGAGGCCGACCATGACGGATCCCACGCCCTTCGTCCGCAACACCGCCCCCAACGACCGCTCGCCTGACGGCGCCGCCGGGAAGACGGCTCCCTTCATGACGGACCTGAACGGCTGAACAGAACCAAGCAGGAGAATGAGAGGAGCCAAATTCTGCTGATCTGCAAGAAAGCGCATCTTGCTCTTATATATAGCTCGCGGCGCCAAGACCCCAAGTCAACGCGGGGCGCAGTACCAGAAAGTCCAGAACATCCCTGCTTGAATTTTTATCCCCAACAAGGATAAATGAACAATTCTCGTGCTGCACAACTTCTGCTGGAACGTCAAAGACAACCTTTTTTATTTTCAGATTGCTACGGGAATGGGATGAACCTCTCTTCATCAGCATGAAAGCAGACGATCGAACGGCCCGTTCAAATGCGCGACTAGATGAAAAATTACAATCGCAGAGGCTGGAAACATTTCTGTTCTAAAAACTTAAAAGTCTGAATTCTATGATACAGTGGGCGTATATTAGTTTTCTTCAGCAAATCGTGGATTTCCTTCAGAAGTTTGTCTTGTCCAGGTCCCCTCCGGTGGTTGCGTTCGGCAAAAAGCTGCATGAGATGGCGTGGGAGCAACGGCGGCAACCTAGGTTTGGTTTAAACAAGAGTTACCAGCTGTCTGCACACAAAGCCCAAGACTTGATTTGGCGCATCCGGCCAGCGATTTGGATAGGTTGGAATGGATAACAACTGGTGATGCAATGGACTAATGGAACAGTGCTGTAGACTGCAGTGTTTAACAGAGCACGGGTTCATACTAATGGCAGCTGCTTTAAGTGGCTAGTACGCATGTACTGGCAGTCGCCGTATCAGTTGCGTGTGAAAGATCAGTCCTCCAATGTTACCTTTTGTATTGTATTACCAGCATAAAAATGATTGATACAATGAACTTTTCAATTGCCATTTTCAGATCATCTATAGAACGAGTCCTTGTCAAGCCTTATACACAACATTGACTGTACATTTCAACGTAGTACGTGTTTCCTGTATGCTTCTTTTTGAATGAAGAGTGTAACTCTGTATCTGTATGTGCAGTCCCAACAAAACAATGGGGAATCAGAACTCGATCCCGCTGTTCATCTGAACCGAGAACCATGGCCGGCCAAAGCCGTGGAGCGGAGCGTCTACTCTGAACACTATCCCTGACCTTGCCGCGCCGCCATTCAGCTTCGATCTTCCGATCTGTGATGAGGTCCAAACAAGAGTGTCAGAGAATCTGAAGATAAAATTTCTTCAGGTGTAATGGTGCAACTGTTCTGACCGATATGGAGGCATGTGCAGAAGGCGAAGCAGTGTGGGAGTAGCCACAGACGACGCCGACGTTCTCGTTCACCGAATGGATCAGCTCCGTGCACACCCCTGGATGGCGTCCACCGATCGTAGGGCATATGCTGTCCATCAGAAATTCAGAATGGAACAACAGTCAGTCTGGATTCTGGACAGGTATTTCAGCAAGATTCTGTTCATGATCCGGTGAAGCAGATTTTAGTACAATGATAAACAGCAAGGAACAAGCAGCAGTATGGATCAAATTATGAATGGCACAGGTAGTCAGGGTTCAAGAAATTTACCTGATCTGCGTTGCTGGTTGCAGCATCAGGCCAGATCTCCTCCAAGACAATGGCTGGACAAGCCCCAGTGAGAGGGACTTATCCGGCCACTGAACCATTGGGACGACGCTGCCCCCACTCCTGTTCTGCAAGCAACTGACAGCATACTGTAAGTGCACAACAATGCAGCTTCTGATCCTCATGTACTAAAGCATTTCAACCATCGGTTGACCTTGAAAGAGAAGCTGATCCTCTTCTCCCCTGGGAACTTCCCATGGGCTTGCATGACTCCACCGCCGAGAGGGAGGAAAGCGCGCGTCGTGAAGCCATCGCCAGCAACGTATCTTAGTTGCCCATTTGGGAACTGGATGTCCATGAATGACTGAACGAAATTCTCAGTTAGAGATGGACATGAGAATTTTTTTTTTGTGTAGCAGAAACAGAGGCAGAAGATCACAAACAAAGACTTACGCAAGCAACCGGGTTCAGGCATAGCATGGACATGAAGAACCATCTCTTGTGAGCCGACCAATAAGCAGGGCAAACCGAGTGAACTCCATTCTGCAAGAAAAAAAAAAAGCTCCTGTGATCTCAACTCAAGGCATTTTGCACGGTGAATTCTTTGCTTAGATGAAGCAATGTTGAACTTTTGGCGCGAAATCAATCAACGCACCTTTCGCTCGAATCCGTACCAGATGAGGTGCCGCTTGGACAGGTGCACCGGGAACAGCAGCGTCGTGTCGCGGACGAAGAGGACCGGGCCGAGCTGCACCAGGAACAGGTTGGCCCCGTCTCCGGCGCCTCTCGGAGAAGAGCCACTGGAGCCGCCGCCGCCGCCGCTGCTGTGCGACGCCTCCGCGCGCCACAGGTCGCCTCTGGCCACCACCGAGCTCTCCACGTCGTTCGTCCTGCTGTCGTACGACGCCGACAGGTTCATGCTCCCCTGTGACCGCGCGAACCTCCCGGTGGCGCCGAGGGGATCGCCGCCGCCGGTTGTCCCCTCCTTGCCGGCCGTCGGCGCTCCAGCCGCTGGCCTCCCGCCATTATTCTTCCCGGCGCTGCTCCGGCGCTGATTTGGCGGGCCGGAGTAGAAGAAGGTGTCGTCGATGCGGAGGCGGCGGAAGACGTCGCCCACGGCGCGGCCCAAGCGTCCCCCGGCGTCGAGCACGGCGGCGGCGACGCCGGAGAGCTGCTGACTCTGCGGCGGCAGCGGGCGCGGGGTGACGGGGAGGAACGCGGCGACGCGGCGCGTGAGGTCGTCGGCCGCGGCGGACATCGGGGCATGGGCGGACGCGGGGCCTGGTTCGGGGTGATCGTTGGGCCGTCGGCGGATAAGGGGCTCGTGGCGGGAGGGACCTGTGGCGAGGAGGAGGAGACTGGAGCCTCGCGTGGACGCGGTGTTTGGAAAGGCGTCGTGGATGGTGCGCGGGCACGTACGGTGGTTTTGTGGACGCGGTGTATGAGGTTGGGTGATGAGAAAGCGTGTTCAGATAGCCGTTGAAGGGCACGAGATGAGATTGATAGGCTATATTTCCAGTGCAGTATTTCATTGTACGATTTTATAAAGTACCATGTCATCTAAGGTTAATTCTAGTGTAGATTTCATGCGCATTGCGCATTAAATATAGTGACAACGTCAGTATTTGTTGTGATATAGTAAGGTAATTATAAAGAAAGAGAGAAGTTTTATCGGGACAAAACTGTGTATATACTGTTTCTAAAATTATAAAATTTGTTAAAATTTTTGAAGGTTATAGAATTTTATTTCATGCAATTGCGCCCAAATCACGTATACCCCTCTCCCTCTGCTCAGCCGTTGGGCTTTAGTTGCCCAAATCCCGTTGTGTCCGTGTCTTAGCCCAAACTGACTTTGCATAGACGTTCAAACCAGGCTCGAGCCCATATCAGGCTCGCTCGTGGGCCGGCAGACACCTGCGATGCGAGCCCGGCTCGTTCACAGAACTTTCTACCGACGTCGTTCGAGTCGGTTCCTCCACCCGTTCGTTTTTTATATTCCAAGGAATCCAACGGCTCGCTCAGGCTTTCCCCAAATTCCAGCTTCGTCTCGCCGCCGTCTCGCGAACCAGCAGCGGCGGAGATGTCGTACCTGCTGCCGCACCTCCACTCCGGGTGGGCGGTGGACCAGGCCATCCTCGCCGAGGAGGAGCGCCTCGTCATCATCCGCTTCGGCCACGACTGGGACGAGACATGCATGCAGGTAATAACGACTCCTCCACCACCTAACCCTAGCTTTCTACCGACGCTTGATTTCTGAAATTCGCTCGCGTCTAGCTGATAATCCTATCCGTGGATTTGTCTGGCGGCGAATCCTCGGCTCGGGGGTTGATGGTGCGGGCGCGGAGTTCCTCAAGTTGGGGTTAGGATTTGTTGCGGAGAGGGCGAGGTTTAGCGTAATACGGGAACTGCTTATTGATACATGTGCTTATTGTCCTGATTCTGCGAATTTAGGTTCCGGGGATCTCAGGGCAACTGTACTACTTAGCCTATCAAAAAATGCTAAATTGTTTCAATTCATGAAATTTAAATTTCTTGTCCTCAGCTGTTCTATTCTATTATTAGTGAATAGTAGTCTTACAAAAAAAACATTAGAGGGTAATTGTTAGTCTAAAGATGGAACAGGATAGGGGAGGGCTTACATATTCTCTGCCTTTTAAAATGAAATAAATCTGCATGTTATGTTGGGAGTTTGGTAAACTGTAATTCGACTTCATCTTAAAATTTGAAGTTCTCGACAAATTGCTTGAAGAAAAAAGATTGAATTTATTCAGTACTTTGGTCTCGAAAATTCTGTTGTGTAGTTGCCTTTTGCACTTTGTGTTAGTTTCTTCTTTTGTCTGCTGGAGCTATCGCCAATTGGGCATGGACAGGGTGTTTGATATCGAGTGTGAACTACTCCCATTATGAATTTGTAGAAGTATGTCAACGATATAGATAGATTAGACAGGAGGGGTGGTTTAGGATATTGTGTCATTTAAGCTGCTTACTCATGCCAAAGAAAATTGTGAATTGCAGTGATTTTGCTGATTCAAAGTTGCGTAGTTTGACTAAGTTTGGCATACTGCTAGGTAATTAGATGATGTTCTGGGACCTTGGGGTAGCACTTCTACTAATAAGCTGATTTAAATACAAGAACAGCCTATTGCTACTTGTTAGTTTTTACTGCTCTACCATCTTACTACTCAATTCTCAAACCCAACCACTCCCTGGGTTGTTCTCCATTGTCACATCCTAACAGTGTTGCTCTCTCAAGCCTTCCTGTTGTCATAGGATATATCTGGTCAGTTTGAACTCGAAACAGAAGTGGGAAGTTTTTAGGGCGTTTCCTTTTTCAGCAAATAGCAAAATCTTTAATCTCACGCTAGAGTTGAGATTCTCTTCCACATATCTGGAGTCATTCAAAAGTTATTAGGTCTTGTATTTGACTTTTTTTAATAAATGTTTTGGTTACAATTGACTCTGTCTCATGCTTTGGTTGTGCAACAATTTGGCACGGCCATACTCTGCTCTGACTCTTTTCATATTCAGCATTATTATTTTTCTTATCCAGCACTATTCTGACTCCTTTTATATCTTATTTATGTTAGATGGATGAAGTGCTGGCTGCAGTTGCAGAGACTATAAAGAACTTTGCAGTTATCTACCTCGTTGACATCACCGAGGTTCCTGACTTCAACACAATGTACGAGTTGTATGATCCGTCGACCGTGATGTTCTTCTTCCGGAACAAGCACATCATGATTGATCTTGGGACAGGAAACAACAACAAGATCAACTGGGCCTTGAAGGACAAGCAGGAGTTCACTGACATTGTGGAGACTGTGTACAGGGGTGCCCGGAAGGGCCGTGGTCTGGTGATTGCTCCAAAGGACTACTCCACCAAGTACCGTTACTAAGCCATTTGTGCTGGCTATTGTTGTGCAATTTCTGGTCTACCATGTTGGGCAAATGGCAACTAGACTTGTGTCCGACCCCAGGGTTCTTACTTCTGAGTGTTGGTTAACTTTCTTTACATCTAAATAAAATTGTACTTGCGCTGATTGATGGAATGTTAAAACTTAAAACTCACTGTATCCTTAGAACACGAACGCTTGTTTCTGTGTTCCAGGTCGCCCATATTTAGGGCCCCAAAAGGAAAAGGAGAGATTTCACCAGTGACAAATGGCCAAAGGAATTTTACTAAATGATTGAACCTCTAGGATTTACTAAATTCTTGTAGACGGGCTTGTTATAAAGGAGTTGTACAGGATTTCTCTGAATTCATTGGTCGTATGAATTTTGGGCCCTAGGGAGGTAGCCCTACAGGATTTCACCAATGAATTAGAAGCCGGAGCTCGACGGAGGAAGAAAGACGTTGGCAGCTCCCGGAGTCTCTCGGTCACAGGCTCACATCTGCATGCCGAACCGCTCGTATGATATTTTTCCAAGGAAGCCTGGTCAATCGATTCTACAAGACCTGGTCACAAGGATGGATCAGACTTTCTTGGACTAGAATGGGCACAAACTTCTTGTTTTTAGTGTGCTCCCCTAAACTGTAGATAGTCTGCATCTTGGCCGTCTTAGGGTCGTAGTAGCCCAACGCCTTTCCCGTGCTCAGCAAGATCCTTCCATCTTCTGAGTCCACGGCTAATGGCGTCACCACTGTGTCTGAGTACTCCGGTGAGAACCTCCCGACCTCTATGTAATACTCCATGGACCACCAGCCATTGTCTTTCATTGCCCAAATCTCAAGGGTGCCCTTGCGCGGGTGTGAGCGTGCCATGCAAACCTGCTCTTGGAGCTCGACGATGGACGCATCACTATCCTGATGGATGCGCATTGGCCCTTTCAAGAGCTCGAACTTGAGGGCGCTGACATCTAGCGCGATGATTTCTTCATGATCTGACGACGGTCTGTGGTGCCCGAGCTCAGCATCAGCCATCCAGTAGAGCTTGCCGTTGATGTAGGCAGGAGGCGTGTCGGCTATTGGTCTCTGTGGAGGGTCCAGCTCCTCCCAGAACATGTCCTCGATGCACCGGATCTCACACTCCAGCTCGTAATCCCGTGTTGCCAAGTTCCTCTCCTTGTACGCGACGCGCACCAAGACGTGCGTGCCCATCTCCGTGTCATACCCGAGCCCGAAGCGGCCAGCGAACATGGCGTCGCCGTCGCCACTGCGGTCCAACGACGACCTCCTCGTGATGATATCACTGAATACGGAAGACGATCCCCTCAGCTCTCGATGGTCGTCCAGTGGTAGGGCCTTGTAGTAACCAGTGATGGGATTGCACACGAAGTCGTAGCACATGAAGCTCCCCGCGTTGAGGCCATGGCAAGGCTTTGAACAGACCACTCTCAAGCTGCTGTCCACCAATGGCGGCGCATCCGACATGCCGCTGATGAAGCTCTCCAAGGATTTGAAGCTGTTGGGCTTGCCGTCGGTGAACATGACTTGGGGGATTTTAGTACTCATCAGGTTTGCCTGACGACGTAGATGCAAATCGACGAAGCACTCGATCTGGGTTATGGCGCGCCATTCCCTGCAGACCTGGTTCAGGCGTCCAACCGTGCTTGTTGGAAGCCGCGAGAGGACCTCGCACCAAGCCTCTGCAGACGGCGATGACAAGATGATCTCGTCGCTTGCGCGGCCGACCGACACGAGGCTCTCTTCAAACAACCCCATGGTGGCGAATTGGCTGTCGTGCTCGACACCATCCAGTGAGAATGTAACCACCGGGATGCCGTTGCTAGGGTCCACCAGAAACGCTTTGCAAGAACCCGTGCCAAACATCACCTTCTTGGTGTTACCATCGGGGTACATGGCAAGCGGGGCGATCCGTTGAGACTTCACCGCTGCGAGCTCAACGTCAGTCATGGCTCCCCAATCAATGCAGCGGAGTTCCTCCCAGCACCCGTCAGCCGCGTAATCTCTCAGCAGCCAAATACGGTAAGGGTGCCGGGCGTCGGATTGAGCTGGCAGGAGAAATACACGCATAGACAACCATCGAGCTCTGTCAGATCAAAACCACCGTATCTCAGGTCTGACGGAGGCATCAGTGTACCAAAGGTCTCGTCTGTAACATTGAAGGTGGCAATGGTGCCATCTTGCCCAACGAAGTGAAGGTTCCCGTTGCAAAGCACGGCTCCTTGGCTGCCCCTGACCCGGAGCCGGAACGCATGGGGGGGCTCCGTGGCGGCCGGCCTCCAGTGGGTGGACTTGTCGAGCGTGAAGACCTCACAGACCGTTTGTATTCGTTGGTCGTGGAGCAGTACCCCATGCCGTAGGACACGAACGTGCGAGGTCTGCGACCGGCCGCCCTGAATGGAGTCCGATCAGGCAAGGTCAGGATCTCCCCGGTGGAAGGGTTCCAGACGTAGTGGGTGTCGTACTCGGCGCAGCGAAGGAGGACGAGGCCGTGGCAGGATTTGCTTACGGGAAAGACGTTCCCTTGCGTGAACAGCGAGCAGCTCAAGATCTCCTCGACTGAACTGCCGGCGGGTTGTTGCAGGCGGCAAGCGTAAAAGGACTTGCAGTGCCCGGCTGGACTGACGAAAAGCCGGCGGTCGCGGCGGCCGGCTTTCGAGGAGTGGAGGCTGCGGAAGGGGGAAGACGTGATCAGCCCGCGCCATGGCCGCGAGACGCACTGGAAACGGCGCAGTGACTTGGCCGGCAGGCGGGATAGGATGTCCTCCACGATCTCGTCGGGCAGCGCGGCGGCGGGCGCGGCCTTGAACCTCTTGCTGCTCGCTGGAATGGCTTCCATGGTAGGTTACACTGGTTCGTCGGCTGAACGGCAGCACGCGTGCAAGTTATTCTTAGTTTTTCTTGGCTATCGATCGGTGCCGCTGGCTGCCAGGGACCGGCTGTGTTGGATCAGCTTCCGATCGACCCTTGCAAGCTCTGCTTAAATGCAAGGAGTCCGCACGCTACTCGGCTAGTAAATCCGATTCGGATAATAAAGAGACTTTTCGTCTTTCGCAAGAACGGAAACCGCGTGGAGCTACTGCTACCTACCGTAGACGAGCAAATCTGGGATAAAAGTGTAACTCTTCAAAAAAATAAACATGTTTTCGCTGAGGCAGCTGGCCTGCTGCGGCCTTAACGGGCCTCTCCTACGGCATCGACACGCTGTGCTGGGCCCGCCTGCCCAAGTCTTCCCACCTGTGGGTTACTCACGAGTTCGTGACCAAGCTGAGGCGAGTGTGGGAGCTATGCTGGCAGCACTTGCAGCTACAGAGGCCAACTAATCTACTGTAGAAGCAAGCGTAGCCTGCCACATTTGTAGCCCAAACCGGATGACAGAGTCCATTTCGAACATGATAAGTTAATACTAATAGCTAGATTTAGAATTAAAAAAAGAAAAGAAAATAAGCACTTCACCAAAGAGTCAATGTCAAATACCATCAATAAATAGCTAAATCCAGAATTAAAAAAAATAAAAACCGGACCAGGGGTTGCTATTAGTGATACAGGAGTCAAGGATCTCTTGAGCATCAGACGAGAAGGCATACAGACTCCACGACGGCCCAACTCGAGAACAGGCCCGCCAAGCCGTGGTCGCCTCAACGCACCCAGAGGCCCGCCTGGGAGCGGGCGCGGAGGTGATGGACTAGGTCCGTTGGTGGACCGGGATTTGGAGGGTGAGGGAAGCGAGCTCTATGGATGTGATCGAAGTACGAACACAAATATCGAGAGCCCATTTTTTTTCTTATCCTTAGTTAGCTTATTACTATCTTCTTTGTTACGTGTCTCAAATGAGAGTTTGGCTGGCCTTGACTGAATAGTTAGATGCTTCTCAGTTATTTTTGTCCTTTAAACGGCTTTGTGCTCCTTTACTTAGGTGCCTAATAGTTGATTTCTTTCTTTCTAGGTTTATCCTTTTCTTTGTAACTTTCAGTTTCTTCTTTAATATATCTAATCAGTAGGGGAGTTTCCCCTCCTGTCTCTTAAAAAAAAATGTCAGTTTGCGCTTGGTCTGAACTCTGAAACTCAACCGGCCGTTATTTGTTCCCATATCCATGTGCATGCACGAATTTTCCATTGAGAGCTTGTTTGATTGGAGTCTTTGAGAAGTTGCGTGGCAAAATGTGTTGCCTGAGCTAAGAGTAGCCTAAAAACCAAAAAGCTGTTGGTTTTGGCCTAACCGTTCAAGTTTAAAGAAAGATCTGTTTGGTTAGATGTACGTGCCTGAGAATGCTAATCTAATCCGGATCTTTTAAAAAAAAAGAGAATGCTAATCTAACAAGATGCGCAACTTTCTGTTTCTTATATAGTATATAAGATGTATAATTAACATATTTTTATATTGCACCATAAAAAATATTAGTTTTTCACAGTATTATTTACTATTACTAGAGTAAATTTCACTAGTGCCCCTTAAACCTGGTGTTCTCATCCCGGTCCCGGTACTCTCAAAATGCACATAGCGGTTCTTAAACTTGTCCCACGCTCTCATCTCGATCCTTAAACTTGTCTCAAGCTCGTTTTGATCCAGGTACAATCCAAATGCACATAAGCGGTTATTAATCTTGTTCCGCACTCTCGTCTTGGTCCTTAAATTAATAACTTGTTCCAAGCTCTTATCCAAGTCCATATAAAATACATCATTTATTTAAAAACATTTGTAAACTGTTTCAAACGTTTAAGATTTCTAACCAAGTTCGAATCCCATTAAAAAATTCTCCAAAATCAGTGGGCCTGACATCATAACGAATTGAGTGTGAAATATCAAAATCTCTAAAATAACCATGAGTCAAATTATTTTTGTGATTTTCCTAAAATAACCAAATTTAAATGGTTTTTACATCCTTTTTATCTCTAAAATAAAATCAATTACTAAATATTATTGTTAAAATAACAACTCTAAAATTCTACAAATCTTGCATCCAAGGTTCTTGGACACCCATGTGTTTGTGATGATTTCTTCATGCATTTTGGATAAAATTTGAGTGGGATGCGAACTTAGTTTGAAATCTTAAATGTTTGAAACAATTGAAAAATGTTTTTTAAATAAATCAATGCATTTTAGTAGTGTATGGACTTGGATGAGAATGTCTCACAAGTTGAAGGAACAAGATGGGAGCGCCAAGATGAGAGTGCGGGAAGTTTAATGACTGTATGTGCATTTTGAGAGTACGATGATTAGGATAAAACTTAGGATAAGTTTAAGAACTATTATGTGTATTTTAAGAGTATCGGGCTAAAATGAGAACTCACTGCTGGACCCGGGGCAGCGGGGCTGCTCATAAGGCATAAAATATTGTGGAATAGGGACGGGGCATATTTCATACCTTATATTTGATGTAGTATACTCGTACTTGAGTAGAATTAGCCAGAAGAAAATTACCCGAGTAGTACTCGGGTAGGACTTCTAAGCTCGTATCTGGATAGGATATCTGTAATCCTATCCCCCAGAGTATATACGGGCGGGTAGGGATCCCCTCCAAAGCATAACCAATTCAAGGCACTACAATACAGCCAACAGGATGTAGAGGGTATTACGCAACTCACGGCCCGAATCTGTCTAAACCTTATGTTGCTGACATCTTCAAGTTTCTAATCTCGACGACATTCTGCGTACAAATCTACTACTTAAAATATGCCTAGGTAATCCTGGGTAGGCTTAGACGGTGACAAATCTAGGAACCGCCGATGAAGTTTACTCTCGCATTAACAGTGATGACGATGACCACAGGTACACAAGTAGTCCGGCCTTGGAACACGCAGGCGCAGGCTAGAAAGTTTCGAAGCCCCGTTTCTGAGTCGTGGTCGTTGGTGGGCTAAATCATACTACTCTATGGAAATCTACCTGGGCCGGGCTTGAAGGCCAACCCAACTTCGAACGCTTTTATGGGTCCGTCAACACAATTATCTGGACCCACTTCCAAAATCCTCCTAACTTCCCTGACAAAAGAAAATATTCCAGGTAAAAAATCCCCAAAAGAGCTCTCTAAAGTCTAAACCCTGTAGTCCGACGCGATTTGATCGAGCGTGTCCTTCTCCGCGGCGCACGTCTTCAAACGACTCCTCGAGAGATTTCGATTCCATCGTCGCGTCGAGGGCAAGAAATGGTGGTGATCGAGCTGGAGCCGGAGCCCTTTAATATATTATTTCTTAACGCTAGGTACTATTGGTACTAAAGGGTATTTTTCATTTCCTTTCCTTTATTTCTGTTTCATTTTCGCATGAAACCACATAATATGTTTTTCCTATTAATTGATAAAAAATATAAAATTATTTTTCCTGCCATGCAAAAATTTAGGAAAATAGGTTGTATACTTTACTTCAGGTTCTATAATACATATTGAAAATTGTGCCCAAATTGTATAAGAAATAATAGCTTCTTAAAACCTTTTTATAGCATCAATTTTTCAGTTAATCCAAAAAAAAGTAAACAATTTTATTTCTTCCATGCAGAAAAGGTAGAAAAACAATTATATGTAGTTTACTTCACACTCTATAATACATACACAAAATAGTGCCCAAAGTTTATGACAAATCTAATGATACTATATCGGCATTATCGATTCAAATAAACAAATTTGTTTGAGTTAGTTTTTTATAATGGAATTAAACAAACAACCCAGCCTCTAAGTATGAGTGCATATGGCCGTTTGGCTGAGTTAGCTACAAAAGCTGAGATGCTTTATTGATCGCTCAAGTTCTGAACCAGCACACATTCTGTACTGAAGAAATACCTCTCTCAGAGGTGACAACTGATGAAACAATTCAGAACATTTCAGTACAGGAAAAATTCGGTTTGGGTAAAGATGAGGTTGAAAGAAAAAGGGAGTTAGCAACTTTA
Organism: Panicum miliaceum; assembly: GCA_032594955.1. Lineage (NCBI taxonomy): Eukaryota > Viridiplantae > Streptophyta > Magnoliopsida > Poales > Poaceae > Panicum > Panicum miliaceum. The sequence goes on from CM064071.1 coordinate 2,222,353, forward strand.
CATTTGCACATACGCATGTACACTGAGTAGTAATTAGACGGCCATAAAATGTTTTTTTTCAAACATAGAAAAGCAAAAGCAAAGTAAGATTGAAGATGATAAGCTTCCCTATGATCTCATCTCAATAAGGTGTTCAAGATTTTTGAGTAACCATGGAAATGGTTTTTAAGAAAGTTTTGAAGTTTGCAACACTTAGCCAGTTTTCACCGTATTGCACCACTCATCAAGGAATATTTAGTTGCCCAAACAATCACTCGAAGAGTCAGGTCGCTAGCTTGTGCTTCAATATAAAATGTAAGCTCAGAGTGCTAGCTTGGAAGCTGCATTTGAGCACAAGAAGTTGAGAATTAGCGTGCACACTTCCATTGATCTCCGGTTAGCACAGAAAACAACACGCTTAACAATCTTAATCCACTTCCCCCCCATCCATTTGCCAAATTGCCTTCACACGCGTGCGTGTGATTGGGATCACATCAAAGATGAGTTGGCGGTTAAGTGGCACTGAATTTATGTACGAATGTTTGTATTTTAAATTGTCAGATTAATACTATATAGTATCCGTTTTGAACTCATTAGTGTCAACTTGATCATTGTGGATGAAGTTAATCCATTGACTTTAAGAAGCGGATAAGAAACTAGGGAGATGAACATGCTATAGGAGCTGAGGAAGCGATTAAGAAAATGAAAACCCAGAAAAAATTGTTGCTGAATCTGAATGGTTAGTGGGTTATAGAGTAATCGTGATATATATAGCTTACTCAACTTGTTGTTTGAGAAAAGGGGTTTTCGAAGTGAGTCAGCGACACATAGATCCAAAAAATGAAAACCTTAAACTAGCGCTACGTCAATCTGTCCGTTTTTTTTTCTCAAAAAAAAGTCGCTCTATTTGTAAATATTCACAAATTTTGGACCTTTCTAAAATACGAATATGGCCATGGCTCCACCACTAGAGCGCAGAGTTGTCACTTGTACAAGCATATATGTATTTTCCTGATTATATTGCTATGCCACGCTTCCTTTCTGGGAACAGTAGGTAAACGATGCCATCTATCTATCTGGAGTTCAGACAACATGGGCAAAGCAGGGATCCTTGTGATAAATAGGTCCAAGGAAGAACACAGGCAACCGGCAACAGTTTGCCTGAAAGAAATGGTGTCTTCTGCACGCAGGCAACGATTCCGTTCGCAGCGTGTGCCCTCCAACAAGCAGCCAATCCTATGCAGGGAAGCCAGAGAGCAAGTGGGTTCCCTTAATTGGAAGGAAAGCTTTCCCGCGAAGCAAGAGCAACGCGAACCGCCAGCTCCAACTTTGCATCCCAAACAAAATGCCTTCTCTTGATCTGCTTTGTTACATGCTGTTCCAGGTTCGAAAATGTAATTTTAAATAAACGCTTAATTTGGAGCACGATTCGAAAATGTAATTAAATAAACGCTTAATTTTGGTATGCATATTTGGAGCACGGGAATTTCTTCCTTGTCTCGATCCATAGGATTTGAACCATTTTTGTACCAAATTGCTGCAAAATTCCTGTGAAGGATCTGCCAATTCAAACATGCGCTCGAATGGCACGAAACGACCGAGGCCTCGTCTGCTAGCTTTAACAAAGGTCCATGATTCGAGCAAGGTTTGTACCACACTAGTGAGGTCCCTCCCACTTTGGTAATCCACTAAAACAAAAGCCTAAGCACCTCAACCATCCTACTCTCTCTCTCTCTCTTCCCAAACCTGCTAGACTAGGAAGGGTTTGTACTGTACTTCGCTTCAAATTTTCCACACGCATACCAAGTAAAAGCTTCTCGCGTCTCAGTTAATTAACACGCTCACATACACGCACACACACTAAATTACGCGACTGGCTATACCAGAAACGGTTAACACGGAGACCCCAATTACAGGCGCTAATACTCGATTCAAGCAACGAGCCCGCCCGGCCGCCGTCCCGCATCACAAGATACTCGCGATCCGTGCCGGACGAGCGCAAAGCGGCCGGCGCCGGCGGGCGACCCCCGGCAGCAGGCGGGGCCGCGCCGCGTCGCTCTCGCCGGCTCGCGACCCCGCGCAAGGCACACCGGGCCCCCGGGAGCCTTTTCCCGATGTGATCGCGATCCTGACGCCGCCTGACTAACCAACCCGCGTCCGCCTGTTTTTTGTCCGCTCCGCCCGGCCCCGATGCTCCGCCCGGCGCCTCGGCTCCCAGCTCGGCTTGCCGCCGTACGCACGCGGCTGATGCCGGGGGCGACGGCGCGCGGCTGGCTGCTGCGACGCGCCGTGGCGTTGGCTTTGTCCCTACGCCTCGCGTTCTCCGCTGGCGCAGCAGCTAGCGGTAGCAGCCCGGCCGCAACCACGCGCCCGCTGGGCTTATATAAACCCTCCCTAATCCCCTCGGAATCCTCCCCGACCAGCTCGCTCGCGCTGCCTCAGAGGCTTGGACTAAAGCAAAGCACGCACGAATTCCGATCCAAGCACAGCCCGTTCTTCGTCGTGAGATAAGACTCCAGAGCAAGAGATCGATGGCCTGCCGGGTGGCCGCGCTCGTCCTTCTCCTCGCACTCGCCGTGGCGCTCGTGGCGTCACCGCCTCCGTGCGCCGCGGCGGCAAGGGTGCGGCTGCTTGCCGACGTACCACGCGCCGGCGGGGAGGCGCCGGGCTACGACAAAACGGATGGTTCGGCGACCGGGAGCGGGTTCCGAGGATCGCCGCCGGGGTTCGACGGCGGCAGGACCACGCCGGCGGCTGGCAATGCCGCGGCGCGGGTGTTGGGGTCCGTCCCGAGCCCCGGGGTCGGGCACTAGCCAGTAGCTGCACAGTATTCCTGCACATACAGATTGTCGACATGATTTTAGCTCTATTTTATTCTTCATGAATTTGGTCTAGTTCTGTGTGTTCTTCGAGTGATTGGGAGTTGAGTAAGATAGGAAGGAAGTCCATGATATGCCCATGCGTGCTTCAGACGGTCGAGCTACTAGCTAGCAGACACGCTACGTCTCGTGTTTCTACCACTTGTTGCCTCGTCTTCGTTTGCTGCTAGGCTGGGGAGGGTGCTGTCTGCTCTTGTGTCGTCTGCTTGTACATAGCAGTTCCATTCATTGATTACTACGTGATCACCACTTGATTGACCATCTGCTCCAAACTATACATGGCAAATTATGATGTTCCTTTCGGAGTTACGTGTGTCTGATTTCATCCGGATCAGTAGCATGAATCCCGTCTTAAGCTATCTGTGGATAAGACCTTGGAGCAAGTCGGTTTTCTTTCTAATTCCGGATGAAAGTGTCTTTTCGGATGCATAGGCAAAAACATAGCTAAAGTAGTAAACATATTCGCCCGCCAACCATGCTCACGTTTTTTTCTTAATTTATTTTAGGAGTAAACATTTTTATTCCTTTTGTAATAGGCAATGTGCTCATCAATAGCAAGGTCGATGTTTCCATGGCGATTTTCTCAATCTCAAGATCTACCGACGCGGTCTCTTAGATGTGCTTATAGAGGTACTCTACTGTTACTTTACTATGAATATTATGATCACGTATACAAGAAATAACTGGATGCAAGAATGAGCTTGAAACTGAATCCAACTCGTTAATACCTTAAATATTTAAACATTCAAATAGAATGGATATTTATGCACCCATGCTTGGGTCAAGCTGGGATGAAACTAATGGGGAACCAGGGGGCATCGGCCCCCTCATGCTTCATCTACCTTATATACATATGTATCTACAATCTAAAATTGTTAGAAAGATAGTGTTTGCCTTCTTTCTACTGCAAAGATGTTCTAGGCTAGCCGCTCTTTAAATCTTTTCTACCTCTATCCCTCGGGTAACATATCACCGGCCACCTTCATTCCGAGCTTCATCTATCTGATAACACACGAGCTGACATCTCGTCACGGGAAAGGATCGGAGCCGTTCTTATGAATTTGTGTTTCTCAACAAACAAGTGACTAGTTATTACTTTTCATTATTGTAAATTTAGGTACCTGTCTCTTCTTTTCAAAGTACCTCAAATTATCTTTTAAATAGTATTCATCTCTTATTTTCGAAACTAAAAAAAAAGATAAAATGTGGCACCATGGTTCTTTTGTTCATGAACTTGTTGAAAGATAAATCAAAGGAAAAAGTCCAAATTACTCCCCTCAAGTATGGTCAAAATTAGGATAACATCCTAAACTATTTTTCTTTTCGAATTACCCCCACAACTATGTACCCCTTAATAAGATTTATCTTTTCTATTTCTCCATGCACAAATAGAGGTTTTGGTTGAAACTTCACATGGTGATAGAATACGTATAAAATATATTTAAAGTTAAATTATGAATTTTTCTTCATTATTTGGATGGGCTAGGACATCAAACAATATATTAAGTCTTACCGCATATTATTGTATAATGAAAGAAATTCATAATATATTTTTTTAAAAGAAGTTAGTCCACTGCTGCCTCCTTACAAAATTTGAACTTAAGCCTCCACTTGTGCACAGCTAAATAAAAAAGAGAAATCTTGTTAAGGGATGAATTGGACTAATTAATATAGTTGCGGGGGTAATTTGAACGAAAAAATAATTTAGGGATTGTCCGAACTTTAAGGACAGTAAATCGGAACTTTTCCCTAAATCGAATGTAGCTCCATCTGAAAACCGGTTAGTATATATTGACTATTGAGCCTAGCATTATCGAGTGATGATATATTCGAGGGACATCTACCAAATCGGCACTCCTCACTACTCCACGACCTTTGATTCGTCTTTGTTACCATTTAAACTTTAGAATGGCCATGCATACCTAATTTCACCATCACCACCCCTAAAAGAAACATGTTGTATGCAGTCCGGCAGTACATTGAAGGACAGCCCGTAATACTTGGCATGACCTGCTAAAAGAGCTCTCGCTGTCTTCCTTTTCCGCGACCTCCTTTTCCTCTTTTCCGGTGACAACGATCCACGCGCCATGCTCACATCTGCCGCCCATCCATCACCACTGCACCCTGCCAGCATCATTGTTGACTGCTGTTGTTTTGCATTGGCTTGCAACTGTGTTACCATCCCGACACGCTACGCCCGGCCCTGAAGAGCGTCGTATATGAATAATATCTCGTACACCACCGTTTGGACCCGACGCAGGTTCCAAGCGCGTGTACGTCGCGAGGGAGATGCCGCACCATTGAACGAAGATGACAGCACAAAAGGGCACTGCAGATGCTTGGGTCGGCTTTCGGTCGGTGCTGGTGACAAACATCTCACTATACACCTGGTACTATGCAGTAAACCTGCGAAGGTGATCTGATCCAACTTGATGATGTTGCATTGTTGCTGCCGATCGCCGTACAGATTTGCTCAGCGATCGATGATGGCCTGGTGGGTGTGTGCTTGGACTTTAAACCAGGAGCCCAAGAAATAGGAGGCCAGCCCGGCCTATTGATTGGCTGGCTGGAGCTTAGCACGGCCCGGACAGCCGGCCTGCCCCAAAGGGCGTGTACGGCGTACGGCCTGCCAGTGTGCTTCGGTGTGTGTGTGTGTGGCTCGACAGCAGTAGATTTGGACGTCGTGAATCATGATTCGTGAAACGGCGACAGCTTAGGAGAAACAGTGACCGTAGATCAAAAGTTGGCTAGGATACCATTACTGTTGGGACATCACCGTGCGATTGCTGTCAGGACCAGGCGCAATCTTGAAGGCAAAGCGAAGTTCCTCGGTACTCCAGCGTGTGGGTGACAGGCAACCTGGTTGGGTGTTCAGGACGGGATCTTTGACTTGACACGGTGATGACAATGCCACGCGCAGGAGAGAGGGCTTCTCAGCGGCAGTGCTTTGCCTGCTTGCTACTGTCTCCGTAGACCGTAGGCCCTAGTTCGAGGACGCCGGCCGGCGACGGCAACAGTTGGAGATGGATGGCAGCCGAAGCGGAAAATAAGAGGAGGAAGGCTCCGCTCCGCTCCGCCCGCCCTTTTCGTCAGGTAGAAGGCTCGTCTCGTCATCAGCTCATGGCGCACGCCGCGTCGCCGAGGGATCGAGCCATCGAGGAGACGACGACGCGAAGCGCGTGGCGCCGCGTCAGAGCCGTCAGATCTCATAAAAGAGGCCAAAACGCCGACGCCGACGCGCGCTGTCGGCGGGTCCGTCAGCGTGCCGCCGCCGGATCGGATCAGGAGGTGACGACAACGCGCCTACGGCCTACGGGCCTGGCCGCCTGGGTCACTGAGGCGGCGCTCGGCCCCGTCGTGCTCGTGCCCGCTCACGAAAGGAAAGGGAGCCTGGGTCTGGATCGAGGCGCGGAGCGGAACCCTGCTGCAGGCTGCAGAAGTTTTCAGGCATGTCTGATCACTTTGGCCATGTTACTGTCGGCACAGGGCACTCCATCGTGAAGCACCGAGAGCGTATTTGGATGGGGAGACTAATTTTTAATGCAGGTCATATTGAATATTTAAAGATCAATTAGATGGACTAAATATAAATTAATTATAAACATAATTACATAAATGAAGACTAATTTACGAGATGAATCTATTAAATCTAATTAATCCATTATTAGCACATGTTTACTAGTAGTATAATATTGTCATATCATCAACTAATTAGATTTAGTGGATTCGTCTCGCGAATTAGCCTCTATTTATACAATTAATTTTATAATTAATCTATATTTAGTACTTCTAATTGATGTCCAAATATTCGATGTGACAGTGACTAAAGTTTAGTTTAGTTTGAGGACGCAAACGGCCCCTAAACCTGAACAAACATGTCGCCGCCAAAAACGCGATTGTAGGCTTGTAGCAGTAGCAGCCACATGCGGGGACCAGTGGGCCCGCGATGAGATAATATCTATCCTATCCTCGGTGCATGATTACCTGCCATGTCAGTTCTTATCTGCATAGGAGTACAAGATTGGGATGTCTCTCTCTCTGGAAGATTGGTATGTCAAATTACGCTCAAATTGGCCTTGGCCGCGCCCAAACGGAAACTCCTCAGATGATCATCCATCAACACTCGGTGATGCGATGGAAGGTTAAACCAGAATCCATGGCCATGTTCATGGACTCTTGGATCAAGAACAAGCTAGGAGTCAACCGGGAGTACGACCATGGACCCTCCATCTTGGCCAGGCCAGCCCGCCCGAGAGATGGAGGAGCGACGGATGAGCCACCAACTGTGTCACGGTTCATGAGCTCCATATCAAAAGTGGACCTGACGACGATCCTCAATCTCCTCCACCTGATCATCACCTCCGCAGATGGATGCTTTCGTCCATCGAAATCCACACCAGATCCTTTCGGTTTTGGACTCTGAATCCACCCACGCGGGCGTGCAGCAGTTTCAGGAAAATGACTACTGCAGCAAGAGCTGCCCACTGGACCAAAAACTAGCTCAAAAGGTCCCATGGTACAGATTAGCTGAGATCAGGCACTTGCATACCTAATGCCAACAACTTGACAGATCCGGTCATGCACAGATGCAGCTAGCACTCCAAGTTTTCAGATTTACCTGCACTTGGCACACACTACCTAAACTGCTTTTGGGCAATGGACACCCTTAGAATCCCCTTTCTACCAGAAAGCAGGAGCTGGTCAGGCTTCTTGCAATGCAAAGCATGTGTGCAATGAGAGCCAGCATCATGGCATGCAGCCAGATTATTAGATTATTTTATATTGCAAGCAGTGTTAGGTCCAACAAACAGAGATGTCTTCTTCGGTCTGTCCGATCCATACCTGTCGGTATTTTACCGCCAAGCCCACCGAGGGATACCCCCGAGGTGGTAGGTTGTAGGTAGGGTGTCGTTGAGATCAGGAACTCGAAAGTGCAAGGAACACAAAGTTTAGACAGGTTCGGACCACTGAGAGCGTAATACCCTACGTCCTGTGTGGTTTGTATTGCCTTAGAGGTTATGAGATTGTTGGTTATGCTTTGGAGGCGTTCCTGCCCGCCCTTATATAGTCTGGGGAGACAGGATTACATGGAAGTCCTAGCCGGGACGGTCTGAGGAGTCCTACCCGAGTATGGCTCGGGTAGTTTCCTTACGTCCGACTAGTCCTAGTGCTACACGACTAGTTACAATAACGATAAGGTATGACCCATGTGCCATCCCATAATACATGTATATGTACGCCAAGTGAGCAGTCCCGCTGCCCCGGGTCTGACAATACCCACCCAATTAGATTTAATCCTGATGCCGTTGGCTTAGACTAAGACCTCGGGTTCAAACCGTGCCGGGTTTGGATTAGTGGATACGATACAGAATGTCCGGATCCAAATTCGGATCGGAGCTTCCAGCTTTGTGATCTTGCTTTTGCAATTCAGATCTGCCTTCTGGCCCCATGTGGGTCTCGGATTCGATGTTCTGCCTCGGCAACTCCGTTTGTGCAAGTGTCGCTTGGCGTTTTCGTCTCCGGCTCAGGCTTGCACCGGCAGATTTGGAAGTATGTGGCACTAGTCTATGCAAACTATGTCTCTTTTCCATCCCCGTCGGTTGCTTTTTAATTTGTACGATTTTCTTCAATTTGCGTTGGAATTCCCTGCTAGAATATGCAGTTAGCTGAATTAAACAATGTGTTTGCTTAAATGCTACACTAAATATTGTTGCTTTGCTTAAGTAGTTGACAAATGCAACACACGCTTAAGGTTTTTTTCAAAAAGATATAAAATCTCAACTAAAATCATTAGTGGTCAATAATATCACTTAGGTACCTGCATCAAGATCGGTGTAGATAAAATATTTTCCCTTGGAATAGGGTACCTTTGTGATTACCTTCCAAGATGTAACTTCATGATACATGCAATTCATATGAGAGCTATACATTGTTGACTGACCGACCTTGGTGAATACATAATACATGAACTTCACATGGAGAAGTTACACCAGTTTTTTATTTTAAAAATTAGTTACACCTACAGCCAAAAATAAAGCAATGAACAAACCACTCTATGCAATACAAAGTGCTATAACATATACAATCTTGTAGAGATTAGAGCATGCAACTAGAAGGTAGAGATGATAGATCAAGACTTTTATGGCCGTTCAGCTAGACTGTAACTATTCGCTATATTATGTCATGATGCACCTTTGCCAAATTTTCATCATTGTAGCAAATGTCTTTTCTTTTTAATTTATCAAAAGGTACCACGACAACATCCTTTTGAACCCAGCAACATACACTTCTCACTGTACCGGTCATCAGTCCTTGCTTGCCTTTAAATGTTTGACCATAAATTTACACCGTCATTAAAACCTTAAATTTTTCACCAGTCGGGAAGATAAACAATTGCTCAGTCCTCTCCTGCTGTCACGCACCACCATCAACATCCAAGCCCCACCGCACACCCAAAACCCTTCCATTTCACGTTTCGGCCGCAGCAGCCGGCAGTGCCCCGTGCGCCCCCACCCCACCAAGCCTGGCCTGGCCGCCACCAACCCACCTGCCCAGGCAGGCAGGCACCCAACCGGGCGGGGCGCGTCCATCCCGATCCCAATCCGACCTGCCCACTGCGCGCACCCGCCAAATCCATCGTCCCCGCCCCCGTTCCGTTCCGGCAGGCGGCAGCTCGCGCAGGCGCAGGCGCAGGCGCCGCCCCCCAACCCACTCCGGCACTCCCGCTCCCCTCTCCCCGCGCGCAGCGTCTCCAGATCCCCGCCCGCGCCGCGGCATTGGCACCGGCGGTCCCGTCGAGCGCCGCCCGCCGCCCCCGCGCGCGCGCACGCACGCAATGCGAGCCTTGTAACCCCTCCCGGAGCACGAGCGGAATCGAGGCATGCATCCCAAGCCCGAGGGCGGGGATGCCGACGGGGGCGCCTCGGAGGTTGGGTCCCCGCGGTCGGGCTACTTCCGGCAGCGGAGCATGCACGCCGCCGGGGCGGCGGCGGATCCGGAGGCGGCGCGCCGGGCGCTCGACGTCGAGAACCCCCCGTGCTCCGCCGGTGCCGGCGGGGCCCCGGGGCTCCGGACCAGCGAGTCCGTCACCAAGCTGGAGTCGCTGGAGCGTGCGGAGCGCGCCGCGCTGGCGCCGGCCGTCGTGCTCAGGACCGGGTTCTACATCCTGGTGTGGTACGCGTTCAGCACCTGCCTCACGCTGTGAGTGGTCTGGATCCCCACTCCCCCCCTGCTCCTCCCGCTGCGGAGATGGCGGCCTGATTGCTTCGGTTCTTGGGATGACAGATACAACAAGACGCTACTGGGGGACAAGCTGGGCAAGTTCCCGGCGCCGCTGCTGATGAACACCGTGCACTTCGCGCTGCAGGCGGGGCTCTCCAGGCTCATAATCTTCTTCCAGTCCAAGGGGCCTGACAGTGCCGTCGAGATGGGGTGGAAGGATTACTTCATGAGAGGTGCGAATCTCGGTTTACAACTGATTGCAGCAGTGATTTGTGTTTGCTTGTTTTTGGACCAAATCGTAGTTCTGACTAGCTGTTCTGCAGTTGTGCCAACTGCTCTAGGGACAGCGTTGGACATAAACCTGAGCAACGCATCTCTAGTGTTCATCTCGGTGACGTTTGCTACTATGGTGTGTTGTCCGCTGAAGGGTTTAATTCACTTGTGCTTCTCTAGTTAGATTCCTCAATCTGTTAAGTAACTAGATTTAATGAAATTGATCTTCTGCAGTGTAAATCAGCCGCCCCGATATTCCTTTTGCTCTTCGCGTTTGCATTTAGGTGAGTGCTGGTCTTCAATCCCCTGGCTATTGTTCATCCTACTTGGAAGCTAGTTGTAAATTGCATTATATCCATATTAGCAGAGCAGGGCATTTATATTCTGCATGATTGTTACAATTGCCACATAATTGGTTGATACAGTTGTATGTTTATCCCACTTTTGAAGACAGTTAGTTGAACGGACCAATACCGTTCACTGATCAATTTTGGTAATCGTAATGTGCACTGATCAACTTTGGTAAGCTAGAAAGAAGGTATCACTAGCGTTTTTTCAAAAGGCAAAAATTGTGGTTCAAATGTGAAGCAGTGATAAAACCACACTTCCCTTAACCACATGACGATCTGTATGAACTTTAAATGGACACATGCCACAGCCACACTAATGGCCTAGTATCTGGACATTTCAAGCAGGACAATGTAACATTATTAAGAAGGGTAGTTACAAGTAAGCTAATTTCGAATAATCATGCGTCTTTTACGTAACTTGTTTTATGAAGTATCTTCGCAACCTACTGTTTTCTTATTTACCTGTAACTTGTCAAATATTCTTTTTGAAACACAGATGAGCATTACAGATTCTTTGTCAAGAATTTAGTTACACATTTTGCAACCTCATCGGATTGAGTAAAACCTGCTCATTCACTAACTAATTTGATTGCATAATATCGATTTGTTATTTCCTTATGATAAGTTGATTATAGTGTCATAATATCCATTTATTTTCTTAAGAAAGAGGTCACCGTCACTCCCTAAATAACATGTATATCTTGGTGTTTCTTTTGTTTTCCATTGCTTTCGATTGTACATGCCTCTGAAAGTTCCTCCCAATTTTCAAGGTTGGAAAATCCTAGCATCAAGCTTCTAGGAATCATATTCGTTATCTCTATTGGAGTTCTATTGACAGGTATGCGTTGTGATAAGAATTTTGTGCAATGCCAGTTTGCTTGCTTCTAAGATTTAGCCATCTACCCCATTGGTGCTTTTCCACACTTATCATTGTTAGATTGTATCTTTCCTGCACTGCTTGAAACGTAAACCTATCAGTAATGGACACAAGCTTTCCTTATAGAAAGCTGTTAATATTCATATAGGTATTCCATTATCCATATTACTAGTTATTCGGGAGCTTAGTTTATTATAAGAAAATCTGAGCGTTCTCAGTATAAATTTAAAGTTTATTTTCCTTGCAAAGTTGACAATTGGCATCCACACAACATTGCAGGAATCCACATCCTCTGTTGATATTGTGTTCTTCTTCTTAATCAAGGAAATTCCTTATTTCTAGCTTGGTTCGTAGCTACCGAATATGCCTTCCTCTATAGTCTCTTTGACAAGTGCACCCCAATAAGAGCATGTGATATCATTTGACTATCTGCTGTGATTATCACAAGTTCACTTCAGCAGATTGTGAAGTTAAAGAAACCTAGCTTTGACCAAGAAGGCCAAAATGCAACTGATGCTCTTCATAAAAATAATAAAATACATGGTCCATCGTTGGCAGCTTTAATAGTTAAATGGAGAACTGGGAGTTCTGGATATTCTTCAGTTTCACTACTGGCAACACATTTCTAGGCTTTTCCTACATTTGAAGTTGTTTAGGGAACTTGTATAATTCTCGTACAGCCTTATAGGACTCTCTAATGCAATATTTTAGTTATTGGTGAGTTTGCTGCCTCCTAGAGTCCTAGGTGCGAAGGATTGTCCTTCTAAGCAATTAGATTTACTAATTAGTTTTCCAGAGGATATGTTGTTTTTAAAAATAGTCTGCTCCACATCATGTCGAAGTTCACATTGCAGTAAGCTTTACTTTAGTAATTGAGTGTTTTTCTTATCATAGTCACTATGTTAACTGAGCATTCTAACGTGCAGTTCTTTGGTCAATGCTACCAAAATAATTGGACTTATATTTTCTGATTTAACAATATTATTTTCATCAGTTGCCAAGGAGACCGAGTTTGACTTTTGGGGCTTCATTTTTGTGACGCTTGCTGCTGTTATGTCAGGATTCCGCTGGTCCATGACTCAGATTCTGTTGCAGGTGAGTCTATGGATTAGTTTTATACAGTTTTTTGTAGCTATAGTCAACTTCATTTTTTCACTTTTTTATTTCTTTTATGCTCCTGGGCTAATGATTTCCTTTCTGTATGTGCATGCGGATCTTGATATTTCAAGAAAGATACTTATGGTATGTAAGCTTTGCTTTATTCTTGAATGTCAATTCCAACAATAGAAGAGGAGTATTAGGTCGTGCAGACATTTTAATTCTTCTACATATCTGATTATTCAATTGATTTGTTTATGTGTACCAGCCAAACCTTTTCCTAAACCCAGTCTGGCCTGGTTCTTGCTTCCTACCAATTGGGAGTGCTTTCGGAACTTAGGAACCTAAGAATTAGATGAGAGCTCTATCCTCTCTTTTCTGAAGCCATTGTTTAGTCACTAAGAGTGAATCAAGTGGCAGAGCAGTCGATATAATTTGAGCCCAAATGTTATACGGCATCAGATGCTGTTGATCTTTAACTCTGGAGCATCAGGAACAACACTTCACACAAATAAGCTCTAGTTCTGCTTGAGCCATTCCATTAGCTTAGTATCGCCTCCAGTTTGTGTCCTAAGCTTGGATAAAAGTGGGACCACCATTATTTTATTGAAGCATGATTTGACTACTAGGTATTCATGAACTGTTTCCCTTTTGCAGGCCTGAAAAATCCTATTACCTTGATGAGCCATGTTACACCAGTGATGGCCATAGCCACCATGATACTGTCTCTACTACTGGATCCTTGGAGTGATTTTCAGAAGAATTCATATTTCGATAACCCTTGGCATGTCATGCGCAGTTGCTTACTTATGCTTATTGGAGGATCCTTGGCCTTTTTCATGGTAACGAGTCTTATATAATTTGTGACAACTTTTTGTAATTACCAGAGATTTCATGGACAATTAATTCTAACTGCAGGTGTTAACAGAGTATATACTTATTTCAGCAACAAGTGCCATAACCGTGACGATAGCTGGGGTAGTAAAGGAAGCTGTAACCATTTTGGTAATATTGAAAATATGATCCTTGCTGAACATTTTCTTTTGTTTCTTTTCTTGAATTTGCAGTGGCATCTGGATTTCATGAACCCCTTGCGAAGAATTATGTTCCTAGTTTACCTATTATTTTTGCATATACTGCTATCAACCATGAACTACACTTCATCTGACATGATAGAGTAGCTACCAAGTCTTGAACGACGAAAACTGGAAGTGGTCCATTTGTTGTCTATACAAATCATCCAATGAGAAAACTGGAAGTACCTTCAATTTTTTGGCATACAATTTTAGAAGGAAGCTATCAAGTATCGACAGAGTTATATCACCTAAAGGCTAAACACATTGCTTGTCTGCTAGTACTAGTATGAAGCTTGATAACCCAGAGCAGAGATTAGGAAGTAATTTGTTATTCCTGGACTCCATAGAATAATATGCATTTGGTGTCTAATACCTCTTATAAATGATCTTATTACCTTGATATTTCAGGTTGCAGTATTCTATTTCCATGATGAATTTACTTGGTTGAAAGGGGTTGGTCTTTTCACCATTATGATTGGTGTTAGCTTATTCAATTGGTACAAGTAAGTAATCTCTTTCCGAGATCAACTCATGCGTAGCACAGTGTGACTTCAAAGTCCTTAGTTCCTATGAGACAAACTTTTGTTCACCTCAGGCTAAGAGGGATCAGGATCAATATGTGTTTGGCGACTCAAGCTGAACTGCCAAACAGCTAAACTGAATCACCTTTCCTTAACATTTGGTCAAGTTATAACCAGCATTGTTTCCTTGTGGGAAGTCATAACGCACATTTTAGTCTCAGGGAATAATGGCAGAGATGTTTATTATCCAGAATTAACATTGTAATCATTAAAATAGCTTAGTATTAATCTATTGGTCAATTGTGTCTGGTGACTCAAGCTAAAATGCTAAAAACATAAACTGAAACATCTTTCATTAATATCTGGTCCAACTATAGCCTACATTATAGTCTCAGTTGGTAATGGTAGATGGTTTGTTTGAGGTTGGTTCTTCAGAATTTGAAATGTTCAGAACAGCGTAGCATAGATGCTGAAATAAGTCAGCTATAAAGTTAATTTCTTATGACTTGTTGGATTACTATTAGTTACCTACTCATGAATTATTTCTAACTAAGAGTTTATTTAAGAATCTATAGTGTGGTTGACCTCTGGATTTTGATTGCATTTTCTTCTGCAATCTGCCAAAAAAAAACTTGATGCCCAAACTGTTGTGTCATATAAAAAGTTTCACTTGATATTGTTGTAAACTGATTGTTATCCATTTGAGGAGCTTTGGTTGCCTTGTGAACAACATACTACTCCCTCCATTCACAAGTAGTTAAACACTCACTGTGCACGATATCAGGTAGTTAGCTTTTCATGGTGACATGGTGTATCAATATTTGTCTCTGTTTGCAGGTATGAGAAATTAAAAAGGGGTCAGACAAATGAGGACGACGTCAATTCACCTCAATTTACTGCTGATGCCAAGTACATTATTCTTGATGACTTGGAATATCAGGATGAATTTGGGGAGGAAGATACATAATTTTGTAATACGGTGACTTTTAATTGCCACTGGTGAGAAAAAAGAACCCCCCCCCCCCCCCCCCCCCCCCCCCCCCCCCCCGCATGATTGAGGACAAGACGGTATGCATGCATGCAGTTCCACAATCGATTAGTAAATTTCGATATGTGTCCAAGAAGCAATTTGAAAATATCGAGTATGGTTCTGTAGCCTTTGTTTTGCACAATGCATAAGTGCAAACCGTTTCACCTACCCTATCTGTCTTTATAGTTTCAAAGAGGTGAAAGTTAGAAGAGGAACCAAATAAATATTTGCTTCATCTTGCCTGCTGTATCTATATCTGAAGGCACTCCTGGTCCTCTTTCAGTCCCTCTGCATCGTCTTACCGGATATTTGGACTTTCATTGGGCTCTGACTTGGGAATATTAGTGCTGACATGTGAAAATGCTATTTTAAAAGATTAATCAGCTCGTGCTATTTTATATCAATATTTCTTTATTATTTGATAACCAATTTATTGATGATTTAATCTGTCTGATTTTGGCAGGAGTGTTCAGGCCTGTTGAAAATAGTCTATACTTATGAAGTTTTTTCTGGAAAACACGCATGAAGGACGCAGCTAAGGCTGGTGTGATTATGCTACAGGCACCGAAGTTTGATGTGATCTGTGTGAGCTATGTCTATTTCAGGATTGATGTTCAACTCTCATCTTGATCGAACAGTCAGTCTAACTACATTGTCAAGCAAAGTGCTAACTCCATCAGATCAGAATTCCTGTTTGGAGAACATATTGATATGCATGCTTATAGTGGAACCGCTGAGAATGATCGACATCTGTATTATTCTTCTCTTTGCGTTACTGCAGTATGCACATATTCATTCTTGAACCTCTACATTTTTGGTGCCGAGGTGTATTCATTCTCTACATAGGTCTGTTTGTAAGAATGACCACAGGAAACAGGATACCCAACATGTGCTGTTTTCCCTTAAAATGCCGGGGACAGCATCTGATTTTTTTTGTACTTTGTAAAACTACTAAACGAAAGAGCCATTCGCTTCTCCCTGTACCATGACATTTCTTGTGATTGCTGTACTATATTATAGTTGAAAATGAGATGAACGATTGTAAGGAGAAGGTAAAGAGACTTTTTGCTGATACGTTCTTTCTCATGATGAAAATCACTAGTGTAAGAATACAAAAAATGTAAACTTTTAAGGAAGAAAAGAAAATATGAATAAACAAAGAAATATGAAAAGTAAAACAAAAGGAGAAGAAAAAGTAAAGGCAAAATGCAAAAAGAAATGAAAACTGCGTACTTTATTTTTTTTTCTCAGATGCCCAGGAGAACTGCGGATCAATATAATATATTAAGAAGAAGAGGAACTACGTACTTCATTGGCCCTGTTGCATGCAAGGCGTACTCTATTGGGCCACTTTCAGGAGACGAAAGTGAACAATTTGAAACACGCACAACTATGTTCTCGTCGCGGATAAACGATGCTCACCGTGCAGTCAAGGCACAAAATAATTATTCACCAGGATAAACAATCAAGCCACATAGCTTTCAATTTCAAGCTTGGGACAATCCAATTACAAAGATGGTGTTGCTGAATGTAGCATTCAGAACAGTTTCATTATACACCCATCCCAAATTCAATTTAGGGCCCTTCAATTTAACCATGCGAACAATTAGGTCCCATTTCAGAAGATTTACACACAGCAAAGTTCGATTATAAGATTCAGACAAAACAATTCTACACTCGAGCCAATTTGGAGGCATCTGATTTTGTTCCAGCATCACTAAGGATTTTCATGAGGTACGTAGTCCAAAATAGATTTTGCTACGCTGTTCATACATTTTTAATACTGTATATTGTTCTACACTCCTATCCTGGCTCGGTCCGCCATCCATACATTTTTACTTCTTCAGCCACAGCATCAACGAAGATGAACAATGCTCAAGTAGGTAACAGCTACTTCGTGGAGGAAATGTTCCTCACAGTTTCACGACCATTGGAGCCGCGCCTCCCAAAATCTCAAATACAAATTTTATAAAGTGAATTAGTGTCTGCATACTGGCGGCTATATCAGCTAAGCAGTAAGCCAAAGGAGTCTGGTGCGCCTTCAACACGAACACCAACCATCCAATGAAGCTCCAAAAGGGATTTCAGCAATCGTCTTTGCACAGCTACCAGGAATGCATGAGATGCTTCTTGAGTTTCTGCTAACAAAGCACTACAAATTTGAGATGTAAGACCGGAGCTGCGTGGTAAATAGTTACAACTGCCTTGATGCCATATCTGTGCATAACCGCTATGATATAGGGTACACTACATGAGAAAGCAGATGAAATGAAGCAGGATATGGAATAAATACAAAGGACGCAGATACCTTTGACGAATTCAACTTTAAACAGTTGCAATTGTTACTGCATGTCATGTAATTATGTAACTAATGACATCAACTGGAGCTAATGTATCTTGTAGTATGTTGTCAGGAAACTTGAAACCAATTAAGGCATATACGCATTAAGGCCTGACACATGTGACTTTTGATACAAAACAGATGAGGATGGAGGTACTGTTGATGAATTTCCTAAGCTGGTGACAGTAGTATCCCCAGTATCATCTGCAGTTTTAGCATGCTGTTTTTCACTCTCTGTAGCATCTAATTCCTGCATGCAAAATGTCTGATTAATGTGGTGCGAGAAAGCCCATAGGTCCGATATAAGTATTTATTGAAATTTGAAAAGGTAACACTTGGAGAATCTCCATAATGTGTTACAAATTCAGGATCAGCTAGATAAAAGTTTGCTGTTATCTTCTACAAGGACGAATGAAGCAATGGAATATGAATAGAGGAAATATTGTGTGATTCAAAAATCTACATTTCCGGTCCAAATCTTAGATAAGACTAAGGCCCTGTTTGTTTCAGCTTATAACCGATTTTGAAGGTTCGATTTTGAGAAATCCAAAAATCAGATGATTCCCAAAATCCAGAATCAAGAATCCATAATCAGCTGGATTCTCGATTCTAGGGGGTTGGTCATCTGACTTTTGAATTTTCCAAAATCGAGCCTTCAAAATCGGCATAAGCTGAAACAAACAGGACCTAAGAAACCAATATCATTACTGACCTCTTGGACAGCAGCTTCTTTAAAGTGCTCTTCGTTTTTACATATATCTTTGGAGCCTGGCAGATATGCATTGTCTGTATTCTCCTACATAGGACAATGGAAGCATTATCTTACAATCGAACATTCTTAGTATCCCTCAAATATCACCATAAAAAAAACTACGCAAAAATACTAAACAGCAAAGTGTTCAGTGAGAAAATACAATATACATGACATAGTGAAGGAAAAATGTTTCATGCACGAACCTGCCCAGAAGATTCTTTAGCAATCTCTTGCCTGTGAACTTCTTCATTATTACCTTGGTTCAAAGAATCATCCTTACTGGCATTGCCCTGAAAGAGATTGGTTGAAATCACTGTTACCACAGTTCAATAACCAGTAAATATGCTCCACCTTGCTCTCGGCAGAATCTCCAATCCCAAGCAAACAGTAAGCATATCTTTCTTATTCACATGCTACAGAAATCCATCAAATTGTGTGTTTGTTCATGCGTATCATATGCATATCCAGTAACTTAGTTGCTCCTGTACTATGCTGAATCTGGATGTTACCACTGGCCACGTCCAGTCACCCACAAGTTAAAAAAAAAAGTTTTATATTTAACCAATACAATTGTCTTGGCAACATAGGAGTATTTATTAGGGAAGCATTTGCTCAGCGACCATTGCACAAGGAACAAAAGAAATCAGATATATAATGAAAACACAGTATTATTTTCTCCGAAAGGGTGACAAAAACTTTGCAACAAAATTGATAATGAAATATACGGTATTAATACTTGCCTCCTGGACCAATTCATTACGAAGCACTTCATTCTTAGAAATCTCTTTGGAATTCCATGAGCCTTTTTCTTCCAATTCCTCCTGCATGGAACAATATAGAATTATCCTTAACATCATGCACAACATTAGTAATCAGCTTGATTAAAAGCTGCTGGGCTTTGCCCTCCCCTCCGCGCTTCAGGGAAAAAGTGTCGCTCAGTCTTTGCTTTGGCTATTTTGCAAAAAAACCCTCTGACTTTCTAATAATCACAACTAAATCCAGGTCAACCGGACCGTACAGTACCCACATTCTTGTATTTTTCACGTATAACCTCAGACTAATATTTATTTCGACACAAAGAAGAAAAAATTCGATAGCGCTGTCGTGTTTGCAAAAATCCCCCCGCTAGGCAATTTTTCATTCACCCCTCCCGCAGCTCCGAACCCAAACCCTCTCTCCCTCCTCCCCGCCGCCCTCTCCCTCCCTCTCCTGCTCCCCGCTGCCGCTCTCTCTCTCCCTCTCTGCTCTCTGCCTCCCCGCCGCCGCCTCCCCTCTCCTCCCCGGCTCCTTCTCCGCCTACCTCCGTCGCCCCTCCCCGCTGCCGCTCCTCCTGCTCTCCGCCACCGCCGCCCGCTCCTGCTAGATCCGGATCCGGCGCGGGGCGTGGCTCGGAGGGAGATGGCACGTGCCAGCCGGCCACGGCGCGGCTGCTCCAGCGCATGGAGCAGAGCGACGTCCGCCGCGTGCCCAGGCCCTTGCCCAGCCACACCTTGGACGCGGAGGAGGAGCCACGACTCGCCGAGGTCGACGGTGAGGCGGCGACGCGGGCGCGGGAGAGCGTGCTCCTTTGAAGCTACCCCACGCAAGGTGGGAGATGGATGGCGGCGGAGGAACAGGGGCGGGCAGCTCCATGGCTCTGACTGGAAGAGCTTCTCCTCTTCCTCCGGCTCCAGAGGAGGCTCCCGCTCAGGAGGTGACCCAGCTCCTCGCCCGGCCGCCCGCTCACATTTGACCATTGTCGCGTGCAGCGCTCCTCGCGCCTCCCCATCCGTGCCCCATGATGGTCTGCACCCCTTGGTTGCCTACCACTCCAAGTGCCTCCCCTGTCCTCTTGCTACTCTCTGATGCTGCTTCTCTTATATTTCTTACTTGCTTCCTAAATACTCACTCTTGGATCTGGTCGTGTCTAAGATCGGTTTGTCTCATATTTTTCGTCCCCTGAACACCATGACAGTCACCACACCGGAGGCAAGTGGCGGAGGCAACCGAGCAGCCATCCTACTCCAGCAGGGGAGCCAAGAGGTTGCTGTGCAACACGATGCAATTGCACTCATCAAGAACATCATGTATTCCGCAAAACAAAGAGGTAAAATGGAAGAGGTATTTGGGAAGAACTGCAGAAACACCATGAGGTGAAAAAACATTTGCCGACTGGCGTTTGCAAGTTGTTAGGTGAGTTAATCATGAAATGTTCATATAAGCAGGTGGCCGCAATTCCACCTGTCACTGTAATTAAATTGAATGTCTGTCAGTGTGTGCTATTTAGTTCAAGATCTGATAGGTATTGGCCTGGGTTACCAAGCTTACTGCAAGTTGGGATATATGATTCGTTGGTCTGAACTGTGGCTTGGTTGATCTAAATGTTGTAATATCAAAACATATAGAGATGTGTTATCTATCTTTGCACTAATGAAATCATATTAGAGAAGTACAAATGATCACCAGGCACAAGATTATTGACTAGGTCACTTTCAATTACGCTCTATGGTCCCTTCCTTCAGGTTATGCCTCCCTCCCCCCTTCCCTCTCTTTAGTGCGCATACTTGCAGGGCCAGTGAGCTTGGTCTATTTTTTAGAGTTCAATTAGTAGCTGTAGGTGGAAGTAATTTTTTTCCTAATGAGAAAACTGCATGGTTGAATGCAGATTAAGCAGGAAATCGAAATTTTCAAATTGAAGTTGATTAAGTACCTTAATGTTGTTCTCATACAAGGTAATTCAAAATGTTGTCTTGCCTTCTTGATATTCCAGTTGATATTAGAAAGGATCTAATCAGAAAAGAGCCAAATCAAATATTCTGGCCATAATCATTCAGCATGCCTACTTTCCTTCTATTAGGTACGACCATAAATCTTTGACACATCAGTGTTTTTAATCAGTGCAGTAGATTGTTGTCTCTTTTTTAAGCATGTTGAAGTTTTTGTCATTAGCCCTTGATGTTTGGAAATTTCAGACCCACAAAAATATTTTTAAGCATGTTCCTTGTCTCTTTTTTCTTGTTCAGAATGATAGATTGCTGCACACAACTTGTGGTGCTCCAAACTATGTTGCACCAGAGGTGATGACGCTTTGCTTTTGCAATTTACGTGTTCTTACCTATCCGATTTGCTAAGATTAGTTTCCAGCTTGTGATTCCTTCACTTTCTGGGAATGCAAATTACTACAGAGAGTTGATGCAGCCATAGTATATGATGATTTATTGACCTCTCAGTTGTATGCTAACAAATGTTTGTAGAACCTGACATTGGAAAAGTATTTTCTAAGGATCGGAACGTAAGGCTGTTCAGGTAAATATTACCTTAGGGATTCTGGAATAGCAAACTGAAATTCTGCTCAGTGTGACAGTGCCACAGTTTTAACTATCTAGCCAATGGAAATCTGGACTCTTGCTATTAGATATGGCAACTACTGCTTGACTGAACATAATGATTTGTCCTGTTTGCTACTACACTATTTTTGCATTGATCATTGATAAAAAGTATTCAGGCTCATGCTGATGGAATGTTGAACTATAGGTGGTTATTCTCTGGTTTTGTATTAATTAAAATGTGGTTTTGTATGAATTAAAATGGCTTAGTGGGTACATATTTATTTTCGGATAAAAAGAAAAATACAAATATCAGGATCAGGGTACGGCTGGGGATCAATATTAGGATCCAGCTTGATGTTAACTTCTATAGATGGTTGTTCTTTGATTTTGTGAACTATATTATAAATTGCCTCCAATTGTAAGAAAACAGAGTCCATAAGTGGCTTCCCTTGTGTCCATTGTAGCATTAGTCTCTTTACTGTTTGTGACAAAGCTTCTCAAAAAAGAGTACCATTTTTGTTCGAGGAAGGAAGAATAGCATTTGTTTAGGTGAACATGTAATGTGGAGGCTTCTTTGGTTCAGGACTGCTTATGCAATGGTTCTTAGGTTTCTTTGCAGTCAGGTTACGTAGCCACCATGATTAAGCTTACATCAAACTATCTCATATCTGCCTATTGCATTAATCTTCTGTACATCCTACTTCCTATTTTAACTAACATTTTATTTAATGGCTCTTGAATACATGGCATGGCTCTTACAGATTTGCTGTTTGTAACAAAGCTTATCAAGGGATGTACAGTTTCTGCGTTTTCTCAGAAAGAAAAATGTATTGTATTTTTAGATTTTAATTGTGAATGAACTTTCATATGTACCAAAGGGAGTACCTCGATTCTGTTTAAAACTTGCTGGTGTATTATTCTTTTTGACATGCATGTATTTGCTGTTTAAATCCAGCCTTTAATTGATATGTGCAAATGTGTGAACCAAACACTGAAATGGGTTGCTTCCCAGCTGGTGTTTCTTGCATCTGTCTTCCGTAAAGTTTTTGCAGTTCATTTCTTTGTTCTTTTACGTACTTTACACAACCCAAATGTTTATGATCATAGATGGGGCGCGCTTTGCGCGCCGGATGTTCTAGTTCAAATTAAATGCACCAATGCGTTATAAGAAGATACAGGGAAAACATATGAGGTCTGAAAACCTACCGACTCAAACCTTTTCAGCAGACTTCTCGCCGTTATCTAGTTCAAAATCCTCCTCCTCATCATCATCCTCCTCCTCCATCTCCTCCTCCTCCTCCTCCTCAGTGTTTCTAGAGCCCTCCGTCCTTTTTTCAACATTCTCCTAAAATAAACAGCCCAAGTCAGGTTAGCTAACCAGAAATCTCACAAGAGATCAGCGAGCATTTGATAACTTTTCAAACAATTGTTGCATCCTCATCACTCAAATATGACCAGGTAGCCAAAGTCATATACCTAATTACCTATCAGTTCAAAAACTGAATTCACTAATGCCATATAATAGGAGACAAGTCATATATGAAACCAAAGACTTGGGAACAGTGGTATAAATGCACATTGCACGGCAGAGCATATATTTTTGTAGCAGATAATCAGAATTCAGAACTGCCAGAACAAACCTTTTCAGCAGAGTATTCACTGTCCTCTAGTTCACTGTCCTCTTCGTCACCATCGGCACTTGGGTATCCATTCTCTTTCCCAATTTCTTCCTGACAACAACAATCAAATCAGATTAGCTAACCACAAATCACATCCACGATCAACAAGCATTCAACAACTCAGCAGCCAATTGTTGCGTAATAATCATTTGAAGAGCTAGTTCTCCCCAATTCCCAAATTACCATCCTACTAAAATCGTCAACCAAATGAAATCAACAGACCAATGATCTCATTAACCACTAAACAAGTCGCGCACCTCTTCTTCATCCTCATCACTCGAAAAGTCATTGTTGCCCCCAGTATCATCATTCTCCTGATATCAGCAAGCAAATCAGATTAAGAATGCAGTCAAGGCTTGAAATCTCAACAGCGAGCTTCAAATATTCGACAGGTCAATAACCTTCGCCGGTTGAACATCGGCCGTGGCCCCAGCTGCGAGCGCTTGCCCGAGCGTGCCCCTGGGATCGATCACGATGCTGGGCAGCCTGGCGATGTCCCACCCGAGCACGCGGCAGACGACGGCGGCGAGCGCGCGGTGCGCCCGGGGCCTCCCGTACCGCGTGGCGGCGCGCGCGTGCTGCACGAGCGCGACGCAGCCCCGGAACCGCCGCCCCGGCTTCCTCGTCCCCCCTGCGCACGCCATGCACGCGAACTGCCCCTCCTCACAGCCCCGCTCGTAGTGGCCCCGCAGCGCGGCGTCCCGCTCGAACAGGCCCGTGATGAACCCCGCCGCGTCCTGCTCGCCCTCCGACTCGGACCCGCAGCCGCCGCCGTCGTCCTCGTCGGAGGAGCCGCGGTTGGAGAAGAACTCCGCCGCGGCACGGAGGGCCTCCCGCTGCGCGAGCGCGCCGGGGGAAGGCGGCGGCTGCGGCTTCGCGGAGGAAGGGGACGAGGCCGGGGCGGCCTCGGGCCAGGTTTTCGGGGAGGAATTCGGCGGGGATGGCGCGGGTTCCCACTCGGGCCCGGTATCCTGGGGCTCGGCGGCAGCGGCAGCGCTGTCGAGCCTGCGGCGCTTGCTCTCGGTGGTTACGCGGCCGGCGGAGCGGGACTGGGTTGGGGCGGCGGCGGGAGGGCCGCGGCGCCAGAGGGAGTGGAGGTACAGGACCTCCTCGGCGAGGCGACGGTCGCGTTCGCCGGGGCGGCCCGCGGCGGCTCCGCGTCGCAGGTTTGGGATCGCGGCGGCTCCGCGTCGCAGGTTTGGTTTGGTTGTTCTGCTCGGGTTAGATGGGGAGATTTCGAAGAGGCGCGCGAGGCGAAGTGATCGGTTGCTGCGGCGGCGAGCGGAGTCCGCGACGCTTGCTGTTCGCTTCAGTGCGGCGCGTGCGTCGTGACGTCAGGTTGCCGGATCGTTCAGGCAAACTAGAAGGACTTTGCCACAGGCAGATTAGGCAAATTTTCCCAAACTGGAAACGGCGCACGTGCTGAACCAGCTTATGGTTCATGCCTTCATGGCCATTTCATTGCGCCGCAGCAGGTACTATCGACCTCGGCGGCGAGCGGCGGAGGACGGGTGCTCGCCGGGTGCACGTGCACACGTAAAGGCAAAGGCAAAGTCACCGGTGGCTCGGCTCGACCCCGCACGCAGCCCGGCCGTTGGCCGTCCCAGGAGGGAAGCACAGCAGGAGGATCGGAAATAGTAGAACAGAAAGTCTAGAGATAGAGAGAAATTAGAAATATTCGAGGATCTAGAGGAGGAAGAACATGAACGGATGAACCAGAGAGAGTCGAGGATAGCAGATAGACTTTTTTTTTTTGAAAGGTTTCTGAATGTTTGATGGACCATCTCTCTTCTGAGATCTGTTTCCTTTCTTCTTGCACTCCTTGCATCTTCATTAACAGGTTGCTTCTTTTTTTCTTTTTGAAATAATGCAGGAGCTCTGCTTGATCATTTAAAAAGAGGAGAAAAAGTTCAGGTTAGAGGAGAAATTACATAAAAAAAAAAAACCAAAGCCGCTCACACTGAAACAGCAAGAAAGCACTACCTAACATGAGAACTAGGATAACTCAGGCCTACACAGGCCACTACTCTCATCAAGAACTAGGATAACAGGTTGCTTCTGCAATTCACTATCCCTGGGTAGCGCAGCCGGCAGCTGTGCTGCATCATCTTCAGAAAAGCTTCCTCCAAGCTCCAAAGTCCAACCATTGGGAGGACCAACGTGACAAAAAGCATAACTGCAATTCAGACAACAGGTAATGCCAGGCAACAATCCACATCAGCTGACAAACAAGAGATGACAATGAATCAACGAATTTCGTTTGAAATTTCGAATCGAATCAGTGTGCAATCTGACATGCCATCAACGGAGTCCTAGGAACACTGTAACGCAATGCTAGAAACCGAGTTGGGGAGCTCGATCGCGCAGGCTTGCCAGAACGCAATGCTAAGATTTTCGTCAGGTAGATGGATGCAATGGATGAACTGATGAAAGCTTGAAGTTGGAGCGAGTGGACATGGAGCTGGAAAAACGGCGCCGCGGGGCGTCCGCGTCCATGGCTCGCCGTACGCATCCGCCGCTCCATGGCGTGCTCGTCCGCCACAACTGGAGGCCCTGCGCGCACGCCAGGGCCACGGCCCCGGACGCCGGCGCCTGCAGAGCGGAGGGTTGGGTACCGCGCAACAAAGCCTGAGCCCGGAAGAGCGCCTCCAGGATACAGCTGATTCCTCGTTGAAGATGCGACGGCCGTCTACCGGAGGTGGGTGATGAAGCTGTCCCCAATCCCGTTGCCGCCACGGGCGGGGCTCGCCGGAGCGCCGCCGCCGCGTCCGTGGAGGAAAGTGAGGAGGGGCCTAATTCCAAAAAAAATAAGATCCAAACTTTATATTTTACCCCCTAATTTGGATCGCGACTATTAATCGCGATCCGAATCAGGGGTGTATCTGTAACATATTGATACGGTATTTTACAAATATAACCCTGGTTTGGATCGCGATTAATAGTCGCGATCCACATGAGGGGTGTACCTGATCCAATATTTTACATCTTGGACCCTATTTCATAGCATCTTTTACAGGTTAGGCCTTCGTTACCCCGGCGGCTCCTGCTCCCGCCCGGCCAACCCAGTTGCCGCCGCCGCCGGCCTAACTCCACCTCCTCTAGGTTGCGGACGGACTCATCGTGCCCTCGCCGTGGTCCTCTTCGGCTTCCCTTTCCACAATGCCTTCGTCGCCGTGGTGGCTGGGAATACTCTCGCTGGCCGAGCGTCCCCACTCTCCATCCGCGAAACTGGTGCCCGGCGGCCGAGGAGCAGAGGAGCGAACAATGGAGCTTTGCCGAGGAATTGTAGCGATCTTCTCCACGACCGTGGTGCCACGACCCGCGGCTATGCCCTCCGCCGCCCTGCGGGTCCTGCCTCCTGCCTGTTGTGTGCCTCCCTCCGGCTCTTCGCCATCGCAGTCACTGGGAATTGCGTCGCTCACCCCGCGAATCGGGCGCCCGGCAAAGCGAAGAGGGAAACAATGGAGTTACTGCCCGCGGTAGTGCCTGTCTTGTGCGCCGTGGTCGGCACCGGAATCGGAGAAGGTTGATTTGGGCCTGTGCGCTGTGGTCGGCGCCGGAATCGGAGAAGGTCGATTTGGGCCCGCCTGAGTGCTTGTTGCCGTCATGGAGCTTCTGCGCTGTGGCTTGACAACACAGCGGTTTCATCAGATCATCCATTCTATTCATTTTATCTGACGAAAATCTTAACATTGCGTTCTGTCCATCCTGCGCGGCGGAGCTCCACACATCGGTTCTGGCAACGCGTTGCAGCGTCCCTAAGACTCTGTTGATGGCATGTCAGATTGCACACTGATTCGGTTCGAAATTTCAAACGAAATTCGTCGCTGATTCATGATCATCTCTTGCTTGTCAGCTGATGTGGACTGTTTCCTGGCACTGCCTGTTGTCAGAATCCATGGTTAGCGAGCTGCAGAAGCTTCCTGTTAATGAACTCGGGCCATGTACCGGCACTGGCACCGGTTTCTTGAGCAAGGACCAAGCATCTTCATCGAGCAGTGGTTTGACATGAGAAACTCTGATCAATTATTCACCTGACGAACTTAATTGACATAATCTTGCCATGAATGGGAGAAACTGGCCTTTCTACAGGCAGCTGCGACCAACCAAGGACGAATTTGAAGCTTTGTGAGAAGTTCAGAGTGAGTGGGCATGGAGCTGAAGCATTGCAAGGCAACGGCACCGCCACCATGTCCACGCCCGCCGTCCCCCATCCGCCTCCACGTGCAAGCTCGTTGGCCACAACATCCGCGCGTGGCCACGGCCGCGACGTCCGTGGAGCCGGGCCACCGCCGAACACCTGCCTGAGCCCTGAGGAGAGAAGAGCGCCGCTGGCGGAGGGTCTCCTTTCTGATGCAGCGGCGGCCGCCTACCCGTGGGTAATGAATCTGCTCCAACGCAGAGGCGCCTCTACCGCTCCGATTCAGTGGCCGCCGCCGCCCGCGGCTGCGGACCGCCGGAGCTCCGCCACCGTGTCGACGAGAAGAAAGCGAAGAGGGGCCTAACTCAAAACTCGCGATCCGATATTTTACAAATACACCCCTAGTTTGGATCGCGATTATTCACCGCGATCCCGTATTTTTCATATACACCCCTAGTTCGGATCGCGATTATTAATCGCGATCCGATATTTACATGTAGGACCCTATTTCCGCACAGACATTTACAGATTAACCCTCCGTTACCCGGGCGGGCTCTTTTCTCCGCCGCCGCCGCCGCCGCCGCCCTCCAGCTCTCGCCATCGCAGTCACTGGGA
The DNA here is from genome assembly GCA_032594955.1 of Panicum miliaceum. Classification (NCBI taxonomy): domain Eukaryota; kingdom Viridiplantae; phylum Streptophyta; class Magnoliopsida; order Poales; family Poaceae; genus Panicum; species Panicum miliaceum. Next base: position 2,250,495 of record CM064071.1, read on the forward strand.
ATTGCGTCGCTGATGGAGGCCGCCAGTCATCACCCGGCGAATCGGGTGCCCGGCAGAAGAGCGAAACAATGGAGGCCTTGCACCCTCCGCTGTCCCTGCCTGTACCTGTGCGCCGTGGTCGGCGCCGGAACCGGAGAAGGTCGATTTGGGCCTGCTCGTGGCCGTCATGGAGCTGCTACGCTGTGGCTTGACAGCGTGGTCCCCAAATCCGCCGGCATTCCTCTTCGCCGAATGCCGAGATCTCCACGATGACCTCCACGGTCGTCCAACTTGTAATCATCGGCGGCGCAGGAACACGACCCGTGCTTTAATCCTGCGAAAGCACATTGCTCACACGAAGCAGCATATTTCTGAATCGTGATGAAAACGCCAGTTCAACAGCACTTAAATTCAACCAGTGTGTTCAGACACTCTTCTTTCTCCAATGAAGAGACTTCCACAGTTTTCACTGATGATGAGAACACAGCAATGACGAGCATCACGCACCGCTATTGCTATCTGTGCAATGCATACGATTCTGTGAAATACAGTTCTGTGGATGCTCTTTGGTACACGAGACCTGATTACAAGCAGCCGCAGCAAACATATCACAGACCAGGGGATCACACACAGACTGGGGCATAAGTGAAACCTCAAAGAAAACATCTATACCGGTGGGTCAAGGATTTAATAATTGTGCAAAGTCACTCATAAACATCAACAGGACACAAAAGTGATCTAACATTGCGAGACAAACATGTCCAAGTTCATAAACAAGGCGCTTTGACAATTCACGGTTCCCTGGATACATGCGCCTCCACTCGGGTGTTCTAAACGACGGGTTCAAGCAGCAGCAGTAGGTGCATCGGTCATCTCCTGTTCAACCGGTGTTTTCTGAACTGGGTAGTAGTGGTAGTGCAGCTCCCCGACATCATCTCCAGAAAGCTTCTTCCAACCATCGGGGCCAACATGATAAACTGCAATTCAGAAAGTAGTCTCAGCCACAGCCCACCCAGATTTTCAAAGATCACTTGACAAAAACCAATGAGCAATAACATGCCAGTTGCCATTAGTGTCAATGCAACATAGGAAGGCAATGCCAGGAGGTTGGTACTGACTACTGATAAAAAATGCAGCAGCATAACCCCATCAAGACAACTTCAGGTTAGCTACGAGCTATGATTGTTTCTACAAGAACAGAAATTATCATTCCAACAGGACATTAATAAAGGTGCTCAGTAATGGAAATTACATTGGAACTCTTCTAGTTCAGAGAAGCTAATAAGTTTTTTACCCTTCAACCACAGCAAGAGAAGTAAACATGGTTAAATCATAACCAGAAAACATAACAATGTGGTAGATACAACATATTGATCCTAGATATGTTGGATGCAACATAAGATCCCATGCACTAATATCAGACATTGGCAATATGTTTGTATTCTCAAAATGTTTATTCTCGTTACTGGCAAAATTGCAAGTAGAAATATCTAATGTCCCAAGACAGATTAACTATGGTGACAAAATATACCACAAAATGAAAACAAACATGATGAAGTAGACAAAAACATACCACTAACACAACCACCACTTGCTGCATCACGGAAGGTTGCCCCATAAATAGCCCTTCGAGCTAACTCACCAGCTTCCTCGACTGACATGTTGAAGCGGTAACTGAAAAAGCGGAGGTAAACACTCAACTCAAAGTTAATAAGAGAACTCAACACATCACATGTTATGTTACAAGTTACAAGGAACCTACCCTTCATCCAAGATACCATAAGCATAGAGGGAACCAGAGCCAACAGAGAACCTGTTTCCCACGAGCCTTGCACCCTCACTGTCAACATAGTACAAGCCAGGACCCTAAATCAAGAGAAGAATCATTAAAGTTCAAGAAAAAGAGAATAGCCATTAAGCATATGTCAGCATACATCTTAGAGAAACTGAAGGGTGTAACCAAAATCAACAACTCACCTTCTCATCCCATCCCGCAATCATTGTACCAATTGACAGACCCATCCCACGATATGAATAAAGGATATTAGCCAACAGTTTGGAAGCACCGGCAATAGAGATCCTTCGCTTGTTCGAAAGCTCATGGAGCCGGCACTGAAAATCAGAACCTATATTAACCCTACTCAACAGAGGTGTAATGCAAGAAATGATATTTAAGAGGAAGAGGAAATCTGACCTTGTTTCCAAGGTTCCTATGCCAAAATTGGCAATCAGCAGCCCCTCCAGCCATCGTTCCCAGCATGTAGGGATTTATTTCAATAATTTTCCTCACAGTTTGTGAGGCTGCACAGAAAAAAGGGGAATGTGAGATCATATAAAACAGCATACAATCTGGTATCACAGAATGAATATCCAAACAAAATCTTCTGAACTAAAAGAACACGGACTGTCTTTCTCCAAACTGCAACAAAAACTAGTTGGTAAAATTGGAGCTTCATCAATGCATTCAATCTATCCATTACATGCCTAAGGGAGCAGAGAAACATACTTGAACCCAATTGGTAAATCTAAGCAAAAGTGAACCTTTTTTCCACTAAAATCTCAGTTCATCTAGTACATTATCTTGTAAATGATCCTAAGCACTGCATGAATACTATTCCATAGTAATACTTCTATTCCCACAACTAAATATAGACAGCACATAACCAGTAATTCTGATAGCCTACTCAATGATGCTAAACACATGTTATGTCATTCTATTAGAGCCTGAACTGTTCTGAACACCTACTCTATTTGTTTGAGAATAGAGCCATAAGCAACTACAGCGAATTACATGTGATATGAAAACATCCATACCCATCTGATACTACGAATCCCGCATAAAAATCGCAAAATTTTTCCAATCCCACGACCTAAAAGCTACGCAGCCCTACCGGTGAGACAAAGCCTTCAAATTCCACATAAAGATCTAAACTTTCCGGAACAAATTGCGCATCCACACCACAGATTCAGCCCCGCCAGAAAACCCTAACCGGTCCCAACACCGCGAGTCCGAGAAGTAGGCGGGCTACTCACATATGTAGCCGCCCATGCTGGCCCTAGAGTCGGCGGCGACGATGACGCCCTTGTCGAAGATGAAGGCGAGCGTGGTCGTCCCCTTCTTATTCTTCACCATCTCCTTGGTCGCCGCCTGGAACCCGTCGAACTGCGCGGGAGACAAAGAGGCAAACGAAGGCTCAGAACGAACGAATCTGGCAGATCGCATAGTCCCTCCCAGGGGGAGATCGAAGTCAGGGGAGGTGGGATCGAGTGCTCACGTCGGCGCAGGTGGGGAACACCATGGACGGCACGTCGGGGGCCTCGGCGGAGAAGTACATGCCGTCCCCGTCGTCGCCGCAGGGGACGGAGAAGTTGGTCTCCAGCGCGGACATGTCCAGCTTCATGGCCATGGCGTCGCCGGCGATGTGCGGTGCTGGGAGAGAGGCGGAGGCGATGAATCGAGTGAGGCTTTTTCAGGTTTCGATTCTCCCTTTTCTTTCTTGCGTTATAAGAAGAAGGGAAGAACCCGAGCTTGCCGTGCGGGCTGCTTGTGCTGCAGAATTTGTAGAGGGTTGGGAAAGGCCGGCCTGTGGGCCGGTGTCCGAGTAGGATCTGAGCTCGAATCTTTGTGGGTGCGGCTCGGATAAATTGGCCCGGTTCGCTTTCGGCCTATATATGTCAATTAGAATCGATTTTCTTTTCTTTTTTTTCCCGGGACAATTGCACAGAAAATTTGATGATTCCAGCAGTTGGATGAACATCCGAGTCCGTACGTGTTCCGAGAAAATTGATAATTCCATACGAGGCTGAGATCTTGTATTGAAATATAATTCCAACGTGTAAAATTTTGAAATTTGAAAGCCTAAGATGGATATTATCACCAGATAATAGTCGACAGATCAAAACTCGAACTGTGGCGTTGAAGAACCACTTGGAAGTTAGAGCTGGAAACACCTGAACTGATAAAGCAGTAAAAGCTCCATGTTCAGCTGACATCTCCTTTCCTATTTCTTTTTTTTTCCGGTTTTGATTCTTTAAGAACTGCAATCTCTATTTCGAAACCAAGGCCTGTAACTCTGGAACATCTTGAGTCTAAAAAATGCTCTACTCATGCTTCTTGGACATCACGCATATAATGTTTCAGGACTGAACCTCTCTACAGACGATAAAAGCAAGTCTAAAACAATTATACACACGGTCTAATAAATGTAAGAAGTTGATCCTCTCTTCATGAATTCTTTTTTCTTTGTTTATTTAGGAAAATGCTTCTGCTTTCTCACAGAGATGATTGGTGCGCAAATCTCTTCCACCTCCCAAGTTTCTCGCAGCCCTAGAAACGGTGTGAATGATCAGGTAAATGAAGCATACGACCATAGTTGCACAAGATTACTGATAACAGAGGCAGTAAGAATGTGATGCTTTGGCCAAGCCATGACAACTAGGCAACATGAAGTGCCTTTGTACAATAAGATAATAATGAGAAAACAACGTGTACCTTCCGTGGTTTAATGGCTAGTTCATTGTCTTCCATAAGAACAGCCCTGAATCCTAACGGTTCCAGTACCTTCTGATAGCTGAAGTTTCAAAAAGGATAGTTGTCAACACAATAGTGAAGAAGAATACTACGTTTTTTTTGTCTAAAATAAAGTAGTCATGTTACCACGAAAAAAACAAACGTTTTCAACTGTAAATTAATTATTCCATGATGGCAAGGGGATACATATTCTTACTCAGCAACTGTATTACTGTACGGTGGTCCTCCCTCTTGATCACTGATCTGTAATATGAAGCTGTGTAAGAAATTATCATCATGGTGAACAGTGCAATGGAATACCATTCAGAAATGCAAATAGATTTCAAGCATGCATGCAGATTAATTTTGGTGTCCAGTGCTATAATACTTGTATTCAACTTTTCCATGTTTCTGCTTTGTCTATCCTCTTAGAGTAACGACACTGAATGGACAAAACATCTGTCTTTGTCCAATACCAATCACTTGAACTCATGCTCACAAAATACAACATGTTCACACATTATTTTGAGGGCCATCTCACACTAAAGTCCTGAATCACGCGGCAGGAGGATGAGAAAACCTTAGGTGCCTAGCTGCTTTTGGGTAATAATGAACTGTCAAGCACTAAGATGAGAAAACCTTAGGTGCCTGGCTGCTTTTGGGTAATAATGAACTGTCAAGCACTACGGAATGGCTAAGTAGGCAAAATCCCTGCTCTGCACCCAATACATCGACAACATACTGACTTTTCTCACTTCCCCCATTGCCCACCAATACAGATTCTAAAACCCCATATTCTATTCATTACCTTCAGAATGTATCCTATCAAATAATGACTTCGGTGTAGTACATCATATTGTGATCCTTGGAAGACGGAAAGAGCTAACAATACAACATTCTAGGATTAAAATAGATATAACAGAGGAGCTAATTAAGATTAAATCAGATTATTGAAACTTTGAAGTTCAGTTTGAATAATAAAGCATCATACAATTTGTACAATGCGAGCTTCATGCAAAAGAAAATAAACAAAGCTCAAAGATTATGTCCTCACCAGATAAATCAAGGTGAGAAGCTCTCCATCAGGTTTTAGCAGCCGGTTAACTGTCTCTGCCCAAGCCACCCTCAAGCTTGGGTCAAGCACACAAAAGAACCTGCACACATCGATACATGCGATATCTGAGCTGCCATCAAAATAATAAACTGAGAAGATAAACTGACACCTACGTGTAATCAAATATAAGGTCGAATTGTTCGCTTGGTATCCTCTTGAAGAAATCTTCAGCCAGAAAAGTAAAATAATCTGCATTGGGCAAAGAGGATGACCACTGTATACCAATGGAAAAGATAATTAGACATATTTATCTATATCAGCATCATAAAGGGTTTACCTACAATCAGAAGACAGTTTTCAGATAAAGGGTATTGTAGCAAAGCTGTAGTCTAGTAGTGATGGTTGGAATAAAGTAAATTTTACTCGAAAATGAACTCAGTACCAATTATCCAAAAATGTGGTTCAGTTGTCAAGCCAATTATGATCAATTTACAGAAGTTCAAAAATAAATAACAATTAACAGAAAAATTATAAAGTTTGAGCATGTATGATTCTCTTTTGTGATTAATATTACTTTGTAAAATCCCTGTGGCATATATCAAGCGTAACTACCTGAAACATAAGAACAAACTAGGTAAGATATCAAGCAGGCCAATTCTCAAGATAGCTTGCCATAACTGACAATCAAGCTCTTGCTAAGCTACTGGTCATCAGCATACCTGCTTAGCCTTCTTAACAGCCATATCAGAAATATCCAAGCCAATAACAAATCGTTCAGGGCATGCCAGAGCCACCACATCGTATCCCTGTTATACAGAATCACCTCAATGTGGGAAAAGAAATTTGATGACATGGTGTTACAGAGAAAACCTAAATTCCAATTTGTAAATGGTTAATTATAATGGCCAGCAAAATGGGTTCCTGCTTATAGTATTAGCAAGCACGTATAGATTTCTATAATGGTATTAGTGTAAACTGTAAAGTACACTGTCACAGATACTATCTTCAATCAAAAGACTGATTTTGCTAATGTTATTGTATTATGTCAAGTTGGGTACAGTTCTCATGGCACATCAGCTCTCAATAATGACAAAGGACAAATGGAGAAAACTAAACAAGTTCTACAACAGGTGTCATAGGGAGAAAGTAATAGTCTGATTTGAAACGTGAGCTTGGTTACTGAAGAAAGGCAGGGAGGAAAATAGTAATATCTAGGGGAAACATCTGACAGAAGAATGAAATAATTTACCATTCCACATCCAGGAACCAAAGCTCTTCCTTTCGGTAGTGTTCCTGATCTAACAAGATGTTCGATGACAGGTGTTGGCTTTCCCAAATCCCACGGGGTCACACCAAACTCCCAGGACTTCTCCCACCCATCTGATGAACAGTAATTTAGAAAAGGCAATTCAGAATCAGCAAACTCGCATCATAACATACAAGGCACAAAGTTGGTGTTAAGAACTGGAAATTCAACAAAGGAAGCAGGCATCATAATGTTCCCTGCTGGAAATTTTGTCTGCTGACAACCTAATTTGGACTTGTAACTGTCTAGTGTGCTCATCCCAAATGGCACCCATTTGGGGAAATATCATTCCCTGCTTGATCAGCAATGCAGCAACGGTTTCAGGTTTTCAGAATACAAAATTTGCAGTATGAACACAGACAGCCTCTCCAAGCACCAGTCAACTATTGATCTGTCTACTTTCCTCGACCTTTTTGTGCCTCAACTCTCAGATAACTAGAGTTCCAGCTCCTCCGTTACACTCACAGCTGGATTTCGTTCAAGCGATGCCTCTGTTGAAGCGTTTGTTCGCTTCCGATGTTAGGTGATTACTTCTTCCAAGCTCCAACTACTAACGAAACGAGAAACCCCCAACCACCCGCCACTCCACCGATCAAGCGCCCACGCACGGACGCACATGCGCGCCCATCCCTCGTACAGGCAACCCCGACCAAACCAAACCAAACGCCAGCAATCACACCCCTCCAAATCCACCTCCCCGACCCGCAACAACCGGCACGAGAGAGACGATTCGTCACCGCCCTCACCAGCCGCGTCGCCGGCGAAGAGCTCCCGCAGCCTCCCCACCTTCGGGTTCTCGCTGGGGTCCCTCCTGCCGCCCGCCGCCGACGACCCCATCGCCCGCCGCGGCCGCGCGCGCGAGGCCATCATCCAGCGCACGGGCTCGCCTACGCGAGGCAGCGCTCGCATATGGCGTGGCGTGGCTCCCCCGCAACCGCAATAGAGACGGAACGAGGGAGAGAGGGGGGGAAATGATTTTGTTTCTAAAAGAAAATATTTCTATACGGATAGGATAAGATAATAATTATTATACAGATAAAAATTAAAAGAAAACGAAAAGAAGAGAGAGAGAGAGAGAGAGCTGTCGAGTATATCACTTCGCTGTGCAGCTCTCTTCGTGTCCATCGTCCCCACTCCCTTCACCCACAGGCCACATCCCCCCTCTCCTCCTGCCCCCAACTGCCCCCCTGCCCGCAAGGGAAAGAAAAAAAAAAGGCTCGACGACTTTGCCGGACGCGGCGGCGCACGCATCCCATCCCACCCCATCGCCGCGTCGCATGGCGGAGGACGCCGCGGCCGCCGCGGCGGGCTTCCCATCCCCAATCCTGGACCTGCCGGAGCCGCTACTGCTGCACATCCTGGGCTTCCTCACCGACCCCCGGTCGCGGCACCGCGCCGCGCTGGCGTGCCACCGGCTCCTGGCGGCGGAGCGGTCGACGCGCACCGCGCTGTCGCTGCGCGGGGACCCCCGGTCGCCCACGTTCCTCCTGCTGGGGCCGGACTTCTGCTTCCCGGCACTGGAGCGGCTCGACCTCTCGCTGGTGTCGCCGTGGGGCCAGCCGTTCCTCTCCGCCGTGGCGCGGGCCGCCGACGCCGCCGCGCCGCACTCCACGGAGGAGGAGGTCGCGCAGCAGAACGCCTTCATCGCGGAGCACCTCGCGCAGTGCTTCCCGGCCGTGTCCTCGCTCGCCGTCTACTGCCGGGACCCCACCACGCTCGCCAGCCTCACCCCGCAGTGGCGAGGCCGCCTCCGCGGCGTCAAGCTCGTGCGCTGGCACCAGCGCCCGCCGGGACTCGACGCCGGCGCGGATCTCGAGCCGCTGCTCCGGGACTGCCCCGCGCTCAGGGCGCTCGATCTCTCCGAGTTCTACTGCTGGACGGAGGACATCGGGCCGGCGCTAGCGGCGCACCCTGCCGCCGCCGCCGCGCTCACAGAGCTCGACCTCGGCCTGGCGGGCGCCACGGACGGGTTCCACGCCACCGAGCTAGGGGCCATCGCAGGATCCTGCCCCAGTCTGCGGAAGCTCGTGGCGCCCTGTGTGTTCAACCCACGGTACGTTGACTTCGTCGGCGACGACGCGCTCCTCGCCATCGCCACCAGGTGTTCCAAGCTCACGGTCTTGCAGCTTCGGGAACCGTTCGAGCCGGCGTCCACCAGCCAACGGGAGGACGCCGCCATTACCGTGGCTGGGTTGGTCTCCTTCTTTGCTGCACTCCCGGCGCTGGAGGATTTCACGCTTGACCTTCGGCATAATGTGCTGGAGGCAGCACCGGCGATGGAGGCGCTTGCCCGCAGGTGCCCGCGGATCAAGTTCTTGACTCTTGGGGGCTTCCAGGGTTTGTGCAAGGCATCATGGTTGCATCTTGATGGCGTTGCAGTGTGCGGTTCGCTGGAGTCGCTTTGCATCAAGAGTTGTCTGGATCTCACCGACGCCAGCCTTGCAGCAATCGGTCGTGGGTGTGGTAGGCTTGCTAAGTTCGCCATCCATGGCTGCGATCTTGTGACATCATCTGGGATCAGGAGGCTAGCAACGGCGCTTCGGCCCACAATCAAGGAAGTCAGTATCTTGTACTGCCGGCTTCTGGACACAGCAGCATGCCTCACTGCTCTAAGTCCGATCCGAGATCGCATTGAGAGTCTTGAGATCAACTGTGTCTGGAAGGAAGTTGAACAACCAGAGAGCGTAGCCAATGGCACAACCGGATGCAACCATGAGGATGATGATCTAGATGAACTTTCATATGAGTCTGCATCGAAGAAATGTAGGTACATGGAGTTGGATGATCTAGTCAGCTGGGAGATGCTCCGTTCACTCTCCCTCTGGTTCCCTGCTGGTGAGCTACTCTCCCCACTCATTTCTGCTGGGCTTGATAGCTGTCCTGTGCTAGAGGAGATCACAATTAAGGTAGAGGGTGATTGCCGGACATGTCCACGCCCTGGCCCTCAATTTTTTTTCGGCCTGAGTGATCTTGCAGGCTTCCCAATTCTGGCCAAGATGAAATTGGATCTGAGTGAGGCAGTTGGTTATGCACTTACTGCACCAGCAGGGCAGATGGATCTTTCTCTGTGGGAGCGATTTTATTTGCAAGGAATTGATTCGCTAATTACTTTGTATGAACTCGACTATTGGCCTCCCCAAGACAAGGAAGTGAACCAACGGAGCCTGACACTGCCCGCTGTGGGACTGCTCCAGCGCTGTACCGGACTCAGGAAGCTCTTCGTCCATGGCACCACACATGAGCATTTTCTGAGCTTCTTCTCGATGATGCCAAATTTGAGGGACATGCAGTTACGGGAGGACTACTATCCGGCACCAGAGAATGATATGATGATCACGGAAATGCGGCCTGAGTCTTGGCTCCGGTTCGAGATGCAGCTGAACAGCCGGAGAATTGAGGATTAAGGTGAATCTGACGAGCTGTGAGAGCATCAAATGAATACAGGTACTTATTTCAGGTGGGACTGAACCAGGTGGAGTTGATGTGGGATGGTGCTGAGCGATGGATCAGTTGCTTGTGTTAGGGGAGTAGCGAAGATAGCTGGTGTACTGCTATTGAGGAGCGTAGAAGACAATGCTTTGAGCCTTTGACCACGCGGAATATCGGTGATCTTCTCTATTGCATTTTTCTTTTGCTTTTATAATAAAATATGTAATAAGAGAGTTGGTGCAGAATTAAAATATTTGCAGGAGGTGAGATGACAAAGTAGTCTTTGAGGAAATTTTGCCAGGGATGACTTTTTTCCCTCCTTTTTTGAGCTGAGTTGAGTTGAACACCGGCATGATAAATTGGCATTGTTCTTGTGAGCTGTAACAAATTAGCTCTGTAAAAAGGAATAAAAGAAATGTCATTCAGTCATCTCCCTTATACTCTAGTTTTGCAGCTACCCTAACATATCTGTTGGCGAGGATCACATCCAACTAGAAAATAAGAGGTGATCACATCCAAAATTAATGAAAAAGAAAAATGGCAACTTGATCCATAGACATGCAGCGATGATCTTTTTGTTAACTATACTATCTCCCTCCCCATTTCCAGCTCCTGCACAGGTTTGGCAAGTTGTCAGCCTGGCTTTCCAAGCCAAGCAACTAGGTTCTGCAAGATACTACCGTCTATTGGCAGAAAGCCAATTTTCCCTCCATGCAGGCATAAAAAAAAATTCTAGTTCAAGCAGTCCACCAGAACAGTCTCCCTGCCCAGTTGCTGGTTTGTTCTCCAAGGAGCCGTCGCTTTGCCTCACCGCATGGGTATGGCGAGAAGGACGCGCCGAACCCGAACAAGATCGGCATCCGATCGAGCCCGCCCAAAGATCTCGCCACCACCGCAGAGCCGGGCGGTCTATCCAGCTCCAGCGCCCTCGCAGCGGGTCTCGTCGGGGGGCCAAATCCGGGCGATTCGAGCGGGCGCGCCCCTCCCGTCGTGATCGATGAGCAGGGGCACGGGGCGGCGCTGGTGCCTTCCGGCTCGGCCGCAGCTGGAGGGAGGATGGAGTGGGAACGCTGCCGCGCTCCTCTAGAAGGAGCAGGCGGATTAGGTAGCGCACGGCTGCAGAAGCTTCCTCCTCGCCCTCTCGCCTCGCGCCACGTCGCGGCCCCTCGGCTCGCATGATTGGGCGGGGTGACAGGGACGGACACGCATGAACGCGTCCGCCATCCACCAGTTCTGTCACTGCTCGGAGGAGTTCCCAAACACTTTTTCAGAACGTACGCAAATGGTAACTTCAAAAATGTTAAAAAGGAGTTCTTTTTTCTACGTATCTCGTCTAGATACAGGTGTAGTATCTATTTATCATTATTAGTAAGTAGGAGTTAAAAATACAGAGCTGCCATCTTCTACATTTGTGCCGTTTCACCTTGCCGCATCTCTGAATTGCCAGCACCCGACGACCTTGTTGGTGTGCTGAAGAATTATTATTATTATTATTATTATTATTATTATTATTGGTGTGCTGAAGAATTATTATTATTATTATTATTATTATTATTATTATTGGTGTGCTGAAGAATTATTATTATTATTATTATTATTATTATTATTATTATTATTATTATTATTATTATTATTATTATTATTATTATTATTATTGATGCAGATCGAATGCCGTGGAAGGTAAGCAGGCGGCAGGAGAGATGTCACGGCCTTCGAGTCCTGTGGCCGCGCTTCCTTCTCCGGCGGTTCGCGGCCGTCTTCACGAGGAAGCCGCTCGCGTCGTGCCACGGCGTGGATCTCTGCCATTGGCTTGGCCTGCTCGGTTGGTACAAGTATTCGGTAGTATTTTTCATCTGTTGGCTTGCGTGGAAAGCTGCTGTTTCTTAGGTCGTCAGATGCTTGTGCGATCAGTGGGCTGCGTTTCAGACGATGCCAAGGTCTCAAGAGCAAGATAATAGGCCGGAGGATAGGCTGCACCTGCAAAGCTTATCCCGCGTAAAAAACAAAGAGGGTAGCTCGGTACGGAGGAGCCGGATTGTCAACAAACCCAGCTGCGCCTGCGCGTGCTCGCGATTTCTCGACGACTGACTGACTGATCGATCCAGCGTCCGGATAGGCTAATCTTGAGCCCGACCGACGAATCCTCAGTCACTCACTCACTCACTCACTCCCTGTATTTTAGTAATGGAGAGCACCGTATCCTGACGAAGGCCTTAGCTTGTGCTGCGTGCGGCCACCTCTGATCTAGTGGGGGCGTGACGTGGCAACTTATTTCTTCACGCCGTTGCAGCAGCAAGTTCTGAAGTTGTGTGTGGTGGCGATTAGCAGCGGCATATATACAAAGATGACACATGGCCACGTGTGCTGTTGGGTTGGGTACGTCCACCGGAGGCGGCTGGTTATTCCGCTCGCAACTTGGCCAAGTGCCGTTTTGTTTATAAATAAGATAATAAAGGGCGTCGTCACCCGTAGTGTCAGCTGTCTTATCACACCTCCCAACTTTGTTTAAGTAATTAGTGTACTCCCTCCGTTCAAAAAATAATCTAACTCTCGTTTCTTAAGAAGTCAAATAATTTTAAATTTAATCAAATTTATATAAAATAGATTAGTATTTATATTATAAAATAAGTATCATTAGATTAATCATGTAATATATTTTCATACTAAATCTATCTGGAGATAAAAATATTAGTAATTTTTTTATATAAATTTTGTCAAACTTAAATTTATTTAACTTCTCAAGAAGCGAGAGTTTCATTTTTTTGGGACGGAGGGAGTACGTCCTTTTTGAAACCCATATTTCTCCTATAAATATTGTTCACGAGATTCTTTACCTCCTTACTCGACCTTTGTGATGGTTGTTTTTTTTAACTCAAACTTTGGAAAAAATATACTTCAGGTCAAACACAAATGTTCTGAAACTTGATCTAGATGGTTCAGTTCAGTGTAAATCCTACGCCTCACCATATTCGTATATCAGTTTATCACAGGGGATTTTAAGGAGAGAAAAAAAGGGAAAGAAAAGATCCAGAGGAACAGGCTCTCGGTGACCACCGGAGCTGTGGAGCATATTCAGGAGGCACGTGAGCTGGCGACGGCGAAAATCCGGGAACCGTTCTGTGATGTTCAGAGCCGCCGTGCATCGCACTCGCTCGCAGCGGGGAGCACTGTAGCTACGTGGGCCCACCACTGACAAGACCAACGAGGCACGTAGGAACGGTCGGTGGGGCCACGCCAACTGATATGCCCCAATACCATACGCTGCAAAAGACAAGCGAGCGAGCGACGAAGAGGGGAAGCTGCGACCTGCGCGCAGCTAAAGATCAAGGATGGCCGGAGGCGCGCCGCCGTCGCCGTCCGCCGGCGCCGGTCCGTCGTCGATCGATGCCGATCGAGCCCGACGGGCAGCGGCCTGGTGTAGTGCTGGCGGTGGTGGGCGCCGGACCCGACAGCGATGGGGAACTGCGTGCGCCCGAGGATAGGTTACGGCCGCCCGGGTTGGTCATGCTCATGCCCGTGGCGCCCGTCTTTTTAACATTTTGACTCTTTTCGTGAAAAAGTTTATATTTGGATCTTTGGTAGATTTATTCCCACATTTGGACTCTGGGGTCGGCGTCATAACCCACGCCGCTAAGGTAATGCGTCTTGGCGCCATGAGTCATGGCGCCGAGATGCCGCCCAGGTGCCACATGCTACCTACCTGGTGCCGACGTGGCAGCCAGCTCGGCGCCAGGGCCTATGGCGCCCCTAGCGCCGGGTTGCCGCCCATACCATGACCACCTTCACCTGTCCGAGCCTTCCTCCCCTAGTCGTGCAACCACAATGAGCAGCAGCACGGCGTAGGCGACCTGCAAGTCTCTGCATTTGAACATGAAGTTAGTGCATAAGATTGAACGAGAGATACATGTCCATATCTGTAGTAATTTCAAAACTCACTCCAAGGAAGTTGTTCAATGTCGTCTCGTCCACTCCTCGCCTTGGAAAATATTCGATGTCAAGTACGGATTGCTTCAACGTGTTTCCCTGCACTCAAACGAAACAAATGGTTAGTCGTTATACATGATCATATTATTGCAATGAATCTGAATTGTTACATAATAGTAGTATTAGGAGACCATACCACTCGATCCAGGATGGGTGCGGCCTCGACCACCGTCCCTTCCCGTGTTGCAAGGTCGTAAGACGTATCTTCGTCGTCCGAAGACTGAATGTCAGCGTAGTCCGCTCCTGTCCATTGGACCAAATAGCAGCTAGGTACCATGATATGTACGCACGGAAGTTGCAGTCCGTATGCGGCTGGTCGTTTTCAATCACGTTCTCATGAAAAAGGTACCACGTGTCGATGTGCTCACGGTGCAGCGTCTCGAAATCGGTTGTCTTCTTCTGCTTCTGACGATCTATCCTGTAACAACAATAATGACAACAATAGATAAATTATATAGTCAACTAGGCAGCATTAATGGCAACAATAAAAGAATTAAGCACTTCACACTTACTTGTGCAACTCCACGGACGTTGAGAATGGCCTTACTGGCCACTCCTACCTCAAGCCAAACTGGCGTGCAACTCTTTGAGGCACGTGGTACTCCACAGCATAGAAACAGATCAGCGGGCACGTCATCCTGTACAGGTCCTCATCTGCTTAGCATATTGTGCTCAATTGAAGCTGCACCACCCTTATGTCATTGTACGGCTGCCAAGTCACCTGCGAAATATTGAATTACATATAGTCACTAAAACTCCTAAAACTCCCTCTAAACATTAAAAGGAAGTGTGGATAACATATACTCAATGATAGCTAAATCAAAATAAAATGACAAAGTGGAATGCAATGGACTCACCATCGAGGGCGTGAGCGTGTCCAGCTCATTAGCGTACTTGACGTATGCTCGCATAGTCCCAGCAAAGGGAGCTTTGACCCGATCCCATAAGTAAGCAACTGTCGGTCGGAGTCGAGGGGTGGCCACATCGTACCAGGGATGTGGAGTAAGAACTGTGGGCCGACCAACGGGTAGACGAGACCACATCCACAGCTGAAGCATGTACACACAGCCGCCGATGGACGCGTGCTGTGAAGTCCGGCGTCACGCCTCGCATAGGTGGCGGTACAAGAAACTCAACACTCCGGGCCCCCAACTGTACATCCCTGTCGCGACCCAGTCTGTTAGGCAAGGTATGTACATCCAAGACGCGGTGTCACTTGTGCTGTTGGGGAAGAGCACACACCCAAACAAGTGAAGGATCCAAGCTCTGCAGTAGTAGGGGACTGTCTCCTCGTTTGCATCCTCCAGATAGTGAGCAAAGTGCTACCGAAGCCAGGTGATAGGTACTCCTGAGGTTCGGGTAGCTCGCACCGCCTCAGGAAGCCCTCTCCCGAGGAAAGCCTCCACACGACCCCTCCAACCATCAGGCCTGCACTGGCCAGTGACTGGAGGACCTCTGACACTGAGACCAAGAAACTTCTGAGCGTGCTCCAGTGTCACTATCATCTCACCACAAGGAAGGTGGAAACTATGAGTTTCCGGCCTCCACATAAAAGAATGCACAAAACTTATGGTAAGTTACCTCATTGACCTTGAAAAATGAAGACGAAGTGGATTAGTCGTTAGATTGTACCTATCAACCAAAGTTGTGATCGTTGCGGGGTTTATGACAGGCAACCCGCGGTGAACCTGGTACAATACGACGTCGAGGCCAGCCCTCTCCAAGATTGGGGTGTACATGTCGTCGTACCGCATGTCGTGGAACTTGTCATAGGTTCGAGGACGAAGAAGGGGTAGTTCCTGCAGACATTGAATTATTTTGTTGGTACCTCAACATAAATTTTAAAGAGTGGCACAGACATATGATGTTATTACCTCCCCTTCCGCGGTGTGTTGCCCTCGGTGGTTCTGCTCGTAGTACGGATCGAGCAGGTACGGTGCCTCCATCCTACAAAAATAAGGTAGCAATTTAGTGAACAAGTATTAGAAAGAGCAAATATGAAAACGAACAATTTAACAAACTCAAATTAAGTAAGACATGCATATACATAAAATGAAGTAAACATTAAAACAAAATGGTAGTGTACAACAGCAATTTGCACCTGACTAAGCGGCCAACTGCATGTACGCGTGTTGTGACCAAGTCTGCCGCATCTACCACATTTATTTTCGTCGAGGTCGGAAAGAAAGGGGTTCCTCTCCTCCGTCTAGTTCTTCCTATGTTGTATCTCGTCCTCTTTCTTGTTCCAGGCTTTTTCCAATGGCCCCTGGATCCGCAATGTATTTCGGACCCGTATACGTTGGCCACTGTTACTCGTCTAGGTAAGGCTCAAACCGGGGAGACCATGTAAGTACAAGTCTGTCAACAGTGAACTCCCGCGGTATCCTGCTCTTGCAGGCATAGTTGCGGTGCCGAGTTGCTGCAATATAATGGGAACATAGAAAGTGGTACCGACTTGTTCTCCCACACGTGCATGAGAAATCAATCAGTATGACAATATAACTCCTCGAAGGCCACACGTCACCATCGGAAGTTGTATCACCCCTTTCCGTAACCTCATACTTTCCCGTCGTGTGGTCCAAATATTCAACCTCATGTATGCGAGCTCTATCCTCTGCCTTAGCAAGATGACACATAGGTTTAGGGGCCCATAGCTGGTTCTTGCTCTGTAGTGCCATTGCTTATGAGTATCTATCATTAAACCATGCAACAAGCCTGTAGAAGGTGAATGATACGATAGCATTGACGGGCATAGCCCATATCCCCTTAAGCACACTGTTGAATGATGGCCATGTTGCTAGTCTGAAACTCGTACCTACGGCCACCATCACCGTACGCCCTTGACCATTTCTCAGGCTCCCTCATCACTCCTCTTAGCCAACGCCTACCTGCATCGTTTGTTGCCGTTTTTAGCTCCTTCAACTTCTCTTGAAATCACTGCTCCTCAAGCTGGCGAGCAACGTCCTCGAATAGAGCAAAGTTATCTCTGTTCCCATATATATCTAGTAAATTCTGGGCCATTTGCCCTGTGCACCAACGGTGGTGCAATGGTGCATATCCTGAAATCTGCTCCTGTACCGCACCGAGTATATCCTGATGTCTATCAGATATGACACCAACCTCCCTGCCAGGGCCTATAACATGTATCCGAACTAGCTGCAAGAACCATCCCTAGCCGGCTTTGTTCTCCCTCTCCACCAAAGCAAAGGCCAAAGGAACCAATGTGTTGTCCGCATCAACTGCAATGGCTATCAATAGCGTGCCCTCGTACTTGCCAATCAGAAAAGTACCATCAATGGATAACACCGGACGATAATCCCTGAAGGCCTCCACACACTGGGGAAAGCACCAGAAAGCACGAAAGAAAATCTGCCTCCCGTTCTTCCATTCATTCGGTTTTGGAATGTACTCGTAGTGCATGCCTGGATTAGCTGCTTTCATTGCATTGAACAGTGCAGGTAGCTTTTCCTACCCATCCTCCCAGTCCCCTTATATCATCCTCCATGCATGTTGCTTTGCCCGTCATGCTTTCCCATACTTGATCTTGTAACCAAATATCTTCTCAGCCATATCCATAATTGTCTTCACCTTAAAATTGGGCTGACACTTCAATGTTGAGTACAACTTTCTAGCAATGAGGGTAGAGGTCAACTGTCGATGCCTCTGCTGTAGATCTATGTCGGCACAAGTGTGTGGACCTAAAATTTTTGTGATTTTAAACTTTCTTGTGGCCTTCTGTTTCCGAGCACAGACCCTCTAATTGCAATCGGCCTTCTCGCACACCACTGTGTAGCGCCGCTCCATATAGAAGTGCCTAACCTTGAATGGTCTTTTACGTTTCATAAAATACTCCTGTAACCACCTTCTCAGTGTAGGCAAGTCCTTGAATAGAAGGCCCTTCTTAATTTTCATGCTATCCCCGGCCTGAGGAGCCTCTAGCAGCTCGCCATCTCTTCCTTCCGCATAAGCACTACGAGAACGACTGAGATCGCTGAATTCATGAACTAGTGGATCACGATCAGGATAAAAAAGTCTGATGAGCTCCATATATTCTTCGCTCAGTGCTGCAACTGGGCATTCATCATCTGAATCAACGGGTCTTGCATTCCCATAAGGCTCCTCGTCATCATCTATCTGAACATCCACACTATTAGAAGCACGTCCTGTATCGGAAGACGGAGTCACAGAGGAACAACAATATTATATGGAATATCTCCTGCATTTAAACAGCAATTAAAGATGGCATTGGGACAAAGGAATGGAATCAAGGGTGAATAACAAAAGAAAAGGTGGTGTTACTATGACACTTACTTGGATGGTTCTGGGTCAAAGGAATCTCCTGAGGGGCCGTACCAACATCATCAATCCGACAATGTTCACCAGCATCAGGACAAATGTCAAACTCATTCGGGCCGGATTGAGCATCAGGGACCGCAACCGCATCTTCCTGATCCACCTCAAGGTTGGGTAACAGAGGGTCAACGGGTGGCGGATTCTCCTATTCTTGCGAAAACCCAAGAGGGGGTGAATGCACATTAGGGGCTGAATGAACATGAGGGGTGGGAGCATTTGACAACTTCCACACAACCAAATCCAAACATTGATACTCATTCTTCATGATAGTCTTCACATACTTCTCTCATTCAACCTCACATGCAATTGGGACCAGACGCCTGAAAATCCAGCCTGATTTACCAAAGTGAACGACCCCTTGAACTGAGATGGCATCCTCATTTGAATTGCATTGAAGCTCATCACGAGCCCTACCAAACACCTCACTAAACAACGGCCGATCATCGAATATTAGAGAGACCTGTGTATTCCATCAAAAGTGACATTCCCAAACACATCTACATCTTCCTTGACACTGCCTCCATGATACAAGGTCATTAAATTGTCCATCTAGTTCGTATGCACAACACAATGATTATGACGGGTATAATATAAAAAATAACTAATAACATTTCCTAACTATCTAAATTACCTAACTAACTAAATTACCTAACGAAATACCTAGAATTACCTAAACGTACCTAACTTAAGTACCTAACTAAATTACCTAACTAAATACCTAAATTTATCTAACTAAATTACCTAACTAAACTACTTAAACTAATGAACTAAATTAACTTAATCTATATTTCCTAACTAACTAAATTTGCTAACTATCTAACTATCTACATTTGCTAACTAACTAAATTTGCTTTCTCGCTGCCGTAGCAGAGCCGCCCGATAGGGCCGCAGCAGAGCCGGGCGGGGCGCTCTCGCTGCAGCAAGAGGAAGGCTCGCGGCCGGCGCGCGGAAAGGGGTGAGGCGCTGAAAGCATCTAGGTCCCTAATTTGGATTTTTGTAATTAATGACAACGGTTGTGGACTAACAATTTCATTTGAGAATTGAGTATAGGTTAGTCCCATTTGAGAATTGAGTATAGGTTAGTCCCGGAGATGATTTGAGTCTCTATATGTGCTATGGAGATATTCTTTATGAATGCATGATGGATGGCTCAAGGCAAAGGTATAAGATAGGGTGTTTCCATTTTATCGGTCAAGAGATGATTAGTGAATGATAATTGACCGGATTAATAGGCTAGATAGCCGTACTATCAAGAGGGGTCAATTTCATTTGCTTGATGGTTGTATAGTGCCACTCTACTCAAACAATTGCATTGTATGCATATAGAAAAATCATGTTTGAAAAAGTGGAAAGACCGGAGAGAAAACGCTTGTTGGAAATGGCTAACTACGCTTGAAAGGCGGACGCTCTGCCATTTGTACGGCGGACCATTCCATGACTTGGCCAAAATTCGAATTGTCTGGTCGAGCTGAAGTTTTCAATGGCAGGCGGTCCGGCTCTGGGGAGCGGACGGTCCGCCGGCTGAGGTGAGTGAATCGATAGAAACTTCAAATTTTCTGGTGGGCTTTTAAAGTTGAGCGGCGAAAGGTCCGCCAGGTATTGGCGGACGGTCCGCCTTGTCTTGTTGTGTGTCAACAGAAGCTCAAAAGTTTCTGTCTAATCTTTTGACCTTGAACGGCGGACGGTCCGGCCCTATGGAGCGGACGGTCCGCCGGCTGATGCTGCGCAACGACAGAACCTTTGCTGCTTCTGTGTGCTCTTTAACCATGTATGGCGGACGGTTCGGCCCTGGGGGGCGGACGGTCCGCCGGCTAAAATTTGAATCGCAACGGAAACTTGTCTGTTCTGTGTTGGAACTTCGTTGAACTGCGGACGGTCCGCGAGTTGTGAAGCGGACGGTCCACATGGGTTGTAATGGTCACTTCTGACACAGTTTGACTTTGAAAATAGCCGTTGGTTTGAACGGCGGACCGTCCGGTCCTTGTGAGGCGGACGGTCCGCGAATGCTCTGTTTTCACGGGTTTTGACTGTAACGGCTAGCCACGGGGGAAGGAGCTAGATATACCTCATGCCCGACCGTGGGTGAACTCTCTTGGCACTTTGAAAAGCTTCCTTGACATATTTGAGCCTTCTTCCTCCTCTCTCTCGCTCACTTAGCTTTGAGGTTGCATTTTTGTGAGATTGTGAGCATCCTAGTGCATTGCATCAAGTGTTTGAGCTTTGTGGCACTAGGGAGTCTTCAAGCAAGCGTCATCGACTTGTTACTCTTGGAGGTTGCCGCCTCCTAGACGGCTTGGAGCTATGGAACCGTTGAGCCCTTCAAGGAGATTGTGAAGGAGCACCGGTTGTTCTTGTGAGAGATCTTGTGCTCACCTCGCCGAAGCGGTGAAGGGCAACTCTAGTGGAATTGATGTTTGGAGAGGTTCATTAATCCAAGTCGGCTCATACATCAAGTGTGACTTGATAGAGGAGTGATTGGAGCTTTGAATCCACCTCAACGTGGATTAGGGGTGACCGGCAAGTCATCGACACCACGGAAAAAAATTCGGTCTCTTGTGTGCTTGGTTATTTCTCTTGCTCAAGCTATTTCTTGCAATTTACTTGGAGCATTTACATTCCTAGAGGTTGAATTGGTACTTGTCACCCTAGGTTGCAAACCTTCATCTAGATTAGAATTAAATAGAAATAGGATTTCTCTTGTGTTACTAATCAAATTTTAATTAGTGTTGTGATTTTAGTTCAAACCGCCTATTCACCCCCCTCTAGTCGGTATCCTAGATCCTACAGGCGCGGCCGGCGAGGGCGGCCGGACGTGGCGGGCCGCGGCCGGCGAGGGCGGCCGGAGGTGGCGCCGGCGCCGGCGGGTAGAGAGAGGATGGCGCGGCAAGAGGAAGGCCCGCGGCCTGCGCGCGGAAGGGGGGGGAGGCGCGGCTGGCGACGGCGACCGGACGTGGCAGGGCGTGGCCGGCGAGGGCGGCCGGAGGTGGTGCCGGCGGCGGCGGGCAGAGAGAGGATGGCGCGGGGATGGGGCTCCCCAACAGGAGAGCTGGGCGCGGGGATATGGCGTTGACACGGCGCCGAGGTCGGCGCCACATTAGCGCCTCATCACCGTGCCACTTAATCGCATGGCGGGCACCTCGGCGTCGTCGGTCATGGCGCCGATCCCAGAGGCCAAAACGGATTTTGTTCATCCAGAGGTCTAAATGTGAATATTTTGCAGAAAAAGGGTTAAATTGTAAAAAGTACGGCCGTGGCGCGGCCTCGGCGCTTGGTGCGTTCACCGTGACATGTGCCAGGCGCCCTGCGTGGCTGCGTGCACGAACCTGGCGACTGTCACCGAGAACATCTGTGGTGAGCAGAGGCGCGCAGAGCTGGCAGGTGCAGGCGTGCAGCCCCCTCCTGTTCATCACTGCATCGGGCCTAGGCCTCCAGGCCTGCTTGTTGTATGGCCCGGCCTAAGCAGGTGGGCCCGCACTACGATGCGCCACTCGCTCGAACAACTGTGCCGAGATCCTCATCCGCGCCGCCGGTCGCCGTCGCCGGCGACGTGGCGGATCACGTCCCCTCCACGCCACCCGTCCGCGCGCGCCCCACCCGATAACACGCCAAAACAGTCTCCCTCTCCCCCGTCGCTTTCATCAGCTCGATCTCATGTGCGTGCCCGCTCCGATCCCTGCTGCGATGCTTTCCCGTGGCGCGACGCCGTCCACGGCGACCAGCGATCCACCCACCCACACCGGCCACCGGCCACACGCTCACACCAACCCCTGCGTGGCCGGCCACCCAGCCCGGCTCGACCGCGCGCGCGCCCTCGTCCGGCGCGGTCGCCGTCGCGCCGAGGACGAGAGTGGGGTGCAGCGAGCGCGACGGCCGGCGATGGCGCCCCATCCCCACCCCGAGCTACCCCGTCCGTCGTCGCCGGCGGCTAGCTAGCTAGTCGCGAATCATGGCGGCTTTGTTATCCACACGAAGGAAATTAAAAAAAATACCATGCCATGCAATGCATCTGCTGCCGGTGGCTGGTGCGCGAGGGCGATGGCGCATGCATGTGTCCCGTTGCCGTCGCGTCGGTCGCCGGCGTCGCGCGTATTCGAGCAGGAGCTCAGCTAGCCTAGCCTGCCTGCCTTTGGCTTTGGCTTTGGGTTGGGGTGGTTGCATGGATGCATGCACCTTTGCTTTCGCCAAAGGGTGCCAAATGCCGAGGGGCCAACGAGAAATGCGAGGCCGGCCGGCCGAATAACGGCGGCGGTGCAAGGGGCGTACGAATCATCGTCATCTTGCACGTTCTGTTAACTGGTGTTTGAGAATAGGGGCGTATGAGAATATGTTGCTCCATAGGCGGGCTGCCTTGCTTGCTGGATGATCATATTATGCTATAGGAAAAGAGGCTAGTTGCATCGAGCAACTAGTTCGTCTCGTCCTTCCAAGAATGTGACCATGCAAAACTAAAGCACTACCTAGACACCTAGTTAAGGACTTAAGGTTTGCGCCGCCGAAATCATGCATAAGTTTAGGATGTGCAAAGGTTCTTTTTTTTTTCAAAAAGAAAATGCAGGAGGACAAGATGCATTTGTATGCAACGCGGGAAAATACAAAAGGAGCTCTTCCATTTCAAAAAATAAAAATAAAAAGGAGCTAGAGTTCAAGGTGCAAAGTATAAGAAACTATTTAAACTGGGAATGGATGTTCTTCTCAAAATTTCCTACTTGCATTTAATTTGTACCTGTTTCAAGTATATTTGTTTGTACACTTCATCTGTTCGAAATGTCCTTCTATATAACAAGCTTGTAGGAGATTAACCCTCCAAGAATCCAACTTGTTCAAGGTGCAAACTCTAAGAAATTAATGGAATGGGAAATGGTTAATTTTCTCAAAATTTAACTGATTTCAAGTATGTGTTTTTACTCTTTATTTGTAACTAAGGTCCTCATTTAACAAGCTTGTAAGAGATTAACACTCCAAGAATCCACCTTACAAAAATATCATATGTTTTCTTCGATTTTATGTGGATTTTTAATCATGCAACCAACCTAGATCCTGTGGATAAGATCGATCTCGCTCTCTTTTCCTCGCCACTTCTGCCAAACCAGCCCTAATCTCCACCATGCCCTCACTCTATGGCCCATCACTTCGCTCGACGATATGTACACGTCTCTCTCATTGCCACCACCCTATCTTTCCATAACTTCCACACATACGCCAACCGATCTGTTCACGATATCATGGATCACCGTTGTCGGATCCGCAACCACTTTCAATGAGCTATGCAAACTCAAACAATTATTCCATTATCCTTAAAAAATGTAAATTCAAGGACGCTTCCCAACTCATGCAACATCCTAGATTATTTTGGAGCGTACTCTTGTACCTCCACTATTACAACTCAATTATTTTGTCGACTAACTTTAGTTTGTCCATATGCACACGGAGAATCCCTAGCAGCCGTACGAGTTCGTTCCTTCATGAAACTCTGGTCTTTTCATGTTTTTAGACAAAGAAATGGTGCCATCACTTTTCCTTTTCGCATACGCTCCTTTCCTTTCTCTCAGTTTAGCACTGTTTCAGATAACACGATCGATGGAGTATCCGCTCGCCTTATCCGGAGCGCGTGGGCCGGACCCCTACGGATAGAGATGTTCATGTGATCCATCCAGCCAGAGCACGTACAAAAACTACTAGCAAGTAAAGCCGAGCTCGCCGGATGAACGCCGCCGCGGCGGCGGACCCGGCGGTTGCGCGTCGCGTTCGCGTGCGGCAGGAGTCGGTCAGTCAGTCGCCCGACGAGAAAAAGTCGCCGTCCGCCCGGCCACCGCCGCGCAGATGTCCTTCGGCCGGTAGGGCCCCGGAGCCCCTGTTCTGGATAGCGCGGCGGCGTACTGTGCGCCTCCCCTTTCGACGTCGTCGACACGATCATGCGCGCGCACTCGCCGGTGTCCCCCGCCGGACCCGGGGCCGTACGGGCGCCGCGGCGTCAGGTCTCGGCGTCGCGGTGGTGGGCCGGTGGCGGTGGCATGTGCGGCGCCCGGCCGGCGCGGGCGCGGCGCCTTTCGCCCAGGCCTCGCGCGCACGCGGCGTACGGGGCGGATGCGACGGGAGGGGCAGGGGCCAGACGGACGTGCTGCCAGCTAGCCGGCCGGTGCTCGGCATAGCAATATCTACGAGTAGGCGAGTAGCATCCACTCGTGCTTCTTTTCCGGGACTAGAAAACTTTTCTCCATTCAAAACACGTCTGCATATACTAAGCTGTCATTTGAACCCAACAAACAAACTGAATTTTCGGGTTCCACTATATATACTAAGAAGTGTTTATTTGTTCTTTTGTGTACAAAATGAACCTATAAAATTCTACGATTTGATAAAGAAAACCGCTACGATTTTTTTCTCAGATTTCTGGATCATTAAACCCTAAATCAGATAAGATCCATCCTTTTCTCAGTACATGTAACCATCACACATCTAATAACCCCGCACTACGGTTCTTGCAGCTATGATAACACTAGTGCCATTATCCCATGCTCATGCGACATATTTGTCATGATATGTGGCCGGTCAGGACAGATCTATAACCATACAGATAGTTTGGCTACTCAAACTTATCCAGAATGAGCGGACGTAAAGTGGTTGTTAGGTGACTTTCCTGTGTGTTTTGGACCAATAATTCTCATGAGTACATATACCAGCACCCATTCTTCTCCAGCTTTTTTTAGCGACAAAATTGATTTATTGATTATTCCGGGAGTACGAGTGCATTTGCGACACGTTGCACGCACCACAAGTCGGCAACGCTCGCCGAGGCTTTTATTGGCACGTACCGTGTGTATCTCCACAGCAAACTAATGCTTTTGTCCGTTGGTGCGACATCCTTCGTGTAGTGGCATGCACCATCGTCGCTTCTCCTGCTTTGGTTCTCTTTTCCTTCGCCTTACTATTGTTGCAGATAACGCAGTGTGGTGGTATGGTATCCACTGCTGATCATCTTATCCGGAGCGTGGGCCGGGCCCGGGGATGTCGTTCGTGTGATCGTCCATCTATCCAATCCGACGACGCAGCAGCACGTAGAAAAACGCAACGAAAGCCGAGACTGGGAACTGGGACGCGTCGCGTCGGCGGATCGACCGGAGTGATCGCGCGCGCGCGCGCGCAAGGCGGTCGGTGAGCGTCGGGCCGGCCGGTCCCGGCGTCCCCGCGCGGTGGCGTGCGGTTTCGCGGGAGCGCCGCCGCGCCGCGCCGCGCACGACCCCGGCGCGCGCCGAGCGTGACCCGGAGGTCTGGAGCCGTCGACGGGCGGTGTGCCACACGTCCACTGATGTGATACGCCATACACATACGGTCACGTGTCACAACGCGACTACGCGAGACATGCCGGCTGCCACTGCACGCAGCCTGGTTGGTTGGAGTTGGAGTCCAGCCAGAGAGTTCGCTATCGGTTTTTCACTCAAAACGGTCCGAACTCCGAAATGCTTCGATCTTTTTTTGGAAAAATGCTTCGATTTTGTGCGTGCTTTTCTATGGCGGGCCGGGAGGCCTGGACGATCAACTTCCTTTTGGGCCGAACCCGGTCAAACCTCCCTGATTTTATTTTACTCCATCTATTTTAAATTATTATAGATCATTTTGATTTTCTCAAGTAACGAACTGTAATTTAGAATAAAGATAGTAATTCAGCTCTGGTACAGCCTGAACCCGAAACCACTATTAACTAGATGATTCTAAGAAATGATAGGGAAGCGTTTAGATTCAATATGAAATATGTATAGAAGAATATAGATCCCTACCAGAAGAACCCTTAACCATACCCATACAATCTGACGCCAATTTGGTTCATGGCCAACCTACATATCTTTAGTACATCACCTTTGTGCTTGTGCCCATCTAATGTGGCTATTTATTTAATAAGCCTTTTCTTCTGATACTAAATGATTAATTTACTACCTTGTAATGTATGGACACGTTAATCTAACCTACAAGGTTCCTATCAGATATTTGTATAGACACAACATAGAGCATTATGCATGCAAACAGTAATATACAGATGTGCCATAAAATTTAAATAAATTGTACTCAACAATGTTCATTGTGCTAGATTCGTCGCACTAGCAGCTTCGGTTGCAGTTTTTTGCTTTCCATTAATCATTAGTAGACATACCATGATGAACTTTTAACTAGCAATATGTGTACAAAGTACTATATATACACCGATTGTTATGCATTATATGGATTTTATTCAATAAATATATTTTCTTCCTCTCTTCCCTCTTCCATCCATCCTTCACGCAAGGAGGCTCAAGCCCCCCTCCTGTCCTATTGTCTATGGGATATCTTTACGGCTTTACCCTCTTCATCGTCTTTGAGGAGTATTACCATTGACGTGGCAATTTTTTCAACCCCTTCCTCGTGTCGAGTGGATGAAGACCGAGCCAGTTTTCCATCCTATTGTTGTTATTCCTAATAGCGGCAGCAAATTGTTGCCATCGCCAAAAGAGCGCGCTTAAATCGACTTGGTTGCTTGGTCCCTACGTGACATGTCATATTTCGGATAGTTATATTTAATACTTTATTTTGCAGTTAACAAGCGTGTAATGACCACACTTTTTCAAAACGTGAATTGTGATGCATTTAAAATTGGATTTTGTATAATCACTCTAACGCCCATCTGCCGCAGTCATACAGTTTTTTTTAAAGAGCAGTCATACAGTTTTGATGTTATCCTAGTTTTGGATAGGTAGCCTAGAATTGGCCATGGCTAGCATTTGGCCAAAGCCCCCGAAACCTCCCGATCGGGCCATCCCCCGCCGAATCCAAGGGCTGCCGTGACGCCGACGCCAACGGCCACCACGCCACGCCGCGCCAACCACACCTGCCAACCCGCCCACTCCGTCCGTCCCATGCCGCCACGCCTGCGCGGCGCGCGTCAGCTGCCTCGCCCGCCGCGTTCCTCGACCATGACGCCGCCGCGGCACTGATTTCGGCGCGGGTTTTGTCCCGTGCCGCCGCCGCCGCCGCTCCACACCGCGCGGATCGGAGGGATGGCGTCCACGGCTTGGTCTCTTCCCCATGGCCACTCGCCCCGCGGCTCATATAGCAGCCGCTCCCTCCGTTTCTCACCCATCGGGCCCGCCTGTTCTTCTTCCAGCGGAAGCGGCACCCCGTCAGGTTTGTTCTTCGATCGCTTCCCCGTTCCTGAGAAATTTGCTTCCGTGATAGATTGGGGGCACGGAAGCTCAACCTCCAGGGAATCGAAGTGACAAATAATTTCGTAGCTCTAGTGCTGTAATTTGATACTTGTGCTAAGTCAATTCAAATGTCAGGTGGTTTGTTCGATCTGATTAGGTAGTTCGGTATACGAATAAATATTCGATCAGGCAGTTTCAGTTAAGCAGCGAGATCGGGAGGTTTCAGGCTTTCAGTTAAGCTACTGGATCGATTGGCATCGCAATAGGCATGCAACAGTTACAGTATATGATAATTCTGATGGTTCTCGAACCATTTGGCATCCACGCAAAATGCATTCTCAATCGATCCGGGACGTCAAGTCCAATTTGTGAATTTGAATAGGGTCAGACATCCAGAGGTTATGGTCTTTGCTTAAAACAAGAAGGTGGCTTTATTTCTATGATTCTATCTAATTTTGGGCACGAATTACTGTCCAAATTTAAATCATGCATTCCCTTGTTTTAAATATTTTCACATGCTTTTGTTAAGTATACTGGAACTCATCACTGGATGATTTTTTTTTTCAGGATTAAAATCTGCCAGAAACCTATATTTGCATCCAGTATCAAGGGGAAGTCCTGTTTCGTGTTCATTAATGGATATATCCAAAAGCAAGCAAGGTCCAGATCATCTCCTTATTCTTGTCCATGGTATCATGGCAAGGTAACCGCTGTAGATCCTAGTTCTCATGTAGTATGTTGTGAATATAGATTTACAAGAAGCGTAAGGTGTAGACACATTAGTCTGACAGATATTACATTGTTTTCTTTACCCAAGCTGCACTTGTCTGCATTATTTCTTGATTGTTACGGACAAATTTACTTCATTCTACCTTGGTTGCAGCCCCAAAGACTGGACATATGGGGAAGCAGTGCTGAAGAGGCGTCTGGGTGATAATTTTTTCATCTATGGTAAGGCATGCCAGCATTTGGATTCCAGATTCTCACTAATTTCAAGACTACTTATCACCTTACAAACTAGGATTCGACTGGCTTTCTGACAATACCAATTTACAAACTAAAAGCGCGTAAAAAATGTTGCAGCTTCAAGGTGAATATGGGCGTCCACATTACTACTTAGCTACAGAGGTTTACAGTTGAGAATAGTTTGTTAATTGCAATGAGCCATAAATGTGCAAACATTCTTTCTCTGCAGCTAGTTCATCGAACATCTACACCAAAACATTTGATGGGATTGATATAGCTGGAAGAAGGTTAGCAGATGAAGTACGTCCTTAAAAGTTTGTGCTAGAAAAAGGTTTCAAACATTCACCTTTTTTGAGGGAATTCAAGCATTCACCTTGTTGGGGGCTTTCTATATCCTGTTCGTGGATCCTAATGAACCGCTTAGAAGCTCTTATAATTGTGCCCTATGGAAACAGGTCTTGGACGTGGTTAAGAAGATGTCCAGCTTGAGAAAGATTTCCTTCCTAGCACATTCATTGGGTGGTCTGTTTGCTAGATATGCTATTGCAATACTCTATTCACTGGAAGCAAAGAATGAAGGACAAAGTAGTGCACAAATTGTTCCTGCAGCAAGAGGATCTGCAAAATCACGATACACTTCAGGATTAGGTGCAGTTGCTGGACTAGAGCCGATAAATTTTATTACCTTGGCTACCCCACATCTTGGGGTTAGAGGGAGAAATCAGGTGGGTAATCAAAATGCGTTAAACTTTTGCAAAATATGTTCGTTATCCAGTAAAAGTTGGGCTCCAGGGAAGCAAACTCTCTAGTTTGTTCAAATAGAAACTTTATGTAGATTTTGAGGTTGCATAGCATGAGTTTTATGAGCTGGTATGATATGTCATGTTGTATCATCACTGGAGGGGTCAAAGCCAACTAGTATCTAAACTTTGGATAAAATGATGAATTGAGCGTGAGCTATTCCTTTACTGCATGCTTATATGTTTTTCCTGATTACCAGCTTCCGTTTCTTCAAGGGCTATCAATTCTAGAAAAACTTGCTGCACCTTTGGCTCCTTTAATTGTTGGGCGCACTGGTGCTCAGCTCTTTCTCACTGATGGTGATCCTAGCAAGCCACCTCTTCTGTTACAAATGGCATCTGACTGTGAGGACAAAAAGTTCATGTAAGTGAATAACAGAAATTATGTAGACGCTAAGTTTGTTCTTGTTGAAAATAATGTTTTTCTTCATTGTCTGACAGACTAGCATTAGCAGCTTTTAAGAACCGCGTTCTGTATGCTAATGTTTCATATGACCGTATCCTTCCTTGCCAAGTCATTTCTTGAACTTGAACTGTGTTAAAAAAATCATTTCTTGAACTTGATCTGCAGCATGCTATCCAATAATGCTCATATCCCCCAAACTATTTCTGCCTCTATTCCTGTTCTCTGTTTTCTTGAGCTTATGCTTATCCCAGACATGGTCGGCTGGCGAACATCTTCAGTAAGGAGAGAAAAGGATCTTGTTGTAAAGGTTGCAGTACTTACACAATTGATCCTTGGCAACTTGCATGTCACACTAAATGAATGGCATCTGAATAGATCTTACTGTTCCTCTATTTGCAGCCCTCCCATCGTTCACTGGATGGCTATAAGCACATTGTGAATGTTGAGTACTGTTCGCCCGTATCATCAGAGGGACCCCATTTTCCTTCCAAGGCTGCCAGAGCTAAAGAAGCTGCACAACGAACTCCAAACACAGAAAATACCGAGGAATACCACCAAATGATGGAGGGTAAGTGGAATTTCGCACTCCATGTATGTGCGCTGAAGTTTTCCATTTCTTGAATGAATTGTGGACGCTGATTCTTGAAACAGAGGAGATGACCCATGGATTGCAGAAGGTTGGTTGGAAGAAGGTGGACGTCAACTTTCATTCATCATTCTGGCCTTACCTTGCTCACAACAACATACATGTATGAGCAGCACAGTTCTTTTGTGAACGCTTTCTTCTGGAGTGATATTTTCTCTCCAGTTTCATCCAAATTCCTTTCTCTCTAAACGAACAGCATCCAAATTCATGCTGTTGATGCAGGTCAAGAACGAGTGGCTTCACAATGCTGGTGCTGGTGTTATCGCACATGTCGCAGACAGCATCAAGCAGCAGGAGTCACGACCATGTCTTCCTGCAAATCTATAGCCTTAGCATTTTAGCACCCTATTTGCTGGCATTTTCTGTGACTAGTAAACCCACGGACAGCTTCCGATATTCAGCAGCATTCACTGAGCAGCGAAATATCGGTACTGGGAAGATAGAATGAGCTGTGTACTGGTCGCTTCACTGAATCCTACCATGGGTAGCAGATTGTTTGATGTGATGATGTCAAATCCTCGTGAAAAAGTGATGAATTCGAAGTTGATACGTGATAAACCAGTGTCATATGATGTTTCCCAGACATAATTTTAAATGGCAGGCTGAATCCCCGTGAGCAGCTGGCAGGGCAGCTCATGAGCTCGTTCTGAAATTCCTGAAAGGAAGAGAGATGCAATTCCTAGTTCTCAGGTTTAGTAGCCACCAGCCCAACACAGGGTCAGTCAGCCATCGCTCTCGCAGGCAATATGGGAATTACAGTCTCATGAAACAATAGGTAGATGTACAAGAATTCTTAAATCGACCTGAAACGTAAACTTTGACGACAGCCATTGAATTCAGGCAGCCATCGTTCATGAACTACCTCTTCTTACAGACAACAACATCGAAAGGTTTTAAGAAGAAAAAGAAAGGGAAGCCTGATAAAACAACATATTGTAAGCACAAGAATCCATAGCTACGCAGAAATTTGACCTCCACAAGCTCGCCCTTTTCTACCCTTGAACGACACCACCTCCAGCTTTAATCAAATAGGATCTTCAGGTGAGGCAATTATTTACAGCTAGCAACTGGCGGTGGTATTTTCTGTGGTGACACCAGGACGGGTAAAAAATTTCCATGTCAATGAAGCGAATCGGTGGCTGAAATTTAAGTCTCCAGCTACTGGTAATCAGGGTTGAATGCAAGAGCCTCCTGGTAGATCAGATCCTTCATTTGTTCTTCGGACAATGCATGCTGCTCAAAGTCGAAGCTGAAAGGCATTAAGCAGACAGGCTCATCACTTATGTCATGAAGTGAAGCCAAGTAAGGGTGTGCAAGTGCGCCTTCAACTGGAAAAAAGAAAAGGAGAAAACAAAAGGCAACATTTAGTAACATGGAACTAGACAAGTCAATGAATCAGGCAGAATATTTATTCCAATAGCACACATGTTTTCAAAACTTGAAACACCATCTGACAACAACTCCGTCTCCAACTTCAAAGTTCAGACCAATGCTCTGCAGCAATCATGATAAGAAGTAGGTGTGCACACATTCAAACTCACTCATCACATGCTGCCTATAACTGCTGGTCTACCATTCCTATGTCAAGCCATGGTGCTATAAGTCCACTTGCTATTTTCAGGGTGGAATCATCACTATTTAAGGTAAAAGCAACATATTGTTTAAGTAAAAAAAGTTAAAAACATCTATACAACCAGAAGATGGGCATATTGTTTAATTCAAAACATCTATACAAACAGAAGAGGGACATATTGTTTAAGAGTAAAACTTACCTGTAATTCTCTGTCTAGGATCAAAAGTCAGCATCTTTTCCACCAGGTCAATTGCTAAAGGTTGAACATGCGGAAATTTTTCAGGAAATGATTGCCTAGCATGACGGGGAAGTTGGCGGATATATCTTCTTGCATTTTCATTTACAAAGTCAAGATCGGACTCATTTGGTGTCCCGATGAGCTGCATGGAAGAAATATGATGGGGACATTAAGCATGAAACAACATTCACAAGAAAAAAGTGATTAAATCCCCTACTGAGCCATGGATTGATATGAAGCATCACATATGATATGAATTCACACCCGGGACTTGATTTTCCGAATCCCATCTAGCAGACAAAAAATAGCCAGTTTCTATTGAGTTGTATTTTGCTTATTTTTTCTGTGCATCTTCCTACGTTTATGTAAATGGCCTATTGCAAGATAATGTTTATGATATTTTTTCTTTAAAACTAAAATAACTCAAAACAACCAAAATATATGTTCATGGTATAAATTGGAACCAGCCATGCAACACTAAGATGAAGAGATTGGGTGTTGTCACTCCCCAGGCTAGACTTGCCTAAATTGTTTCATGTTTTAAACAGAGCACTAATCATCTTTTATTGACTAATATATGTACATAAGAGCATCTCCAACAGATTACTCATACCTCACACCCAAAACACACTCTCTCTCCATTACCAATAACTACTTTTGTATTTTTGGTAATGGTTGCTGCAGCAGACTACCAAAATCCAATCACCAAGAATAGGGTGGAGGGAGGTGTGTTTTGGCGATTGCCAAAAACTTTTAGGTATTAGGGATTGGATTGGTAATCTGCTGGAGCACATCCAATCACCAAAACATCAATTTTTTGGAATTGGGGAGAGGGATGAGTAATCTGTTGGAGATGCTCTCGTGTAACTTCTACTCACTACTCAGATCATCATTAATGGGATAACTTCTATGGGTCATTTTTTTCTCTCTGGCTAATACCAGCATTTGAGAACCCACCCATTACTGTATTGCAGGTAGTGGGTGGGTGGATTGGTGTATCCAGTATCCACAACAATCTATGCCCATTAACAGTTCACTATATCGTACTTGGTAAATGCCAACAGAAAGCTACGATAACGCCAAAGAATATCATCAATTCAATCTGAAAGAAGTTGAAAGATAAGTACTAACCTCCATTAGTAACCGTAGCTGATGGACATGATCCCTTCCAGGAAACAAGGGCTTCCGGTCCATCAGTTCCATAAATATACAGCCCACAGACCACACATCAATGGCTGCAGTATATTCAGAGGAATTCAACAAAAGCTCTGGTGCTCTATACCATCTTGTGACAACATATTCAGTCATAAAATCAGTTTCTGAGGTGGTGCGAGCAAGCCCAAAATCACAAATCTTGAGGTCACAGTTTGCATTCAAAAGAAGATTGCTAGGCTTCAAGTCACGGTGAAGGACATTTGCTGAATGTATATACTTCAAACCACGAAGAATTTGATAAAGAAAATACTGCACAGGATAAACAAAACAGTCAAACAAACATGCATAATTTCTCAGAACACAATAAAAGTTAACAAAAAGAGCAGGTGACCTCTGATCTGGTAGCTTGGGCAAAAAGGAATAGATTAGTATGCTACAAATTCACTCAAAATATGGAAATCTACCAATTAAAACGGATAATAAAAAGCCTGGAAGGCTACAGCATGACTTCTCTTCTCGAGCATGATCCAGAATCAACCCTTCTAGGCAAGAAAGTCACATGAATATGTTTAGCAGGAAAACCACATGGATATCTTCACTGAAATTTTCACCAAAATAAGAAAGAGTTTGTGTAGTTTGAAACAGGAGTCACTCTAAGCAAGATATAAACTAGTGATACCAGATACCACTTCGATGTCAGAAATAAACTTGTCATATTTAGTAGCGTCAATGCATCTGTAGCTTACAAGCATGAGAAGGAGATGGCTAGACCATCTTCCGACAATTATTAGCTTTAACCACATGTTTAACAGTTCTATTTGCATGAGATTACAAGGTTAATTGTATAATTATGTTGCATGTTATGCCATTTTGCCAATTGGCTATAAAAGATTCTCTTGAGATCACACATAAATAATCCTCGGTATCTTGAATATTGGTTCTAACATTGGTGCCTACTTGTGGTATTTTCAAAGCACTCGACACTGAGCAATAGGAGAGACTCCACCGAATACATTAGATCTGATTTGTATAAAACAAATTCTCAACAATAATTCTATGTATCAACAGTCATCGCGTCTAAGTCAATACTGAATATCCTCAAATTTCAGGATAAATTTAGTTTTAAACACAGTCCTAGGAAAATAAGAAATTCACAGAAACGCAACCTGAAACTGTGAAACACGACCAAGCAGAAACAGAAGAGCATAATAGATTTTGAGCTAATATCAAACAATAGCTAAAGAAGCATCAAGAGAAATAATAGGCTGTGTGCATTTCTTAGATTGAACTAAACAAGCACCTGGCAGTGCTCCTCTGATAAAGCTTGATTTGAACGAATAATTTGATGCAGATCAGTATCCATCAATTCATACGCAATATAAACATCATTGAATGCCTCCCTCTGTGGAGGAGGTATGATATCCCTTATCGCAACAATCTGCACAAAAAGAATGAATGTGCATCAGAAATACTATCTTTATAGCTGGAAACCATACTCAAAACTGCTCCAACAACTTTAACTATTGTAATAAGAGGAAACAATCCCAATAGTTTAAACTTCAGTGCGGAATAAAGCTGGAGCATAAGAAATGCTTTAAGAGACATGAAACTTTGTCGAGTGGTCCAAACAAATCTCAGCTCGAGTTAAATCAACAGCTCAGGGCAAAATTTAAAAGCACATATTTTATTAAGTAATCCTGTAGGACAGTTAAAGGCTTACAGCTAAACCAAGTGGGCACGTCTGCAACGCGGTAAAAGCTTGTATAAAGCTTTAACCAGTGCCTTCTATGCTTAATTCTTAGCCTGTAATGCCATACGTTACCATATGGAAAGTAGAGAAAAATCTGCAACTTTCCGTTTTTATGTATTATTAGAATGCTTTGTATTATCATTATACTCTTTGGTCTTTTGTAGTAAATTTGCAACCTAGGTAGCATATTCCCCACATGCCACATAATGCTATTCCAGAGGACTGGCACGCAGAAGAGTACAAATAGTATGGTTAAGCTACCGTTATGGAAAGTCGAGGTACAAGTAGCCGACCAAGAATGCACGCGGTCTAAATCAAGACAATACTTAGTCACCAACCGAACCTTGCCTAACCGAAGATATGCTTCTACACACATAACTGTCAAATAACAGAAAGGAACAACATTTGTCCATACGGCTTATGTCATGTTACTTAGTTTACCAGGACAATGCTCTAGCAGTTACACCATCTAACTTAATTCAGCTCACTTCTGAATGTGCAACAGGTTTCAAGCTGTAACGGCAGATCAATCCCGTAATTGTCTTTCGTATCGTGAAAATTTGTCCTTTCTGACAAAACTAAAATGACTCTTCAACCATGTTCTGTCCAGATCCAGTAAAACTTGGTATCCTGTTACTCAGTCTTTCAAATTAAAGGTCCAGGTAGACATCTACACAGAAAGTATACAGGAGATACTAGTAGCGGAAGCTACTAGTACCTACCGACTGGGGGGCATTCACTTCCACAAAATTCTCATCGGATTGGGATGATCTAGCAAAAAGGCCAGCACTAGGTTGGTCCTGAAGTGACACTTTTGACATCAGCAGGCAGGAGCATCATGCACTGCTGCTCCAGGTTGTTTCACATCATTTTTTTGCCCTCATGTTCTTCAAGAACACAATGAATAGCATCTCAAAAGGTGGTTGGCTCCCTTAAAGGCATGGCTACAATTGCTATTCCTGAACTACTACTCCCCGCCACGAGGAGGAAGGAAAAGTTCCTTAGGCTAGGCGAGCTGTCGTGAACTTAATCATTTAAAGTAACTAACCCCAACCTCCCCCAAATTTAATGCGACCAACAAACAAGCATTAAACAAGAATCTCCTATGTGCTTCCCGCGGAGAATAAAGTAAAAAGAAATTCTGGGATCGTTCGGGAGGAGAGCTGGACGGATCGAGGGTGGCTCGGGCGACTGACATTCTCGTGGTCCATGTGGCGGAGCAGCTTGATCTCGCGGAGCGTGCGCTTGGCGTCGATCTTGTTGTCGAAGGCGTTGGCGATCTTCTTGATTGCCACCTGCTCCCCCGTCTCGGAGTTGAGCGCCGAGCTGCCCAGACCACCAAATCACAAATCAGAACCCCGCTCGCGCGGCGACAAGCGAATCGGACGAGGAGCTGGGAGGGGGCGGGCGGACCAGACGATGCCGTAGGCGCCCTTGCCGATGGGGAGGATGGGGGGCTTGTACTTGGCGGTGACCTCGAACACGTTGCCGAAGATGTTGTACTGGATGAAGCGCCCGCCGTGGCTCAGCGTCGCCTGGATGTTATCCATCATCCCGCCTCCTCCGCCCGCCGGCTGCTGCGGCGGCTGCCCGCCGCCGCCGCCCGCGCCGGCGTCCGTCATCTCCGTGTCCGGCGGCTGCGCCCCGCCGTCCATCGCCGGATTTGGATCGCGCCGAGGAAGGGGGCGGAAGGAAAAGTGGGGTGGAGGTGGGGGGAATGGGAATTCGTTGCTGCGAGATTTGGTCGCTTTCGAGGCCTCCCTCTTTTTTAGTAGCAGTTCTTTTTTTGTTTTTTATTTTTTTTCCCTCCTCTTGGCTTGGCCTGCTTCGCCTGGCCAGAGTTGCCGGCCTGTGGCCTCCGTGGAGCCTCCACGGTGGAGGAAATGGTTGGGATGGTGGGATTGCTGCTACGAGTACCCCAGGCCCAAGCCACTAGGCAAGAGATGGCGAGAGATCGGGTACAATGGCTCTAAAAAATTCGACGCATAATCACGTAGGATCAAAATATTAAATATAATACGGTGATATTAAGTGAAAAACACAAAAATTTCAAGATATTTTAATTTTACCCCAAGTCAAACTTCTTTAACCTTAATGAAATCTATAGATATTAACACCCACAATACTAACTAAATGCACTATTAAAATATATTTTATGGTAGAATTTTAAAAATCTAAATTTGATATTGCGGATGTTGGAATATTTTTCTATAAATTTGGTTAAACTAAAGAAGTCTTATTTGGTAGAAAACTAAACAATCTATATTTTAGAATGGATGGAGTACTAACAACCAATTGTGATAATGCACAAAAATCATCAACCTTAGCTAACAAACAAGGCATTGGTGAAGGTTGTTCGATCGATGATACCAAAGTATTTTCTCTAGCAATGTCATGATTAGATTTGAGCATAGACTGGGTCTGGTCAGGCCGAATAAAAATGATTTCTTTGCTGACCCGAGCTTACCAACGGGCTAAAAGTGTAGCCTTATGGTCCGATCTCGTGATTAGTAGTCGAATCGGGCCTATGGTATTTTTCGAGATGGGTCAGATTTTGGTCAGTGATATTGGTTCGAGCCCACCCCCATAAACATAACATGCCTAAAATGTTGGCTCGGCCTGCATGGTGCAAGAATTAGATTGGGCTACTTTTAAAAGTCGGGCTTGGTTCATCCAATCAGGTAGCCTGCGACCGGGAATCCTATATATCTTTCGCAATATTTTTTCCTTCCCACCTTCCAGTATTTAAAATTCGTATAAACATTCTAATCCTCACCCTCTCTCACCTGCACCTTCCTCCCGTGCCCGCGCCGCCGCCCCAATGCGGGCCCGCGCTGCTGCCGCGCCGCACCACCGCCGGCCCTCCCTGCCCGTGCCGCCGCCGCACCGCACTGCCTCCGGCCCTCCCCTGCCCGCGCCGCCGCTCCCGCGGCCGGGCGGGCGGCCGGCGCTCCCCGCAGCGCCGTCGCCGCCCGTGCCAATCCTGCGCGCCACCGCCCATGCTAGCCCCCGCGCCGCCGGCGGCCGCCGGTGTCGGAGAAGAAGGTGGAAAAAAATGTTGAGGTTCAACATATGAAAATGGTGGTTCAACATTTTCGAAATGCTGGTTCAATATTTTTCCAATAAAATGTAGAATGGGCCATCAGCTGGATTTTGATGGGCATTATAGGTGAGTTGCTTAACCATCTTCCACAAGATGTATAGTGGCTTTATAGGTGAGTTGCTTAACCATCTTCCACAAGATGTATAGGAGCCCCCGCATGCGATACGCTGAGGTCTTGTTGTGCTTGAACCAAACGTTTTTATGCAATCGTAACTATTACAGGTTGTGTGTGATAGATAAAAATAGTATAAAGGATGTGTTACAATAGTAAAGCTTTCTTGTTATAAAACATAGCCCACATTCCTAGTGAATAGTGATCAAGTAAACTAATATAAAATGTGATAGTCAAGGATCGTGACACATGGTCGCTAAAGAGACCACCGTGCATGATTCAGGGTTTTTTAAACAAGACATGTACCAAAGATTTACTGGCAAGCAAATGCCCCATTATAGAGTTTTTGGCTGCCAAATATATTTTATTTTTTAGGAAATACTTTACTAGTCTTCTGCAAAACGAGCACACAGAAACTTATCAAGTAGCATGATGGTGAAAATTTGTAAAATGCTACGGGCCCTGTTAGCATTTTGTTTACCATGAGAACGGTAAGGAATAGTGTAATTTCGTGAAAAAGGAGAGGAAATCTGCTAGATCGGGACATGAGAAAGGTATCGACCCCGTTTGAATAGTAGAATTTGCCAATATTGACTACAACCGCAGCAAATATCAAACTTAGAGGTTTACCTAGTGGGTGTGCATGTCATTCTAAGCTTTAGTTACAAGTTACTTTTCATGTGCTAAATTTAGATATTAAAAATGTTAGAGCGGCTAAAATGTAGTCTTATCAATATTTTTCTTTTCTTACAAATATTTTATATTAAATGATAGTTTTTCCGAACAAATAATAGTTAATATCGCACTCTGAAGAAGTCTGTCCGAATCATGAACTTGCATCCGCCAATTCTTGGTCCCACAACGAACAAAAGGTAGTGAACAAGAATTTACTAGCACGATCTATAACAGGGCAAACCAAATCTACTTGTGAGTAGTATATGTATAAGATGTGAAGAGAAGAAAATGAGCTATTAAATGTGAAGTGAATGGAGCTTTAACAGATCGGTTTTCCCTCTCGAAATCGGACTCAAAATTGAACGCGCCTTTTGCATGGCAACCCGGCTGGCAACATATCAGGGAAATTAAGGGAAAGAAAAGACAACAGCAACCGTAAACAAGAGATGAAGATTTAAAAACTAATAGCTCCGCATACCAAGGGCACAATCTATCAAACAAAAAACAATGTTACAACAATATTACATTTAATCAAGGGAGAGGTATCAGCCTGTTCCGCGCACTTAATTACATCCTCAACCCAACAAATTTGAGTTATCACCCACTATCAACGCAAAATCGGGCTAGAGAGCTCGTCGATGTGCCCTCACCTACCTACCTAGATACATACACGCAGACACTTGGATTTGAGCACCATCTAGCCCTAATTTTCCTGTGTGACATCTACACCCCCAATTAGCACCCCTCTAAGCCGTCTCTCCCTTCTCTGCTGGTTGAGTTAGATGCCGGTCAGCATAGTGCAGAAGCCGCCTCAACCTTAGGACCATGTCACAGTGGAAGGGCAGAGCGGTGCGCCTTTCCGTGTAGACCGGGCTTACTGTCAACCAGGAAAGGGAGTGAAGCTCGGCGGCCACGGTTTCCAGCACATTATGCATCTCCATCTCACAGTCTCTAGTCGATGTCTCCTGAGTGAAGTTCCTTGCCTGCTTGCTCATGTTGCTGCCACCAGGGCCTCGACTCATCTTTTCTTGAGCTGTGCCAATGCTGCCCCCATAGTGATCAATGATGCTAACCGAGAGAACAGAGGGCCGATCCTCCCTGGTAACCTGTGCAGAGTCCCTTCTTATGGGTGGGACGGCTTTGGAGATGACGTAGCCCATTGCCAAGGGAATTGCAGTCCCTTTGCTGTGCAGTAGATGGGCAAGCGGTGGAGATTCTGATGTCAGGCATGTCGGGAGCTGTAATGTTGCCGGAGAAAGGTATCTCATACTTGGAGAAGGAACTAGGAGATATGAATGTGATGCTGGCATCGACCCAATGGACTTCACTGGAGTGAAGCCTTCCAAGTAACTTGAAGGACCACTGCCACCTTGATTGCCTTCACCTGTAAAAGATGTCATAGTTTGACAAGCTTAAATAAATGTGATTCTCTCCTTTATTATTGGTTTCCTTACAGACACAGGAGTTTGCTAATTAACTTATACCATGTAGCAATACATTGTTGTAGGTTAAAACTATTTTTAAGCAACTAATCTTAAAAAAGTAATGTTTATGGACAAGATATGGTCAATAAGTTACTAGTAATTATTCAGTGTTGAAACAAAATGCCTCGTTGAATAAATTCCCACATCAAATAGGCACAAAGTGTTATCTTGTATATTCATATATGAAGGTATATACACAGGTGGTGCTTACCAGAAGCAGGCCGGGTCAACAGATCTGCTTGACATGTGAGATGCAATGAATGATCTTGGGAAACTGCAACCAAACTGATGCTCCGAACTAAGTGCAGTGAACCCCTTGAACTGTCCATCCCAGTTTGTTCCACTAGGATCTGCTTTTTGTTGCCTGATTGTCCAAGTCCACCTTTCATGTAACTTGCTTTTGAATGAGGACTATACAAAGGATTTGGTGAGGAAGGCATGTTTCTATCTTGAATCAACGTCATGTCTTGCTGCTGGAGTGTAGGACCATTAGAATTAGATGGAATACCCTCAGGTATGGATCGCCGTAACTGCACGGGCCACTTCTTGACTTCATTACCACCAAAAGAATATATTGCCTTTTGCCATTCTGCATACAAATATATTAGATAATCACACATTGTTTTCTAAAAAAATGAGTTTATGATAAAAACAGTAAGTACCTTGAATTTCAAGTTCAAGAAAACCTCCAGTACGAGTTATTATGACATCTCTTGGTCGCATATTGCTAGCCTCAGGTGAAGATGACATTATTTGACAACCCTGCTGCAGAATTTGAATGAAAAGACTTTGGAGAACTTTAGTGTCTTGGCGGCTACTAATACCACCAAAAGGAAATATTAGGCTATCCAATAACTCTCCTCTAGAATCTGTCCAGATGCATACTAACCATCGCCAGTCCTCAGTCCAACCATAGCAGCAATGGAGACTTGCTGCTCTGTCACTCTCAGATCCATCGAGTAGAGGGCTCACACTACTATCAGAGGTGCTTCCTGAGATTGATCCATAAACCCCGCTGCCACCAGCATCTGATCCAGATTTTGACGATTCCATTGAAGCATTAGGATCAACAGACCCAGGGTCTGCTAGTATGAAAAGTGGCTCAAAAGCATACTTCCTATCATCTTGAGCACATAAATCTGGGATCTTACTTGGGTCCAGCAGTCCTCCAGCACGAGCAGGCTGCCATGAGTTATCCCATGTTGCCGACCTCATGGGTGCGTCAAAATCTGTCTCTCTCGAGAGAGTTGGTCCAGACATCCGAGGAACTAAACATTCTTTCCAAAGTGTAGGAGCAGGCGATGTAACATGCATCATCGTAGACTGAGATCTACCCAAATAAGTAGGTGACTGAAACATGTCATTTGTGGAAACAGCTCGTGGGATTCGTCGCGCCTTGTTGTACACTGTGAATGCGATGTCCTTCAAAACAGCAAGCTCATTGCTTGGCTTATCAATTCTCAGTACGGTTTCAATAGTAACAATCTGCAAGACGAGCTTAGGTATACTGAACCCAGATAGCATTACAACATTTGATGCCGATGCTTCATCTGCAGAAGCACTGCTGTTTTGTGCTTTGGCAACCTGGAAATACAGTGATTTCCTTTCCCTCTCTGGGGATGAAATAACATATCCAAGAGCAACAGAAGATTCAACTAGTGTCTGTAGAATTGCACAGGGATCTGGAAATGGGCAGACCACATAAATTACCTGCACGGATAAAGGATCGCTGGTGTCAAAAAATAAGGTGAATAATTACCACATAAGAATAGCATTGCATCCATTATGAGGGCTCTAGAATCAAATGCATACTGTGTGAAATATACACAAAACCCCTTACACAACTGGGAATGTAGAAATACAAGACATGAATATATGACCTAACAAGATTATCATATTGACTGCAATGCCGGCACCTTGTTTGGATGGTCTCAGATGGAAAGGGATCCCGTCCATCCAAGTGGAAATCAAATCAAGTTCCACATGGATAATTGGGGTTCCTGGGTCATCCCAGACCTTCCAAACAAGACCAAAACTTTTCAGTCCACAACACTACCAGGTAAAACATGTATCGCATCAAAACCATGATGAGGCAAGAATTGAATATCATCATACATAGAACATGATGTTAAACAATTACAAGCATGTATAAAATAAAAAATTAGTTACTTACAAACAAAAAAGTAGGAAAACATCTCAAAATGTTTATACCTAATAGTACAGATGAAAATCATTATAGTGCATCCAAAAGAAGATTAATATTACCAAGCAAAGACAACAGAAACCTATTATATCTGATTAAAAGAACACCTAAACTTAATATAGCTACTTCTCTTTTCCTTTTGGAAAATTCCTGACTTTAAATTATTTTGAAAAAGGAAAAGGGCAAAGGCAGCGCAGAGTTGCAAAACATTAGCCAATCAGTCAAGATGGAGCAAAAAGAAAACATGAACACAAGAATGTGAATCAAATTGATGGAAAAGGAACAAAATGAAAAAAGGGACTTACAGTGCAAGGTCCACTACTGCTCTCTTTTTTATTTGTAGAGATGCTTGAAGTGAGTTTTATATCCCTGAGTATCCTCGACACAGATGTTACAAAGCTTTGCACACTCCAATGTTTCGAAAAAGCTTGAAGATAGTCACTTATCGAACTGATGGGACTTAAGTAGTTGTTGCCAACCTTCTTCAACTGATCAGGACACTCAACTAGAACAAGTCCTGAAGGCAAATATTTTCCAGGAGACAGTTCCATTTGTCCTCCACTGTTTTGTGGTGAATGAGTTCCCAGTTTGCAAACTTCATAAACTACAACACAAAATTAATATAAGCCACAATCAATAGCATGTCACATCATAATGAATAGAATGAAGATTTGGAGATTAAAATATTGCTTAAAAATGAGAATCTGCTGGAGTGACAAAAGTATCTCTTTATGTCAGTTGTGTTGTCAAAGAGGGAAGGGATGAGC
Organism: Panicum miliaceum; assembly: GCA_032594955.1. Classification (NCBI taxonomy): domain Eukaryota; kingdom Viridiplantae; phylum Streptophyta; class Magnoliopsida; order Poales; family Poaceae; genus Panicum; species Panicum miliaceum. The sequence goes on from CM064071.1 coordinate 2,294,161, forward strand.
ATTTCGTGTTCGTGATGGCATCTTTTTTTTTATGCTACGATAACCTTATGCATACTTCTCTTCTTAATATATTAATACGCAGCTCTCCTGCGTGTTCGAGAAAAAATCTTACGTGCATAGAAAAGAATCAGTTAAAATGAGTGCCCTCTTTGAGTTTTAAGCACCAATTATTTCCATGTAAAAAGCATACACACTTTATAGTGCTCAAAATTATACTTTTAGGGTGCATATATTCTTAAGCGACAACTATTTAGGAATGGACTCAACAGGAGTAGCTTCTATCAGCAATATATTCTTGAACCATAACTCATGAAATTTTGAAGCAAGAAGAAAAATGGCACTTACCTGTTCCAAGCTGCAAGAAAAAATCAGTGGCTGCTGAAGTAAGCATATCAATGTCGGGGCAAAGTGCATAGTAAGTAACCTATAAGAGAGAACAAATGAGAAATTTATGAGCCACCAAAACAATGGGCAAATATAATAATCTAGAGTCACTAACTGTATTTGGGGAATATAATGTTGGCATGTTGCCATGTTGTGCCACTTGCACTATGGTATCTTTGCTGATACAAAAATTTACCAATCTGGCTATGCTATGGCTCAGAAACAGTGTTAAAACGGTGTTTTTCCAAGTAGCTAGGCCCTATTAGCAGAAGCTTCTGTTTCCCCAAAAGCAGCATAAGGGTAGTGGAGGGAGGGAAGGGGGTGGCAAAACATCACTGAACTAATCTTACAGGCTTGGGCGAGGCATAAGGTTCAAAAGGAGCTTTCTCCCAAGTCTTAAGACCATTCACCGAGGCTTTCAACCAATCATCCTGGTAACTGCAGTTTCAATACTTGCATCAGTAACTCATGCAGATATATATATATATATATATATATATATATATATATATATATATATATATATACATATACATATGCTTATATCAGAGAAAAAAATTCATGGAAGAAAAGGTACACTACCCGACAAGCACAGAAGGTGAAGGGAGGACAGCAATGGTTGGTCTAACACGGTGATATCCCTTTTGGTGCTCCAGCTCTGAAGTGCCTGCATTGACACTCAATCTCCTGTGAAATCATGGTCTCTTACCCTTATGGCAATATTATTTTTGAACGGAATTATCAAGTTCATAGAACAAGTCACAGCAGGCATACCTCGGTTGCTACTGGTCGGCTGAGGTGGGCTCATTGAATCTCCACCAATGGACATAGTGCTTGACGGCTCCCGGATATCACCAGTGGAGTACTGAAAAGAGTATGCATCTCCCGAAGATGCTGACTCGGCTGGATTGCTTCGACCCCTGCACCAATCAGTCACTGATAATGGGCCATCCATGTTTACAAAGGCAGCTTTGAGAGCTGTCCTTATATCTGACTGCAACAAGCTAAACATGGATGACTCTGAAACCTGTACCAGAAAGAGATTGAACATTAATATTGGAACATGGAGAAACAATGTACAGCACAACTATCAGAGATTATAAAAAGAAATGGGTGAGTGCAAGATTTTACCTCAGCACAAAGTGGATCAACTAAATCAACACCAGCACAATCCTTCGAATGGCATGTTCCTAATAGACCACCACAGCCAGCATGAACCATTGAAGGATCACAAGAAAACCCACGTCTCTTTTGCTCATCCAGGGAAAGCCAGAAAAAAGAACCATCCCCATCATCCATATCAAGTGAAATATCAACAAATGAAGTAGATTGTTGAACGAGCAGCGCCATGGCAAAGAGAAGATCCACAACAGGCTGCCTTTGCATAGACAGACTTGGGCTTGCACCAGTTAATGTTTTAGCAGACAAAGGCTCAAGGGAGTTTGACCCTTTAGGAGTAACAATGGGCCTCCAAATTCCCACACTTTCCATCAAGGATCTGTCATGAGTTTCATGCTCAACATCACTGGACAACCTTATGGGCATCATTTCTTTCTTTCTTATGTCATACTTGGGGGTGAGGTCTGATTTATTGCTGACATCCGTCTGCATAAAACTAGACATTGTGCTGTTAAACTCAGCAGACGCCTTGCTTCTCAAAGACAATAGGGTATGCCTAATTCTGCACAAGGCAGCCTGGAAGGTGATGCATTCAATTTCAGTTGCAAGAGCGGTCTTCATAGATAGCAGAAGATACCCGGCATTAAACATGCTGTCACTCTTCTTTTGTGAAACAAGAGAAGAACTAAATGAAGTCACACCAGAAATAGGTGGTGATGTTTCTCCCATACTTGGCTGCATGTCGGTACTGTTTAAGCTCTTCTCACTCTCTTTCTTCCTACCTTGGACAAGTGTGTATAAGTTTGATGAATCAACATCATGTAAAGGATTACCAGATGTTAGTTTAGAAGGCTTCTCAGGCTTGTCTCCTGCGGGCTTGATTTGAGAACTTTGTGTAACATCATATGAATAAACTCTTGAACTAAAACTAGAACTGCCTGGTTTCTTTGATCTGGGCAAGTATGGATTTGTAAACAAAGATGCTGGCATCTCAGCAACAGAAACTTCAACAGCTGCATATTCTGGAGCAAATGTGAGCATTGCTTCAGCCTTGGTAAGATAATCAAATCTTCCAGACGATAAAACTAACGACTGGGACTGTGCAGGTGTTGCAATATCTTTCTGAGGTTCTTGAACTTTAGAAACAGCATCCTGAGCAGGGGCCATAATTTGGTGGTCAAATGCATCCATAGATGTGAACCCAACAGGAGAAAGTCTTTGTTCAGGGATATCCATTGCTGTGGATGGACTATCTGTGAATGTGACATCTCCACAGTCGGAAGCAGGAATCACTAGAGCATGTGATTCGGCAGTACCTGGAGGCTATATGAAATGGAACTTTAGTTACATGGATCAATGCTTTTTTGCAGGTTAATCAGAAAGATGGTAATCTAAACAGCCATAAATGTCATCATAGGGCACTCACGGAGCGTATTTCCCCATCACCACAGGTAACATGCTAAATCCTTATAGAAAACTTATGTGACATGCACCAAATGGTTCAGCTCCAACAAGCAGATAATTCAATAGCATTTCATGACTAGCCAAAGTATATAAGGTAAAAGGGGATGGGACTGCATTTCTTTCACAGGCTTTTGGTGTCATGACAACTAAATGCTTCAACTTTAACACATCTAAGTTATGACTTATGACCCACACACTTATAACCCATTGGTTATAACTTCAACAGAGGCCATTGGTTATAACCCGCACACTTATAAAAGCAGTAGTGAAGTTGTTGGTTACAATCTAGACAAGGTAGCAATAGTAAACTTCCTTTATAAAATTAGTGCACCAACACGGCAGCTGGCAGCATAAAATGCAAATGCAGGAGCTAATACAGTTTATTGCAGTTAGCATATTGCGATTAATAACATATTTACCAGAATTAAAATGGACTGGGCATCTGAAACATTGTGTAGAATCAACATACTAAGAAGAATATAGAATGCCTACCTCACCAAAATCTAACTCCTCTTCTTGAAAGAAGTCACTAAAATCTCCAAACTCTGAGAGAAGTATATTGATGTCCATCACAACACCCTCATCATCCAAGCCCCAAGGGCGCCCAACTTGACCATTTGCGCCTCGTACATTTTCACTAACATCTTTGCCAGCATGAGAAGAAACTTCCATTATTTCAGAACGGGGACGCTTGGATACCTGGTTACACAAAGCATCACGATTACTAGGATGTCCTTACATCCATGTACAGAGTACCACAACACTATGATTGTGTAGTACTGCTTATAAGGCCAGTATTAAGAAAAGGTTAAGATATCAACAGTGTCAATAGTGCAACATGCAAAATGGAGATTTGTTCACACGAACAGAACTCTGCACAGCTAGCTCCATTTAGATAAGAAATAACAGACATTCTGAGTGTTTAGTATCAATGGAACAAATAAATGGGGGAAGTCAGAGTTTTATCTAAACAGAGGTCCAGGCGGATCTATAGTTGCACGCAAATTATAGTGACACAAAACATTTATATACAGGAATCTGGCCTAGTTCGGTCGGGAAGTGGGTGTACAACATCATCATCCAAATTCAAGTCATCTTCAGCTCAAAGTTGGGTGCCTATCTTTTCTAAGTACAAAGTGGCCAAGCTGCTCCTAGATGGTTCTGGCTCTTTTTTAGAGGAAAAAAAATGTAAGATTCTATGTGAGAACATAGATACGTAGGCTTCTATGAACTGCATTCTGTCATGTACTGAAATATAAAATAGGAAAAAGTCTAAATTACTCCCCTCAACTATAGCCAAAGTCCGGATAACCCCCTAAACTATCGTTTGGTTCATTTTACCCCCCCCCCCCCCCCAAACTATGTCCTTTAGTTCAAATTACCCCCTAATACAATTTGTCTTTTTTATTTCTCCATACACAAGTTGAATCTTAATTTCAAACTTTGCAGGGTTGTAGTGGACATCACAATCATATTAAAAAAATTATTATAATTTTTTCATCGTTAATTTTCATATAATTTTGAACTCCAGTGATTAATTTATTATTAAATATTCTAACCTATCAAAATAATGATAAAAAGTTATGATGTATTTTTTCTACCATGTGTTATGAAGTGTACTATCATCTTGTAAAATTTCAACTTAAAAATCCACCTATGCATGGAGAAATGAAAAAGACAAATTATATTATGGGGTAATTTGAGCCAAATGGCATAGTTTGGGGGGTAAAATGAACCAAACGATAGCTTAGGGGGTTATCCGGACTTTAGCAATAGTTGAGGGGAGTAATTTAGACTTTTTCCTATAAAATATGTAGAAGGACTCCATTTATCTATTACTATCCTCCTTTCTGTTTCGTTTTTAACTGTCACTATTATTTAGAGTGTTAGATCATCTATTACTCAAAGGTCATGCACTTTCAAAACAAAATTATGAATATATTAAGTAGGTCACATCTTTTTCACATTCTTGTGCATAGTTAAATATTACTTCAGAAAATAATCATGCAATGGCGTAAGTAGTTCTCCAGAAATAAAAAGAAGAATGTGGTTACTCACACTAACTATTTATTAGTCAAAGGATTATGTATTTACAAGAAGTAGAAAAACTGTTGACATGTTATATCTTTTGCATTTGTGCTTCATTCAAGATGGTTGACAAATAGTGACAATGTTTGCTTCGATAGTCTTCTGTCGACAAGTATGTAGCTACAAAAATCACAATACTATAACTTATCAAAAAAGAAAGAAAAAAGAAAACCAACACCAGTTCGCTAGCAAAAAAACAGGAAAAAGGTCAACTCAGTATACTAAAATATGTAAGTGAAGAAGGAATTGAATACAGTACCATCTTGCTACCGGCATTATCATTGTTGGAAGGCATATCAGACTGACGGCATGCCATAGAGTCAGCATCAGCTAAAAGATCGCCTTCAGTAGCAACTGCGCGTTCACTTCCATCAGAAGTGCTACTCACACTACTAATACTACTAGCTGTGCCGTTGCACTTGTTCTTTTTTCTTCTTAGTCTCAGAAAATTAGAATTCACTCCAAGTCCACGAGAAGATCCTAGGAAAGAGCTGTTGAGCACACCAATTAAAGTAGAAGAAATCATGGACAGAACAGAGGTTATAACCAGAACATATTAAAAGAAACAAAGGAGACATCATATAGAACAGCTTAGTACTATTTCTTGGGTATGATGATCAATCGACAAAATAAATTCAAATTATAGAATTATATTCTTTTTTGCAAAAATATTAGGGTATATAAACCATGTTCTATTGGCAAAAAGTATATACAGCTGTAAAGAGATCTCGGATGTACTTGGTAACTGATGATCCATACACAAAGGATGCTATAAATTTAATAACAAGTTCACACCCTGCCCATGCAAAACTTAATGAGAACATTGTGTCTACATTGCAAATTTTCATCTTTGTATTGAGTTTTCACCAAAGACTAAATTAACCGGTGACTGTTCCAGGATCTGGGGAGAATATAGACTGAGGTGGGTTATCTTCTAGCTGCTAGCTCAATTTACAGGGGAAAAAAAACAGAAAAGTATGCAGTGATCCTAATACTAATTCAGTCGATTATCCCTAATTTAGATTCTTTTTGAATCAGCAGCACAAAGCAAAAGACAGTTAGAGAGGGTAAAGGTTAGCAAAGGGTCATTGGTAGCTTCTCCAAAAATATACAACAATATGAGGAGTAAAAGTATTGCACAAAGATCAAAATGCAAGTTTTTGATTGGGCTCCAGATGAAATGCTATGGTTAATGCTTTCAAACAGCGGTTTTAGAAAGAAAAACTAATCCAGCCAAACAAAAACTTGTTTAAAGAGGATACGGAATGCGTACAACCAATGATTAGGGTGCAAGTGCAACAAGTGCAATAAATTCTTTGTAAGTGCTTGATTTTCGTAAAGATCCTCAACTTATAGACAACATCGTGACTGGACAAACATGCTCACAAGTCACAACCAATAATTAATTCTCGCTTTAGTATCAAAGAGAACCCAAAGAGACAAATAATTCTTACCTGTTCTGAAAGTAAGAAGATGGAGAAAAATTCCAGAATGGCCATGCCTCCCATAATGAACCTCCCAGCAAGCCTTGTAAACACATTCTGCAAAGAACAGGATATCAGCCATCCCTTCTACAGTTATAGCAAGAAAATTAGAGTAAGCCTAGTACCTTTTGCTAGAAAAACGAACGAATGCTTGATGGACCATAGGTACCAAAACAGCCTCAGGTGGGTAAATGAATGTCCTCTCAAGAACTGGAAGGCTATCAGGTGATTCTACCTTTCGCTGTCCATCAGCACCCAACTGAGAGTCCTTCGCTGAATCCATTTCTTTTTTAATCTGAATATGTTCCGATTCAGAAACTTTGTCACCTGAAGCAGCGGGAAAGCCAAGTGCAACTTCAACATAGTAACTTTGGCCTCTCAGCTGACATACGGTAGGTTGAGTAAAACCTGGCAAACTAGCTGCCGAGGATTTGCTGAAATTGTTAAAGAAACTTAACGTGAGACAACAGGGTCAAAATGAACTGTCTGTTTATATGGTGTCTTCAAAGAACAATCATAACGAAATACCCTTCATAGGAACATCTAACAAAACTTACACAAGCGCTTGCTTGTAGATAAAATTACAACCATCCAAAAGGCACACCAAACAAGTCTCACTCACCAGTAGGGATATAAATATTTTCATTTTCATGAGAATATTGGCACATGTAGAATGCAGAATGCAGCTTAATGTGATTAAAAAAATAGATTTCTTCTAAAATACCTTGGATATACTTGTCTCACAAGATCACTCGGACAACAGCCGACAAGCCTACCCAGCATTCCACTAGGAGCAACAACAACTGCAGCATTCAACCATAAATGATGAGAACAACTGAGAAAAGTGAAGTTACACATCAACCAAATTTTCAAATCTCTTGATAAGTTGAGCGGGCAGAAAATCTAGTAAAACCATCTATACTCTAAAGAACTATTTAGAATTAAATGGCTTATTTGAAGACAAATCCGAGGATAACTAGTCCTGCTTAGACAACCAATATTTCCAATAACAAATTCTCCGACCGCGATAGTATGAACAAGAAGGGATATATGTAAGTCGAGCGGTGGGTACATTAGATAACTATCTCCATCCTTTTCCGGTTGTTGTTTTAGCTTGCCAAAAGTGTTCTTTTTTGTTTGCTGTTATAGGATTTCAAGAAGAGACAAACCTACATACGCTTACCTTATTAAGTGTTTGCTACATTTTTCAATACCCAATTCCTTTGTCCATCGGTCACCATAGGTGGTTGATGAGGCAAGTTAATTTAAGACGTCAGAATACAGTAGGGAGTACATGCTATAGGTTTTCTTAATATCTGTGCAAGAAATTACTATACATATTAGAATGAGGGAATACATGTACGTTGTAAGCTTCTTGGTTGCCACCTGTTACATATTAGAATGAGGGAGTACATCTACGCTGTAAGCTTCTTGGTTACCACCTGTTACAGTTTCCAAGTGTAAAGGAAACAAATTTTATAAATCCAAACTTTAAATGAGTCGTCCATTCACCATGATTCATTTTGCGAGTAAGGTTTTGAGCAATATCATTTCAGAGGAATCCAATGTTCCATATTACAAGGGAAACTCAATTTTTGCTTTTTCAGCTTAATCGTGCAAACAACAAACATATAAATGGAACCTAAAGAACTTTTGTTTTGCCCAAAAAAATAAAGTCTTTCAAAGCACTGCAATGATACGAAAGAAGCAAGAGAATAAAATGTACTTAAGAGAATAGAACAGTACCCGGAAGACCTTCACCAACAGAGCGAGGAGAATGAGTGAGAACTTTCTCTATGTCATCACTACAAAGGTTCCGCATGTACCTTGTAGAATATATTTTTTGAAGTAAGGGTCATCAGTACATATATCAAGTAAAGAAGATCGGCAATATAATAGAAAGTCATGGCATTGAGTACTAACCTAGCAGATATTACCACGTGCACAAATATTGCTTCCTCAGTGGCAGCAAAGACAAACTCTACTGTAGGCTGCGCTCGCCTAAAACAATGATAATGAGAACAAAGAAATCAGGAAAAGGTAAGGTCCTTGAATACTACCAGCTGCAGCAACATGTGTTTACACAGGATAAGGTAATCAAAAATCACTCCAATACATTCTCCAATAAAGTTAACAAAATGGCACAAAATAATTGGCAAAAACTACAGTGAAAGGAAAACAGCTGACTATAAAAGTCAAGTTGCAATGTGGTCTGTTGATCCAATAAGGACTGCTCAAACATAGTGCAAACAAAGCCTATTTAAATACAAGAATAGATGACTCCATTACTATTTATACAAATATTCCAATGAAAGATTTTTGCTGACATTTGTGATAAAAGGTGCCAGCATATCTCCCGAACCCCAACAAATCATGCATGGAACTCTAATTGACAATTTATCTCCTGTGATCAGTGAGCAAAAAAGGAATAAGCAAATAAAAGCATAGGAACCTTAGATAACAAACCTAAAGCCGTTTTGATTTCTTGTAGGGGGGTTGTATTTTGTAAAAACATCACCAAATCTTGCATAGGAAAGCCCTCTTAGTGATCTGCAACAAAAAAAAAAAGATCCAATGGGAATATCATAATCCAAAGCACAGACAACCTGTAATTTCTTGCTACAACAATATCTAAATACAAGAATACCTTTCTAAAGAATTTCTTAAGGCCTGAGACAGTGCAGCAGCTACCTCTTCTGAGTTGCCTGGGGCTACCCATAAGCCATTTGACGCAACTACAAGCAGCAGGAAGAGACAAATTCATAAGCACTGGATCATTGCACTAAGACGCCACAATAAAAAGAAACATCAGCCAGAATCAACCTCTTAGTTGGTTTACAGCAGTTTGGGCCATTTCAGATACCGATGAGTGGCGGCCAGGAAGAAACAACCAGAGCTTGATCTTCTCGTCTGTAAGTATAACAAAGTTGTGTGGTATGCAACATCTTAGCCCAAACTTAAGGGGAAAGGAAAAAAGAAAACATATACACATTTAACAGGCACCACATATAATTATTACCAGGGTTATGCTCTCCTTGAGATGGATCCCATGGACCAACAAAGGAATTCGTCCAGGTACTTAGGAAACCTTCACTTTGTAAGTGAAGATATGCCGACAGCACAATGTTATTAAGAGCATCTTTCTGCTCAGCCTTTGAACTGAAAGGAGAACAGGTGATCCACAAAAGGAGCAAATAATTCGAAACATAAATAACAAGTGCCTAGAAACAATTAAGATACAGCACAAATGGCCATAACAGGGGTATATTACAGCACCTTCTCTCTTTAGTTGTACTTGCATCCAGTTCAATAGGAAGAAACTGAAACCATGAAACTGTTTGGAGCTCCCCCTGTTAGGACAAAACATAAAAACAAGAATAAAGCATAAGCATCTCATTCACGGTATGAAAGCATGGGTGGTTAATTTTTTTTTTTACAAATGACCAATGAGAAGAAAAAAAAAGAAAACTATTTGGGTTGCAACTTTTGGGGTTGGGTGGTTGACAGTGTAAATGTTGGTCTGAGTTGTAGAATACTCTTGTCACAAACTCATGGCATTTCCTACTTTACAAGGTCTCAAGATGTGGTTATTACTTTTTGTCACAGCATATTTGTATAACTTAAAGGAAGTACGGAATCATGCAAGTATTCCAAATGGTGAGTGTACATAATTCCCATATAGCGAAACTAGATATTAAAAATGATTTATGTTGCTCAAAAAAATTCAAAAAAAATGAAAGAGAGAGACTAAGCACAGCTAGCTAAGTGGCAAGAATTTCTAACCATATTAAGTGAATCTGTTAGCAAGAAGTTACAGCAACAAACACTGGAAATTAAGCATTTTCACAGCATGATGAAACAGGGAACAAATTAACAAGTTTTGGTGTTGTGTAAAAGGAGGCACAATGGATATTGAACAGAACAGAAAGGAAAAAACAGGCGCGTTGGATCTGGCTTACTATTTTGAAAATGTTGGTCCACATGTTCAGTGTACAAGACAAGGCTGCTGCTCTATAAAATCACCACCGGTCCTGCCTTGAAAGTACAAGGTGAAACCCGAAGCATGTCCTGCCACTTGCCTGCCTGCCTGCCTGCCTGTGAAATAGAAAGTTCAGTTGTAGTATCCGCAGAACAAAAAAAGGAACTACATGGAAGAAAGAACCAGATCGTTCAAATATGATGTGCAGACAGTGGGAGCATGTCACTATAAACTGTTCACACCAGATCAAACGAACTGGGACAAGTTATAACTGAGAGTGCATCGCCACTTAATATGCAGCAGAAGGCGCAAATAAGAGCTTCCAAAACAAAACATTCAACGTCGCTGACAGAATCCTACTTCAAATCCCCCAGAAGCCACAGCAGCTGCTGTGCAATTTGCCAATTTTCCATGGCCATGGAAAATCCCTACGCTCACATTCCCCGCACACAATAACCAAAGAGGTTCGCAAACTAAACTGCCCCCTGCGCCTCGGGTAAATTGGTGTTGCGCTGAAGCAGGGGCGGACCCAGTATAGGACATGGGTGTACACATGTACACCCAATAATTTTTGCAAAAAAAATCGAAGTTAGTAGGTAAAATTCATGGTCAGATCCGAATACAAATAGCACACGTTAGGGAGTTTGGGTGTTCGATTTCACAGCAGGAAAGGAAGGGAAAGGGAAAGGGCGGACATACCTTGTCGGCCGGTGAAGCGCCCGACGAAGAACTGGCAAGGGCGGCGCCACTCCCCTGTCGTCGCCGCTTGGAGAGAAGGCGGCCGAGCGAGCGAGAGAGAGGAGAAGAGAGGGGGCGAGGGAGAGAGAAGGCCGCGGCCGAGCGAGCGCCGCACGTCGGGAGGCCCAGTAGAAGCCCACAAATGCAGCAGGAGAAGCCCACAAACGCAGCGGGAGGCAGGTGGCAGGTGTGCTTCGCTTCTACGTTTTTTATTCTGCCCGTTACTTTTACAGTTTACTACTAAAGATCTTGTAACTAGCATATTTGAAATATTAAATTAATGTAGTCAACATTATAAAATATAAGATTGAGCATGTATCGCCTTGTTGCAAACTTGCAGTTGAGTTTTTCCTCCAAAACTGCTATTAAGTGGGGAAATTATTGCTAATTCACATAGTATATGTGATTTTACAAACACTTGAATTTTAAAAACCTCAACTAATACTTGTGAAACAAAAATCACCTAGATTCGAAAGCTCGTAGAATATCAAAGAAGTGTTGTGCTCGTAGAATATCAAAGAAGTGTTGTGCTCAATTTTAGAGCTCGGCAGTCTAAGAGCGGAGAATGGAGTACTCGTAGAAAATGCTTGACTTTTAAGGGGATCAACAGGGAGTGAATTCTTCGAACCGAAGACGTTTGATAAAAATAGATTGTCATTTAGTTTTTAAATTTTATTGTACGTTTACTTTTTTAACTTAGTTAATCTATCTCTTTTGGCCATTGCGATCACAACATATCGTTTTTAGACCAATATCAATGTTTACTCGAAGCAATTTAAAAAAGTAGTACCATACGCACTCAGCACGCGGGCACACATAAGTGCTCGCGCTCTCATGGAGCATCTCCCCACCACGCAACCCCTCTTCTTCCTCTATCCTAACCGATAACCATGATCTCGTTCTTCGTCTTAATAAAGGTAAATATATCAACGTCTTAGACTCGAAACATATCTATCCTATCCACGTCACCTTTTTAATATAGACCTCATACTTCATTAGTCGATGGTATAAATGGCTTTTATACCGCATATAGTTACTGTGTAGACTCTTAGCATACGCCTTGACACATTGCTAGCCAAAATAGACCATTTCCGAGCTATTCTCAAGGATTAATGGAAAAGCAATGCCCTCTCTACACTGCCTGTGCAATTAGGGCGGAGAACCAAGAACCCCACCTGCACGTTTCAACCATCTCGCAGAGGAAAAGGAAGAAGTTTGAGGCAAGCCTTAGGTCGCACGCACTCCCATTCCCATTCCCCACGGTAACCTCCTCCTCCTCGGTTCGGTTATCCCGTTCCGGCCATTCCAGACCAGAAACAGTTTCACACCAAGTACAAATTATTGAACGAGCAGGAACAGTTCTGGACCATTCCGAATCAAACCGCCGCGCTGAGTCCAGCCGGTTGCTTGCCCGCCTCCCCTTTCCCGTCGCTTGCAAGCAGTCCCCCACCCCGTGCTACCGGCTACCGCCACAACCTCCCCCGTCACATCACCCGATCCCAGTGCGACGCCATCCCCGGCCCCACCCGGCAGCGACCGCGGGGCGGGCCCCGGGGTGGCGCGTGCACGGACGGCAAAGGCAACCGCGGCGGCGCTGGCAGCGGCGGAGTCTCGCAAGACAAGCAGACAGCGAGAGATACTGGTAGCGGTAGTTCTAACAGAGATGCAGAGACAGACGGGGAGATTAAATTAATTAATTGAGGCTGCGGTGCGATTTGCAGACGAGGACAGCAGCAGGGGAGGGCCGATGCGGGGGCGTGGTCGCGTGGAAGAATCTCCTTTTGGCCGCGTGCATATGCGCGCGGCGGGCTCTGGCCGCGACGGCGACACGCGCGGACGGAGGGGGTGGGCGCGCGGCGCCGAAACAAAAGCGAGCGTGATAGATTTTTTTTTCCCTTTCCAAGTTTCCATTTCGTCCCGTCTCTGCTCGGCTCACCCGCGGGGGGGGGGGGGGGGGGGGGGGGGGGGGGGGGGGCGCGCGAGAGAGAGGAAGGAAATCTTCCACTGACTTCTCCCGTGTCGGGTTGCCCCCTTCGCCTGCGCCTGCCTGCCTGCCTCCGTCGCTGGCTCGGGCTCTCTCTGGCTCGCCGCGACGCGCCGGCGTCTCCCCTCACCCGCGCGAGAGCGGGTGGTTGCAGCGGTGGTTGAGGTTTAGTAGAGGGGGGAAGGCGGCGGCCGCGGGCTGGAGGAGGGGAGACCGGGTCAGTGCGCTGCGGTGCCGGCGCGGGATGGGGAACCGGGTCGGCGGGAGGCGGCGGCGGCCGGCGGTGGAGGAGCGCTACACGCGGCCGCAGGGCTTGTACCCGCACCCGGACATCGACCTGCGGAAGCTGCGCCGCCTCATCATCGAGGCCAAGCTCGCGCCGTGCCACCCGGGCGCCGACGACCCGCGCGCCGACCTCGACGAGTGCCCCATCTGCTTCCTGGTACGGCAACCCGCGTCCTCCTCCTCCCGCCGGCTCGGTTCCGTCGGCGGACGCACCGAGAGATTTTTGTTTCTGATGCCGTTCGTTTCCTTTCCTCTGTCAAATTTGGCGGCGCTTGCAGTTCTACCCCAGCCTCAACCGCTCCAAGTGCTGCACCAAGGGGATTTGCACGGGTGAACACTCGGACTCGAGGGTGTTGTGTTATTCTGTTTGGTTTGTGTTTTGACCTGTTCTCCTGCGTGCAGAGTGCTTCCTCCAGATGAAGTCGCCCACCTCGTGCCGACCGACACAGTATCCTGACCCAATTCACTTCAATTTGAATCCACTCTGGTGTTAGTAAATTGTGCCTGCTATTGTTCAGTTGCCCGGTTGCCCCTTAGCTTGTTAGATGCCCGTACTGCAAAACACTGAATTATGCAGTAGAGTACCGCGGCGTGAAGACCAAGGAGGAGAAGGGCATAGAGCAGCTTGTGAGTGCCCGTAGAAACCGTGCTTTTGTTCAGAGTTGGGTGCTTTGGTTTATGTTTGCCAATTGGTTGGGACTGGGAATTGTGGGTAGGAGGAGCAGAGGGTGATCGAGGCGCAGATCAGGATGCGGCAGCAGGAGCTCCAGGAAGATGCAGAGCGGATGAAGAACAAGCAGACCGCCGCTTCCGCTGATGCAGTACCAACTGCACAAGTTGAATGTTGTGTTACTGATGGCACAACTACACCAAGTGCGTATAACTGTAGATCTTCCGTGTTACTTTTCATCCATTCTGTTCTTTGTCATTGTTCAATTGCTGACCCTGTTTGTTCTGTTGATAGATGCAAGCAGTGCGCAAGGCAATGATAATGGTGCTCTCTCGTCCCAAGTGCAGCACTCGGAGTTGATATTGAGGAATTCTGAAGCCTTCAAACAGATGCGGTTTGTACTGATTAACTTATTCATGCATTTCTAGTAGATACAATTGTGTCTCTATGCATTAGGGATTGTATGCTCTTTCTAGGTTCAATTATATTGAAGCATTGTGGTTACTGTTGCATCGATGCATTGGGGATCAGCTGTTCTGTAGGCAAAATTACTAATCCTTACTTGCCCGTTTAGGGAAATACCCATTTGATAACTTATAATGTACTTTGTAGTAGTTTGTAGTTGGATGCGTATTGTCCCCTGCTGTCAGGTACAGCAGCATGGCAATGGGCCGCCATATCAAATAATTAACTATATGTTGTCATGTTGGTCTGCATATCGGGTTGTGGCTGTACCGTGCTGAATATATTAGATGTAAATTTAAGATTTTTTGTTTGTCTCTTATCTGTCTGTTAACAAACATGTTGGAGATTCCCTTGAAAGCTTGATGTTGCTGCTCAAACCTTTTAAGATAAATGGTTGTTGAATGATCAATTTGATACACCAAATGCTTGACTTTTCGAGATGACCTTCTATTCAGTTGTATTAAGATAATACAGGAGTTGCAGCCCATGTATTCACTCCATTATTATGCAACTAATAAAGTGTCGTTCCATATACAATCTGATAGTTGGGTAACTTATATTGATCTAGAGACTTTTCCAGTGAAGGGATTTCAAGTAGGAATGCAGTTGTTTAAGGGTTATATAGAATATTGATATGGCTTAAAAGGAAGAATTATTTATTTGTTCACCTATTCAATCAAACCTATTAGATAAGGATGTTTGACTGGTAAACATGTACAGTTAAAAGCTTCTGGCCACAGCAAAGGCTTATAATATGAAGTCAGTTGTTGGGTACAGAAGATTGTGTGTTTGATCGTTTCTGCAGTCTACATAAGCTCTGTGACATTTGGAGCAGAGTAGGAGGCCCAGTCGCGTATAGCATCATACCATAGGAGAAGACGAAGTAGTCAATACAAACTTGCCAATTGCAATCGTCCCCTTTCCTCGCATATTAACTGAGTTCCTTTTTACTAATAAATTCCTTTACTTCAGGGGCAATAATTTTGATATGGATCTTGAAGAAGTTATGCTTATGGAAGCAATTTGGCTCTCTATACAAGTACGTCGAAACAAAAATTCACCCATTAATTTAAAGTTATTACGCTCCGAATGGGTCACATTGTTTTTGCCATAATAGGACAGTAATGAGCCTTTTCTAATGATGATACTTCTGCATTCTTCCTTCCTATGATATCCTTGTTTCATTTTTTGATTGTTTCTCCTTCATGCTGTATTAATATCAAATGATGCTATTTCCGTTTGAGGCATGTTCTATGTGAATCTTATTAGAACTTGGTTTCTTACTTAAACCTGCATTGGTACCTATTTTCTTGTAGCACACACACTTTTGTTTATGTAAATCTCATAGTTACTGCTGTGTGAATGGGTAAAAACAGGGTTAGTCATCTTGTCAATATTATTAGGCCACTTAGACATTTTGTGATCTCTGTTTCTTTCAACAGGATCAGGAAGCTTTGGGAAATCCAGGATGTGCTGGCGCTACTCCACCATCAATTCCTTCAAGGCCTTATGATGGTTCTATGACAGCGACAGCTGAAGCAGCTTCTTCCGGCGGATTTGCTTGTGCAGTTGCAGCTTTAGCTGAAAAACAGCATATGCACGGAGAGTCTTCGAGCACACCCACTTGCCAGACAACAAGGTTTGACATCCTCAGCAGATCAGACAGATCCTCCACGGAGGATCTGAGCATAGTTGGGAGCAGTTCTTCAGGCTCCAGGGTTGAGGAACCATCAAGCAGCAGAACACACCAAACAATAGAGGGTACGGAGTATTCTAATGATCGGTGGTCAGAGATCGCTGAGGCTGGTACTAGTCATGCTGGATCTGATGTTACGGTGGAGGCTGTTGCTGCCAATTCAGACGCCTCAGTGGGATCTATCATTGCTCCTGACAGTGTTCCTGATAGCTTTGAGGAACAGATGATGCTGGCCATGGCTCTTTCGTTGGTCGATGCCCGTGCTAGGGCAAATTCTCCGGGCTTAGCTTGGCAGTAGCATTTGCTGGTAGTCTCTTTCACTCCCTTTATTTATTCTTTTCAGTTGCGTGTGTTTTGTCCCTAGAGATCCTTTTGCCACATAAAACACAGGATTAGATTGGGAACATGTCGAGCCTTGAAGAACTGGTCGTGGTTGTTGTGAATAGTGGGGTAATTTTATCTCTTCTTTTGTTTGTTTGGGGGAAGAAATTGGATTCTTTTAGGTCCCGGCAGACTTCTGCCTACAAAAATTGTGGCCGTTGATGTTGCAGACATTGTGTAAATATGGAAATTCACTCTCTTTTTTCATGTTGCCGGCTGCCGGTGGGTTCCTGATTGCTATGTAGAACATCCTTGCATGTAGTGAAATCAGGTATATTAAAACTCCTATATTTGGCACGGAAACTGTGCTTTTGTATGAGTACCCATTCTTTTTCAGGATGTTCACATTCCATGCTTCCTATTCTGGTTCCCTCGGCAATGATCAGTCGAGAAAAGGCTGAAGTTCCTCCACAGGCGCAGCAGTACTTGCGCCTTTTGTCTTGCTTTGTACTAGCTTCCTGGGACCGTGGGACAACATGGCTGGAGGACACGCGTGGTGAGAATCGCTTGCGGCAGCTGGCCGGCGGGTGCGTGCAAGACTGGACGAGGTCGTCGCGACAGTCTATCGTGCGCAAGACAGAGGAGCCAGCGATATGGGGTTTTCTTCTTTTTCCTCCATTTCTTGAAAGACCTTGACCATTTCGTAAAAAAAGCGACAGCACTATAGTATATAACGGAAGTTATAGCTAAGCTAACAGACTTCGACAAAGTGGCATCATGGAAATGGAAGTCAAAAGTTATCTAGTGGCATCAAATGAAAGGTTAAAATTTTCAATCACGCCCAAGGGCTGAGAATAATATTCTGCTATGTCATATAGGGAAATCCACACTTGTTCGATTAACGGTTTGTACCGTTCTTCCTTAACTGTTGCACTGCAATGTTCTCTACTACCATAAGACTATATTCTCTACTTTTCTCCCTTTTCGGTCGAAGAAGATGTTTTACCTCCACAGCTTCTCCGGGAAACATATTCCTCGCGCGCGCTACTGGCGCGCGAGCTATCGCAGAAGGGAGCGGCGGCGCCAGGGCTAGGGAGGAGGGTGCCGGGGTTGTGATGTCCGCCAAACTTTGAAAAGGGAGAGGGGTGGTAGGAAAAACCGGCGGCGGGAATGCCGCCTGCCGGGGAGCAGCGGCTTGACAACTGGTGGACCAGAGGTGGGGCACGGGAGCTGGGCAACGGGTGGGGATAGGGGGCAGACACCGGATAGTGGGAGATCGGGAAGACGACCGGCGGCGGGAGCCAGCGCCTTGTGTGATGCATCGCTCCCACTCGCTCGCGCGGGAGGAATAGAACCTCCACCTTCTCGGTTCCAAACGACACCTTTGGCTACCATGTTGCGCGTGAAAGTCTCTGACTACGGTCAGTTGGGAGTTTGAAGTGACTCCAGCGTGTCGCGTGGATCCAGGAGTGGCGCAGACAGCCGCACAGATTGATGTGATTGGCAGTCTGGTACCGCAACGTGCCAGCATTCGGCTAGCTAACTATGATCAGGATCATCAGCCCCTCAATAATGTTCTCGAGCAATTTCCACGCACCATAATTCCAGTCTCGGATTAATTCAGCTAATATTTCGCTACACACGAAAATGGTTTCATGATCACGAACTCGGTGTCAGAATTCTGATAAGCTCATCAGCACTAATGAAGAGAATCCTCCCAAGAAACACCACGCCCCCGCCGCCGCCGCAGCTAGATGGGCAGCTCCGGCGCGACGGCGGCGCGGCACAGCGGGCACGTCGCGTGTGCGCGCAGCCACTTGTCGACGCACCCGGCGTGGAACAGGTGCCCGCACGCCGGCAGCCGCCGCACGGCCTCGCCGGCGCGCACCAGGCCCAGGCATATCGCGCACTGCGCCCACCCCGTCGCGGCGTGCTCGTCCCGCTTGTACCCGAACGCCGCCGGGAGCGCCGAGATCGCCGCCGCGTCCATCCCGGCGGCCGCCCGAGGGCGGAACAGCACGCCGCCGCCGGGGGCCACGTCCCAGGACAGGTGCAGGAAGGGGAAGGCGCGGGAGAGCCTGACGCGGTGGGCGGCGAGCGCGAGGACGACGAAGAGCGCCACGGCGCCGCCGGCCGCGGCGAGGCCGAAGAGCTGGTAGGTCACGAAGAACAGCAGGGCGGAGGCGAGGAACAGCGGGATGAGGACCCGGTTCTCGTAGCCGTCGCCGTCGCCGCCGCCGCCGTCCCGGCGGCCCGCCACCGGGTCGGGCGGGTCGCCGCGGAACACGGCGCCGGAGGGAACCATGTCGCGGCAGCTAGTGGGAGCGCTGGCGTCCAGCGAGCCAGTGGCATTGTACATTTGTACCATCAGACGCGCGACGTGGCTACGGGGTATGGGCGTGTGTATGGCAGAACAAACAAAGAGGAGGCTATAGCCTCCTCGCACATGCGTATCGGAACTCGTGTAATCTTCCATTCAATTTCTTTTTCTTTTTGGAAATAAAAATCTTCACGGGCCAGCTCTTCACCAAGACATATAATGAGTTGAGCACCCAACCTGATCCTAAAACATCCAAGCAGCCTGGTTGAGTTTTATCTCATCTAGTGTGAAATGAAATATAGCCATGCTGCGAGCGTACTAGCGTATATGTATGTTGTAACGGTAACATCCTAATTTCTCTTAATGTAATACGTGCCATATATTTTTTAAACGATGTCTGTAGGGTGAATATCGTCGAATTGTAATAAGTGGATCGAAGCGGAATGTATTTTATTTTTTTGACAAGCTCGAATGATGATGTAGGAGTCGGCTGAGCATCTTCTCCTTTAGATTTAATGCATATCCCAGTTGGATTTAGCTAACTCATTGGTGGTTGAACAGCCTGGATTTTCCATATGCATGGGATGCCCATCCAGGTTCATGTATTTAGACACCAAAATATCATCACATACCAATGCCTTTTTAGAAGATAAATGTTTTTAGCAAGTTAATTTCAAGTATTCCAATGATAACTTATTCGAGAACCCAAAACTCTGTACGTGAGATACGCATACGAAACACCCATTCTATATATGTATAGGATGCATATTTAGGCGGCTAGGATTTGCCTGTGTGCTTTAGTTTGGAGTTACCGAAGCAAGACAGCCGTGTCTATGTACGTAATTGTGTTTCAGATGAAGCCAAATTCTTCTCAAGTATATAAAAAGAAAAAAAACTAAACAGAATGAAAAATATCACAACTTGTTTGATTGGAACAGCAACAGAATTATTCAACTACGTACAGTTTTCAGTAGCTGCTACATACGTTCTAAGTGCATTCAACTGAATTTGTCCATTTCGAAGAACACTGTGCAGTGCCTGAAAAACCGAATTTGTCCAGACGTGCATGTACGACCAACCAGTATGCATGGATATCGTGTGCTACTGATGCGCGGGCTCCACAGCAGGCAGTGTGGGCCCAGAGTCTCCAAAGTCCCATACTACTCCGTATGCAATCAAAGCTCTCTGTAGAAGTTCAGATTTATCAAGAGCACCAGGCTATCAAAGATAGAATTGTCATCGGTGGTAGCTGCTGCCATGTACTCTGAATCTGCTGGACTGGCCGCTGCATCTGCATGTGAAAAATTTCAATCTCTTTGATGGGCATAATAATAAAATGGTCGAGCCCTAGCCGGAAAGGACAACTCGACGACCGAGCAGCGGATGCAATGCACGCACGTATGCAGTGCGTCGTGCATGGCACTGTGAATCTATCTATATATGATGGTGCCCGTGCTCGTACATGTGCGTGCAAACGGCGTGATTTCTCTTATCGGCCCAGGCCTAATGCAGAAATGGCAGCTCTGTTAGACGACAGCATTTTGTCATATGGGCCGTCGGCCCAATGGTCGAATGGCGAAAGGATCGGGCCAGGCCCAATGCAGAAATGAGCTCACTGGGTTTGCTCGCTTGTGTGCTGATGAAAAAAAGTTCCCCCCAAAAAGGAGAATGCAACTTCCTCAAAAAATAAAAATAAAAAATGAGAATGCAAAGCTACTTCTTTTATTTAAGAATGCAAGCTCTATGTTAACGGTGACAATCAAGGGACAGTCAACCGCTGCCGACAGCTGCTTAAACAGAAAAGATGGCCGACAAATCTGTACTAGTTATGTACCCAGCCTAGTCTGTTCAGCCGTCGCATTATTATTTCCGTCTGAGAATCTTGCACTCACCCGCCACATACTGCCACCGAATTCAATTTTTTATCCTGAAGATTGCATATGATTCATACGGCATTCAGTATATTCATGTATCCTAATCACGCGTACTAACCAGTTCATGCTGCCCTGTCACTCCGTGTACATCTGGCGAATGGCGATCGCTACTGTCATATGATTGCTCTCGTGCGAGTATCTCCGATTTTTAGAGCTCGCCAATCCATTTTCTGATCTGATTTGGACATGGCGGTTGCGTCGCTGTCGCCATGATTGGAGGCAACAGCTGCCGCGTGCACGCCCTAATTCCCAGCTGATCTGAATCCTGAACAGCAAGTGCACGCAGATACAAAAGGAAAGGCTCGATCAGCCGTGTACCAGCTGCGCAAACCGCTGTCGGTTATACGGTCGATCGGAATCATGCTCAATCAAGACCTCTGCCGGGGGTTCGTTCTGGGTGTCTTGCTGCTAATTGTGGTCTTGCAGCAGTTGGATTCCTGAGCATTTGATTACGACTTCAACTTCCGGCTAAAACACCGCCGTGCACAAGCACAACGCGACGCCCTTGTAGTCTTGCAGACGCATCGATTCTCCGGCCCGTTTCGTTTTTTTTTTTTGGAAGAACGAAGAAGCCTGTGTCGGTTTGCGTTGAGATTCTGATCGTCGGAGACTTGACAGCGGAGTCAGCGCTAGTTCCATCGCTCTTAAAAAAATGGTGCTGATTGAGGCCGTCAAAGCCAGCCACGCTGGTTAATGCCCTGGTGGCGGCCACCTTGCAAAAAGGCCCCCGCTGTTATTTTCTTCCGACAGTAGTGCCCTCCTTCTTGTTTTTTCCCCGTCGAGAAGATCGGCGAGCACCCGACGGCGGCCGGTGCCGAGGTCGGCTAGGGCCGGCCCGATGGAAGATGGCCGTGGCTGGAGAGCCGCGGAGATTCGGCGGGCGGCGCTCGGGGAGGATACGCCCCGGTGGTGCTTGGGGCACCCACGCAGCCGCCGGGGAGGTCGCGATCGCGGCTCGCGCGGGATGGCAATTGGCAGCGGCAACCGCCCGCCACGGCTCCGATCCGAAGCCTCGAATTCCCTGCGACCTTCCAGGATGCGACCCCCTGCCGGTAAGTCTTCGTATACCTTGACAAGTTTTTTTTTTTTGGATTTTTTGTTTGATCATTTGGTTCACACGGCCGGTGTCAAGGGGGGAATTGAGTAAACTGCGGCCGTGATGACCCGTTTGCGGATTTGGTCGCTTCAGTATGGTGAATTCCTGAGTGGCGTCAGGTTATTTCTACTGTTGAGCAGTTTCCTGATGCTACCTGCAGACAGAGTCGTAGCTCGCTAAATGTGATTTAGAACGGTCTCTGACTCTCACATGCATATGCAACCATGCACGAGCTAAGATGTTTGACCATGTCTTTGTAAGCGTTGTATAACGAACAAGGAAAAACTGAGTCCTCGCCAAAAAAAAAGAGAGGAAAAACTGAGAAAGAGCTAGCTCAGACAAAAAAAAAGTTCACCGCAGAAACCAACGTTTTCCTGTCAGTACAAGTAGATAATTTGTTTGGGAAAAAATATGCAGGATATGCCCTTTGTTGTTCTCTGTGCAAATATAATTCATTTTACCCATTTGATTCCGGAGCATATACTCATGCTTTGTAGTTCGTCTAGCAATTTATATTCCCTGAAAAATCAACAATTTAAATTTTAAACAGCAGCTATCTGAAAATTTGAGCTTCCAATAGTCCTGGGAGCAAAACCGAAATTTACCACGCGGGGGCTAATATGAAATTTGCACTTCTTATGGGGGCCTATCCGAAAAGGCAAGTTCAAGCCACCTCTTTTTAAGGCCGTTCTTTTTTTTTGTCAAGTCCGGCACCTGTACTAATAAGTAAGGACGTACAAAGACCAGTACAATACATCCAAGTGGTACGCAAAGGCCGTTCAATTTACTTGGCTAGAGGCCATTGCATTTTTTTTTATAACTGAGGCCAATTTGAATTTTGAAATGTACATTCTTCCAACGTGGCTGCCACTTTGAGTTGCCATGGCGCGCGCTTACATGGTCTTGTCACTAGTGAATCCCTAAACCCACTTTAGCGGCCTAAAACTCCTTTTCTTTTAACTGCACTGACTTGGATGGCCTGCCCTGCCCTGTTACTTCTCTGTTGTTAACTAATGCAGTGCACGAGTTGCATTCATCTGTACTGTACCCGCCTTTGCAGCTGCTGAGGTATCATTTTTCTGAAGCTGCTGATGGCACATCACACACACATTAACCAAGGACAGTCGCATTACCTTGCACTGCACTCATCACCACCATAATTGTACAAAGACACGCCGATCCCGACGTCCTGTCTCTCCACGACAGTACACTAACAGCAGCAGCAGCAACCTAAGATCTTCACCTCTGCATTTCATCGCATGGCTTCAGACCACCAGTTTTTGACAGATTCAGACATTCAGTTTAGCAGATAAACCTATGGCACCTATTGTCTGGGAAAAAATGGGGTGGTTTACTGCAGGAAACGTGTAGTCCTCGGCTAGGCGATGGCATCAGGCATTCAGGCAGACGTGCGGCCAATCACCGGCGCGCCAGGCGCCGAATGGATCTCCCGGGTGTCCGGTCAGGGATCAGCTCCCCCGTCGCTGTTGGCGTGGGCTGTGAGGCGGGGGAACCGGGGAAGAGAACAACACCAGCGCACCAACCGTTGGGATTGGAAACTAGGCCAGACCAACGTGCTCGTCGCATCCCCTTCCTTTTCCCGGCGGCTTCTGAAGGGCTCAGTCAGCTGGCTACCGTGCTGCGTGGGTGAACTTAAGGGGATCGATTCTGCCATGGCTTGGTGATCAGCAGAGCTGGTCAGGTCGCCGCAGACAGCAATGGTCTTCAGGGGGGAACGGCCGTGTTGTTTTGTTGCGTAGACTACTGCAGATCCAGAACAGGGAAAAAAAGATGCTACATTTCCATTTTCTACTCCATGAGACCAACAATTGGTGTTGCGGTGTTGTTGCCTCTGAAGGAAGGTCCATCACAGTCTTGACTGCAAGTTTGGACCAAGGAATACACAAAAATGCTCCACACTACACTCTAGAACACAAAAAACATATGCTGCTGTAGGCCTGTAGCGTTAGTGCGTTACCTCTGAAGATGGTCCAGCATGCAGAGTCTTGAGTGGACCAGCAATGCAAATGAGCATCCTAAGCCAGGAAGGGCTTCAAGATTGCCCACTGGTGACCAGTCACCACTGGCTTAGAGTTTGCTGTTCACCATTCACCAACCTGGAGAAGTACTACTAGGACCATTACCTGCCAATTAGTACTGATATTATTTGTTCACACTTCCTGTTAACTTGAGACAGTTTCTGAGGTTTCTTCACATGAGAGTAGTGAAAAAAAACTGCAGTCTGCATTCTACAAAGCAGGCCATGCTCTGCTCTGGTCTGCCCAAGTGGGTCATTAAGGAGAAGTCAAGGTGAAGCTGCCTCCTGTCCCCATTTTTTTACTGTCAAAAGTCACCACTAACACCGCAATCACGCAGTATGTGAAAGTCAGTAAGTCAGTGGTCAGTGGCCGAGGGAGGTGCGAGTAAAGAAAGCAACGGGGGAGCAATTGGACAAGGGACTTGATCTGGACCTATATCTAACTCCAACCCTGCACCTTTCCACCTTCCCTCCCACCTCCCTCTCATCCCCTCTCCGAAAGCTGGAGAGGAAGGAGATCCATTGCTTCCGATGGTTGCCTCCCGTTCCTGACCTCCGACCTCTGCCATATCCCCCCACCTGACAGCAACTCCTGATCGGATTCAGGCTAGGCCACCGCCCTCCTCTGAAGCTCAGGTACTTAGTTTCTGCTCCCTGCTCCTCTGCTCTCTGGTCCTGGGCTTTGCCCTTCTTGGCCTGGTTCTGCTCTGGGTTTACGAGGGGTGCCCCTTTCTTTGTGCTCTGATGGATGAACAGAGGGCTCGATGAGCCATGGGCTTGGTTCCCAGGGGTTTGGTCTTATTGGTCAGGTTAGGAGAAAGCCCCAACCTTTCTTGCAGGGACCTTGCCAGTTCTGAAAGATTTCAGTGGGTTCATCAGTTCAGTTTTATTATTCATCTTGCTCGATTGAACTTGAGTTACCATTCCTGTTCAATTTGACAAAGTGTCTGTCTGAATACGGTTTTCTAGAGACTGTCACCCCAAAAAAGTTCATTTCTCATGCTTGTGAGTAAAAATTTCTTGCTGATGTTCAGAAGTACTATGGTTGTTTGTTTACTTCAAGAAGTTTTCGCTTTTTCACTCAAGGCATAGTATTAGAGAGATTCAAAACGAGGCTCTAAACTTGGTTCATCTGTAATAGTATTTTCCGCGCCGTGATCAACGCATGTTGCACCATCACGTGAAGTCATTATTCTTTTGCAGTTTTTTATGCATCCTAGCTAATCTATTCCCCTTCATTTTCCTTGTGATCTAAGCAAGCGGACCTGAACACAAATTGATCTCTGCGGTGCACCCCAGTTGAAGCCATGGGGTCCGGGGACTGGTTCAAGACGATCATCAGCAAAAAAAAATCGAAACGGGCAAAGTCAAAGCACGCAAAGGTACCCACCCCATCATCATCATTTTCTTTCTTTCTTTCCCATCCTCGAGAGGAAAAAAGGATAGCCTTTCTACCCCAATTTCGAAGTACCTCATGGATGTCCTGTACACCAGCTTGCCTTGCATGCCTTCCAAGCAACCTGAAAAGGGATGCTATTCATTCTGTTTCATCATTGAGAATGGCCGGGACAAGTGGACATCCAATCATCTGAGACAACTTGGTGTGCTGTTGCTGTGCTTGTGCTAATCATAATTAGAAAGTTGGCTGTAAGGAAATAGTTTGTTGGTAGCAATAATAGAAGGTTATTGATGTTGACTTATAGAAGAGTGTATCTGTGGGTGAGTTAGAGTTAGGTGCTACCTTCAGGATAAGAACTTTCTGCATATGTGGAATGTCCTTGGTTACTGCTAACTGGGCCCATCTACTGTATATGCCAAATATCAAAGGTTTCTTTTTCTTGAGTAGTTGAATTGTTTACTAGGCAGTGCCACGGTTGCTTGTTTTCGTCAGTGTTGCTTTAGGATGTGATCTGCATGAAGCCCTCCAAGAACCTGCATTTATCATTGAGTATCATTTCTCACGTTTTTGTTTGATTCAGATACTAAAATTCAGTAAGCCGTGTTATGTATCAAGTATCACTTTTGAACTTGGATTTGTCTGGAATAATTTGCCTACTGTTCGATCTGTCTTGACATTTTGAATTGATCTGCCATGGCATTTTCTTCCTAAATAAATATTTAAAGATAAGGAAAACTTGATTTGTTGGTAGCAACAATGGGAGGTTACATGATACTGACTTGTAGAACTGTGTGGGTTAGAGTTAAGTGCTACCATCAGGATAAGACCTTCTGCATATCTGGAACATCTGTGGCCACTGCTAACTGGGCCATCAACTGAAGCAGTAAATCCGAAATTATTTGCTTGGGCAATGTCTAATTGAACATGCTAAATATCAATTTAGTATAGTTGAGTCTTTACTAGATATGCCACAGTTGCTTGTTTTCTTCTCTGTTGCCGTGGTCTGCATGACATCCTATAAGAACCTACATTTATCATCCGGTAGGCATTTGACAACAGTTTTTGTTTGATTCAGTTAACAAAATTCAATGATATTTGTTATGTTCAACTCTGATTTTTGGATTGAACTGGCCAGACAAAGTAATTTGACAACTGATTTGATCCTTCGTGACTTTCTCTCTCTCTTACATCAGTGTTTAGAGATCAGTTGGCCTAATTAAACTTTTGCTCTACTATTCTAGTTGACATCGATCGTGTACTTTTTGTTGTTGGGGTTTTGAAGTACCTCAGAATCCTATGCATCTTAGAGAAACTAATTGATGAATATTGTACAAATGATCATCAGCTTCGTTCTCACCTATTTCCTTTGCCAATGAAGCTCGATGGTCAAGTACAAAATGGAGGCAACCAGACAAATCAGAAGTCGAATGGCCCTTCTTCCAGTAGTGACCACGAAGACAATGCAGCACTAGAGGAATGGGCTGCTACACGGATTCAGAACGCATTTCGAAAATACAAGGTGACATGAATTATGGATGATATATTGCACTACCGTGGTGTAGACTACTGAATTCAGACATTTTGTAAACGGATTGTTACCCTTTTTTAATGCTGCTCATCACTTACCTGCAGGCAAGGAAAACCCTCCGTTGTCTCAGGGGAGTCAAAAGATTGCGTATCGTTGGTCAGGCCAATCCAGTTAAGAAGCAGACTGCTGCCACACTGAGCTACATACAGTCTTGGAACAAGTTGCAGTCAGAGATAAGAAACCGGCGCGCTTTCATGGTCACTGAAGGGCGCAACAGGAAGAAGAAGCAGGAGAATCAAATGAAACTTGAGGCAAAACTCCATAATTTGCAGGTGAGTTTTAACCCCCAAAGAGTCATGTTCCTCATAAATTATTTTACTCACTCACTGGTCAAAGAACTCTACCCGAGAAAGTAATAATTTTATTAATGACATTGCATTGTTTCGTTGTTTGTTTCCATCTTTCATTAGGTTGAGTGGAATGGAGGTTCGGATACTATGGATGAAATACTTGCTAGGATACAACAAAGGGAAGAAGCAGCAGTGAAGCGTGAGCGAGCCATGGCCTACGCGTTCAACCATCAGGTTTATACTAACTGTTAATTCTGATGTTGCGACTCATTTATATTACAGAATTCCATTCTACGATTGAAGTCAGCTTACGATAGACTCAAACTTCATTCTAAAATCTAGACACACGCCTTAACTCTGAACCATGCCAATTATAATTTGGTCAAGGGAATATATAGCAGAATTCTGAATGTACCTCAACAGTGTCAAAATAACAATGTATAATCCTTTGCAGTGGAGAGCAAGGTCTGTCACAAGTCTAGGAAACTTCAGCTATGAAGTCGGGAAAGGTGGCTGGGGCTGGAGCTGGATGGACCGCTGGATCGCCGCACGGCCATGGGAGCCGCGGTCCCTGGTCCACCCCGAGAACCCCAAGAAAGCACAGGCAAAGAAGGAGAACAGCAACGCGAACCCATCAGCTTTGAAGCTGCAAGGTTCCATCAGCCTAAGCAACAACATCAATGACCGGAAAGGCCCTAAGAAGAAGCCAACACCGTCACCTGCTGATCAGAAAAAGTCATCACCGTCACCTACTGATCAGAAGAAGCCATCACCCTCACCTTCAAGCGATCAGAAGAAAGCCGCACCGAAGGAGCAGAGAGCAAAGGCGGCAGGCACTCCTCCGCAGAATGCCAAGGAAATGAAAGGGAGACAAGAGAAGCAGCAGCAGCAGCATGTGGTTCCTTCAG
This sequence comes from Panicum miliaceum, assembly GCA_032594955.1. NCBI lineage: Eukaryota > Viridiplantae > Streptophyta > Magnoliopsida > Poales > Poaceae > Panicum > Panicum miliaceum. Next base: position 2,322,411 of record CM064071.1, read on the forward strand.
TCAGCGCATGAAGACAACAGCCGCGGTAATGGCTACTGATCATTGTACGATACATCTTGTGAAGTCCTCGTGTTTTTCACAGTTTGTTGCTTGTTTTTCTTTTTCATTTTTGTCTTCTTATTACGGTGATATGGAACAACGAGTGCCAATGTAGAATGTGCTTGGTTTGAGCGATTATGCACATATGACAAATCTTATGAGAGTGGTTTTGGTTAGGAGTAGGATATCTGCTATTCGTTGTTGTGCTGTTGTAATAAGACTTGCCTGGCTATCTGCTTGAATGGAAGGTCTTGTTGGAACAAAATGCAAGTTCGTTCTGCCAATAACATTAGGATCAAAATTCAAATGTTAACTCAATTATCTGTTTTTTTTAATGAATGGCACGAGACTGGCAATTACCATCCATCAATCAATCACATGTAAATTTAACAACTTTCTTCCTCAAATTATTTTCTTGGTCATTCAAGTTAAATTTCATGCGGATAATTCTATTTCAATCTTCTCTAACAATTCACAGCCTTCCCACTGAAATCTGCTGCTGCTTCAACAGCAGCTCCTGCATTTCCTCTCTGAAGCCAGCCACCGCCGCGCGCTGCAGCGCAACGAACACCTTGAACCCTCGTCGCCGCCTCTCGTCGCCGGCGCCGTACGGCAGCAGGAAGCACGGCTCCGTGCTCCCGAGGATCCTCCACGAGAGCGGCAGCACGGCTTCGGGGCCCCCCCACCCGAAGTCCACCTCGCCGTGGCCGAGCCGCCGCCAGTCCGTGAACGCGCTCACGGCGCCCGCCGTGACGCCCTCGCCGCGGTGCAGCTCCTGGAAGTCGATGTAGGACCGCACGTACTCGTCGTCCACGGCCTGCTTGCTCTTCTTGATCAGGGCGGCCGTCGCCGCCAGTGGCTGGGCAATGAGGTCGCCGGCGGCCAGAGCGACGTACACCGGGACGCACACGTTGCCCCAGTACCCGTCGGGGAGCGGTGGGTCGACGAGCTTGCTGATGTTCATGGAGTACACCATCTTCACCACCTCGCCGGAGCTGGTCCCGTTAGCCTTGACCCTGCTCGCCGATCCACGAGCACGTTCAGTAAGTATAGACTCGAGAGGGAGCATCTTGCTGCGATCTCAATTCTCAGACAGGTGGTGGAGTGGAGTGCTTACTTGGCGCGCCAGATGAACGCCGCGGCGACCTCGAAGGTCGTGAGCCTGAGGCCAGCCTCGTCGGCGAGCCGCGCTCTGAGCGCCTCCACGCGCGCGTCGCTCACGTGGACGCACTCCCTCGTGAGCTGCTGCTGACTGTGCCATTCCCCCGCGGCGCCGTACGGCCCGCACCGCACGACGTCGTCGTCGAGCGCGAGGACGCGGTCGAACACCCGCGTCGCCACGCAAGGCGGCTGCCTCGGCCCCAGCAGCTCCCGACGCTCCCACGCCGGAGCCATGTCGGGCGGCCCCTGCCCGCTCGCGAACCGCGCCGCTGCGGCGAGGAACTTTGTGGCGCCCGCGCCGTCGCAGAGCGCGTGCGCCACGCGCATCCCCAAAGCGACGCCGCCGCACGCAAACCGCGTGGCCTGGAGCGCGAGCGCCGGGCCATCCGCGACGTCGCCGTCCCCGTCCCCCGGCGCGAGGCCATCGAGCAGGGCCGAGGCCGGCGCGTCGGTGTCGACGTCGGCCACGGACAGCTCGGACGCCGCGAGGACGATGGGGACGGCCGCGCCGGCGCCAAGTACGACGTAGCCGTCGCGGATGCGGCCTGCGAGCGCCGGGAAGAGGCCCAGCGCGGCGGCGAACGCGCGCGGGAGGACCGCGAGGGGGTCGACGGACGGCAGCGGAGGCGGGAAGAAGCGGAGCGTGCGGAAGGTGACGTCGAGCATGTTGCGGTCGGCGTCGAGCCCGGAGAGCGGGAGCGGCGCCACGGCGTGCTCCGCCGCGGCGGGTGGCGGCAGGCCCACGGTCACGGTGTCCAGGACTCGCAGCCGCTGCAGCTCCATGGGAGGAGCGACCGCCGCCATTCGAGCTGCAGCGACAGACTGACGGCGAGTGTCGTACGGTTCGGCCGCGCGCGAGATGGATCGCGCGCCGCGGCAATGCGGACGGCGGCGGCGAGCTGCCCCGGTTTAAAGGCTGTCAAAACTTGGAGTTGGAGGAAGTAGGTGGAAAGGCAGGGCAGATCGAGCTGGGCGAGGGGGGTTGGTGGAATGCTCTGCGGTTTCAGGGGAGCGGCGACGTGGGAGCACGGGCACCAGTAGACCAGCGACGTCCGTGTCGTCGTCGCTAGAGGCCGTGGCGCGGAAGCTCGCAGGGGACTGGAGACTGGAGGACTGGAGGACGAGCGAAATTCTCAGCTAGATGACGTGAGCTCCTACCTCGACAGCTTTGCACGAGTTGCCAAAACCTTCTCAACGAGTTCTAACAACAAAACCAAATATGTCTTTTTTTGAAAGGACAAAACCAAATATGTTAGTACCATGGAAAACAAAATAATTGAATGATCGTGTCATCTTATTTTCGCTCGAGTTTATGTCGATCATAAGCTTGAAAGTATATTGAAATTGTTCCGAACATGAGTTTATTTCTATTTCGCGAGAGAATATGAATTCATTTCCAGGAAGGTGTTCAGTTCAGTAAAAAAAAAAGTCCCTTTTCGCTCGCATGCGATCCACACTTTCACATAGTAGATGCCAATGAAGATGCCTCGTACTGTAGCAGGAGAAACTGGCATCCAATTATTTCGTCCCAGGGCGATCTGAGCCGTCCGGTCACCAGATCGAACGGCTGCTGATCAAAGAGCCAGGATTTAGCAAACCGAAACAACCGCTCCCCACCCGCAACTCTTTCCCTCCACTCGTGTCGTGCGCCTCCGGCTGCGCCCCTCATGCCGCCGCCGGCGCCACCGCTCCACCTCTGCCTCCGCCTCTCCCTCCAACCGCCCCGCACTCTCCCGCCCTCCCTCCGCCGCGCCTCCCACTCCCCGTGCGTCGCGTCGCGCCCGATCGCCGCTCGCCCCGTCTTCCTCCGCCGCGGTGGACCGCTGCCCCTCCTCGCCGCGGAGGGCGAGGCGGCCGAGGGCTCCGCGTGGCCGGATGGGTCCGAGGAGGAGCTCCGGAGGCTGCTGGAGCTGCTCCCGGGGGAGCTGAGGCGGCGGGTGGAGACCCACCCGGAGCTCCCGGCGCTCGTGGAGGTGGTCATGGACCTCGGCCGGCCCCCGCTCGCGCGGTTCCCGTCCGGCGACTTCCTCCTCTCGCACCGCCCCATCTCCTTCGACGACCTCCGACACGCCACCTCCCAGGTCCGTCTCATTCCACCGCTCTTAATTTGTCACACATGGCGGGTTAGCCGTTAGCGTGCTTGAAGTCTGCTGCTATGCCTTTTGGTAGGTTGGGGACTTTGGAGCTGACAACCGCGCCGGAATCAGCCGGACGCTGCACCGGATTAGCGCGATTCGGAACCGGAAGGGCGTCATTGTAGGCCTCACTTGCCGTGTTGGGCGGGCAGTGCCTGGGAGCGCCAATTTGCTTCATGATTTGGTTAAGGATGGTGGGTCATTACTACTCATCGGCCCACCGGGGGTGGGGAAGACAACTGTCATAAGGTAGGTAGGATTGGATTGATGGGCTTGATTATTAAGATGTGTAGACTTAGTAGTTGTTTCATCGAGAAATATTGGTACCAACTAGAATCACAAATGCTTATGTTCCAAAGTGCCAGTATGGACCAAATTTAGCATTGGTTTGTTGTCTTGTCGAGTTGTCGTGCAGAGAAATAGCCCGAATGCTGGCTGATGATTACAAGAAGCGCGTGATGATTGTTGACACATCTAATGAGATTGGTGGGGATGGTGATATTCCTCACCCAGGAATAGGCAATGCCCGCAGGTTGCAAGTGCCTAACCAAGACATGCAGCATAAGGTCTGTTGCCTTAAAATAATCCTTTGCTTTCTGAAATATGAGTAAGATTGTTATCTTCTTAGACATCGTGCATAAAGAATACAGATCATTACTCTTCTGAAACGTGCTTCCGGTCAAGTAGTTCTGCAAATTTATTATCTATGCCACAATGTAATCCATAAGTCTGTTGTCCCTCTTGCATAGAGGGTTCTATAGTGATCAATTTGAAAAACTTTCCCAAATTCCTGGTTGGATCACTGATCAAGGTCAAGTTTCTTTCTGTTTGGGACGAACTTGGAGCCTCGGAACTTCTCCCTCCAGTTTGCTTGTATACAAATTAACACTCGTTTACTTCTTAAGAAGGCCATTGGACCAATTTATATGTGCATTAGATACTGAATTACTGATGTGCTTTTTAATACAAAACTTACTGTGTATGCTAATTTGTTTATTTGGTATCAATCAGGTGCTTATAGAAGCCGTAGAAAACCATATGCCTCAGGCGATTGTTATTGATGAAATTGGAACTAAATTAGAGGCTATGGCTGCTAGCACCATTGCACAGAGGGGAATACAGCTTGTTGCGACTGCCCATGGTGTAACAATAGAGAATCTGATCATGAATCCATCACTGGAGATGCTTGTGGGAGGAATACAGGTAAGGACGTTCTGCACTTCACTCAGTGTCCCGTATGGTTTTCTGCTGTTCCTGTCTGTAATTTCACACTCTTTTTGGTGCTTGCCACTTGAAATGCAACACATTAAATTTTGTATTTGAACTTCGAAATTTCGAACTCAGTAACCATTTCATGTTCCAATATAAGAGGCGACACATGTCAAGAAAGTTATTAATCAGTATATCACTGCTAGCTTGTTCACAGTGGAGGTTTTCAGAAAGCAGTTATGAACTTCTAGAAGATGGAATATAAAGATTTATCCTTATGAACTTCAGAAAATTGACTATTTATAAAACAAATTTTAAACCTGGTACACGCATTATTTATCAATAACGTAGGCACATAGGACAATAAGTGATTTATCCATATGTCTGAGTATTCAAGCGAGTGTTCGGTTCTTACAGTTTGCATGCTGAAGGGTGCTTCTATGCTTTTCACACGAAGACTTAGTTCAAAGAATTGTCCATTCTAATGCTTAAGTGCAATCTAGAAACTAATTGTTATAGCAGATGCTCAGCTTTCTTCTCAGAAGGCACAAGCACTACCTTCTTTTCTTTTTCTGTCTGTATATGTTGCCATTTTTGTCAAAATAAAGGAGATCTCTTACAGTATGTACAATTGTCTGTTTGAAAGAGTGTCACACTTGGTGATGAAGAAGCTAACCGGAGAGGGGTTCAGAAAACTGTCCTAGAGCGCAAGGGCCCATCAACATTTACATGTGCTGCAGAGATCGTCTCCAAAACTGAGTTACGTGTCCATCGTGGTTTGGAAGCCACAGTAGATGCTCTCCTTGCAGGTCCTCACCGACTGTTCTATTATTTTGCTGCATTATCATGTTATATTTGATGCTACTATTTATGACATTAGGCATGAAAATATGTAACTCTGTTGTCATCATGATTAGTGTTGCACTTTTGTTGGTGCAGGCAAGCCGCCTAATGTTGAAATTCGGAAGTTGGGTACAAAGGGATTGGTGCAGGAAGTTTCTGTGCAAAAGGAACAATCACATATTGGTCTTTATGAAGATGCAACTCCATTTGATGGTGATTCTCTAAGGAATGCCAGAAGAAGCTTGGACTCTGCATTTAATCTTGATTCTGCCGAAGGACATACAGAGAGATCAGATGAAGCTGAGTCAAGCTTGAGTCTATATGCTTATGAGGTATGGATTTCTTCAATAGTTCAGTCTTTTGATGCTCTAGTTTTATGAGCAGTGCTCCCCTTTACACCAGCCGGTAGTTCCTTTGCATAATTGTTTTGTATGCAGGGTGTGGCTACGTTCTGCATTTTGTATAGTTGCGGTATTTGATAGAACTATTAGGGTGCGGTAGGTATGTTGGTTTGATAAACTAAAACTATTAGGGTTCAGTAGGTATGTACCACTCAAAAGTATGCTTATCTGGTCAGTTACTTCTAAGCCTCTATGATATCGATCTTTATTTGGTCATATATAGTAACCCTATTAGGGTAAGGTAGGTATGCACCATTAAAAAGGATGCTGAGCTCGTCGGTTGCTCGTAAGCCTCTTATGGTATCAATCATCCCTGATGATCTTTTTCTGTACAGTGTATCTGAAGGCTGCATGCCTGCATTTCCAATTTGTGATTCTTCTCACTCAGTACACAGAATTGCAAAAATCTAGTTTCGTAACTTGGCTGCCTTTATTTTGTTTGATTTGAATACCCCTCCTGTCATGGCAACAGTAGTGCTATACCTTTTGGTCACGAGTTCCATTCTAAAGCTTTTTGTTAATTTTTCAGTACTTAGTTTGTAACTTATTGGATAGGCTGTTCTAGATCTCCGAGTCGACTGCCTTGCAAGCCATTAAACAGCTGGAGTTGGAGGACATTGTTACTTTAACTTACAACATCAGTGAAGCTGATGCAGTGATCGCGTTACATTCGAAGCTCAAGAAGAATTCTCAGATTCAGGCTGTGGTGAAATCTCAAGATATACCAGTTTTCTTCGTGAAGGTTTTACCTTTGCATTTTTCATTTACAGGGCACTTTTAGTATTAAAGCTCCAGGATTTTTTCTCCTTTCTTTCTTATATTGGTTCACTGTTCTTCGCAGACAAACTCCCTGTCCCAAATCACTAGGGCGCTTCGCGCCCTCGTTGACGATCACATGGACGAGCTGATACATTACGATGATAAGGAAGAAGCAAGGTCATCAGAGGAAACTGATGCTCTGGAGGTAACCTTATCATTCCTGCACGTTCTGACCGCCTTCACTGTAACATTGCCAGCCCTTTCAAGTTTCAACAATCGTGCCCTGATGTCAGGAGGCGAGGCTGGCGATCGAGCAGGTAGTGATCCCGAAGGGCGAGAGCGTGCAGCTGCTGCCGAGACCACCAAGCATCATCTCCTCCCAAGTGGATCTCGTCGAGAGCTTCAGCCTCAAGTGGGAGGTCGTAGGCCAGGAGCCGAACTCCCACGTGAGGATCCTCCCACACTTCACGGCCGCGGAAGCCACCGGCGCCGAGCAAGAAACCGCCACCACCGGGCTCGCAGATCCTAGGAGCCCCGACGGCACGGATCATACCCACCAGGACGGCATCACCAGGCTACCTTTCCTCCCCGAGTATTGAGCGAGCATTCCTTACGGTTCGTTATTGGCTGGCTCTTGCCGTTGCACCTGGCTGTATATTCACTCCCCTCATTCCGGTGTAACTTTCATCAGAAAGCACTTTGTGTTCAGATCGAAAAAAGAAAGCACTTTGTGTTTAACGAAAGTAGTAGATAAGAGTGCTGCTCTACGCGTACTGAATCTGTTGCGAATCAGTTCAGAACCCGGAAACGCTGAGGCCGTTCCACGTCTTCCCGGGCTGGTGACGGTACAGTCATCCTCATGCATCTCTTTCCGTTTCCCCTTTTTACGTGCTACTAGAGCCAAAGCATCCATTCTAATTTAGTACCATCTGGCCACACTGCATTTCTGCCGTCAGCTAGTGGCCCAAGGTCCATCTTGCACCGTGCCAACCATCACATTCTCATTGCATAGTGCAGCATTTTAATTTATTTTTTTTAGATTCATAGTGCAGCATTTGGTGTTTGCTCAAAAAAAAAGAAAAAGAAAAACATAGTACAGCATTTTTGTGGGGCCCGCCACGCGACCTTAATAAGGTCTTAAAATACTCGCTGGTAGATGCCCTTTGACTCCTGGCTGCATCCAGATATCATCATCAGGTTGAAGCCAGGCGCCCTTCAAGAGCCCCCCCGTACGATCGAGACGAAGCGCGGGGGCCAGTGTGGCCTTCTACTCGGCTCCTCCTCCCTCCCGGCCGCCGCGTCCGGCCGCTGGCCGCCCTCGGGGGCCGAGACGCCCCGCCGTACGAGCCATGACGCGCGCGCGTGGCCTACGCGGCGGAGCAAAAGCTGCCAATGGCCGGCGACGTTGGTGGTGGGACGCATGGGGGCGGAGGCGGAGCTGGTAGTTGAGAGCTAAGCCAAGGCGATCGAGGAGGGTCGGAGCCACAGGCAGGTGGCCATGGCGGCCACGCACGAAGAGGCCTCTCAGCCCCGCCGCCATTGCTCCGCCGAGCGTATAGAATGGGCGTGCCAGTGGGTACTGACACGGATCCCGGCCGATCGTGCTCTTCGTGCGTGCATGAACGAATGAATCGGGGACGAAAAGGTCGAAACTCGAAAGGCAGAGGATCCGAGGCCAAACGTAGGCGTACGTACAACTATTGTACTCGCCTACCAGGCTACGCCACTGCGCACTGTAGCTAGGCGACTAGGTCCGTTCGCTGTTGCGTCGCCATTGGTGCACGCCGGTGGGAACTGCTTGGAAAGTGCTCCTTCTTCCAAAGGGAGCTCGGAAGGCAATGCCAAGTCGGTCTCATTTTTGCTAAGTGATGGTGGAGCTATACGTGGATTACTAGCTCTGCTTGGTTGTGTTACTCGTTGCCAAATGAGCGTAGAGCATGGAGGACCTTTTACAGATACTAGAGTTCAGATGCATGCATGCGTGTGGGGTGTGGCAACAAGCAAGATGCGAGAAGATCCGGATCCAGATTACGGCGACGGTTTAGTTCGGAGGTGATCTGGCTGCCTCTCTCGACCGAGAGGAGCTTTTAACCGACGGCCCGCGTGACGTCACGGCCTACGGACGAATGAGATCCGGCGATCAGTAACGGTTTTCCACACTTGGAATGGCTGACTGGCGCCTCTACCAGCAGGAAGCTGATCGAGCCGGCCGGTCATCATCGTCCACTGAGCATGAGCAACAAATAAATCCGCTGGAAATCTGATCCGGATTCCGGTTTCGATTTTTCTGAGCAACGTGGCTCGAAAAGCCGCTTCGATTTTTTCCGAGCTCGCCGTATCACCCGCCGTCGCGGTGCGGCACAGGGGGACCTCCACTCCACCGCTGTGTATCGCATGCGCTCGGCAACGAACCACCACCAGCAGCTCGATCACAAGGCCGGGCAACGACAAACTGCACGGCCAGGTCGGGCGCCGCGCCGGCTATAAATCCTCCACCGGCATCGTGTAACTGCCAAGCAAGCAGGCAATCCAAGCCGCCACAACTCCACAGCACAAAGCTAGCTAGATAGCCATTGCATTCTAGGATTCCACGAGGACCTCTCGATCGACGGCGACACCTCCCGGAAGTGTGTACTGTGAGTGCTCGGTACTCCACTCCCATGGCGTCCAGCTCGAGTACTGCGCTGAAGGTGCTGGCCTGCGCCGTGCTCCTCCTGTCCGCCGTCTCGCACGGCCGTTGCGAGTCCGCCGACAGCCGGGCGGCGGCGGTCGTCACCGGCCGGAAAATGCTGGTCGCCGGGAACGGCGGCGCAGCGGCGCCGAGCTCAGCGGCTGCCGTGGTAGTGCCGCGGCTCACTCGCGCGGCGGCGGCGGCGGCGTACTCCGAGTCGAAGAGGTCGAGCCCCGGCGGGCCGGACCCTCAGCACCATTAAACCCTCGCTCTGGCGCCACTACTATACTTGTTCTTGCCCGCCCGCATCGGCACAAACCGATTACAGTTCGGTGCGGACATTTTGCCCGACAGGTCCACGGTGTAATAACCACATGTACTCCCTATAGTAGTCGATAATAATTCACGTTTTGGACAGCTAAAAAAACAACGTAGAGAGCAGCTAATACTCTCCGTTTGTAGCATGCCTATCGTCTCGACAGAAAATATCTCATGTCTGTCGATCCATTGAGAAGAGAGTAGCTTTCACAGTGTTTGCCGTTCATCGTTTCCTAATTATATGATTCTAAAGGAAAAAAAATGTGACTGTATGGTACTCTCTCCGATTTTCAAATGTATGATATTTAGCATCATTTATAGGAAATGGAGGAAGTATTATCTATTTATGGGCGTTTTTGGCCATCTAATATTGACCTTTACTTGTAACTAATATTTCCGTGATCATATGAAAAATGGTGTCCTATGGATAAACATTGCGAATAAAGGTGTGAATCAAACTTTCAATGAGTGACAACTACCACCGACCCTCTTTAGTTCAATTATTAATAGTACAGTACCATTTATTTTTCTAAATTTAGAGGTTTGGTTATGACTTCATTTGGAAAAACTAATACTATAACTGAATTAAATAGCTATAGGGTCATCAATTTGCATACCTAATTGAGAATGGAATGAATGTAATGTATCATTGTAATGTTAACGGTGATCTGATGTTCTGAAGATGACGGTGGTGGTTAAGGTCTAAATGAACTTGGAATTAGTTAGTAGTCTTTTTTTTATGTGTCACGTACACAGACTCGAATGAATCGCAACATTCACCATTAATGCGAATATTCTTTATTAGCCCTAATTAAGTAAGCTAATAGCTAATAGCTTAACTAGCTGAAATTAGCATAGGGACTCTTCAACCTCCTCCACGGTCGAGACAATGTTGGAGATCTGCCAAGGGTGCATATGCTCCCCGCTAATGCCCCAACACTACAAAAACTTATGCACGGGTATCGCTTGGTAAACCATGACATTCGGTGTGACAATTCACCTTTTGATAAGCAAAGGTTAATCCTAAGTGACTAGGGTTAAGGATATGAAAAGAGGAAAAGAAAAGAAGAGAGGTTAAACTTGATCAAATTTGGTCAAATCCTGCTAAAGACAGGCCATAATTTCCCCCGGAACAATGAACACATAAATCTTTAACCAATTGTCTTTGATTGATAGCAGTAATTTTTCCGCCAGTATCGTGAGAGTACCGTCGTTCACTCGTACCATTGCTGTAGCTTTACTATTGCTGTAGCTTTACTAGTTCCTTCTTCTCGCGTCCCTTCTTGTTGCCCAACCGGATCATAAATGATGGTTTCTAGTTCTGGTAAAACATGGGAAATGTATCTTTTGCCCGACAAAATAGACTCGCCGGAGTCCTAAATGCTATTTTTTTATGGACCCTAGGAAACAATATTTGTGTGCCGTGAACAATCCAAAATATACTGATTTTACTATTTTCATCGATTATTACGCTTGTGTGCTAAGATTCCGGTGTCTAAGGCGTCTCTGCATTGTAGCCGTTAGAGTAGGGGGCGGCTGAAGTGCCACCTTAGTCCGTTAAGGCTCGGCTTGTTACGACTCATCTGACAACGAGCTACTTCAGCTTGGCTCGTTAAGACTAACGAGCTGAAAATCGAGATTGCTCGCTTCGTTCAAATAGTTTGTGGTGGTTTGTTTGGCTCACGAGGAGTATTGTTCAATATTAATGTTAAGATCAAATGCAATATTAATCATCAGTATATAATATTTTAAGCATTAACATGGTACTAAAAATATTGAGCATAATGCTATTACGGAAGTAATAGCATAAGTTAATATAGGGCGTGCTCGCTTCGGGGTTTTTTTTTTTTGCTCTGGAGCAAGCAACAGCTACAATAAATTTTACTTGATGGATGCTGCAGCCGCAGCTACAGCCAGCTGAAGTGAGCAGGCTCATATTGGAATAACATAGACATTTGAAGACTCAAAATAGATTTAATTAATATTGAATTTGAGTAATAATACAAATGTTTTCATATAAAGTAAATTTGATATGATCACATTTAGGAGTCTAATGAATTAATCGAACAATTTATGAGTATCAAGGTTTGGCTCCGGTTTTTTGAGAGATCGAGCCGAATCGAAGGAGCTCAACTAGAGATGGCAACAGGTCGGGTAAGGTGCGAGTAGAGTAAATACCCACCCGTGACAATACCCGAAACTCTAAGGTATACCCGTGCCCGCGAAGTCTAGCGGGTACCCTTTCGGGCACCTATCAGGTCTATTAATGATAGCATTGCCATATAGACTAGCACATTTTGAATTTATCGCTCATACAAGCAAATGCAAAGCATTAGTAAAATAGAGAACTTCCTGCACCATTTTTTTCTTACCTTCAGCATCTATTTTGTAGTTGGTATGTAAGTAAATGCATTCAATTCTAGCTAAGTGTTTCATCTAAAAAATGCAACAATGATGCATAGACTTCACTACAAACAATAAGCAAAATGTCAACATCACTTTCACATATGTTACTCCATATAATCTTATTATTAGTCTATGTAGTTCATACAATCAGAAGAAAATGAGATATAAAATTTGAGAATGATACGTAGTTCATACAATCACAAGAAAATGAGATATAAAATTTTAGAATGATATGAATTCAAGATGTTATAATTATTTATTATTGTATTTCGGGCTCCATCCAGTATCCGACCGGTACCCGCCGGTAAGAATTCCTACCCATATTCCCACGGGTAAAATTTTATACCCATACCCGTACCCACGGGTAAAATTTCATACTCGTACCCTTATCCATCGAGTCGGGTACCCGCGGATAAAATTACCATCGCTAAGCCCAATCTATAAACGAGTTGAGCCGGCTCACGAGCCTCCAGCTTTTTCTGCCAGCCCTACGCCGGAGAACGGCCACGGCGTAGCGTGCAAGCAGCGCCTGTTTGGCAGAGACAGGCCCGTGATTGCGGCATGACGAGCACGTCGTGAGCTCGGGTTGGAGCAATGTCTCGTAGACCGCATCCGATGCACGACGGCACGCACACGAATCAGCCGAGGGAGGAGGAAGGGATGGGTCGGTCATGGACCTGGTGGCTGGGAGGCACACAGGAAGCAAGACACAGACCAGATGCAGCCTTCTTCTTCTTCTTCTTTTTTTTTTAAAAAAAGTTAGATGCAGCCTTCCAGACTCTTCTTCTTCCTGAGGCCGAATTCTTTTTTTGGTTTGATTTTTCTGTTTGCGCAAAGAGGCAAAAAGAAAATTCTTCCACGTATTGGCAAAGGTCATCCCGGTTACGGATCACACCAAGCAATTAAACAAAGGATTATCTCACGTACTGATAAGAGGGAGAGGAACAAACCCGTGCATATTTATTGGACTTTTTTGGTAAAATTAAAGAATAAACCTGAAAAAAAACTTATTACAACAAAATACAGTTGCATGGATCGAACTACGATTCTAGACACATCCTTTGCTTGAGCTCGGAGCAGCAGAACTACAGAAGCACAGAACACGCCATGGTGCTGCGGAAAAGAATCCCGTTCCGAACATTAGATTGTGATGACGCGCGAATTGCCAGACTCGAAACCGAAGTTAAACTGAAGTTCGCCATCTCCTCGTCAGCACTCGGCCCACTCGCCTTCGTCCTCGAACGACTTGGCCGGGTTGTCGAGGTCCATGTCGCCGAAGAGCGGCAGGTCGGCCGGCAGCGCCTCCAGGCTAAGGTTGGCGTCCTTGAGCGCGAACACCACCTCCTCGAACAGCACCCGGTTCCCGCGCGGCGTCAGGTGCAGCCCGTCCCTGCCGTCACGCACGCGCCGCCCAGGAGAAATGGCGGAAAAGAATTTGAGTTCTCCATCGTGTTTGTCGGCTACTCAGCTCAGCTTCCTCTGGAGGAGCGGCCGGCCGGCCGGACGGAACAGAGTTCACGGGCGCGTACCTGAGGAAGGACTTCTCCCAGCCGGGGAACTTCTGCATCCTGGACCAGATGTCGATGGCCCTGATCCCGCACTGCCGCGCCACCTCCACGCACGCCCGCGCGTACACCCCCACCGCCGCGTTGGTGCGCTCCGGCAGGCCGGAGTAGTCGTGCGCGTACGGGTACCTGTATTATCGGTTCCGTTCCGATCGTGCGGCGCCATTCGTCAGAGAGTTTCGATAACCGTTGCGAATGCATTGGCTTGCTGGTAGAGCTCACCGGCGGCGGCCGTCCTCGTCGACGGGCGGCGGCGTGACGAGGATGACGACGACCCCGGGCCAGCGCCGCTGCAGCATCGCGCAGATGGCGCGGAGGTTGTCCCGGTACTCGCCGACGGGCACGTGCTGCGCCGCGCTGGCGCGGTCGGGCAGCGAGGCGTCGTTAGCGCCGAAGCAGATGGTGACGGCGGCGACGGCGCCGGCGACGGTGGCCACGGCGCGGCCGGCCACCCGCGCCGCCCAGCGCGTGTTGTACCCGCTGTAGCCGCGCAGCACGACGTCGGCGGAGCGGGAGTAGTGGTTCGCCAGCGACGAGCCCCACCCGCCCTCCCCGAACGCCTCCTCCGTGATGGAGTCCCCGAACAGCACGATCGACGGCCTCACCATCGCGCCGGCGCAAGCTAGCTAGCTAGGTCGCGGTGTGATCTGAGCTGATGATCGGGATCGTCATGGCCGGCGTGGCTTTATATAGAGGGTGGCAGCCGCGCGCATGCACCGTGGGGCGACGCGGCGCTTGGGTTGAGCTGCCCGCCATTGCTGGCGGCGGGCGAGCGAGCGAGGTCGGTTGCTGGTTCGGGGTCGCGACGGCATGGCGGCAGCGTCCGCTCTGCCCTGCTCTGGCGCGGCTACGACCAATCATGGAGCGCGCTCCCGTCACCCGGTGCGTCGGGGCGACACGCCCCCGCGCGCCCGTGCGTGCCGGCAAGCAGGTGGCGGCACCAATGTCGGCGGCGGCACGGCGTGTTGGCGTGCTACGGCAAGGGGGCGTCACGCGCGGCCGCGCGCTCGGGTCCCGTGGTCTCCGCAGGGCCACGACCACAGCAGGCAGCCGCACAGGCGAGGGCGGGGCGCGTCGCTCCAAGCTCGTGCGGGCAAGGGGGGATCCGGAATCGGGGGAAGGTGCATGCACCGGCGGCCTGGGTGGGCCGGCCCGGCGGAAGGCGGGCGAGGCCGTTCACAACGGTCAAAGAGCCGCGAGCCCGAGAGGCACGGGCACCTCTCAGCATGTTCGTGACCACGCGCGCGCGCAAGTGGCCTGCCTTGCCTGGGGCGGAGTGCCGGACGGCGACCAGCCAGCCTTTTTTCCCCCCTGCCGTGGGCGGATGCGCGGCATCTACGTGCCAGCCCGCCGTCCGTCTGTGCCGTGCCAGTGTGCCGGCCCGCGGGGGAGGAGGCATGTTCGGGCTGTTTGCTGCTTGAAACCAGGCCCAAGAGTCCAAGATGCGCACGGATCGCGTTGCTTCTCCGAGCTTATTGGGTTTATTTACTGGGCCGACATATACGTACTGCAACCCAACTAGTGATGATGAGGAGTTGAGGACTGTCGTCTCCTCGAAGAAAAAAGAATATTGATGAGGACTGAGATCAGGGGACTACGATTTATTTTTTTTAGAAAAAACAAGCATTTGCAGAAGCGGAATGTAGTACATATCTCTACTGTACTACTGCAGATATGTAATATAGCGGTCTTCCTTTTCGCACTTTCGAGTATTCGACTCATATAGTGTCCTATGTTCCTTTTTTTAGAAAAAAAATCCCCACGGTTCATCCCGAGCGCGAATCGCGAGGTGATCCGACGGTAGCCATCGGGCTGCTCAACATCTCATGCAAGAAGAGAGACCCGGGACATCACGCGCATCAAAAGCTTACGCTGCTCCTGCGATCCTATCCGTTTAGTACTAATTTGACGAAACAAATCGGTG
The DNA here is from genome assembly GCA_032594955.1 of Panicum miliaceum. NCBI lineage: Eukaryota > Viridiplantae > Streptophyta > Magnoliopsida > Poales > Poaceae > Panicum > Panicum miliaceum. The sequence continues at coordinate 2,337,842 of CM064071.1, forward strand.
CTTGTAGCCTAAGAAAGGAAGGGTGAATTAGACAATTTTAAAATTTTAACGTACGGCTCAAACTAGCTAGCACAAAATATAAGCTAAAATATATTAATCCAGATGTGCAACTAAAGTTCAACTAGTGTAAAAATATCATCCCAAAAAGTTTTGCAATAGCTAATCCAGCAAGATATTACACTAAAAATGTAAAAGCACATAAAATTATTATAAGAAATGCGGAAGCTTAAAGGAGGAGATGAGGGGAAGCAAACTCTCGATACGAAGATTTATCCCATGGTATCGATAGCCACGAGGCACTCCTAGTCCACATTGAAGCACTCACTAAGAGTATTATTTCCCGCTCACCGAGTCTCTTCCAGAATTCTTCTTGACTTGCCACAAAGACTCTCGCCAATTCCCCGGTCACCTCGATGTCGTCTCCACTAAAGAGCTTCTTCACGAAGGAAGAGGTTCTCCACGTCCCCTGCATAAAGCTATTGTCACCGCTCCACATCAAGCCGGAGGGTCGATAACTTGCCGGCGAGTCACCAAGACTCCAAGGGGCCGGCACACTGAGATACAAGCTTGAGGTTCACTCAAGAACCAGCACAAGGTCACAACACCTTGCTCTCACACTCTTCCTAGAGCTAGGCTAGCACTACACCTCACAAAACTTGTGCTAAACCTAAGTATTTGATCAATAAGCTCTTTAGTTGGCATGGAGAACTTCAGCAGAGTTTCTATAGCTTCTCACAAACTCTGACTGCCTCAAATGACCCGGGTGAGACCTTATATAGGATTCACTCATAGCCGTTACTTGCTTTTCTGCCTAAAAGCTTAAAGCGTCGGTTAAACTGGTCACAACCGTCGGTTTAACCGGTCACTTTGAACTTGCATACTAGTCGTTGCTCTCCTGTCTGCCACGCCTACTTGCGCCATTGCGCCGACGTACCTTCGGTTCAACTGGTGCTGAAGACCTTCTTGTCCCTTCAGCTCCAAAATCTTTCGGGCAAATTAAACGACCATTGCACCGACACTTTATACCAAGCATCGGTTCAACCGGTGCCTCTATCACTTCTCCACTTGATCATCATGCATTCTCCTCATTGCACCGATGCATCTCTTCTTGTAGCGTCGGTTCAACCGGTACTACTGTGATTTCTTCACTTGATCGCCATATCAACTTACCAAAGTACCGACCCATTATAAGTTACCCATTATAAGTTCATGTTGTCGCTTTAACCGACGCATGTAATCATGCTGGATCTTGTATATACAACTTGGATAATTTGACAGCGATTTGGACCATCTTGTATATACTCCATTCATATAATCTAGAAATCTTGAGCTTATAAACTCGTTAGTCCCATTTACTATGTTATCACACAAGATCACAATCATAATTTAATGGGATCTTGTTCCGTGCCACGCAGGTAAAGCCATGGACACGCACACGGAGGAAGAGGAAAGCCATACAACTAAACTAGACGAACCAAAAGCTGATGGCTACGTGCGCACGGAAAAGCAGGCCCCGCCCGCTGCTAACCACCCGGAAAACTCCAACTCGCCAACGCGCTCGCAACCCCCATCGCCAGTGGATTCAGAGCATGCGAGCGTGGTGTACTGGTGTGCGCTCCCTGGTACTGGTACAGGTCGCTGAGTGTTCGGAACTGCTCGTCGGAGAGGACGGGTCAGCACGAGGTCAATCAACTTCAGCATCATCATCTTGCAAGGAAGCTTGAGAAGGTATATACCCAGCCGAGTAGGGCCATGGCCCCCTGCAGTTCTGCTTCGGCGGGGAACCATGATCAGCAGCGGCGGGCACAATTTTTTTTAAGACAATGGAATGGATTATCCGTGCACATTGCCGTTTAATCATTGTTAGCCTGTAATTAGCCTGATCAAAAAAGTGGAAATCACACAATGAAAGTGTGTCCCATCGTGCCATCATCAGTCGTGAACTCGTGAAGCCCACGATGCTGACTCGCAAGCCATCCACCGCGAAGATACGTGACGATCCGGTGAAACACAGCCATCGGTCTGCCGGCTCGCCCAATAGCCAGTTCTCTGATACCCTCTGGATCCTCTGAGCCTAGCGAGAAGAGGGCGCAAGACGGCAGCGTGCGTGGCCTACTGACCTGAAGACAAGCCACAAGGCAATGACGGGTCGACAGTCTTAGCTTGCACTAATCTTTGCCACCCAACCCAACCCAGACCCTGCAGGTTCAGACGTTCAGAACAGGCTGAGAGTTCGGAGCACCGGAGGAGACGCGCCCTGCTCACTGCTCTGTGCAAAGATTTCTGCTCACTGCACCGGTAGCAGAGGCCAGGGAGCACGGCCGGCGAGCCACCTGGCCGAGCTTCGCTGGGGCTGCACGGAGACGGCGAGCTGCTTCGGAGGCGGTGATGGCGGGGGCGGCGCCTTTATGACGGCGCGGAGCCGTCGGATGCGGGATCGGACGGCCCGGGTACGGCGAAGACCGGCGGCGTCAGGACCGCTGATCTCGCCGGTGATTCGTCAGAGACAGCACGCTCATTCCGGCGGGTCCCAACCTCCAACTGCTGTCCGAAACTGCCCCTTTGTCGGTTCGCTTCGGTGTGGCAGCTTACAGATAACGGGCCGTCCCCATTTTTTGGTTAACATGACTGTGATTCCGATTCAGATGAAGAGAGTTTACTGTTCAGTCTGGATGAGGATGCCCCATTCAAATCATGAAAGTTACTGATCAAAGATCCCGGTAGCGTCATGATGTTATGGCGACTGCTTATCATCAGGCTGACGCGGCAGGTGTTGACGTGCCGTTGACCACTCACTGGGGCACGGCTCCGCAGTATCTCGTCCCGAAACGTTGCTCCAAAGAGAGTATCTTGTCAGAGGAAGGGGATGCACGTTTGGTTTTCCCTAAGGACAACACGTTTCAGCACGCCGTCGTGGCATAGGAACAGGCAGCAGCTCCGGATAAGAACAGAACAGAGAGAGAGAGAGAGAGAGAGAGAGAGAGAGAGAGAGAGAGAGAGAAGAACGGAACAGAGAAGGTGCCGTTGGGGAAACGGAGCTGTCCGTGACAGCAACATCGTAAGCTGCAGTGCTAGCTCGTCACCGAAATTCCGAGTCCGAGCTGGTCAGCACATGAAGCGTCTAATCGCAAGCACTCACCGTCAGTGCTGTACGGCCGGGGGCGATCAGCGTTCAAGCTAACACAAATTATCAGCTGACGTCATCACTCCAGCAGACGATCAAGCTAGTTGTTTATAGGTGGAGTGTTGGTTGCAGTCATGCCAGCACAGCTCTGAACTGACGTGCAAACTGTCTCCTGGCACTTCTACATCGTGCTCCTTTTAACCGTTTTATTTATTCATTTATTCTGATCGCACATTCAGAAGCTGGAACTCCCAGAATTCAGGCTGCAGGCAGTAGTAGCCTCCCGCCCTCCAGTCTCGATCATCAGTTGCGCGCAATCAAGTACCCATGTTTTCATGACGCCAACAGGCCACCGGTTGGATTAGCTAATGATACAAGTATAGAAAAACCTGGACAAAACAGGCGCCTCGCGTTCGTGCATGTTTGGTGAGAAAAATGGGTTAGCACACCTGACGTGTCCTTTTAAGAAAGAATATCAGAAATAGGCCCATGATATTCTGATGCATGAAGCCCCGAGCTCATGTTTCATCAGCTTCTTTTTTTTTTTGAACGAACGGGCATGCAATTGTGCGTATTTCATTGATAAAGAAGGGAGATTACAACCTGGCTAGCCGGTCAAAGAGCAAGTAAACAATTAAACTCGAGCTAACAAGATTATCAACTTATCTGACTCAGATGTTGCTGTGCTAAATCTTCAGAACTACAGTGTTTTTTTTTACCTGAAGAGTTTGAAGCAACTAACAGGATATAGGACCGACATGCACACTGAACTAGCACAGCACTGAATTATTGCGGCAAGCAACGCATTAGCCCATTAGGTACTCTGAAAAACAATCCAGAAGTTAAACCCCATTAAATCACGAACCAGAAAAATTCATTCGCCACACAGTACGCACACCAAACAGGCGAGGTTGCTTCCCGGACACTCCAACCCCGGCCCGAACCCGGGCGTTAGAGAGAGAGCGAAACGAATCCGGGCGTTAGCTCGCGGTCGCGGCTCGCCGGAGGTTGCGTCGGAAGGTTCGCGCGCTCGCTTGCAGGACACAGCATCGCCGTCACGTCGCCGCCGGTCGACAACGACTGCCGGCGGCCGGCGCCTTTGGCGTTCGCGCGTTAGTCCATGCAGGAGGGCTCGTACCGGAGCGCCCCGCCCTCTTGCAAATCATGGAGAGGGAAGGAGGAAATGCTACCTGCTCCGTGCCCTGGAGCGGCGGCTAGCTCGAGTTGTTGGGGAGGGGGTCTTGATCGTCTGGTGACTTGATTGGTGCGCGAACGCATGTACAGGCTCCAATTATCGATGCCAGAGGTTGCAACCGATTAGATCAAGTACAGCAGGCGATTGTTTAGGAGTAGATGCGGATTCCGCGATGATGCGTATGCAAAGCTTTCTTGGAATGCGCGCGGCGGATGAAGGAGCACGGAACCAGCTGATCGAGTCGTCAACAAACTGAAAAGACGTGCTTTGACGTCGGTCTCTGTCTCTCCATGGATGATGAGCCAGCCAGTCAGCCATGCGGATAATCTTGTTAATTTTTTTTGTAAAAGATAACTGGTAGTTGCTGAAACTAAATCTGGATACTGATGATGCTAGCTCTCCATTGTCTAAAGATTCGTGAGGTTTTCTTAAAAAAAAAAAGATTCGTGAGGTTGACAGAGACCAGTCACAGCACTGTGACTGATGACTGAAGATGGTGGGTTCATCCAGAAATTCTCTGAAGAATCAAACAGTCTTCTGACGACAACGATGTGCTAATCCGTTAGTTTGGTTACAGTTAAGCGCAGTTTTCTCCTCTCGCTCTCTCTGGATAATAACGGACTCGCAACTGCAACCGCATCGGCGTGGCCTACCTGGTGCCAAGTTCGCTGACGAATTGACATGGTATCCGCCTGCCCGCCCGCTGCGAACAGTGGCTAGTGCGTGTCGCTTCCCTCCTCCGTGCTATTGGAGTTGTTGAGCCCTAGCTAGCTTTTGACGTTCAGGTGTAGGTGTCACGGAGATCGATCAGGCACTACCACAAATGTAACCAACAACGATTTCAATGGTTTTTTATTCTTAACTGTAAAGTCATATCAAACGCTTGGTATAGTGTTGGCAAATGCTGCCCGAGATGCTGGCCTCCCTGTCGCTGACAACGCTGCCTGACCTGTTACTTGTTGCCTGAACCGGGAAAGCAGGATGAGAAAGCAACGAGGGTAACGTCTAGTTGACACAAGCGCGAGCACGAGCAGACTCCGGTGCTGTTCAGCTGGCTTGATGGACGTAGTTGTAGCAGTAGTCGCTAGCCAACTCTGCTTTCTGCTTTATAAAGTCAGTTTCGATAGAGTTTTATGGAGAGTTTCATAGTATTAAATTTTATGCAATACTATCAATTTTGCTAACATGGCGAAGAGAAAAGAAGAGAGTTTTATGGGATGTAAGAGAAGTTTCATCACCATTAAACTCATCTGGTATAGTTATCTAGTTTCTAATCTTGCTAACTATGTCATAAAATTGCGCTCTGAAACTGGTCTAATCAGTGCAACTTTTTGGGCCATAAACCCTAACAACCACTGCTTGGCTATTGGGAAATGGTATGACGCCGTGGAATACGAACACGACGGTGCTATCTCCATGACAGACTACGATTACCTAATCGAGGTCTCGAAAAATCGGTTTGGTAGTTACGTTGAGTCAACAGAAAGCGCCACACCATTTGTGAGTAGCTAGCTCTCGCATTGTTGATTTTTTTTTAACGTCCAGGAAGAACAGGGGGCAGACAGTTTTCATTTCAGAGTTTATAATATCTGTAAATAAAAAGGAAGATTCCCAAGCGGTGTGTATGCTTTATTTGCAAAGAAGTCCAAAATCAAGGGCACATCAAAGTTGAACCGAGGTGTATGAGGTGTCAGTTGCATAGATTATAGAAAGTTAGTGGAAGATGATTAGGGTAAAGCCAAAGGTGTTAGTCTCAATAATGAAGCACCCCTACTAGACAAGCATCAAACCCGGCTGGTCCAACTCGAACGGTATACTATACGCGCGCCCATGCTTCATACACTCAATCATTTAGCTTTCATTGGGCAACATATTAGGAACAGGAGGAAATGAAATACCTATCCCACATTTTAATGCACAGTGGACTAGTCTTTCTTGTAGCACCCATCCATGGCAACTGACCATGGAAAATAATATGACTCCTTTTCAAATTTATTTTTAGAAAAGATATGCAATACTTGTAGGGGAGGAACGAGATATCTTCCCGCTAAGTCGAAAATGGCTCGAACCCGGGTGGTGTTTCAGCGGGCGTATGACAAGAGCTCCAACCACTTGGGCTATCTCAACATCTAGTGCCATGAGTGTACAAACTTCTCTTGTAAACAAAAGATGCATCTCAAAAACAAGAGAGTAGTTACCAAAAGCAGAGCAGAGGATTTGATGTCGACATGATAAAACATAAGGAGAAAAAAAGGAAAAGAGAGAAGAAAAGCAGCACAAGTTTCCTCCAAGAAGAAAAAACAAGAAAAAGAAAAGAAAAGCAGGCCATGCATGCACAACAACCAAGTGGTAGCAGTAGACTAGTAGTCCTACTAGTTGTTAAGCCCGACGAAGGAGACTGACACGAGGTGGGCTAATGGCGCAACAGCTACATCCCAACCCACGCCATGACCGCCCTCTATATAAGCAGCGGAGCCCTGCGAGCCTCCTCACCAGCCGAGCGATCGCAGAGCTCAGAGCACTCGCCTACACACCAGCAATGGCGGCCCGGCTCGTCGTCGCGTTCCTCGCCGTGTCCTCTGGCTTCTTGGCCGTGTCGGGCCAGAAGTTCAACGCCATCTTCAGCTTCGGCGACTCCATGTCCGACACCGGCAACCTCTGCGTGAACGGCCCTCCCGCCGGCCTGACGCTCACCCAGCCGCCCTACGGCGAGACCTTCTTCGGCCGCGCCACCTGCCGCTGCTCCGACGGCCGCCTCGTCGTCGACTTCCTCGGTACTGCTTCGTCTGCCTTTAATCTTGACATGTCCACCTTTTTCAAAACCATCGTTTCCCTCCAAAAAACAGAGCACCTTGTGCTCTGCTCGTTCTCTGTCAATGGAGATCGACAAACTTGACGTGGCATGCTGATCCGGTGTGGTGTTGTGCAGCCGAGAAGTACGGGCTGCCGCTGCTGAAGCCGTCGAAGCAGGGCGGCGCCGACTTCAAGAAGGGCGCGAACATGGCTATCATCGGCGCGACGACCATGGACTCGAACTTCTTCCAGTCGCTGGGCATCGCCGACAAGATCTGGAACAACGGGCCCCTCAACACCCAGATCCAGTGGTTCAAGCAGCTGATGCCCTCCATCTGCCGCTCCACACAGGGTACGCCATCAACGCCGCTCACCGCCCTCTGCTGCTCACCATTAAACCCCGCCCTGCGTGAATGCATGGTCCACCCTTCCAGGGGGACGACGATGAGGTGGCGGTCGCTCTCGCCGGCCGGCCGGCCGGCCGCCGGCCAGCCATTAACGATGAACGATCTAACGTGACGCTGTTTTGCTTTGATCCTGACGACGACAGCCTGCAAGTCGTACCTGTCCAAGTCCCTGTTCGTGCTCGGCGAGTTCGGCGGCAACGACTACAACGCCCAGATCTTCGGCGGCTACTCCCCGGAGCAGGCGAGCGGGCAGAGCGGCACCATCGTGGACGCCATCGGCAAGGGCGTGGAGCAGCTCCTCGCCCTGGGCGCCACGTACGTGGTGGTCCCGGGCGTCCTCCCCGTGGGGTGCTTCCCCATCTACCTGACGCTGTACCAGACCTCCAACGCCGGCGACTACGACCAGTACGGCTGCCTCAAGCGCTTCAACGCGCTGTCCGCCCGCCACAACCAGCTGCTCCAGAGCAAGGTGTCGAGCCTGCAGGGCAGGTACCCCGGCGCCCGGATCATGTACGCCGACTTCTACACCCACGTCTACGACATGGTCCGGAGCCCCGGCAGCTACGGGTTCAGCACGAACCTGAGGGCCTGCTGCGGCGCCGGCGGCGGCAAGTACAACTACCAGAACGGCGCGCGGTGCGGGATGGCCGGCGCGTCGGCGTGCAGCAACCCGGCGTCGTCGCTGAGCTGGGACGGCATCCACCTGACGGAGGCGGCGTACAAGAAGATCGCCGACGGGTGGGTCAGCGGGGCCTACTGCCACCCGGCCATCGGGGCCTAGAGGGGAGCTCCAGAGGAACCAAGGGCTGGCTGGCTGGCTGGTTTGGTGGATGGCTCATTGGCTCCTCAAGTTAGGGGAGGGGGATCGGATGATTAATTGTTTGGTTTCTCTAGCTGGAAAACAAGAAGATGATCTGGGAGAATAATCAATGAGGCATAATTTTCTTGCGTTCATCATGTGACAGCGATGCTAATACCACTTGCGTAGTGTGCTATTAGGAGGCTATTTATGTTGTTGGATTTTTTTTCTAAATTCGGCTGGAGTTCGGGACATGACATGCGCAAATCGTACTAAAATCATCCTCATCTTTCCACTTTCTCTATAAAATCTAGACACCCAAAGTTTTTGCATGTTCGGGAAAAAAAACTGGCCGGAGACAGTGCACCTGCGCCCTATGTTCACTGCAATGAGGAATAGTATGGTCCTGGTTTCTGGCAGACCAAATTTGGCGGCAATAACAGAGACCACTAGACCGTGTCAGTACCAAAATGCCCCAACCCTTTTGCCCCAAAGCGTGTTTTGCCCCTGCCCGGTACACGGGAAACCACCGTCCGTACTTCCTGAGTGGAGAGGTTGGGCACATGGACCAGGTTGGTGTGCTACCCAAACCCAACTGCCAAAATTTTTCCTCCGTATAAGCAGAGTGGGGCGGCCCAGCCGGGGACGACAGTGCCAGCAGTGGTGGGCCTCCCGCACGCGCGCCGCTCCCGCCGGGCCCCCATGCAGGGCGCACGGCTGCGGCACCCACCAACGAACGGGCCTACTCTCATGTCCCACAAACGCGGCCCAGCTCAGCACGCGAACAACGGCGGCAAACTCGGGCCGCCCCTCGCGGCGCTGCCTGCTTTCCCGGCGGGGGAGCCCGGAAGGCCGGAACCGACTCAGGAGCTGCGCCTGCGCGTCACCGCGAGCGCGAGCGCGGCCCTGCCACCGCGGCGTGCGAGACGTACGCCGCAAACTCATACAGCTGGGACGCGGTGGACATCGTCGTCCCAGGAGCTCTGCCCGTGGGTTGCTTCGCCGTCCACCTCACGTTCCTCCCGAGCCCCAAGCCCCCAGCCCGGCCGGCTACGACGAGCTCAGGTGCCTGAAGCCGCTCAACGAGCTCTCCCTCTACTAGAACACCCTGCTCCAGCGCCGGCTCGCCGGGCTCCGCGTCAGTGGTGGATCGCGGAGCCAAATCAAGCAGGGGACAGTTGAGCTCAATCTTATGTATTTCTGCTTGTGCACATCAGCCAAACTAGCACAGACATATACTTGCAATGGAGCAGTACGTGGAGGAAGCAGAGATCAATACCCAGTTTCGCCTCCACCATCGTCCCTGCTCCGTGCCAGGCACCCGTTGGCGCGGATCGCGTACGCCGACTACTACTACGCCCATTCGGCAGCGCGGCAGGTACAACTTCAACTTCGACCTCGACGCGCGATGCGGCACGAGGGCCGCCGGGCCGCCGCGTGCACGCTCCCAGCTGGTCCAACTGATGGACCAATCTCGACCGTCCGTTTTCCTTTCAGAAAAAATATATTTATAAATTCGTTTTCAAAAAAAATATCGTCCGTCTGTTCAGGACAACAGGATGGAGGACGGATCGGCAATCGGAAGGCAGTATTCGACTCGAGTCCCAGTCTGGAGTTAGGACGTGAAGGTCGGTGACTAGACCGCTGACACGTGGGCCCTCGTCGACTCCTTTATAAGGCCCCCCCCCAGGCCGGCCATCAGGCCATCGCGTAGCGTGATACCGTACAGCTCTTTGGACTCACGATCACGTCCATCGGCTCGCCGTCTCCGCTGCTAGGGCGTCGTCGTGTCGGCGGGATGGCGAAGAGGAAGTCGAGGAAGGCCAAGGCGGCGCCGCCGCCGAAGAAGGCGCCGAAGCTGGACACGGCGTTCGACTGCCCGTTCTGCAACCACAGGGCCAGCGTGGAGTGCAGCATCGACCTCAAGCACCTGATCGCCGAGGCCTCGTGCGGCGTCTGCAAGGAGTCCTACTCCACCGCGGCCAACGCGCTCACGGAGCCCGTCGACGTCTACAGCGAGTGGATCGACGCCTGCGAGAGCGTCAACGAGGGCGTCGACGCCCGCCGCCGCCGCCGGAGCTATGCCGACGACGATCTCTGACTGATCGTGCAGCGCTACCTAGCATCATCAGTTACTAGTTGCAGGCGGTTGATCTGGGACATGCTAGATCGTCGTTTCGGTTCTCAAGCTCGTTTGCCGAGTTTTTAGTTGCATTGCATCACACTGCTGCTTTTATTTGTCTGCATCACACTGTTCAGCAGAAACTGTTCATCGATGGAATAGGGACGATCAATGGAAGATGCATGTAACCTTGTATATCGGTTCCTCCTTGTTCTTGTTGTTTAATAATGTATATGATCGAGAAGTGCACATGACACCGTCCATTAGCTAGCGTTGTGTTCGCCGCTCTCCGGCAAGCCGTAGCTAGTTTTGCATCTGGTTGGTAGTTGGACATTTCGATCACTCGATCCGGCCGGGAAGCCTGCTCGGCGTTTTCCTTTTTTGGCATTTCAAATCATCAGGAACTACCTCCCGTGTTCTTGGACATTGTCAGATCGATATCGCGTTCGACAGCTTGGTAATTAAGCAGAAAGCAGCAGTTCGTAGGATTGATGAGCGTTGATTTTCCAAAGGCGCAGCCAAAGTAGATGAAACCGGGGTTCCTACACAGTGATGTTTTGTCGTTAATCTGTCCTTTGTTGCCCCTCACGTCGTCCAACAAATTAAAACCCTCCTCTACTTACCCGGCCTCCCTCCCCCTCCCCCTCCTTCTCTAGCTAGCCTCTAGCAAATTAAAGTCGCACAAACCCCTCGCCCCACGACCACGAGCCCCTGAATTCCCAGCTCCCACTGTGACATCCAATCGACGACGACGACTGTTGGATTTAATCTTGTTTTTTAGTAAGTCTTAGCATATAAGGAAAGGAGTTATACTAGTAGTATTTTTGCATGTATATGCACGTACTCTCTCCATCCTGTAATGTAAGTTATTAGAGGATTCAAAAATATAGCTGGGTATATGAATATGCACGTACTCCAGGAAGCAAGGTAGGAAATATAGCTGGTTTTTGGTTGGGCAGCGCATAACCATCGAAGACAGATGTCTTCAGGGCGCTGCTCCATTTCATATACACGGATTCGATGCCTGACATGGAGGATTTCGAAGACGAAGACGAAGACGGCGGCGGCAGGGAGATGATCAAGCACTCGCTTGTTGCCGCGGATAGGTTTGCCATGGGAAGGCTGAAGCGGATCTGCGAAGCCATTCTTCGCAGGAGTCTTGATGTTGAGAAACACTGGCTCTGGCTGACCAGCATCACTGCAGCAATCTGAGAAACGCGTGCGTGGAATTTATCGCATCGTCGAGCAGGATAGATGATGTGGTGGCTAGCCAGGAGTATGCGCATCTCAAAAGATCATGTCCGGTTGTCCTAGTGGACATGCTGGACAATGTTACCAGGCGGCTGCAATAGGTGGCTGAGAAGATAAGCTGCCTTGCCCTTTTGTTTGCATAAATCTATCTGTGTGAAGAGATTTTAAGTGAGCAACCAGTTTGTTACAAGTTATCTGTGTTACCGCTATAGTTGTATGCAACACAATATATTTTCAGAATATCACCCGGCCCTCATATTTGTGTTTACTAGCCTATCAACCCGTGCTCCCGCACGGACTAATTAGAATTAATATAAAAATAAGACTTATAGCTAATAATTATAATTATCTATCTCAAGCCCTCTTTCATCTATTAGGGCATGAGCATTGTATCTTGTCGAAGCGGTAAACAAGCATGGGACCCAAAGGAGCCGTAAAAACCTATGTAAAATTCCACAATGGTTACTTATAAGGTAGGAAATAAGATGTGTCCTCTTAAGATAAAAAAATCACTATTTTTCAGTCTCCAATCATCCATTGCCTGCAATAACACAGGAGAGAGAAGCTAGCAACAACAACTTGCAATAGCTTTCCAATAGTTTATTCCTTGTTGCCAGGTAGTAAGCTTGCTATCCAGCTATAGTTACTATCCACTCTCACAATGGCTACTACCCGGTAACAAGGTGGCATTTATCGCTTATTATCTGATTTTTAGCGCATTGCTGGTGCCTTTAAATATTCTAACACATACTCTAAAATACATATTTATCATTTTCTAGTTGCAATAGATTTTATTTTGCATCACACCTCCATGTGTGTTTGATATATATTTAATTGAACCATTTGTTTGTGAATTTGATATATATTTAATTGAACCATTTGTTTGTGAATTGGTATTCTTATATCTTTCATCATACATGAATACATGGTGACACATATCGTAGGTAGTATTTGTATATAAACAATAATATAAATCATGCATTAATAATGACAGAAATAGTAATTTAGAATTCTATATTGGTGCATTTTAGTATTTTATTATAATTATATGGTTTAGATTCAGATTTAAGGGTTAGTTTAACTTTTAATAATGATCTAATTGGATAATTCATATGCAAATTTAGGGGTTACTTTAGTTTTTTTTATAATGACAGAGGTGGGTAATTTAGATACATGTTTAGGGGGTTGGTTTAGTCTATTTTTATAATAGCAGTGGTGAGTAATTTATTAGGAAAGATAATAGATCCAATGAGTTATTGGATTGATGGCGGGATGTTTCTGATTTTTGTGAGAATTTCTAGAATTTCTCTAAAGTGTCTACCTAGGATCCTAGTGGCTTCACGTGAAGGCTTCAAAAGGAGCCTCCAATTAGTATAATTAGTGATAGTAAGATAGTTTTCTATTGCCTAAAAATACCATTGTTTTTAGTCGATCTCTCATCTTATTGCTTTCAGCCACGTAGCCACGTAAGTTAAGAAGAGGCGAAGAGTAGTTCCTCATGGCACGAAGCATCTCGACAACAAGAAATATAGCCAAATCTTTTCTCTTCGCATAAGTTTTTGCTTGAGCTCAAATTTCACACCGTATCACGGTAGCATGCTCTATGTGCATCCGTAATTTTGCCAGAATTCTTTATGCACTTTTAGAGGTGCATGTTGTGGTTGGTAATCCAATACCACTCTAATCCGCTGTATAGCACTATATATTATTCCAAATCCACCATCCATCTGGCCGCTTTAGCGACCATGAACGAACTGACTCTGTGCATGTCTGACTCTACTTGTAACTAGCGGCGGCAGGATCGGTCAGACCTAGCGAAGTAGAGACCTGAATCGCCACGCTTCTCCCCGACGCCGTCGTCGATGCTGCACTCGCTGCACAGACGGCGATGCGTGCCTGGACTGTCCCCGCCTCCCCGGCCTGGTCACGAAGTTTCTTCGAACCACACGTGCTAACTTGAGGTTGACGAGGAGCTGGAGCTCTCGCCGCTCTGAAAGATTTTTCTGCATGCCTGATCGCCTTGTCCTTGTTCCTCTCATCGCCATCGATCAACGCGGGAAGATTAGTCCGCGGAACGCGAATGCTTGACCTCTCGAAAAACGAAGATTGCGTCGTCTGGAATAAATGAGTTATATAGGATGATATGATTACTGTCCTTTCCAGGCAACTAGAGCCAAGTCATCACTCGAGACATCGAGCTCTGCTCACCGAGCACCGACCGAGTCGCAGATGACGCAGTGCGGCGGCGGCACGGCGAGCATGCTGTCGCCGGTGGTCTCCCGGCAGCTGCACACCTACCGCGACTCGATCCGGAGAGCCTCCGTCCCCGGCGGCCGGTGCAGGCCGGCGGTGCGGTTCGTCCCCGCGAGCAGCGACGCTGCGGCGGGAGAAGGGGCCTACTGCTGGTCGTCGAGCGCTAGCTCGGCCTCCAGTCCGGCCTTGGACGCGTCGGCCCGCTGCTCGCCCGTGTCCGTGTCCGTGTCCTTCTCCTCCGACGGCGACCTGTGCTTCTCCGGTTGCCTCGATGGAGCCGAGGAGCTCCGCGCCATAGCGCTGCGGATGGTCCACGACGGCTACATGAAGGGCCTCATCCGAGCGTTCGGCGCTGCCGGCGGCTTGTCGTCGGCGCACTGCGGAGGCCTCGGTCTCAGCCCCGGCCCCGAAGAGCTCCTTCTGGGGAGCGTTCTCGGAGCTGGACGTGGAGTGGGTTCTCCATGCCAGGGAAGGGGACAAGCTGCGGCCGCACCTGGAGGATGGATGCGCCTCCCTCCTTGATCTAATGGAGAGCTGGATCAAAGCTCTCAAGACCATGGTGCAGGTGCTCTGCATCACGCAGCTGGAGCTACGCGCCAAGTGGCCGGCCGCCGGCGGCGTCAGGAAGGCCGTCAGGTACCTCCTGCTGCTGGCCACCGGGAAAGCGGCAGAGCGCGAGCAGGAGGCGGCCCTGCTCGCGCGGTTCGCGGAGGCGAGCGTCCTCAGGATGCTTGACTTCGTGGACGCCGTCGCCGACGCCGCTCTAATCGACGACGACCAGGCGGCGGCGGAGACGCTCCCGGGGATGCTGCAGGTGTACGCCTGCGTCGTGGATGACTCGCCGGCCGTCCTGGCGCTGTTCAAAGAGGCGCCCGGCGCCGCCTCCACGTTCGACGCCATGAACGGCGTCTTCCTGCGGAAGAGGAGCAAGCTGAGCGACGCCGTGTGGAGCATGGTGGAGAAGGTCCGAGCTTCCTTCATGGCGGACGACTGCTGGAGAGTCTCGCCGGCTGAGGCGGGCGGCGTCCACGAGACCGCCAGGCTGATGATGAACTACGCCATGCTGCTATGGCGAAACGAAGGTGCACTCAATTTGGTCCTGCAGGACCAGCAGCACCGCTTCCGAATGTTCTTGTCCGAACATGATGGTCACTGCTCAAGCTCGGTTGCCGACCTCATCAAGAACATGATCTCATCCTCGGAGAAGCAGCTCGAGAAGGCGTCCAATTTCATCTCCGACCCCGGATCGCGGTACATATTCTTGATGAACAATTGCAGCTTCATTTCAGAGAAGGTTTCATCCTTGCTGCTGCCGCCGTTTGAAGATTGCAAGATCGAGAGGTCCAGGGGTTCCAGGGAAAGACTGCCCCGAATGGAGGATTGTGTTCGCCAGCCTGATCGGAGTATCCGGGCAAAAATAGAAACGGATTCGAATCTGGATGGCCTTATCAAGATCCAGAGCTTCATGGAAGCTTACCTCGAAGCCTCTTGGGAGCCGGTGATGTCTTGCTTGTACCATGACATACCTCGTGGCTTCTTGAACTGCGGCGGGGCGCTGGATGAATTCGAATCGGAGTTCCAGAGAACATACACCATGCAAAGGATGTGGAAGGTTCCAAACCCTGAGCTTAGGAAGAGATTGCGCGAAGCCGTCACTGAGAAAGTCATCTCGGGGTACAGCAAGTACATGTCGGAGAGGATGGCGAGAGGGAAGACCAACAGACGCCACACGAGCACTCCCCTTGAACTGGAGGAGCTACTAGAAGAGTTGTTTGAAGGATGAGTGTGTTGGTGACGAGACCATCGGTTTCCTTGGTGTATTATATACACGTGTACACTTATATTAGAGGGAAACACGGAAACAGGGACAAATAATTATGCATTAGACAACGTCCCTACTTGCAAAAATTTCATTTACATTGAGTAAGTTCTTTGATTATTACCATTTAAACAACTTAGTCAGAGAAGCCAATGACAAAACAGTTATTGATCATAACATGTCTGTACCTTTTGCTATGCAATAATAATCTGGGTCACCACTATGACCAAAAAGTACCTTTTTCCTAGCAATGGAGGTTAGAAGCAAGATGGTGAGAGGTCGACTAAAATGAATGATATTTTTGAGCAACTGAACTAATTTATGATATATGAGAGTGAGATGCTGATAATACGTTGGCCTCGTTACATAATGAATAATTGCATTTGGACCACAATTCTGAGATATTTTGTTTCAGAAAAATGTGCCCGAGTACCATGCAAACATAGTAAAAAGCCTCTTATAGTATTATGGTTATATGCTTCAACCATCTCATCATACATGATAATGAGATCATACATGATAAGCGCAAGCCCATTAGAACCTATGAATCTCGGCGCCCTCCGCGGCCAATCACGGTGGCCACGTCAGCCAAAATTATTTCGGCCGTTCGATCACGATCCGACGGCTAATGATGCACAAGTGCCACCGACATTTTGCGTTTAGGCCCCCGCGTTTTCGGCAAATGAACCCGTTGTCCTTACCTTAAAAATATGTGTGCCGCGGCACTGCAGGCCGCATGACTCGACGGCGCGCGCCACCGCCGTCCCCCTCGCTGCTGGCCGCGGGACCGCCCTCACGCCATCGGGCGACCCGGACACCGTCGACCCACCGGAACTGGGACCCAACCGCGTCTGGCACCGTTGTCCGTGTGCCGGCTCCCCGCGCCTGTGGGCGAGCGGGTCGGCGGCGCGCTGGCCCTGTGACGCTGCGGCCTGGGCGTCGACGGGGCCGGGCGCGGCCGCCTCATCCGGGCCTCCTGCTGGCCTTCGAGCGACCCCCTGTCGGTCGCTCTTATCCTCCCCACCGCAGCGTCACGGTGATGGCGGCAGGCGACGCGCGGGGTGAGGCCGGGACCGGTGCGGCCGGCACGGGCGGCTCCCACGCTCGGTGGTGCGGCTTCGAGATGCCCGGCCCCGCAGCGGCTGGCCAGGCGGCCTCCGCTCCCGGTAGCGCGGCGCAGCGGGCCAGGCCAGCAGGCCGTCGCGGGCGGCCTCCACGCACCGCCGGGGCGAGCGGCGAACGGGGCAACCAGTGGCAGGACGCAGTGGCTAGGGCGAGTGGCGCCGTGGCCTTGCGAGCTGCGCCACGTCGCGCGGTGACCCGTGTGAGTGGTGCTCAGAAGCGGTAGCCGGAGCAAGCGGCGGTCGCGGATCCGGGAGCGCCGTGCAGGGCCAGTGACGGCTGGGGTTTCGGCGGCCCGATTCAAGGTAGCGTCGGCGTTCCGAGGTGAGGCAAGTCGCCGCTGTCGTCCACCCTTCCTCTTCTGACTGCACCGGCTGTGCTTGTAAATGGATTCCACACACCTCATGAAGATGCCATAGCGAAGTATGTGGTTCTCTGACGTAACTCAACCCCCAGAATCAGATAAAATTTCAATGATTGAATAATTTTTGTGTATGTTCAGGCAACAAGTGAATGGGTTCACAAAATACTCTGGAGCTTCTTCCAGTGGCTTTACTCAGGTGGAGAGAATTGTGGATTTTCACAGTTTCCCACTTTCAGATTAAGAGCTTGGAAACAAACGAAGCACTAGCCTTTTGGTTCATTAGTCCATTAATTAGTTCCTGGGTAGTAACAATATCATCTGATCGAGATATATGCTTCTTGGATTTCAAATTTTTCTTCGATTTCAGCCTAGCATATGTTGGGGCAGGGATGATTTGCTCCCACCTTTAAAATCTGTCTCTCCTTGGTGTGATTCTCTCATGGGGAATAATATGGTCACTGACCAGTGATTTGAAAGGATTGGTATCCTGCAGACATACCAGAAAGCAGCACGACAAGCCTGCAAGATTACAAGGTTTGTTTCACACCTCCATTTCCTTGGTGCACATCCAATACAGTCATAGTTTACTTACCTTCTCTTATGCTTTAGGCCTTCATCTGCATAGCACTTATTTTAGGAGACAGTCTATACAATTTCGTTAAGATTGTATCATTCACTGTTAAGAGTGTGCTTGATAGATCAAGTCTGAAGACTGCAAACAAAGGTGAGAAGTCTGACTAACTCATGCGAATATGATATTTGATGTATAGTTGATCTGATGTGGGACTCATCCTGTTTCCTGAGGAAGACATTTCAATACTTGATGAAATTTGTCGCAATGAGATTTCTACAAGAGACGGTATCCCCACATGGCTAGCCTACTCTAAATATCTTGCATTATCAATGGTTGATGTGTATGCCATTCCCTTGATGTTCCATGAGATGAAATGGTACTATGTTATCATACCATACTTATTGGCTTCTGCATTGGATTTCTGCAATGCCTATGGTGCTGGCCTTAGTGATATAGACGTGGCCTACAATTATATAAAGATTGCCCTCTTCATTCTTGCAGCCTGGACTGGGAAGGACTCTAGTGTTGTTGCTAGCCTAGTGGGCTGTGCTTTGGTTAAATCATTGGTGTCAATATTCGCTGATCTGATGCAAGACTATAAGACTGGGCATCACCTAGATCGATGATTATTGCTCAGGCTATTGGCACTGCCATGGGCTGTGACATTGGACCGCTCCGCAAATGCATATTGCTCCAGAATTGTCAGCAGATCTGTTGGCCTTGCTATGAAATCTGTAAGGCCATGTTACGATGGGAAAACTTACTATAATATATAGAAAGCATTATTTCTAACAAATTTACTTTTACAACCACTGACAAATTAGAGTTACTATAGTCGAGACAAAACATCTCTAGTGAATTCTGTTATCACTCCCCATGGTAGATAGAGGGCAATTTCCCGGCTTCCAGGTAATTCTTCTTGTGGTTCTAGCAACAGCAAGATTATACAGAGAAATGATGCTGCTCCATCCATTCCACCTTACACCACAGCACGCACTGCAGCTTGCAAAACAAGCTGTCATTTTAGATAATTCTTGCTTGTGTTTCAAAGAAGATGGGCTTCCTTTAATATATATATATATATATATATATATATATATATATATATATATATATATATATATATATGATCCAGTAGTAATATACACTATGAAGTACGCACACTTGGTAGTCTTTCTGATCTACCAAGTTTGTATGCCTTGCCAACAAAATGAAGAAATCCTATCTTACACTATCACGCAATTTGCTTCCATCTCCCATTTCAGCGGTTCCATTCCACAATCACTTTATAATCTATGTTTAGATCTTTTGATTTTAGCCTAACACGTGATCTACCATGAACTTTGTATCCTGCCACTATATCTTTGTAATAATATGTTATCTATTTATTTTTATCATTTTGCTTATGACATTGCAACTCTACGCTTGTATGCATATGTGCTAATCTACTGCCATGCTCTCATCTATTTGTCCTGTGAATTATTATTTAAATAGTATTATTAATGTCTCATCTATTTGTTTTGTGGGTTATTGTTTCTAGGTTTTTTTTTCAAACTCCATGACTATATATTTTTCATCAATTATCAACCCAGTTCAATTAGTATGACATATAACACACATCAACAAGTAATCATGTATCAATCACGCGCATGGGCACGTGCCAATCACTAGTAGCTAGATGGGCCTACAAATATCAAGTGAATCGAGTCGATGAGTCCATATTAGTTGTCCTCGAGGTTAAGGACTTAGGTTGAATTTCAAGGTTGAACCTTGGTCAGGTCAACACCTAGTTCAAAGTGGCGTCGAATACTCTGAGTTCAAGAGGCGAAAAGCTAAGATTTTAAGATCTTGAAATTCCTTCGGCCATTGGAGAGCTCATAAAAAAAACTATTCCGAATTACTTTCTCCATTTTAAATTATTAGTTATTTTGGTTTTTCTAGTTGCATAGTTTTTAGAATAAATTGTGCCCGTAAATCAATTTGTTTGGTTGTACTTAATCTAACAAATTGCAAAATGTACAAACAAACACACAAACTTGTTAATTGTGTGCATATATACGGTCACGTATACTCCACTTATCGTATTTTTCCTTGGTGACAGGCTGCATGGACTTCATCTTGGATCTCAATGATTTGTTTTAAGCAGGTGGAAAGATCAAAATGTAAAATTGACATTCCTAAGCCCTTCCGAGCTCATCCAATTTCTAGCTCCGCCATCCTAAAGTCCATCGACAGATGGCAGCCTAACGCCTAACTGTTGACGCAGCGAACCTCCACTCCTCCCGATTTTCTTGTGTTGAAGGGGTATCACAATGTCGACGGAGACTTTGTAGGGTTCTTGCCGTATGCCGATACGGACCATCCACACCGAGCCAACCATTGTCGCTTGTCCATCCAGAGCTGTCTTTAGCTCCTTGCTAGCAACTGCTCGTTGGATTATTTTTTTAGAGTAAAATGCACCGCCGGCCCTCTAACTTGGTTCGGGATGTCATCCCGGTCTTCAAACTTTTAAAATGCATATTTAGATCTCATACTTGCTAATCCTATCACGTGAAGTCCAAATTATTATTTTTAAATTATAAAATAAAAGTGTTCAACTTATATGGAGATTACATGTGGGTCCAAATTTTATTTTTAAATTTTTTGCTCAACTTTTATATTTTTTAAAAAAATCAAAATTTTGTTTCAAAAATTTATATCGAATTTTCTTTGCCAATATTTCCTCCACAAATTATCCATTTTTATTTTATATCTTTTACAAATTTGATCATATAAGTTTCTTATTTTACAATTTTTCTATATAGATCCTTTGTATTTGAATACATTTGTACAAGTAAATTGGTATGAATTATTTTTATTTGAATAAATTATATAACTTTTGATTTAGCTTAAACAAATAATTTGGACCTCACGTGATACAATTAGTAAGTTTAAAAATCTCAATGTGCATTTTGAAAGTTTGGAGACCGGAATAATAGTTACGAGCCAAGTTCGAGAGCAGACGGTGCATTTTACTTATTCTTTTCTTTTATGTTATGTAATGTAAGTTGGTTGGGGCTAGTTGGCCGTGAGAAAAATATGGTTTAAAAAAATGTAAGAGCTAGACCCAGGCGCTATAATATATGTACATTTATACTTATTTGACCTATATAATCATAGTTAAATTCAAAAAATTTAGAGAAAATAGAATGAAATTATTTTTTTGCTAACTAGAAGAAATGTTAAAATCCATGAAACTTCAATAAAATTTCACCCAAAATTTAAACCCCTTGTTGGCACTATTCCAAAATACCCACAAGAGCGTACACATGACTGTACATGCACACAATTGACAAGTTCATGTATCTGTTTGCACGTTTTACAACCTATTGGACTAAAATAATATAACCATACCAGTTTTTTATGGTGGATGCAATTTACTCTAGTTTTTATTATACATCTACTTATATATTATGTCTAGATGCATAATAAAATTTACGTATCTAGAAAAGTTAAAATGACTAATAATTTGGAACGGGGGAGTATATATGTTTTAAGCTAAAAATCTTGTTTCAAGTATCATGTTTTGATGACCCGTGAACATAAATTAATCTTGATGAATCAAAATGCCCGTTCATAAATCAACTTGCATCAGCCCGTCAAGGACACTTTTGACAAACTTTTTAAAAACCTCGGTACAGTACTGCCATTTCTCTTCGTATTTCCGTACGCCACGCTGATTCCTTGGGCCGGCAGCTGCCCAATGCGATCTGGCACATGGGCCATGGTCCTTTGTTTTCGGCACTTTTGTCCACCCCACGAGGGCCGGCCGCATAAGGAAAACGAGGCGTCGCACTAACCGGGGCCCCACGGCACGGCTCGGCTCGACCAACTGGGCTTCCAAACGGCCGTGGCCACCCCCCACCCGCTCCGCCTCCTTCCTTCCCCCACTCCCGACTCCCGAGCTCCGATCCGACCGACGCCGCCCGCCCGTGCCGGCGTCGCGCGCAGGGGAGGAGGACCGGCCGGCCTGCCCCGCTCGCCCGCCCGCCGCCATGCCGAGCTCCCTCAAGGTCTTCTTCGCCTCCTCGACCCCCTCCTCGCGCCGCGCGGGGGCGCTGCGCCGGCTGCTCTCCTCGCCGGCCTTCTCCGCGGCCTGCCTCCTCTTCGGCCTCGCCGGCTTCCTCGCTGCCGCCCTCACCCTCTCCGGCTCCCCGCCCGCCGCGCGCAGCCGCTGCCCGGACTCCTCTCGCCCGCTCTCCGTCTCCGTCGCGTGGGACCGCCGCCCCGGAGATGTCTCCGCCGCGGGCTCCGCGGAGCTCCCGGCCCACCTCGCCACCGGATCGCGCGGCCGGCACAAGGTCATGGCCTTCGTCGGGATCTTCACCGGGTTCAGCTCCATCGGGCGACGCCGCGCGCTGAGGCGGACGTGGCTCCCCGCGGATCGCCAGGGCCTACTTCGGTTAGTCGCTGGTATCACGGCTTGCTAGTTCGATTTCGCTTCTGCTGATCGGGATCTAGCTGTTAGGAGCTTGAACTGTTGATGTCGTTGTTTACTGCTACTCTGCTGCTGTTAGTAATGTGGTGTGGGATTTGTTGCAAACTTGTATTAATTGCTTAGAAGAGTTGGTTTGGTAGTTTCCATATATTCATTTCTCTTATCTAGAAGTAACTGTGATCCACTCAAATATTCTGCTATTTCCAATTGGTTCTCAGATCATCAAAAAGGCAAATGCTGATGATCTATATATACCAGAACTCCTGATAAATTATTTGCCAATATAGAAATCACTGTATGGTAGTAGAATTGTCTATGCTTGGTGATTATCCACTGTCTTTGATTTTCTCTAATTTCACTTTGCTGTCCAATTGTTCCAACTATGCTTGGTGATTATCCACTGTCTTTGATTTTTTATCATTGTTTTCCCTTTGGTGATGCTTTCTTACAATGAATGGCTGTCCTTTCTGTTCTCTGCATTGCAGATTGGAGGAAGCTACTGGTCTGGCATTCCGGTTCGTGATTGGGAAAAGCAACTCAAAGAACAAGATGGCTGCTCTTGACAGAGAAGTTGAAGAATTTGATGATTTTGTGCTTTTAGATATTTTGGAGGAGTATAGCAGGCTCCCATACAAAACGTAAGGAAATAGAGCTATTGACATATGATTGTTCTGTCTCAATTCAGGATGCTGATTTGTCTTATGGTTTTAGTTTAGCCTTCTTTAAGGCTGCCTATGCATTGTATGATTCTGATTTCTATGTTAAAGCTGATGATGACATTTACCTGCGACCAGGTGAGTGACAATATCCCAATATCTCCTTTTAATGACTGCCTAATAGGCATCCTTCCTTTTGAAATGTTGATGCTTACACCAGTTATTTCTCTTTGTGCAGATAGACTTTCCTTGCTTCTGGCTAAAGAGCGGCCACATCCACAAACATATATTGGATGCATGAAGAAGGGGCCAGTTTTCACTGATCCTAAGTTGAAATGGTTAGTCTTATTATTTAATGTTATAATGAGCTCCTCTTTTCGGAGTGTTTTTATTGGAAAGCTGAATTGATCCCCCCAGAGGAAAAGAAATGCCTAGAGTATCATGCTAACTATGTGTAAAGTAGCCATGAACTGATGATTAATCTGAACTTCCATAATTGCATTCTTGGACCAAAACTTTTAATTTAATTCATTATGTTTCTGGATACCCAATCTTTCAGCTTGAAGTTAAATGTTTTTCTCCATTACTAACTGTTGTGATGTCTGGCTCTAGAGGAAACCAGCCAGGAGCTCTTTTACCTGTCTGGGAGTTGTAGTCGATTGATTGGATAGTTTTGTTAATTAGGAAAGAAGATTTGGGCTAAGGAGTTAGTTAATTAGGAATGCTTGATTAAATTAGAAAAGCAGAGCCCTAGGGGTGTTAAGTGTCCTAATTAAACTAGGAGGGGTTGGTGTGCTTACAAATCCTTCATATGTTTGGTTGTGCCTGAGTGCACAACCGTTGCATTGTATTTGCCCATAAAGCCCCCTTGGATGGCATCATTTAGATGAATTGCTTGGTTTATCTGCGGGTTCATGCTCATAAGTTATCTGGGGAATAATAAGACAATAACTAATTATGTTGGTTGGTTCTGTTCTTTTGAGAGATGCAGGTATGAGCCCCAATCCTTCTTACTCGGATCTGAATACTTCCTTCATGCATACGGGCCAATTTATGCTTTGTCAGCTGACGTGGTGGCTAGCTTGGTTGCCTTGAGAAACAACAGGTGAGTTGCAGTCAACATTCTGCCCATCTTATCATGAAACAACAACTAAATGACGTTCTGTTCCAAGTACTTTCTACTTGCACATGTTCTTAATCTTACTCAGGAAATATGGTGGTTTGTCTTACCAAATTAGTCTTTGCAACACACGCACTAACTTCTGGGAAACGGTACTGGCTGGTATAACTGGGATACACGTACTCAGTACACACGATTACCAGTTTCGTGTCTGCTTAGAATTGAGACACAAATCTTGGTGTGGAGGCATTCCTCTTGCAGGACTGAATTTTGAGATGTTGTGATCGCCTGATGCTAAAAGTGTGCGGCACGGCATTTTGTTATTTCAAGCTTACACGACTATTTTTTTAGGGGTTATTGCGTTCTTACCCTTACTACGAACTACAATTGTGATTTTACCTCGTTTTCGTTCGCTTTGTGATTTTACCCCTACTTTTTAAAATTGAAGACTCCGTTTGCCCCTGTTCTTAACTCCATTAGTTGCAAACAGAATAAACAAATTAGGGGAAAAAAGAAAACCCTTCGTAATATGCAAAAAAGATAAGAATGCCCCTCATCCCTTCCTATCCAGCCAAATCACCGTGCTTCCCCTAGCCCCCGACCTCCCCGAACAAGGCAATTAGGCACGGCGAGCGGCTGGCTGCGGCAGTGCGAGGCAAGGCAGGCTGCGGGCGCTCCAGCCGGCCAGGTGGGGCGGGCGTGCCGGTAGAGCGCAGGTGCTGCCGGCCGGCTAGGCATGGCGGGGCCCAGGCGCAGGCAGGCGCGGCGGGGCGGGGCCTGGACGTGGGTGCGGGTGGCCGGTCTGGCGCGGGCGCGAGGCGAGCCAACCAGGGAGCTGGCATTCAGGAGCAAGCGAACTAGCTTAAAGGGAGATTGGCTGTATTGTAGGTTGGGAGGAAGAAGAAGAGGAGAAACATGAAGAGGAAGAAAAGCTTGTTCCGTTGGATCGGCTTTGATTTCGTTTGTCTTGCTTGTTCCCGTCTCGATTTTGATCTCTGTGGAGGCGATGGAGAAGGCGAGGCGGGACGAGAAGCCACCACGAGCTGAGCCCCCCTGCCTCATTTTGCTCCAAGCGATGGGCTGCTTCCCCATCTGCTACTTCAGCAGCAACGTCAAAAAGGCGAGAAAAGGCGAGAGCGGCCAGCAGCACCGGCGTCCCTGGCAGCAGCCTCGTTCCCCTGCACGGTCTCCACAGGCGCGCGCTCCAACCTGTCCTTCTCCACGGCATCGTCGGCCGTCGGCACCAGCCTGTCCGAGGACTCAAGAGCCACGGTGCGGGCTGCGGCGAGCAAGTCGTCGGGCTCAAACATCAGGCTTCTGGCGAGCGCACCTGCACGGCTGCACATGAGTAGTTTTGGCCGGAGGTTAAAATTGGAAGCTGGCAAATTGCTAATCGACAAAAGAAAGGAAAACAGAGGATGCAAGCAACGGAAGGGAACATACTGCTACATATCTGTAACGTTGTGATCTTTTAATGCTTAATATCTAAAGGGATGAATCTTTTGATGGTAAATAGCTAAAGGCTTGTTCTTTTAATGGTATGAATCTAACTTTCCCTTGTTATTTTTGTTGGACATATATGATGGGATGTTATTTATCTAGATATGTATGTGGTTTGGGTCTTTGGGACTTACTTTTGTGTTGGGTTGCTGCCAAAAATTTGATAAAATTTATCAATCATTGCTCAGATTCTAAAAATATGCTAGTGGTTGGCAAATTTCTTTTTGGATATGTTGGAGTGTTGTCCAAATGTGTGATGTCAAATAGGGGTAAAATCACTAAGTTCTCGTAAAAATAGGGGCATATTCGCAAGGGTAAACTTGTCTTTTCTTAGCTTATTTGACACCGTTACATTCTCTTCACAGAGTAGGGGTAAAATCAGTCTTCAATTTCAAAAGGTAGGGGTAAAATCACAAAGCGGATGAAAACGAGGGTAAAATTACAATTGCAGTTCGAAGTAAGGGCAAGAATGCAATAACCCCATTTTTTAACTGAAATTTGGACCTGCTAACAATTGGTATGTCATGAGGACGTGCTTCTTTCATCTATAAAACAATGTTGTAGCATTAAGTTAGACTTTTTGTTTCCTATTTTTGGTCAAGTTAGCTGTGGGATCGATCATGAACAGATTGGTAATACTATATTGAAGTCACAAACCCTGGAGCCTGCAATATAACTTCTACAGGAATAGCAAGTAAACCGACATTTTTAGCTTAAGAAATACCAGAAGATGTTGTGAGACTCAGTTTCTCACGTGGTAGCATTATTGCATCACTGTTGAACATCAGATCGAGTCATTTTATCTGCTGCATAGTGCTTACTAGATTCTTACATATGTTTTTGTCCAGTTTCCGTATGTTCAGCAATGAGGATGTTACAATTGGATCCTGGATGCTTGCCATGAATGTCAACCATGAGAACACGCATGCACTTTGTGAACCGGACTGCACAGAGTCTTCAATTGCTGTTTGGGATATTCCAAAATGCTCAGGTTATCTCTTTTCTTTTCATATTTCTAAATAGTGTAATTAGCAAAAATATGGATTTCTACTACATTTATACATTTTCTTGCCCCCTTGCAAGTATTTGGCTAGCATGTATATTTTAACACGGTACATTATCTTTTATCAACTGTACATTTTGAAGACCAAAAATAGTGAGCATCAGTAAACTAACCTGTGAAGAGGTTCCAAAGGTACTAGTATCTAGTTCATAGTAATGGTAAATAATTTTGAGGGATGTTTTCATAAGACTAGAAACTTATAGATGCTGGTCTTCGTATCCTTTCTTAAACCTTTATCAGTTCAAAATGTGTATAGTTTATCATTACAGACCAATCTGGGCCTTGCTAACATCCAAATCTATGACCCAGGGCTATGCCACCCAGAGGTAAAAATGCTAGAGCTTCATCAAAGAAAAGAATGCACGGGTGGTCCAACCGTGGCAGCTGAGGTGTCGGAGTCTGATGACCGATGATTTCTTCATCGGAAACACCAAACACGAACTGCGGATCTGATAGTTGACCTCTGCCCCTAACTCAATAGATGTGCTTGGAGTATTCATTGGATTCGTCAGGTACAATCATTGCTTGGAGCACTGTCCAAGAAACCTATACAGGCGGCGTCATAACCTAGCGCTGTAGCAAAGGCATCCTCGCTCAGCATTCTTGTCACAGGAGCCTTCATTGCTTTTCCTTTTCACAATGCAACCATGATGGTCGCTTGGAACGTTCATCCTGTCTCGTTGGAGAAGAGGAATTTTGTTGTATAGAAATTAGAGGGAAGATAATGCATTGGCAGTTGATAGACCACACACACCTTCAGATGCTGTGACACTGGAAGTTAGCGGTTTACACGCTTGATTTTCGCTGATGTGAGTTCATTTTGCCAATGCTGAGTATAATTTCAGGCTGTTGGGTAATTAGGTTGGGATATCTGATCAACTGAATCCCTTGTTACGGGGAGTAATAATGCGGAATGTCATCTCCAGCTGTGTGGCATCGCCATCTGAGAATTTAGATAAACATTAAATACGACGCCAAACTGATTGCGCTCTAGATGTTTCTGATCTGAAGTCCAGCCAGTCCGTAATAATTCAGGCAGCTTGGACGAACTTACTCAAGACGCATTGAATTTGATCCTGACGCCGTGGCTCGGATTCATACAGTCAAACGGCTTGAATCGTTGTCCGAGCACCGGAAGGTTGGCTGCAGCCATCAGCTCAGCGTATGCATAAACGCTTGTTCCGAATTTGCAGTTTCCTTTTGGTGCCATCCTGAATTGGTCAGGACTCAGGATAGTCATGGCTCGTTGGAGTCTTGTGCAGAGACCCATGTCAGGCAGGGCCTCACGGGGTCCGACGCGTGACATGATTACCGTCAGGGTTACCGTCAGGGTGCGGCTGGCGCCGAAGCTTTTTCTGAAAAGCCCCGACCACATGGCCCCCGCACAGGCAAAGCCAAGCCAGCTGCCGCGGCGGCGCCGAGCAAAAGCGAGGCTCCTTTTACACAAACCCCACCATGAACGGCAGAACGAGAGAACCTCTGAACCTGTACCATTTCGAGCGATTTGTGATTGGAGAACGGGTGACAGGTTCCAGCGAGGACGAACGACGAACATGTATAGAGATTGTTATTCCACATGCTGCCGCCGCTGCCGATCGAGACGCCTTTTTCTTCTCTCCGGCAACGCAGACGCAGGTAATTAATAGTGATGATAAAAAAATAAAGTATTTTTAATGGGTCGATCTTGATCGTCCCCTTCCTTCCTCGGTGATCCTGCTCAGCTGTGGAGGATGGCCGGGCTGCAGTAGGCGCCGCTGAGCCAGCCGTCGGTGATCTGCTTGTAGGCGGCCTCGGTGAGGTGGATGCCGTCCCAGCTGAGGTGCGCCGCCGGGTTGGAGCACGCCGACGCGCCCGACATCCCGCACCGCGCGCTGTTCTGGTAGTTGTACTTGCCGCCGCCGGAGCCGCAGCACGTCTGGAACGCCGTGCTGAACCCTGCACGCACAGCCAGCCGAAACCCCGGCGAGGGGAAACGAGTCAGACCAGAGGTTGGAGATCGCGAGGGCATGGGCATCCTCATGATTCAATTCAGTTCGCATGTGTTGGTTGTGGGAGCATGGCCGGCCCGGGGACATGCCCTGCACGGAGACGCTCGGCGCTTGCGACACCGGGCCGGCGCGCCCGCCATCACCGTCCCATGATTGGGGGGCCTCTCGGTTGCTCGCCGGCGCGAGATCCCGGCGCCCAAACAAATGCGCGTCACGAGCGTGAACGAACCCTGTGTTTTTCTATTCGCCGCCCCGGCGCACGACACGCCCACGTTCCCACCCGCGGCGCACGAGCAGCGCGGCAGCAACGGGCATGTCGTCCCGTCGCGGCAGCAGCCAGCAGGCGCCTCTGACCCCTTGTCGTGCACATGGCATGGACGCGCTGCAGCTGCTGCCCGTGCACGGGTTTTCAACGCGGGATTCCCATTCCTCTATCCGGACGGACTGCCAGACTGCCAGGACGGCGCATTGAAGGGGGCTGGCCGGCTGGCTCTGTGACTGTGCCACGGGGGGTGGGCCGCCGGAAGAGCCAAGCGCGCCGCTCGAAGGCCGCCGGAAGCCGCCAATCCGGCGGTCGTCACGGATGCTCGAGGCGCGTGACAACTCGCAGGCCATCGTGCGCCCGTCCTGGCCTGGCGTTCCCGTCAGCGATCCCCATCCGAGTTCCGACCACACACATGCGCGTCGGCCGAGGACACACGACACGAGCGGCGACGGATGAGTATGAGCTCAACGGCTACGGCTGCCATGGCGGCGGCGCGGAGGGCGCGAGGAGGAAGAGGAGGAGCAGAACGGAAGGCTCACCGTAGCTGCCGGGGCTCTTGACCATGTCGTAGACGCCGGCGTAGAAGTCGGCGTACATGATGCGGGCGGAGGGGTACTTGGCCTGGAGGCTGGCGATCTGGGACTTGAGCTGGTTGTTGTGGTTGGTGGAGAGGTCGTTGAACTTCTTGAGGCAGCCGAGGCCGTCGTAGTCGCCGCTGCTGGAGGTGCCGTAGAGGGTGAGGTAGATGGGGAAGCACCCGATGGGGAGAACCCCGGGCACCACCACGTCCCGCGCCCCCATCGCCACCAGCTTCTCCACGCCGGCGGCGATGGTGCTCACGATCTGCGGCGTGTACGTGCTCGCCTGGTCGGTGTTGTAGTTGCCGAAGAGCATGGCGTTGTAGTCGTTGCCGCCGAACTCGCCGAACACGAACAGGGAGTTGGCCAGGTAGCTCTTGCAGTCTGATGATTTTGCAGATTGGAAAAGATCGCTGGCTCGTCAGGGCAGGCAGGGGCCCAAGGAAAGTAAAGGCTTCGGCAGCAGCAGGGGAGGAGCAGGGGGAGCAAGAAGTGACAGGCTTTCAGAAATTAAAGTCGGGCGCGTTGATGGCTGCCCGCCGGTGACTACTCACCCTGTCCGCAGACGGAGGAGGAGATCTGCTGGAACCACTGGAGCTGGAAGCTGATGGGCCCGTTGTTCCAGATCTTGTCGGAGAGCCCCAGCGAGCGGAAGAAGGGCGCGTCCATGGCGGTGGCGCCGGTGATCGCCATGTTGGCGCCCTTCTTGAAGTCCGCCGACGTCGACTTGGACGGCGGCAGGAACGGCAGCCCGAACTTGTTGCCTGCGTCGTTCGTCCCCGGGGGAAGAAGAAGAAGAAGAAGCCACCGTCAGTATCCACCCAATCCACATCATGAGAGAGTCAGTCAGAGCGAGAGCGTACTGAGGAAGTCGACGATGACGCGGCCGTCGCAGCAGCGGCAGGTGGGCGTGCCGAAGTAGGTCTCGCCGTAGGGCGGCTGCGTGAAGGTGATCTGCGACGGCTTCCCGTTGGTGCAGAGGTTCCCGGTGTCGGTGATGGAGTCGCCGAAGTTGAAGATGGCATTGTACTTCTGCGCCTCCGCCGCCGCCGCCCACGACGCGCACAGCAGCGCCGCCAGCGCCGCCGCCATCCTCATCCTCAGGCTACCTACGCAATCCAAGCACCGGCAGCTCAGACTCAGAGCTTCAGAGCAGAGCGAGCCTCAGTGAGAGCAGAGCGCTTGAACGAAACGGCCTGGCCGAGGCCATCTTTTTATAGCCTCGGCCTCGTGAGCCCGGGGCGCCTTTCGCCTCGTCTCGCCAAAACTTTCGCCTCCCGCGCCGTCTGCCCGGCGCGCATACAGGTGTACCGTATGCCATGCCCTCCTCCACCTTTCCACGCCGGGCGGTATTCGGCGACCACTGTCCCTTCTGCATCCGGGTCCCACCCGCACCGCCCGATCGGCATCGGACGGTCCGGATCACACTCCAACGGGCAAATCCCATCCCGCTAGCACGTCATCAACCTAACCACATGTCGTTTATTCGGCGGTTACTTAGCCCGGGCGGGCACCCTCCCCGGCGGTTACTTCACCTAGCCTGTTGCCTGTGCGGTGTGTGCTGTGGCTTTCCTTCTTCCTTTGCATCTGTAAAGGGGCGCCTAGGCTACGCATGGCGTGGCACGGAAAATGTGAGAAAGCTCAAAGATTGCGTGTGGTGATGGTAGATCAGTAGGCTAGATGTGCCTGGGGTCGAGGCTGACCTGACTGACCTCTTTCTCCCTTGCCCCGGCCGGTTCCAGGAAGCTGAGCACGAGATGTCCCTGCCTGAAAGCGGCGAGGGCGTCCAGCTCGATCGGTTTTCCTGTCTCTGTGTAGACCGGTGGTGGACGCCAGCCAACAGTAAGTAGCCTATGGGCGTTGTTTGTCCGTGTGATTATTCTTCCTGCAAGTGCCTCCAAACTGAAGCAGCACAGCATGTAGGTGGGCGCCCAGGGCCCGGCCGGCTTAAACTCGCCTAGTACTACAGTTTGTGCTGCCAGTGGGTGCCAATACAACGGCTTAACTGGGTATAGTAGATAGCTAGGGCCCCCTTCACCAAGATCGCCACACCACCATTAACCCAAAACCTCACAATTTTTTATTCCTTTTTTTGTTTTAAAGATCAAACCATCTAACTAGTGTGGTTCTGCTTTGAAGCGTGAACAGGCATCATCGGCGCAGCACTTGGGTGGCTGATGAGAAATTGATGGAACAAGGCCCAACCCAACCCAGGCCACTTGATGAGAGAGAGCACACGGCCGGCAGGGACCAGCAGCTAGCACCGCACCAGGATTTGGGGCCTATATATAGTATACGCGACCACAGTGTCAGTGATCACGCTTTGGCTGACAAGGTGGTGATTACAAAAGCCATTACCTGTTAGTAGGGAGGGAGGGTCTCTGTCTCGTCAGGGCGACTAAACAATGAGTCCCCTCCCTGTCGTTTCGCCGCCGCCGCCGCACCTGCATGCGTAACGGAATACCACTGCTCTACGTCTAAGACGCACGCTCCACACCCGCAGCCGATCTATATTTTAAATTTACTACTCTTCCCATTTCAAATTGTGGATCTCTCCCCGTATCAAGTTGTGGGTCGTTTTGATAAATTTAGATATAAAATTTATGCTATATATCTAATCATACCTTATATATATCTAAATGTATAGCAAAAACTATTTATTTAGATTTGTCAAAACGATCTGCAATTTGGAACGGATAGAGTAATTTATTAGCATTTCTTTTTAAAAATTTAGGAATGTAATCAGCGAGAACTCTGCTGGGTACGTATTGATAGAGAAGGAGGTATTTTAGCACGAAATGGGCCGGCACGGATGTGATCGTTGCTAGCTCCTCGAAGCAAAATAGGATGGGTCATAACAAGTGCTTTGTTGCAGTAGTGTACTGCGAAAACGAACCTAAGCTAGATGGTATCTTCCACTGGCTTTCCTCCAATCATTGCACTGTAATCCACTAATCCTAACGCCACCACCCATCATCATCGCTCCTAAATGCCGTGAAAACTGAAAAGACGCGCGGCTTTGTCCACCCACCGGACGCGAAAAGGCCGCAAACTAGACCTCGAGTCCGATCCCATCCGGTTAATCCGATCCTCCCGGGCGGCCGCTGCACTACTGGCCGCGACGATCGACGGCGACGACGACCGGCACCCAGGTCATCACAGGTCGCAAGCCACCCCAGCTGTGGAGACGGCGACACGCACCCGATGCCCGGCCCCCTCGTGGCGCGGCGACCGCGCCACGCGACGACGCCCCCGTTCCTGCCTCGCCTCACGCCATGTAGCTCCAGCTCCGTCCACGTCTGCAGGCAGGCCCGACCGGCCAGCAGTTCGCCGCCGGCGTCACTCTCCCCGGCGACCGGTCAACCCGCCGCCGCCGGCACCAGCCAGTGGCACGGGCATCTGCATGCAGCGCGAGCTGCTCACGGCACTGCGTTCGTACGGGAGGGATGACGTGCGGGATCGGACTCCATCAATCGGTCGAGTGGTTGGGTTCATGCTGTCAAGTCCCCATGCATGGACGACGACGATGCCATGGGAAACAAGCGAGATGACGGTCGGGGCACGACGATCGATCCATCGATCTCCTGCATGCTGTCCTGCAACAACTTGCTGTCTCTGATCTCTACCTGCTACGTGCATACTCTCTGGCCTGTAGCGCCACTCGAGCTAGCGCTGAAGCTTCGTCGCCGATCATGTTCTTCTTCTATTTGGCGGTGTGGAACGGCGGCACTAGCACAGATGCTCTTCTTCTTTCATCGTCGTCGTCGTCGTCGTCCCTGCTTGGAAACGCGAGGGAAGTTTCTCTTAAAAAAAACGGAGGACGATTTATGAATGATGGAGGAGAGGAGGAAGACGATTGCTAGCTGACGATGGTGCTAGTCTTGGACGATCTTCCAAGAGAACAACTCTCTCAACTAACGGTCAGCATATCTGGACCATGCATGCGTGGCGTGTTTTCCAACTGTTTCGCCATCGCCGGACCAGTCCTCACCGAAGGGTATACAAAAGAGAGAGACTGGCTGGCTACCATCGTCGCTAGGTCGTCGTGAGACTTAATTAACTCCCACTTGCGTCACGTAAATTCTGAACTTGTCATGGTCTCGACGGCTCTGACGGTGTCCGTATTCTCCCCCGGTTCGCCGCCGTCATCTGGAGGCTTTGCTTTTGGGCGCGTTCGGGATGGTGGTTTGCATTGGAAGCAAGAGGGACATGGCCTTGTCACCAGCAAGTGGTGGTTTAGAATGTTCCAAAGGCAGAAAGCAGCCATGACTTTTGACGCGCTCTTCGGTGTGATTGCACCACGGTTTCCCTTGTTTGGAGACTATTTGGGGGTAACTAACTACTCTCCACTGAGAGCAAAACATGGAAATAAAATATCCACCGCACATCATATATATAGCAAGCTACTCGTGCTCTCCTATTCACAGTGAAGGTGAGTGAACCCTGATCTCTATGAAAATACTGAAGTAGCGCGAAGAGCAATTTTGCCATATTATGTGCAGTAGTGCTTGTATCATCACAAGCATACAATATAAATAGCATACGGAGGAATACATTTAAATAACAATTTTAAAAATGTTGCATATACAACCTTTTCAGAAATTTTATATAAATAATATATTTGAAATATAGTATGCATATATTTTTTTTGAAATGTCATTTAAATATCTTATCCATTTTTTAAAAAAAAGCTATTTAATTTTTTGGAGAATTTATTTATACATCTTTTTCTGAAAACTTACTTTTTATTTGGGGATCACTTTCTTTCTTTTTCTTTTGCAGAGCAGGTGATTACTTTCGTGCATGTAGCTAGGAAATTCGCAGAATCTTGGAAAAGTACAAAAGTTTGTGTGCTATAGCCGAGATAAAGTCGTGTGTACACAAGTGTTTAGACCCATTCCTGCACCGTAGCTTTAATGTCCATGCTAATTTTGGATAAAAATTCAAAACATGCATTTTCATATGAACGCTTTGCGCTGTAGAAAAATAAACCACCTTTTACTTCCATTGCATCAGCAAATCTTATGGTAACTGTTAGAAGTTGGTGAAAAGTGAAAATGGAAGAACTGATGATTATTCTCTTGTGTAATTGTTCCATATATATATAGCCCCAAAGGGTGCCTATCTAGGAAAAGATGTCTATACAAGGAGAGGTGTCTATAGAGGAAAATATGTCTATTGATCACTAATTAATTAATTCTAATTAATCCTAACACTCCCCCTTGATCAATTGACTTCTGTAGGCACCGTTGGTTCATCAGTTATGTCTTGAAATCTTGAAAAAATCCTGTGGGAAAAAATCAAAGTATATCGATATACCAGGCAAAACTCCTTAAAACTCAGTGGGAAAAATAAGGAGAAACACCATGATATATGTGTATAATTCCAATGTTAATATACCCTTTAGGTAACCCTAAAGACTTATTTAAAAAAAATTGATCGTAGATCAATATGTCATGTATATTATCTTCGAAAAATCTTATAGGAAAAATTAGATAATATGACATCTACCATGTGTTAATCATTACCTCATTAAAACCTTTATACGAGAAAACTCTAGAAGAGTAAAACTCATATAAAGAAAAGAGTGTAGTATGATATCTGAAGTAAGTTATATTTAGATAGATTCTCCCCCTAATTCTTGCAAATTTCAGAGCTTTCTCATACCAATTCCTTCAACACATTTATGGAATGTGGAGTATGGTAGAGACTTTGTGAATAAATCTGCTAGATTATCACAAGACTTAGTTTGCAAGATTTCAATCTCTCCATTCTTTTGGAGTTCATGGGGGTAGAACAATTTGGGAATAATATGTTTAGTCATATTGCTCTTAATGTAACCTAACTCCATTTGCGTAACACATGCTGAATTATCTTCAAAGATAATTGTTGGTGTCTCAAGTGCACCAATACCACATGATTGAGTTATGTGGTTTACCACTCTGCGAAGCCATACGCATTTGCGTGATGCTTCATATAAAGCAATTATTTCAGAGTGATTGGTGGAAGTAGACACCAATGTCTGCTTTGATGACTTCCAAGATATTGTTGTTCCACTTTGCAAGAATACAAAGCCAATTTGTGATCTGCCGTTGTGGGAATCTGATAAATAACCAGCATCTGTATATCCCAATAGAATTGGATCTTAATTTCTACTATAGAATAATCCAAGATCTCTAGTGCCATTGAGATATCTCATTACAGTCTAACCCAATGACGCTTGGTAGGAGCGGCACTATGTCTTGCTAGCAAATTTACTGCGAATGCAATATCCGGCCGGGTGCTGTTAGCAAGATACATTAGTGCTCCAACAACACTAAAATATGGGTAGTGTGGTCCCAATATCTCTTCTTCTTCTTCCCGTGGTCTAAAAGGATCCTTCTTAATATCTATAGATCTGACTACCATCGGAATTTTTGCCGGATATGATTTGTCCATGTTGAATTTCTCCAATACTTTCTGGACATATGCAGCTTGGTATACAAATATACCTTTTTCGAAGTGCTCAAGTTGTAAACCTAAGCAGAATTTGGTTTGACCCAAATCTTTCATTTCAAACTCCGTCTTTAAATGATGATGTGCTTCATTAATATCGGGTTCGTTGCCAATGATGTTGAGATCATCAACGTACACCGATATGATGCAAAATCCTATTGATGATTTTTTAATGAAGACACACGGGAAGTCATCATTATTTATGTATCCCTTCAACTTAAGGAATTCACTTAACCGATTGTACCACATTCGGCCCGACTGCTTCAAGCCATATAATGACTTCTGCAACTTGACACAATACATGTTGCGATTTGCCTTAGGATTTGGTATATCGATTCCATCAGAAACTTTCATGTATATATCAGAATCCAATGACCCATACAAGTATGCGGTCACTACGTCCATCAACTGCATAGATAGATAATTTTGAACTGCCAGCGATATTAAATATTGGAACGTTATTCCGCTCATTATCGGAGAGTAACTTTCGTTGAAATCAACGCCAGGTCTTTGCGTAACACCTTGTGCCACTAGCCTTGCTTTATATCTCACCACTTCATTATTTTTGTTTCTTTTACAAACGAAAACCCATTTGTATCCTACAGGAAAGATACCAGGAGGTGTTGGCATTACTGCCGAAAACACTTCTCTTTTATAAAGCGAGGCAATCTCTGTTTCAATTGCTATCTTCCACTTATCCCAGTCCGAACGTTTCTTACACTCTACCATAGATTTAGGATCTGAATTGATTTGAAGGATATTTGCAACTTGTTCAGAGAAACAACAGTCGTCTATTATGGACTTATGATCATAGAACTCTTCAGTCTCTACGAAATTTATAGCAATTTCGTCTACCCTTAAAGATTCATCATGACTTCCCGAAATAATGGATCTAGGGTCTTCCAATGTTCCAGCATTATTGTTTATGGCTATAACTGAGCTGGATTGTGGATCACATCTATCCACAGGACATTGTATGTCCTTCAGGTGTCTTTCAACCGGAGGTTGAGTTATATTTACAGTCTTCTTTTGCTTGCCGGCAATCACATCTTGCTTCTTTGAAGTGTTTTTCCCCTTCCTTTTACCAAGTTGGGGATGAGTGGTTTTACTAGGTACCTCCACTCTTTCGTGCACGTTCCTTGCAGGATGGATAGACTTTGTGACACTTTTATAATCAGTGAAAGCATCTGGCAGATTGTTTGCAATATTTTGCAAATAATCTTTTGAACTTGTGATTCAGTTTCTGAAGTACGTGGATCAGAGAATGAAATGCTTTCAGCATTCCAATTAATTTCCTGGCATTCTTTTTGGTACAATTCTCCCGCTAATGCCGGAAAATAATACTCATTAAAAATACAACCAGCGAATCGGGTACTAAATAGATCCCCAGTAAGAGGTTCTAAATACTTAATGATCGATGGAGAGTAATATCCCACATAGTTCCCCAGTTTCCTGTGAGGGTCCATCGATGTCCGCTGAGGTGGTGAGATGGGTACGTACACAGCGTACCCAAACTTACGCAAATGGGAAATACTTGGAGGATTCCCACGTACTAATTGTAATGGGGAGGTTCCGTGATATGCAGTTGGTCTTAGTTGGATCAAGTCAGCAGCGTGCAGAACTGCATGACCCCAACAAGATATAGGCAATTTGCAATTCATTAACAAAGGTCTTGCAATGAGCTTGATTCTTTTGATCAACGATTCAGCCAAACTATTTTGGGCATGTACATATGGAACAGAATGTTGAACATAAATTCCCAATGCCATGCAATAGTCATTAAAAGCATGAGATGAGAATTCAGCAGATGAGAATTCAGCAGCATTGTCCATTCTGATAGATTGAATTCGATGTTCAGGATAATGTACCTTTAACTTGATCAGCTGGGCCATTATTTTTGCAAAAGCATGGTTACGTGTCGATAAAAGAGACACATGAGACCATCTAGTAGATGCGTCTGTCAAAACCATGAAGTATCTGAAGGTCCCCAATAATGGTTGGATCGGACCACAAATATCTCCTTGAACTATTACAAAAAAATTTGAGTGGTTCAGCTTGAATTTTAAGATATGATGGTCTTAAAATTAATTTCCCAGTTGCACAAGCAATACAAAAAAATCTTTATTTTGAGGAAATTTTGTGTTCTCCATCTGACCAATGAAATTGCTAATAATTTTCCTCATCATCCCTATTCCAGGATGCACAAGTCGATCATGCTAGTTCCGGAATGTATCGACGTTCTCAAAAATTATTTTATAAGCAACATGTTCTATGGATTTTATGTATGTAAAGTACAATCAAGTTGGAAGTGAAGAAATCTTTTCGCAGATTTATTTGCCAAATCCTATAAGTTTAGTGAAGAGAAAAAATTCCTCTTTATTGTCCTCATGTGTTTCCACATGCAAACCATTCTTACGGATGTCTCTATAACTTAGAAGGGTACGAGTCGAATCAGGATACAACAAGGCATCCTCCAACATAATTTGTGTACCCATAGGTAGAGTAATAGTGGCTCGACCTGACCCAACTACGCATCTCGACCAACGATAGTCATAACGTTTCCTTCCAGGGTCTAGAAATATTTTATCTCTCTAAGTGTAGAATTTGTGGTACATGAGTCCACAAGGCATAATTTTTCCTCCTTTGGATTGATATCAACAGACATCTTTATGTAAAATAATAGTTTAATTTAATATGATAGTGTAACATATAGAAGTATACATACAATATATTTAATACCAATTGTGAGAGTATGAAATTACAATAATATGATATATGTACATAACTCTCAAACATACTAAATAATACAATTCAAATAACTATGTACGACTTAGACTCATTACAACATTTAACTAATGTGATATCAATGTTGGACCGAGATTAGTTCAAATCTCCAAACATGTCTCCGGAATCAAATTCTAGGAGCATGTTGTACGTTGATGGAAGCTGCTCTTCAATATTAAGAGCTTTGTTGTTCATTGGTTCCATTGGAGTCTTGTTTGAACAATCCTTTTCCTTGACAGCCTCAGATGCAAGATTGAAGTGTGCTTCATATCTTGTGTCTCCTGCTGGCTTGCTCTCTTTTAGTGATTTTTGGTATAAAGCAACCAAATACTTTGGATTACTGCAATTCTTAGCAAAATGCGAGAAATCACCACATCTATGACATTTGTTGTCATTTTTGGGTCTCGCATTGTCTCTCTTCCTCTTGTGTGAATTAGGCTTTTGCTTCTTATTGAATGAATATTTACCAGACTTATTCTTTGGAGATGGTCCATTGAACTTGTTCCTAGTATTCTTCTGTACATTGTGTACTTCAGGTAACGGCGCCGAGCCAACAGGGCGCTTATGATGATTCTTCAGAAGAAGTTCATCATATTTTTCTGCCTGACACAATGTATGAATAAGCTTGGAATATTCTTGTTAATTTTTAGCTCTGTATTGGTGTTGTAATACTCGATCAGACGGAAGCATAGTAGAGAGTGTCTTCTCTATCTTATCTGCATCTGTTGGCTCTTTCTCGCAAAACTTCAATTTAGAGCAAATTCTATGAACAACGTGGCTATAGTCTGCCACAGATTTAAAATCTTGGAGACGTAAATGATTCCATTCATGGTTAGCCTCAGGCCAAATGAGTTCCTTTTGTTGTTCATAACGCTCTTTAAGAGCGCTCCATAATTCACGAGGGTTTTTAATCATAAGGTATTTAGCTTTAAGATCCTTATGAATATAAAACCGTAACATAGCCAAAGCAGAAAAGATTTGCTTATCCGACAGAACAACCCCGTCTTGGGGTTCCTGAATTGTAGCCAAAAGACTACGAGACGCAAGTGCTATCTTGATATCAGAAGACCATGTAGGGTAACTATTGTCATCCAATGCGAGTTCGTCGAACTCCTTAGTGGCCATAATCCTACGTGGATAACCATGGAATAATTAATTTATCGTATGGTAAATTAAATTAAATTAAATTAAATCAACATGGCAATGTTGTAACGGCATATGCAATATAATAGGTTGTATAACTTAAAAAAATATTAGATATTGCAATATGGGAAACGTACATATGTGTATTATTTTCTGATTCTGAGAATAACTTTGTTAAAATATTATTTAAGTTATCCGCGAATTTAACATGTATGTGGTGTATGTTGTAATTTAATAAAAGAATCACATATAGCATTGTAATTCAAAGTTAACACACAATAACAATATTCAGTATGTACAAAGCAACATCAACAATACAATAAACTGATGTTCTCACAAAGAAATAAATTAGCTAAGTCATATGCTAATTAAATGTATTGCTACTTAGGAAACTAAATAACAGAGAAAATAAAAAAAATGGCAAACAATAGTGTGTTACCCGACTCAGACGTACGGCCCGGCCTGGCGCGCGGTTCAGCCAGGCGCGGGCGGCCCAGTCGGGCACGCCGGTCCGGCCAGGCGCGGGCGGCCCAACAAGGCGTGCGGCCCGGCCCGCCAGCTCCCCTCTGCCGGCCCTTCAAAAGGGGTGACAGTTAGGGTTTAGAAACCCTAACCGCCCCCATCCTCCAGCCGCTGCCGCCGCCCGCCGCCGCCATTGCCGACCGCCGCCGCCCAGTCAGCCGCCGTTGTTGCTGACCGCCGCCGCCCACCGACGATCTGCCTTTCTATTCTTGCCCTTCCTCCCTCTTTTCTCCTCTCACAGCGAGGCCCGAGCCCGGCCATGGAGGCCCAGCCGGCGAGGTGGATCTCGCCCTTTCCCCGGCGAGCTCTGGTCGCAAGGACCATCACTGCCACCAGGGGCGGTGGATCCGCCCGTGCCGGCCCTTTCCCAGGCTCTCAGGAGCGGCGAGCCGTCTCCCTCTCAGCCGAGGAGGAGATGAAGGCGGCTCCGAGGGCGTTGGCTGGCGGGAGGACGTCGCGGCGCCCGGAGTTGGCCGTGACATCGGCGTAGGAGCGCCGACCCGGCAATGGAGGAGGCGGCGGGAGGATGACGTCGAGATCGTAGGTGAAGCCCAGCGGCCACGCGTCACCTCTGGCCCGCTCGCTAGGGAATGGAGTCCTGCGGCGTGCGGCCATAGGGACGTCTCCTCCAGTCCAGTGCATTGGAGGCATCGGCGGCGGCGGCGGCATCGGCGCGACGGTCGAGCGTTGCTCGGGCATGGCGGGACCATGGCCAAGGCAGAAGCCTGGGGCATGCTGCGAGGAGCGAGGCGACGAACGGCGGCCGCCCTGGCTTCCAGCGCGAATGCCGTGGGAGTAGCGATGGGGGATGCCATTGCCGTTGATGTCCCTGAGGACGCGGCGAACAGCGCCTTGCAACATGTACCGGCGAAGACCTCCGGCGGCTTGGCCATGACTGATGGCGGATTCCACGGCGTCCGTGATCTAGTCTACCATTGCATTCATGGAAGGAACAGGGTTGGCCATCTTCTACCTAGGGAAGACGGCGACATCGGTGTCCTGTGTTTCTGTTCAGCGTCTACTAGCGTCAGCGGCTTGAGCGCGTGCGTGATAACGTGTTAGAAGTTGGTGAAAAGTGAAAATGGAATAACTGATGATTATTTTTTTGTGTAACTGTTACAAATATATACAGCTTCAAAGGGTGCTTATTTAGGAAAAGATGTCTATACAAGAAGAGGTGTCTATAGAGAAAAATATGTCTATTGATCACTAATTAATTAATCCTAACACTGAAGTAGTGACGGGACGCATGCGAAGTCGCTTTTTCTAGAGTTGAGAGTAGACGACCTCTGCAAGAAACACGCTCTTGATCAAAAGGTAGGGTGGAGCACATATATAAAGGAGAGAAGAAGAAGAAAGGGTCTGTTTCGTTTAGTTGTCACCTCACCTAGTCCCCGTCCTGGTACCTAACAGGGGCGTGTTGCATCAACCTGCTGGATAATGCTAGGAAGTAGGAACCTCCTCATTGCAAGTTCTGCGGGCCCACTTGCCAGGGTGATTAAGTCCTTGACAAATAATTCTGGTGGTTGGGGAAACCGGCCAAGGGTGATTATTCCCAATAATTCAGATTTCTAGGTTTCGTCCAATCATCGCTGTGGTTGTTGCACTCGAGGTTTATAAAATGGTGACGAGAACTCGAAGGGTGAGCATCACTTTCCGAGTCCATGTAGAGTTGATAGTTCAGTATATTCCACTATAGTATGCATAACGGAACATAGTGGTGTTTGGTATATCCATTTGCCCCAACATGAACCAATTAATTAAAATGAGCCCCTAATAACTAACTTCCTAGTGTTAAGTTGACCTTACTAATTAAGCAGCTAAACGATGCCTCAAGCTTGAAAATTACTAGAACTTCCTTTGTACTTGCTACCGTTTTATCTGGGTCAAACTATAAGCTTTAGATTTTTTTTTTTGAGAGGGACTTTTGAGCCTTTATGGGACGAAGCTTGGGTCTGGGATTACTTGGCCCATGACTAGAGGCATTCATAGAGGCCCAGTCTTGGCCCAGTTAAGTTGTACTACAGACCTTAACTT
This sequence comes from Panicum miliaceum, assembly GCA_032594955.1. NCBI lineage: Eukaryota > Viridiplantae > Streptophyta > Magnoliopsida > Poales > Poaceae > Panicum > Panicum miliaceum. The sequence continues at coordinate 2,380,293 of CM064071.1, forward strand.
CTTCAAAGTTCTAATTTCATCTCATGCAGCTTAGCACCCATTCTAGGGTGAGAACAACATGGCCTGAGAAATAAACGCACGTGTTGGGGAAATTGATTGACTATTTTTACATGAGCTATTAATTTGTTTGTTTTCAGACCGATCAAGTTTTGGTTTGGACTGATAAGTCATGATGAAATAGGACTAAGGTTGAAGCAGAAATTAAATCAGCCAATAATTGCTCCTCTAAATTCCTATGGGACTTGTTGGCGGAATGAGATGGCAAGAGTAATCAAAATTCAGAACCATATCTATATTTTAAAGAAGAATCATATACATATAGTTGCATACACGTTCTAGTAAAAAAAGGAATTGAATTACAACCAACATGCCTCTTGCAGCTGCAAACATTCAAATGCCGATCGATCACTGGCAAAAAATGGTTTAATTTGCTTCTCTGTATAGCAGCTGAAATAAAAAAAAAAGGAGGACTGAAGATAGCACAAGAACATTTGATGGCGCACCGTGTCTGCATGCACGCGTGCATGCGCTCATTCACGGGCCGTTGCACTGCCACCACCGTTTCATGTCCTCCTCCGGCGGGAGCATCGTCATCGTCGCACCACCTGAACTCACTCCAGAAGTAGTACTCCCGCCGCTCGCGACTGCGGCGCCACCACCGCTCCAGCTCGCGCCGTCGGCCACCACCGCTGCGCGCGCGGCGGCGGAGTCCTTGCCGGTGAGCATCTGCACGACGTCCTTGAAGCTGGCCTGGTCCGTGCTCACCTCCCTCGTGACGATGTGCTTCACCTTCACCTGCTGCTGCTGGTGCGCCGCCCCCCGCCCGGCGGCCCTGGTGGTGGCCTCCGTCGCGGGAGGAGCCGGCGGCCTCGACCAGCCGCCGCCGCCTCTCGGCCGTCCGTCGTCCATATCGATCGAGCAGCTTATTATTACCCTAGCTCCACCTCCTCGCAGCATGCAGCTTCTTAATTTGATCTCATGGACGGATCGGACCTCCCTAGCAGTGACAAGTAATACGCTTTCATTTATAGGTAGATATAGGGTTATCTAGCTGTGTGGTACGGTGATCCCGAATTGACCAGCGCCACTGGCCTCCTGCGTGGAGTTGTCTTTTGAGCGACAGGGACCCAGCAGGGAGGGAGGGAAAGGTCGCAGCGTGCAGGTGGAAGAACCGTCAAATCGCCGTTGAACGGAGACGAATCGGAGGAACGCGACCGGTCGATCTCTAGACTAGTCGCCCGGCCCACTGCTACAAAACGTATTTTTAGGGGCGGATAAAAACGTATTTTTAGAGGTGGGTAGCGCACCTATTGCTAGTTTTCATAGCTAAAAATAGCTGTTTGCATCCATTTCCAGAGGCGGGTCACCCCCTCACCCGCCCCTGGAAATGAGTTTTATTTTTACGATTTGTATTATTTCCCGCCAATTTTTCGCGATCGTGATTGCGATTTGCATTCTTCCCTAGGCGCCAAATCACGTCGCTCGCACATGAACAAAAGTGTGAAGCCTATTGCTACAGGCGGCCTAGCCTAGGTCGCCTAGGAGGAGGTGAACTTGGTGATGGTCTTGGTGCCCTTGGAAACGGCGTGCTTGGCGAGCTCCCCGGGGAGGACGAGGCGCACGGAGGTCTGGATCTCACGGGAGGTGATGGTGGACTTCTTGTTGTACCGCGCGAGCTTGGCCGCCTCGGCTGCCAGTTTTCTCGAAGATGTCGTTGATGAACGAGTTCATGATGGACATGGCCTTGGAGAAGATGCTGATGTCCGGGTGCACCTGCTTCAACACCTTAAAGATGTAGATCTTGTACGTCTCCACGCTCTTCTTCGCCTTCTTCTTGTCCTTCTTCCCCTTGCCGCCGCCCTCCTTGGACTTGCCTGCGGAGAGGCACTTCTCTGCCTTGGGCTTCTTCCCGGCGGGGACCTTCCTGGCCGCGGGCTCCTCCTCCGCTGGCTTCTTTGCCGCGGGCTCCTCCTCCGCTGGCTTCTTCGCCGCGGGCTTCTTCTCCACCTTGGGCGCCATGGGTCGCGGCGGCGGTGGCTGCTCGGATTCGCGGTGGAGGGGAGGGGATCTGAGCGAGCCAAGGATGTGTTTGCTGTTGGCGCTGGGAGGTGGGGGCGGTGGGTTGGTTTATTTATTATAGGAGGGGGGAGGCGAGCGCTGATTGGTGGAGAGACAGGTGCCCCGGATCGCTAGCTTGAAATTGGTGAAGGGGGCGCCGATTTGTAGGGGCGGGCTGGGGCCTCACCCGCCCCTACAAATCGCCCCCCTCCCGGCGGGCGCCGATTTCACTCCCTCCTCGCGCGCCCCTCCTTGGATCGGCTAGGAATCGGCTCGATATCCTCCCCGCGGGCGCCAATTTCACTCCCTCCTCACGCGCCCCTGCTTGGATTGGCTAGGAATCGGCTCGATCCCCCGCGGGCGCCGATTTCTAGGGGCGGGTGGCGCCGCGGCCCGCCCCTAAAAACCTATTTGTAGGGGCGGGTGACGCCCCCACCCGCCCCTACAAATCCTTTTCCAATTTCCACTGAAAATTCGTTTAATTCAAAAGTCATAGCAAAACACATCGAAAAACTTAAAATTTTTACCATAAGTATTATGTGACATGTACAACTTAATAAAATATCAAATAACTATTTTATTGTATATAATGGTTTAAAGTGTCGAGACCACAATGTGCACCTCCACAATATACTATCTCATTGCACTCAAGACTCTCCTTGTGTTTTGAACACTCTCAATCATTATATGTACTGAAAAATGTTTGTCCTATTTTTTACTAGTTCTATACTATAAAATATGTTTCTAGCGCAAATTTGAGTTTTTTTCATATGTTTTGCTATTTCTTTTGAATTAAATGAGTTTTTGGTTGAAATTGGTGAAGGATTTGTAGGGGCGGGCTGGGGCCTCACCCGCCCCTACAAATCCCCCCCCCCCCCCCCCCCCCCCCGACCGCCGATTTCACTCCCTCCTCGCGCGCCCCTCCTTGGATTGGCTAAGAATCGGCTCGATATCCCTCCCGGGCGCCGATTTCTAGGGCGGCTCACCCCCAGCCGCCCCTGAAAATGGCGCCCATTTGTAGGGCGGCTGAGGGGGTGAGCCGCCCCTATAGGGGCATCTCGATTGCTACAGTACCGCGCTAAGAATGGGTGATATTTTGTTCCGTCCCAAAAAAATTTGAGATATTGCAACAAATTAGTTTCTTAGTAGTGGCCTGTTATAGCCAAGTTTCAGGATTTAATTCCGATCCTTCTGATCCATCCATGCAGCTAGCTAGCTAGATCACTGGTAGCTAGCAGTAATGTCCTGTCGACCTCCATGAACATCGGGCGCGTTGCAGGTTGCCTTTTCTAGAGAGCAACACGAGACCGGAACTCTGAACCTTCTTACATACAACCATTCTCGTGTGGTCGAAGCTGCACGGAAGCTAGCTGTTCCAGTTTCCTGCGCCGGATTGCCGGCTGGACCAGTCGACGGCGACGCAGCTGGCGGCCGGCCGGCCGGGTTTCCTCTTGATCGGCACGTCCGTACGGAGCACGGCCGCGTGGCGTGGAACCGATCGCTGCACGCGCGGCCGCCGGAGATCTTCTTCTCCCGTCCGGTTCAACATCACCGGGATCCCGTTCCTCATCCGGGCCAGGACTTCTCTGCCTCGGTCGATCTGATCGTCGTGATCGTTGCTGTGACCTGGCACGGCGCGCCCTGATTGCGTCAGGCGCCGGGAGGGATCGACCCATTTGTAAGGCGGCGTGCGCTCGTGCGTGGACCTAACGGTGACGACGCTAGCTTGTGAGCGGCCGAGATAGTAAATCACGGCAGGTCTAGGCGGCGGGGAGGCAGACGGTGACCGGCGGCGGCGCGAGTGCTGGGGTCCTCGTCCGGTCTTCTGTTCATGGCTTCCTTCGTCCCAGGTGTCGCCTCCGCGGCCCGTCCGCGTGCCGAGGGCAATTGGGCTCGAATCAAGCCATACTGGGCTAAATATGCAAGTACGTTAGGCCTTTTTACCAGACACGGCCTGCTCTTCCCGGTGCTAATTAATTGTGGGCCGGCACACCGTTACTGCCTCCAAAGGAAAAGAAATAGCAAAGGTAATTTCATCTACAAATAAAAGAAAAATGTGATTCACACATGCTTAATATGCCAGGCGACTCTCATGCATCTCCCAAGATATGTGGCGATCATCATTTGCCAAATACCCTTTTGGTTCATGTGCCCAGGAGATATTGAGTTATATAGTCAGTAGCCATGTTCACCCTAGAACATAAAGATAAGAGGGTGAACAGGCAGCAGTGAAAAAAGAGAGAGAGAACATTGGCACTTCCACATCATCGGCATGCAATGTTTATTTTCTTGATTAATCCCAGAGCTTTGCTCTAGAAGATGATCTATCGCAAGAGCACATGCATTTTGTTAAAAAAAAAGTTAAAAAACATCAGATTCCTAATGTAGATTCACAGAGCTAACTCTTCGCTAAAACAAATTTCGCTGGCTACTTTGCATGGCAAGTATATATTACGCATACTATATCATATTAGATACCAAACGGTATGTGCGCCAGATACACACACCACATGAAGAATATGCATGACAGCGTACTCCTGCGTTATCATTTCCTCCGAAAAGACTTGCAAGTTGCAAAGAGCATCACGGACATGCATCTCTACACATCCAGCCTTCCAGGGGCATTCTTTTTCTCGATCCCCTGAAAGACTAGCTAGCTGGTTGCAATGTGTCCCTTAAAGCTACGGGCAGCTAGCTAGGCACTCCGTCCTCAGTTGGATGCCAGGCAATGGGATCCGATTCTTGGGCTCCCGTCCCTGTCCAACAATGTGCAATGTTTTTGAACTTTCGATCCGCTCAGGCCGTCATCAAAATGATTCCTTTTTTTTTTGTCCTCTTGGAAAGTTTGGAATCTCTAGGCCGGGCAAAGCTACCGGTGGCAAGAGGGATAAGGCTGGGGCGCCGGTGCAATTTTTTCCACGAATTGACTACTCAGGATTCCATCCGGCGCGGTTAGTTAGTACTAGTAAAAAGACACCTCAGGTTACCTCAGGCATAGCGCAAGCTTATCTGTCCAGCTAGGTCTAAATGTACTAGTTCTCACTAAAAAAAGACTAAAAAGGAGAACAAATACATAATCGTCGCCCATGAAAAAGCCTCAGGCGATCGGAAAATGAAAAAAAAAAATTTTGTAGAATATATTTGATATTGGTGCATTTTAATTTCATAAGAAAACATACCTTCATAAGCTTGCCTTTTGTGTAAACGAATACTTGCATATGCATCTCATTTCTTCGTGAAACCTTACATGACATGCAGATGGACGCAGCATGGCACATTCATTCATTCCATCTAGAACAACGAGCAGTAACCCGTGATGAAATGCCTCATGCCGCGGCATTCAGTTTCATCCAGCACGTACTTGTGCTGATTTGACCGGCAGGCTGGGTTCTTTTGGGCGACAAGAACGATTGGTACGCATCCTCCCACGCCAGGTAGCCGTGCTGAACTGCTGTTCCAGCATGGTGGACGCGCCGCGCTGCGACACACACACACACACACATGGAAGCTCATCGACATACTCCAAGTTGGGTCGGCCGGCCGGTCGGAGCAGGAGAATTCTAAAACGTCATGCGTGTTGTCATTAGAAAGGCACGAGGGAAAAGGGTTATACCTTTTGTTCCTGGGAAATCCATGCACGCACGTATGCTCCGGGGGCAACGAACAGTCATGCATGCATATGCTGCTCTTTTTCTCCTTAAGAAAAAATAAAAATGAAAACGAGGTATGAGTATGCATCTCCAGCGGTTCCCAAATATCAGATGTGCCCTTTACTATTCACAAGTCAATGCGATTTTACCCTAGTCAACGGTCAGAACAAGAGCAAATACTCAAAGACCAAAGGAAAAATTGCAATGACAAAATCACAAAGTTAAAAAAGTGAGGGCAAAACCATAACTGCACATTTATCTGAATGAAAACAATTACCGGTCACATGTTTATGTCTAGGGGTTGACCGGTAGAACAGAAAATCACCGATTAATTTTTGGCGAATTGTAGCTGAAATTTTGAACCCTGCTTTAGCTACGGACGCGTGTGATGATATTGATGTTGTATAATTGAAAAAGACAAGGCCAGGTGGTAGAAAAAAAGACGGTGAAAAGTAATTGTAAATATTGATTCCCTTGAAACTTTAGCATCACTAGCCAGTTAGCAAGTAGATGCATCATGCCTCGACAGAAGGAAATGTCGGTACAGGATAAAAGGACTTGACTTTGTGTTTGTGCCGTAGCAAGATAGATGATGCCTTTCTTTTCAAGTCGGCTAAATGTATGTAGACGATTGGATGCTCCATTCACGATCAGATAGGATTCCAACGACTAACGAAAACTGAAAAACAGGAATGATTGGGTTTAATCTTCTACACCTGTCTCTAAGAGATGTCATCATAAGTCATTTTTCTTCCCACGTGTGATTATACCAGCATCGAGCGATATGGCGTCTCAAAAAACAAAAAGCAAGAGATATGGGACACATGTATGGCACTATAGCAGTGCCGTTAACTGTGATCAAGGGGTCTCAAATTAGGTCAGATCATCGGCTTCTAGGCCCATATATATACCCTTGAAGGCAGCAACAATAACAATAACATAGCCTTTTTTGTCCCAAACAAATTGGGGTAGACTAGAGATGAAACCCATAAAAAAAAAGATCACGGATCTTCAGATACGTGGATGGCGAGTCTCCAAGCGCTCCTATCCAAAGCTACCTCTTTGGAGATATTCCACTCCTTAAGGTCTCTCTTAACCGATTTGTCCCAAGTCAGTTTAGGTCTACCTCTACCTCTCTTTACATTTTCGGCCTGCTTTAGAACCCCACTACGCACCGGCGCCTCAGGGAATCTCCGTTGAACATGTCCAAACCATCTCAATCGATGTTGGGTAGGTTTCTCCTCAATTGGTGCCACCCCGACTCTATCCCGAATAACTTCGTTCCGGACTCTCCCTTCGTGTGTGCCCGCAAAACCACGACAACATTCGCATCTCTACTACACTCAGTTGTTGGACATGTCGTCTTTTTGTAGACCAATATTCAGCACCGTATAACATCGCCGGACAAATCGCTGTCCTATATAACTTATCTTTTAACTTTTATGGCACCCTTCTGTCACATAGGACGCCAGAAACTCGACGCCACTTCAACCAGGCAGCTGAGATTCTATATCTAACATCTTCATCAATGTCGCCATCCTTTTGAAGCATCAATCCTAAATACCGAAAAGTATCCTTCTGGGCCACCACTTGCCCAATCGAGGCTAACATCTCCATCCTCATGCCTAGTCACGCTGAAATCACACATCATGTACTCGGTCTTGGTCCTACTGAGTCTGAACCTTTTCGACTCTAACGTGCGTCTCCACAGCTCTAACTTCCTATTAACCCCTTCCCTACTCTCGTCAACCAGCACCACATCATCAGCAAAGAGCATACACCAAGGGATATCATCTTGTATGTCCCTTGTGACCTCATCCATCACCAAGGCAAATAAATAAGGACTCAATGCTGACCCCTGATATAGGCCTATGTTAATAGGAAAGTCAGTAGTGTCACCATCACATGTCCGGACAAACGTCATCGCATCCTTATACATATCCTTGATGAGGGTAATGTACTTAGTTGGGACTTTGTGCTTCTCCAAGGCCCCACCACATGACATTTCTCGGTATTTTATCATACACCTTCTCAAGGTCAATAAAGACCATATGCAAGTCTTTCTTCTGCTCTCTATATCTCTCCATCAATTATCGGGTTAAGAAAATCGCCTCCATGGTCGACCTTCCAGGCATGAACCCAAACTGGTTTTGGGTCACACTTGTCACTCTTCTTAGATGGTGCTCGATAACCCTCTCCCAAAGCTTCATCGTATGGCTTATCGGCTTAATCCCACGGTAGTTAGTACAACTTTGAACATCTCCTTTGTTCTTGAAGATTGGTACTAATATACTTCTCCTCCATTCTTCAGGCATTCTGCTGGATTGAAAAATAAGATTAAAAAACTTAGTTAACCATACTATCGCTTTGACACCTAGGCATCTCCACACCTCAATGGGATACCATCAGGGCACATCGCTTTACCCCCCTTCATCATCTTCAACGCCTCCCCGATCTCAGCCTCCTGAATTCTCCTCACAAAGCGTCTGTTAGTGTTATCAAAAGAGTCATCTAACTCAAGGATAGGGCCCTCATTCTCCCCATTAAACAACTTATCAAAATACTCTCGGCATCTGTCCTTGATCTCCTTATCTTTCACTAGAAGTCGATCTGTCCCATCCTTGATGCATTTGATTTGGTTGATATATCTTGTTCTCCGCTCGCGGATCCTAGCCATCCTATAGATATCCTTCTCCCCTTCCTTCGTGGCTAGCCGCTGATACAGGTCATCATACGCTTTACCCTTTGCTACGCTCACAGCTCGCTTTGCAACCCTCTTCGCTAAATTAGAGCTCTCGATGTTGGCTGCACTCTTATCAAGGTGGAGGCGCTTGAAACACTCCTTCTTCTCCTTAATAGCCCTTTGCACCTCGTCATTCCATCACCAGGTGTCTTTCCCTTCCTGTTTGCCTCCCCTACTCACGCCAAACACCTCTGAGGCCACCTTCCGAACATATGTTGCCATCTTTAGCCACATATCTTCTGCATCTTCTCCTTCCTCCCAGGGCCCCTCACCTAGTATTCTCTCCTTGAACGTTTGCGCCGCTTCCCCTCTAAGCTTCCACCACTTCGTTCTCACAATCTTAGTGCGTTTATCTCGACGTACCCGAAAATAAAAGTCCGTCACCACAAGCTTGTGTTGAGGGACAACACACTCCCCGGGTATTACCTTACAATCTAAGCAATCCCATCTATCCTCCCTCCTAGCAAAGATAAAGTCGATCTGGCTCGAGTGTTGTCCATTATGAAAGGTCACAAGATGGGATTCTCTTCCTAAAAAGGGTATTCGCTATCAACAAGTCGTAGGCCAACGCAAAGTTCAAAATATCCTCTCCCTTTTGACACTTGCGACCATACCCAAAGCCCCCGTGCACTCGCTCGAACCCTACATTAGTCGCACCCACATGGCCGTTGAGATCTCTTCCTATGAAGAGTTTCTCGCTGCTAGGAACGGTACTAGGTCTTTCCAGAACTGTCTCTTGGTGCTCTCACTGAGACCTACCTGAGGGACATAGGCAATGATCACATTCAGAGCTGAGTCTCCAACTACCATCCGGACCAGGATAATCCGGTCGCCTCGCCTCCTAACCTCTACGACTCCATCCTTAAGGCTCCTATCGATCAACATACCTACACCATTCCTACCCGGTGTTGCCCTCGTGTACCAAAGCTTGAAGCCAGTATCCTCAACCTCCTTCGCCTTTTGACCATTCCATTTAGTCTCCTGAAAGCATAGAATATTTACACGCCTCCTAATTGCTGCATCAACTAGCTTCCGCAACTTACATGTTAGGGATCCTACGTTCCAGCTACCTATGCGAATCCTAGTTGGCTCGGCTAACTTCCTTACCCTTCGCACCCGTCGAGGGAAGTGTGAAGACCTTTGCTCATTTTCCACTACACCCGGGCACAGATGTAGCGCGCCACTCAGGCTGTGACGACCTGCCCCTTGCTCACTTTTCATCGTACCCAGGTCACGATATGACGCGCCCTTGGGGGGATGGCGACCCGGCCCTTGCCCATTTAACACCACACCCGGGTTCCGATGTAGCGCATCGCTAAGAGGGTTACGCCCCAACGAGTTTCTTATGGGTTTCATATCCATTAGAGTGGCTATTTTTTTACGCTGGTTCGCCAAACCTAACACAACCCTCCTCCTTTATCCGTACTTGGGACCGGCTATGTTGAGAACCAACACAGGCGGAGTAATGCGATCGAGGAGACAATTGATGTAGTTATATGGTTGTTTTGTACTGTGGTCTTAGTCTGTATATCATGTATTTCTATATATAAAGATTTTTTGGTAGCACTAGCCACTACTACAGAAAAGACCCTTTAGTCCCGGTTGCCTCTAATCAGAACTAAAGATTTTAGTCCCGGTTGCCTCTAATCAGAACTAAAGATTTTAGTTCCGGTTGGTGACACCAACCGGTACTAAAGAGAGACTTTTAGTTTTAGTTGGAGGCTCCAATCGGGATTAAAGATCCCTTCCGTCCCCTAGTCATTGGACCCGGGACTAATGCCTATATTAGTCCCGGGCTCAAATATGGCCGAGATAAATCCACGAGATCGATACGGTGTTCTATAGTAGTGAGCGCTCCATACGTACCTTTTTCTCAGAAATTCATCAAAGGACAAAAGATAACTCATTACCCACAATTTTGCAGCTGGTTATTAGCTAGCAAAACGTACTAGCAGAAAGCAGTGTTGGGCACCTCCAAAAAACTGTGGGAAAGTAATCAGATCCAAAGTGGAATGAAGCATCTTGTCAGTGTCCTAGGTTCAGCTGCCGACACTGTACTAGCTCGCATGTATGCATTCTCGATCTCTTGCAAACTGCTCCTCCTCTCTGAACCCGTTCGCCGCCCTTGGGATCGACGGTGGCGCGCCATATTCTTGAGGACCGGCCGGGATAACGATCGGAATGGAGCCTGCTTTTAACCTATTACGGGCGTGCGTCATGTCTACGCCTTACTCAATATGGCAACTGATCTGACATCGCATGTGCTGCGTCGTCTTCATCCTTTCCGACCACACCCAAGCCATGGCCGCCCCTTGGCACCAAATGATTCTAGCTCCTCCTCTCTCGCTCGTTCTATGACTATCCAAAGTTCAGATCTTGTTCGCCTTTCGACATCGCCACCGTGCACATAAACGGAAGCTTTACGCCACAGATCGACAGCAGGCACTGCGCTGAGTATGTAGTGTCGAGCGTACACCGGCTGCAAAGGAGACCCTATCCTGCCTGAGCAAATCAGGCGGCTAAGCACAATCACCACCATTAAATCGCCGCGTAATTGGCAGACATTCCCTCGGCCGTACCGTGCGCCATGGATCGAACATGTTGCTGCTTGGTCGATACATCGAGTCCGAGACGCAACGTAATGGAGAAGACGGGTCGAGCTGCTGGTCATATGCATAGCATCAGCATCAGCACCCAGCAGCAGCAGCTTGTTTAGAGATGACGGATTGATACGGCAGCTAGCTAGCACTGACGCTGCTGGTGGGTGTACTTGCGATCGATAGATCGATCTCCAATAGGAGCTAGGGACCTCATCAGGCCGCCACTGCTTTGGCGGGTGCGTCGTCGAAAGCCGCCGGCGATGCCCGACCGGCGAGCGTGCAGTGCCACGTCCACATGAAGATAGAAAGGGACGCGAGATTCTGCTGCTCTGATCAGCAGACCCGGGAAAGCCGTACGCCATGCTCTTGTTCAGCACCCAGCATCGATCAGGCAAGTCGATCGATATATACCGGCCCTGAGCTTGACCGACTCCTATATAAAGTGGGTGAGACACAATGCAAGCATGGACACCAACCAACACAAGCCAGTAGGCCAGATCGAGCTAGCTTGAAGATCTACTAGCTAGGCACTAGCTGCAGCTGCAGGTCTCATCAGCCGGCTGGTACGGTCATCACCCAGCTCGTGCCAAGTAGCTACTAGCACACATCCCTGTTCTTGCGAGTAGAGAACAATAAGTTCCTGCCCTCGATGGCCGGCGGCAGGGACAGGGACCCGCTGGTTGTTGGCAGGGTTGTGGGCGACGTGCTGGACCCCTTCGTCCGGACCACCAACCTCAGGGTCAGCTTCGGCGCCAGGACCGTGTCCAACGGCTGCGAGCTCAAGCCGTCCATGGTCGCGCACCAGCCCAGGGTCGAGCTCGGCGGCCTCGACATGAGGACGTTCTACACCCTCGTGCGTACTACACGCCGCACATGCTTTCTTTTCTTTTCTTCTTCTTCTTCTACATTCCAGCAGTGACTGTTTCGTGTAGACTAATGAACCGTGCGTGTGCTTCTTCTTCATCATCAGGTGATGATCGACCCGGATGCTCCGAGCCCAAGCGACCCCAACGTTAGGGAGTATTTGCATTGGTATGTAGTGTACCAAAGAAAGCTTGTTCAGATTAGTTATTCTGTCACACTCTGTATGTAGTGTACTAGCTATATGCTAGACAATTACAGGCGCTAGTGCAGCATGTACATCGATCTTGTCGTCACGATCGATAGATGATGCATGGTGGCATACGGACCGATTGATCCACACTCTGTCTTCTCATGCAGGCTGGTCACTGACATTCCAGGGACTACCGGGGCAACGTTGGGTGAGCCATCAGCTCCCTGTCTTAATCTGCCGTCTCTACCTCTGTCAGACAAACTTATATTATAGACTTTTACTTAGAAAAAAAACAGAGCAAATAAATCAGGGGCGCACGGCACAACACATGTATCGTCTTCACTTGTTGGGCTGCATATATAAATAAAGATGGATTACTACACGCATAAGGTTAATTAGTTAAAAATAAATAAATACACACATAGTAATTAATAAGGTATATACTATACTTACTGATAATAATATAATAGTTGTGCATACCATGCATGTGATTATTGACTGATGGATATCGGAGCGCGCGTGCATGCAGGGCAAGAGGTGATGTGCTACGAGAACCCTCGTCCGAGCATGGGGATCCACCGCTTCGTGTTCGTGCTGTTCCAGCAGCTGGGGCGGCAGACGGTGTACGCCCCCGGGTGGCGCCAGAACTTCAACACCAGGGACTTCGCCGAGCTCTACAACCTCGGCCCGCCGGTCGCCGCCGTCTACTTCAACTGCCAGCGCGAGGCCGGCTCCGGCGGAAGGAGGATGTACCCTAACTGATGAACACTCCAATCCCACCGTATCATCCGACGACCCAAGATACTAGGGTTGTGTGTGTTTGTGTGGCTTGCCACACCAACACAGCATTTAACGATGGCATAAATATGATTGTGAGGAAATTGATGATGAACTAGGCAGCAGCTAGAAGCCAAGACGACGAAGCCTAGCTAATTAGCAAATATCAGTAAGTATGGTGTGTGTGTGTGCGCGCAATAAACGGCTAGTTCTGACATAGCATGCTGGCTGTATTATGTCAATCTTCTATAGTTGCTTCTGCCTAGTGCTTACACATCTATCTATAGGTACCCATGCTTGTATATATTTATCATATATGCATGGGAGACAAATTATAATTAAGTATGTAAATTGAATGACAGACTGCTTTACGGTACGTACGGTGTATGCCATGCATGCTCGACGATGGAAGCAGGAATGTGCAGGAAAGTTGGCAAAGCGAGCACACCGTCACGTGAGGCTGCTGGTGGGCGGCCTTTGCCCTTTTGAAGGGTCAGAGATTCACCGGATGCCGTTGCAAGAACAGCATCGAACAGGCTTTCCCCGGTGGATCATGTAGGCAGGCAAAGCTGTGAGGATTCATCTTCCTCCTCTGCATATTTGCCTTTGATCTTGTTATTTAATTTCAGTACAACATGATCGATTGGGCTGTGCCCTCCTAGGCCCTAGCTGCCGGCAGTATGCATGAAAAGGAGCAGAGGTCAACCAACGCGTCGATGATGCATGAGCTCCGGAGGAAGAGCAGATCATATGGCTAGCTGCATTGTTCGACGTCCGTCGTCAGAGAACAGAAAGGCCGGCGTACCTGCTGGTAGTTATTACCTAGTTGCGGGGACTACTAGTGCGCAGGGATGACGCGATCGAGTCCGCCGTCGTCGCCGGCCGGCCATCCATCTCGATCTCGCGGCCTACTCGCCGGTCCCTGCCCGCTGCCGGTAGGTTGCCGCAACCCAGCGCGCGAGGTGTCTCCCGTCAGACGTCAGGTGCCTCACCGTTAGGGATGAAAACGATCGGGAACGGTCGGGAAAAGGCCTTAACCGTTCCCGCTCCCGTATTTTTTTGCCGGGAACGGAAACGGGAACGGGAAGGCCGGACGGGAAAACGAAACCGGTAATACGGGATATCGGGAACGGAATAATTCGAACGGGAACGTGTCGATTACGATCGGAAAACGGTAACATAAAACGGGAATATCAATATACGTAACCACTTAAAATAATGAGCTCGACGCAATAATAGCAACGATATGCACACAATAAAATAAGTTGACAAGTAGCAATTAGCAAACAAGTTCCGAACAGCCGAACAATCAACAAGCTAACAACCGTTCACAAGTCATAAGTCACAACAGAAAACAAGTTCATAGATCACAAGTCCAAATTAAAAAAAATACCACAATAGCTGATATGTCTACATCTACACGAGTAATATGACTACATGTCAAAGAAGGCCAGATCATCTGCATGTGGCCCATCTTCTTCATCACTGTCCGCGACATCGTCGTCCTACAACAAATAGGTGGCATCAATCTTAAGAGCTACAGTAGCAAAAAATGTTCAAAATTCAAAAGTAATTGTACAGTAAAATGACCTCAATCTTCAGCTTTGAAGCAAGAGCCTCAATAACTTCAAGATCACCAACAATCGAACCAATCTTCTTATCTGAAAATCATAGTTAGCCAAGACACATATATTAGAAAACATGATTATGATAAAATATTGTACAATAACTAAAACTGAGATGTTTTTCTAACCTCTTCTTCCTGCAGCAACCCAATCTTTCAGGCATATCAAAGCTTCAACAGTTTCAGGATCAAGGCGGCTACGGAAAGGATCAACTACACGTCCACCAGCACTAAAAGCAGATTCAGAAGCGACGGTTGAGACTTGTACAGCCAGCAAATCATGAGCTATTCTTGAAAGAACAGGATACTCATCGGTCTGGTTCTTCCACCATGCCAAGATATCAAACTGACCACTAAGCCTGAGAGGTGGATCTGCCATATACTTATCCAACTCATTCATTTCATCACCATCAGGTCCACTAGACTCGTACAGGTAGCTCTCTAGTTCCTCATCTCCATTGTCCACTAAAAGGTCTGCTGTATCAATATCCATATCACTAGGTCCATTTGATTTGCTTTTAGGCCTCGAAGACAGGGGTGCATCATTAACATAGAACTGGTACAATTTCTTGATAACATCAACAAGTTCATCAACATGAAGAAGAGATGCATTTCCATGAAATTTTCTCATGTAGAACTCTATAAACCTTTTCTTATACCTAGGATCTAGGAAACAAGCAACAGCAAGTGTGGTGGACGACTTCTTCCAATATTTTTCAAACTTCCTACTCATAGAAATAGCCATTGCACAAATAGTGTTATCTTCACTAAGAGACCATTCATGTAGCAAAACCTTTATATCACAAAACCCTCTATAGAACAGATTTGCAGTTGGATATTGACTACCAGACAATAACTCAGTGAGATCAAAGAATTTCTTCAAGCATTGGAAAAGTTTGAATGCCATAGCCCATTCACTAGGAGAAGGAGTAATTTTTTCATACCTACGACGATCTGATGATTTCAACCTCATGAATGCATTCTTGTAGTACAAGGCATCTCGGAGCATCAAATAGGTTGAATTCCATCTTGTTGATACATCAAGTGAAAGGCCCTTGTTTGTATCCAGTCCACACTCAGTTGCACGCTTCATGAGCTCCTCCCATTGCAATGGGGATCCTTTGACAGCAAGTACTAGTTGTCTAATATTCTCAATTGTGGATATGATCACACTCAAACCTTCCCTAGCAACTAGGTTTAGTATGTGACAAGCACACCTGACATGAAAGAATATTCCATCACATATCAAAGATGAAGCACTAGCATTGGCCCTTAGATCAGAGATGATGTCTTTGACTGCTACTTCATTTGCTGATGCGTTGTCCAAGGTCAGAGCAAACAATTTCTTATCAATGTACCACTTAACCATGAGTTCAGTAAATATTTCAAACAACTTGGCACCAGTATGTCGTCCACCTACATGCACAAAGTTCGCAATCCTTTTCTGCATACACCAGTTGTCATCTATCCAATGTACAGTGACACACATGTAAGACTTGTTCTGATTTGAAGTCCACATGTCCATGGTGGCACTAATCCGGCAAGAGACAGATTTGAAATATGCATACAATTTCTCTTTCTCTTGTAAAAATATGTTCATGATTTCTTTTCTAATGGTAACCCTAGATTTGATTGGAAAGCTTGGACGCATGGATTTGATAAATTCAACAAAATACTCATGCTCAGATATATTAAACGGATACTCATGCATTACTATTGCCAAGTAAAACTTTCTCAAGTTGGCCTCTTCATCATACCTGTATGGTACCACAGCTTTGATGTCTTTTCCGTTGTCTTTTTCCACTTTTAGTTGCTGCTGGCCCTTCACTACACTATGTGCTACCCTCAGATGAGTCCAAAATCCTGTTGTTCCATAATTGCTCTCACATCTACCCTTATATTTGCATTTTGGGTACTTGCAGTAAGCCCACCTCTGAACATATGTCTTCCCATTGTCCTCAATGACCAATTCCTTCTTGTTGTAGTACTGCCACACATCAGATGTGCACCTCTTCACCCTCTTTCTAGTATGTTCATCTTTATCTGCAACAAGATCGTCACCTTCAACAATGATGGCATTTGCAGCATCACCACAAGGAGCACCGGCAGCAGCAGTTGGACTTGACGAAGAAGCTGCACCAGCACCAGTAACATCTCCATTTGGACTTGATAAATAAGCTGCTTGGCTAGATGTAGGAGTTCCACTAGAAATACACAAATCAAGATCTTGAGTACGAACAGAGCTTCCATTTATTGAGCTTGACCTATTAGATCCTAGCAATGGAAAAAATTAAACACATACAGTCAGATTCAAATTTAATATTCAAACTTATACCAATCCTTTTTGAAATTGAATAACTAAAATTCAAATTTAATATTCAAACTCATACAGTACCAATCATTAATCATAGACAATGCACAAATATGTGGGTTTGTTTTTTTATGTTAGTGCATACACGGCACAAACTGAAAATTTGAGGCAAGCTGATTGGAAACCAGGTGGCACAACAACCCAGGTTGGATACAGAACATAGGTTATTAAATGTGTTGACCGTATGGCCTGCCCTCCTTAGAGATAAAGCAGTGAAAATATATAGTAGAGTACCAGGAAAGATAAAAGGACAACCATTATCACTCAAGCTGGCAAATAGATTCATTGTTAGCATAGTAAACATATATCATTTCACATAGTGACCATGTTCTTTTTCGTTCTTGGATACCCACAGCATGGTAAAGGCATAGGACTTCTAGAAAAGGTTGCAGCTGCAGTTGATCCAGCCTATAATATAATGTCCTGGTTACTTGCACGGTACATTATCTACTAGTGCACCAGAGATATGATATTTGCGGATTGTGCAAGAGTAAACATAGACATATGAGGATATACTTGAAGTTAGTGTTTCCAGCATTAAGAACCCATCAAGAATTGATAAAGCATTAGTGACAAGAGCTGAAGAGCACATAGCAATGGGAGTGACACGCACAGCACCATAAGTGATCACTGATTAACAGCACAAGGCTGGGAGAAGGACCAGTGCTTTGACGACGGTGGTGGTGTTTCTAGACTTGATAATGGAGGGATAAAATGAACAGAGCGGGGTTGACAAACATGACGGGAAAGAGAGGGTACAAAATAGAGATGTATGTCACAATCACCCATGTCCAAGCAGCAATGAAAACGACAGCACCACGACAGCAGTACCTTGCATCTCCTTGGCGACCTTGGCCTGCATCTCGCGGAGCGCGGCAGCCTCCTCCTCCATCTCCTTGAGGCGGTGCTTCATCTCGTCGAGCTCCTGCAGCTGCGCACGCGAGCACTGGTCAGTACCACCGCGGAGGACGCGGCAGCGGGGACGCGGCGGCGGGAGCGAAGGGGTGCGGAGCGGGACCTTGGTGGCGTCGTCGCCGCCGCAAGTGACAGCCCTGAATTGCTATCGGGCGGCGCCTACGGGGCGGCGGCGGTGCAGGGGTTGGGGTGGGGGGCGGGACACGGGCGGCGGCGCAGGGGTTGGGGTGGGGGGCGGGACACGGGCGGCGGCGCAAGGGTTGGGCGGCGGCGGCGCAGGGGTTGGGGTGGGGGGCGGGACACGGGCGGCGGCGCAAGGGTTGGGCGGCGGCGGCGCAGGGATTGGGGTGGGGGGCGGGACACGGGCGGCGGCGCAAGGGGAGCAGAGAGAGAGGGATGGAGTGCGGTGCGGGCCGGTAAGTGGGCTGGGCCGCCAGAGGGGAAAGGGAGTCGGGCTGAATACGGGAACCTACCGCGGGAACATTCCCGGTAATATACGGGAACCGCGAATTCGGTCGGGAAATGGGCCTAACCGTTTTCGTTCCCGTTCCCGCCGTATTTTCCCATTTTTTTCCGTTTTCCCGTTTTTCCTATCTAAACGGTATTCGATCGGTTTACACGGTATACGGTCGCGGTCGGTACGGGATTTTCCCATTCCCGCTTTCATCCCTACTCACCGTGCCCTGGCCCCTGGCGCTTCGTTCTTCCCCAGGCCGGCCTTCCTGGCGCCGCCGACAAGAAAAGGAGCCCGATCCAGTAGCTAGCTAGGCCGCCGCCGGTTTTAGCAACGGCCCGCGGGTGCATGCGTTCAGCCACGGGGCCCAACTATCGTCGCTCCTCTAGCACAAACGACCCCCCAGCCCACCACCACATGTATGTGTGACCGGCGGTCAAACCATCTTCAAATATTTTTCTTTTAATCTCAGGAGATGAAATATTTCTTTTATATTGTTCCAGCAACAAAAAGAATTATTCCACATTAAAAAAAAGTGTTCCAGAAAACACGTGTAAGCTATTTGGACCAGTTTCTTGGGCCTGTTTGTTGGGCCGGTTTCAGGTGCAAACAGAGAGCGCGGGCCGCACAACATGGAAGCCTTGGGCTGCGCAACGGCCGAGGCGGAGGCCTTCTGTGACGCGACAGCGCGCTGCCCCGAGCAGGCCCCTCTTGGTCCGGGCTGGACGTCGGCCGCAGCCTGGTTCATCATTTCACGCTTGCAAGTTGAAGTGAGTGACGATGCAACAAGGCACGGCATGGCACGGAAATGGTTCGTGCTGCAGTAGGTAGGTTACGTACCATGACACATCACTGGTTTTGGCCACCTGGCATATCAAATCATTTGATGAGATTAAAATCCTAACAAAATTTGCACCGAGAATGGCCTAGATAGGTCCATCATATCGCACTCTTTGGTAGAAAACCCGCCTTAGAAGTTAGAACCCTAACTGCGATAAACGAAAGACTCGTTGAACTCGACTCGAGTACCAGGTGTTTCCTCCGTTGGGCACCATTGTGCCAATCAAGGAGGCACTTTAGCCTTTACACCCAGTCGAACCTCTTTAACCTCCCAATCTAGCTATCTAGTATGCATCAAAATTCAAAAGAGAAGAAAGGTTTTCTGAATGACCAGAGAAGAAAGCAATACACCTACACGTCATCCAGGGTGCGGAGCTAGCCGACGGAGTAGCCGGTGCCGGTGTCAGCTCCATTGGGAACCGTTGTCAGCTCGGTTGATGAACAGGGCGTAACAGTGATTTGTTACTGATTTTAAAGAAAATCATCGTTGTCAGCTGACATCAACGGACAGTACTGACTCCGCCCTTGACGTCACCGACCTCTCCTAGGATAGTATGGGCGAAGGCGAATGGAAGTTGAAAGCACACACCACGTTCACGAGTGTATCATGTTACCTTATCTTCTGTGGACGCGTGATGGATTGACGAAGACGGTGAGCCCATTGCAGCAGACGACGCAGCCCGTGCCACCGGCCGCCGCCCGCCCTCCAGCCGGCCTGCAGCGCGCGCGTCGACCGCCGGCCGAGGTGGCGCTCCTGGACTTCCAACCGGCGGATCGCCGTTCGCCGGCGAGCTCGACGTACTATTCCACCACCAACCTCAGCTCCGCCGGCATGGCATGGCATGCAGAAGCTTCAGTGGCTAAACTACAGGCGGCGGCGAGAGCTCGGTCTTGCCGGCGGCCACACCGCGGTTCTTGTCCTGGCCAGCATATCGGCCACATTTATGGGGGGGGGGGGGGGGGGGGGGGGGGGGGGGGGCGTCGGTCGCGCGCTCAACCGGGTAACGCCGATTCGGTGGGTCGTGCCCCAATTTGCAGCGCGGGATCGATTCTCGCGGTCACTGTCGTGTGCCTTGTGCCCATGCCGCTACGCTCCAAGCAGAGCTCGCGAAAACGCCTGCGCTCGATGTGGACGACGAGATCTGCGGAAAATATGCGCCTTTAATCCGTCCCATCTCCAAATATGGTCGTCAGAGGCATCCATCCACCCGATCACTGCCGGTGTCTCTCTGTGGGTTGCAGCCGGTGGCATTTCAAACGTGGGACCAAAAGTGAGACCGAACGGACGACGATTCTTGTGAAAACAAAGATTTTTAAAACAGGCCCAGCCAAAACACTCAGTAATGTTCTCTATTTTTTCAGTTCACAATGACACAAAGGGCTCTCCTTCAGATGGGCTACAGCTGGGCTGAGAATGGGCCACCGCGCCCCGGCCGGTTAGAACTGGCCCATCGCTTGGACTGGGCCTGAGAGAGCACGGGCCACATTTCACGCACCACGCGCGCGGTGGCGCCCACGGCCCACCACTGCGCACCCCTTCCTTTTCCGATCGCGCACACGAGGCGACGCGAGGGCCGGACGGAGAAAGCGCCGCGTCGCAACTCGCAACAGCACGGCAGCGAAGCCAAGCCAGAGCCATGGCGGCCAACCACTGCTTCCGCCGCCTCGCCTCCGCGTCGGCCTCGGCTCTCTCCCGCCGGTCGCAGCCTCCTAGTCCCCCGCCAGCCCTCCTCATCCGCCTCGCGCTCTCCAGCTCCGCGACGGATCCGCCGCCGAAGGCGGAAGGAGAGGAAGCGGCGGGAGACAAGGGCGTTGCCGACGCCGGCGAGCTGAAGGAGAAGGAGGAGGAGGAGGAGGACGAAGACGGCGGCGTGCACGTGAACAAGGCCACCGGCGAGATCGGCGGCCCGCGCGGGCCCGAGCCCACGCGGTACGGCGACTGGGAGCGCGGCGGCCGCTGCTCCGATTTCTGAACTGCTCCTGCTCCGCCGCGATTCCCGCGAGGTGAGACCACGGGCAGCGGGTTATATACACTGTGCTGTTGGATTCGTTCTACGGTGATGCTAATCGTGTTAGTAATCTGTGCAAGGATGGTGTGATATACAACTGTTAAAACTGCCTTTTGCTTTGTTCTCTTGGGAATAAAATGAGTTGACAGTACTCGATTCAGAATGCTCAGAGGATCTCGGTCCTCCAATTTCATGCTGCTAGGATGAACACATGCGGTTATTTGGTTTCTGCATCCTCATTACATGTTCGGCAATTATAAACAGAACAACGGAATGAAGAGCAGAGAACTGTGATTTATTGAATTACAAGTGGGGGAATTCCTTCCTCCGGTAATTGCATTCCTAGTCATGTTCTTCTCTACTGATTTTGCATAGAGCTCCCGTATTCAGAGTTGAGTCTTCTGCTGATAACTGATAAGCTGAGGGTTACTGTTTTTGGAGCGAATTGGGGTCGCTCCTTGTAGCGTGTTTCAGATTGGGGAACTGAAAGCTGTTGATAGTTGAGACTGTAGTGGCAATATGCATCGATGTTTTTATTCGGATCATTCATCAGTTGGGTGTTGAGCTGTGTTCTGTCTGCAATGGCAAATCTTGGCCAAACGGCCAGCCGGTGATCCTGAAGACTGAAGTCTGAAGTTCAGAGTTTCCCCATGTAGAGTCATATTTGATGATCGTATGGTCTGTAGCCTGAACCATGAGAGTCCTTGGCTCCTTGCTCGCACCCCGGATTGCGGCCAACAAGTGATCCAGGTAGATGGTTGTTAGAGTTCAAAGGCTGGCTGCTGCTATCTAGCTTCATCAGTCATCATAGCCTCATGCTGAAGTACTAAACAGCATGGTCATTTTCAATCGAATGGACATACCCATACTAGTTACTAGGCATTGCTTATCACTACGAACTTGAGTATACCAAAACATCGATCTGTTTCACTATCTCAATCTATATGCTGGTGATATGTGCCATTGATTATCTACTTAGTTCGTATGGCCCTTTTGTGCGCCGCGATGTGAGTGCGTTTCTTCAGCAGTTGAGAGCCTTGTCACCTGTCGGGTTGTGTGAGTTCACCCGCTCCGTGCCATGCAGACTAAACACGGAGCTTTTTATCCGTTCCTATAGTGTTGCTAGGAAACAAATGATTTCCGTTCCAACAATAGGAAATAATTCAAAGCTTGCAAATTACAGTTGGGAAAGTCCGAAGGAACATTCCATATGTAACCCTGCTGGCGATCTCACTATAAACAGAATGTCCAAAGCACCGTCCCATCCTCGTCGACGACTGCGTAGCATCTCAAGTCCAATGGCGCCAGCCCGGCACGCGTCGTCGGCGACCATGGCCGCCGCCACGGTGGCGCTCCTCGCCGTCCTCGCCGCGGCGCGGGACCACGACGCCGCGTGCAAGGTCCCCGTCGGCTTCGTCCCGACCTAAGCCCGACTTCAACTGCTCAACGTAATGTGCTTGCTGTAATTCCCGTTGTGTTTGTACGCAAACAAATAGCATCTCTTATTCTCTTCTCCATTTGATGCAGGGTTCAGTGAGGAGATCGAGGAACGTTAGTGTACGATTCCACGAAGAACACCAGAGGAGATGGCATGAGAGGGAGAATGACAATGCTGTGTCGATCTGGTTGTTTCAGAATGAAGGTCATTTCGTGTTTTGCCACGTCATTTCAGTACTGCTTCATGTGAAACGTGCTTTCGAGCTCCAACGTGTCCTGCCTTTTCTTTTCCGCAAATGTCCCACTGTGCGTGAACACTTGCCCATTTGCTTTTTTTTTGTTAGAAGAAAGGAAAAGGCCTGCTGTCCAACAGCTTCATATAGGAAATCACGAAGGTTGTGTGCTCGTCTGGTTGCAGTCCTGAGCCAGGCAGCGATCCTGGCTCCAGGCCGACGAAATCAAGCGCCCGGATACGGTGCCTGGCACAGGCAGCTTTCCTAGGGCTTGATCCAAACAAGGCCTATATGCAAACACGTAGGCATTGAATCTTCTTCCCAGACTCTGGTTGTGTGCTCGCGCAAGTCTTTGCAGTCTGTTGTGCCCAAAGTCCAAGGTGTTTATCCGTTCATCAGCATCCATCAGGTCAGCTCTCGCACTGCAAGCCATCATATTACGTGTTACAGTGTATAACAAGCAACAGGGAGTCATCAGCCTCTCCCTCCATGTATTTCGACACCGTAAGTTCGTCCATACGAATATAGTTCCTCCTGCGTGTTGGAGAAAAAAAATTAATACGACATTTCGATCGGAACAAGCTCTGTTCTGCTTCTGCATGACAAGTCGACATTGCCCATGTCAAAAGGCCGTTTGCTTGGGTTACAGCCCTGAGCAATTTCTTTCTCCCCAAGCCCATGTGAGCAGTGACGGATAGGGAGGAAAGGTCAACGGTCAGCGCAAAACGCAGGGGGCATCGCCGTCGCCTGGGTGGCTATATCCCGCTGCTCAGGCCTCTCGCATTGGGTAGCTAGCGAGCAAGGTAACACGGCAGCCTCCACGACCCATCCCTCCTCCTCCTCCTCCTCTCTCGTCTGATCGGAGAAGATGAAGCACCTGGTGGAGGTGGAGCCGGCGACGGAGACCGCCGGGCCGGCGTACCGGAACGCGCGGGCCAAGGACGGCCTCCTGCAGCCCCCGCCGGGGCTCAACAGCTGCTGGGACATCTTCCGGTGAGTGATGGATCGCCGATCGGCATATTCCAGCTCTTCGTTCGCCGCTCTCTCGGCCTTGTCAATCGATATCCCCCGTCAGCTCGCCGGCCGGCGAACCAATTTTACGCCGGAATCCACTCCGGCCGCCGTGCGTGTGACGAGTCCTGCATGCTTGGTTGGTCAATCGCGATGCGGATGCGGATCGATCATCTTGTTTGCGCCGACCATACCCATACCATACGCATGCGTGGTCTGCTCCGTACGGCCATTGTTGGTCTTGGTTGTTGATCGGGTTCTGATCAGTTCTGACTTGGCACGCAGGACGGCCGTGGAGAAGTACCCCGACAACCCGATGCTCGGTCGCCGGAGCGTCGTCGACGGCAAGGTGAGAACGAAGCACTGCGAGCAGCTTCCCGTTTCACATTTCTTTCCTTCTTTCTGACCATTTGCTTCGCGCTCTAGAAGGATAAGCTGTAGCTATCTAGCAAGTACCACCAGTATTATTCGATTGGAAGGTTGAAAGTTATCACCGAAAGTGACTTCCTCCTCTCCGTTTAGTACGAGTCAAACACAGGAAAATGGACAGTCGTCTATGCAGACGGTCGATATGATGATGGTGTAGTTCCGTACGTGTCGTGGCGTGGAACAAGTCAAGAGCTCGTTTAATTTGAATTCGCCCATATATATGTATGCTCATATCTGATGTCAAAACCAAGAAAGCAAGCAAATATAGTATGAATAGTTTACTGGAAAAACATTTTCTTTTTTTGATTTTTTTTAAACAATGATGGGCTTTCTGAAACAAACTGCAGGCAGGTGAGTACACCTGGGTGACTTACAAGCAAGTCTACGATGTCGTGATGAAGCTTGCAGCTTCCATCAGCAAGTCCGGAATCAAGCAGGTAACTGACAACACTGCATGTTCTCTCATCCGCTATCTCTGCACAGCGATGCACTTGCACACGCAGCAGCGACGCGCGCATCTGGTCATTAGCTAGTTCGTTGGATGCATGACTCTGCTCTGATGATGAGCTGCCGAGTGCCAGCCCAAGTCCAAGCTGTTCGATACCGTTGGGCGTTGCAATAGTGGTGGCTCATCACCATCAACTCTGCAGGCAGGACATGATGGAATTGTTTACAGGTGATGGACGGGTTCAGAGATTTGAGTTGGTTGACCCAGTTGGTAAGGCAGCCTCACACTGCTGTCCGAGTTCATCATCAGAGATGTCAGAGCTCGATCATAAAGTCACTTCTACCTTGCTGAGATCACGACGAACTGACCGAGTATCACGCCAGAGATTAGCAAGTTCCGACCCTCTTTAGTACAGAGTTACAGTTTAACCTCCGTCAGGTTGACGTACGGGGGTGCATGCGTGAGCTAGCTGACTTGTGTGCTTGTTCCGCAGCTGAGAAAGTCCACTCTTGGAATCGTTTGACCGTGAGCTGCAGACTGGCATATCGATCTCATCCCTTGATCTGTTCGGCCGGAGATATCATATTGCAATCGGCAAATCAGATTGCACAAGCCGCTCCATAATCCTTTCGAATTACACAGAATCCAAACCTGATCACGTCAAATGTAATTAAATATATATCTGAAGTGACTTATTACCAATTTGTTCAGGGTGAATGCTGCGGCATATACGGCGCGAACTGCCCGGAATGGATCATCAGCATGGAGGTAACTACGTTCCAGTTTTTTTTACCTTTTCTTCTTTTTTTCCTGCAGCGACTGAAAAGGGCTTTTTCCTTTTTTTAAAAAAAAAACTAGCTAGCTTCTGATTTTACATGTTCAATCTTGTTCTGCAGGCTTGCAATGCGCTTGGGGTTTGCTGCGTGCCGCTCTACGATTCCCTCGGTAAAAATGCTCACCGGCAGATCAACTGGACGGCAAAATCGTTACCAAATTAAGATGAGGCTGCGACTTACTAATTGTCGGTTGCAAGTACTGATCGTCTGTTCGGATGCGACCCTCTGTGCGCAGGTGCTGGGGCAGTAGAGTTCATCATATGCCATGCCGAAATCCAGGTCGTACTTGTGGAGGAGAAGAAGATCGCAGAGGTAGGGGCAGTTTGCACCATCATACATCACTTGTTCAACGATTAATGCCTGTGCCTCATTTCGAATCTAAAACCTTTATATCGGCATGGATTTAAATTTCTCTGAAAACATCTTCAAACTAGTTGAGATGAGAAAAGTTCTCCAGCTCAAACCAAGCCTTGGCATTTTGCCATCCTCATAGAGAGGACAAAATTACCTTTCACTTTTACTTCAAAATCTTATTTTATTTTACATTTTTAGAAGAATTTTTTAGTTTTATTTTTTGCTTCGAGAGGGAAAAAATGTTTAGTTAGGGAAAAGATGTGTTTAGCTTTTTTTTAGAAGGAAATGTGTTTAGCTGAGTAAATGAATGATGTGGGACATACTCCTGTTCGGATCAGCCCAAAATGGGTCCAACAAAAACGATCCAGGCTATATGCCTCGGCTGGTCGGGCCGAAATTAGATGGCCCAACAAAAGTTTTAGCCTTATGCCGGCGATCAGGCCGGGCGGCGCCGCCGTGAGCCCGACCCGCCTCCACCATTTGCTTCTTCCGGCGGTTTGCCGGTTGCCGTGCCGCCCTTCGCATCGGCTCCCCGCCGCCGCGATGGTGCCGCAGGAGTCTGCTCTGTCATGCGGGAAGGCGAGGACGGCAAGCTCTGCCTACCGGCGGTCTCCGCGACGGCGAATCCTCCGGGTCGATGAACTGAAGCGTCGGGGTGAACTCTGATTTGCAGGTGTTTGTTTTGCCCCGTTCTTACTCCGATAGCCGACAAGCCCACCCTACAGATCGAAAAATGGATTCACGAATTTTGTTTCGAGGAAATGTGCCTGACTGCCTGTAGTATAGTGATTGTTGCAGTGTAGTACTACTATTTTCTGGACTAGCTCTGTAGTTTCTTTATAAGTATTTGACAGTTGTTTGTTAATTCTTGTAATGGTGGCAGCTCCTGAAAACTTGCCATGCCACTTCAAAGTATCTGAAAAGTAAGTTCCCCCATAACATGATGTTGATCTTTTTTATAACTAGCATAATGCTATTGGTTAGATAGTTAATCAATGTGGGTCTCATATGATTTTTCTTTTACTTTATTTTCCAGCAATCATAAGCTTTGGAGGAGTCACTAATGACCATAAAGAGGAAGCTAAAAACCATGGCCTGTCCATTTTCTCTTGGGAGGAATTCCTGATCACGGTAAGCATCAGGCTTCTTTAGCCTACGTTGTTGATTACTGAGGTGTCCCAGTAGAACCTCATGGGTTGTTTGGATACTTTATTTGACAAAAATCGATTTCCATTAGATCGCAATTTTCACTAACCGTCAGAAACTTTGTTTATGTGAGGATAAAACCTGGATAAGGATTCCTATTCTTCCAAAGACTCAAAAATAAAAAAGTTAAAAACGGTTCCTAGTTGTTTTATATAAAATTAGATGATGGAAATGTAGAACCCACCCTCTGCCAAACAAGGTACCCATTAAGCGGGGTCCTAACTAACAAACAAATCAGAACCGATTTTCCTAGAATCGAGAAAAAACATGTTTTATTTAAGCTGATCTATAAACTCTTGTTCCAAAGAACCACTTAATAAGTGCCTCAGGGCACTTTTATTTCTATTAATAAAAGTCGATATTAGTTTTAATAAAGTGGAAAAAGTTATTTGCCTTATTTATACCTGAATCATGGATGATTAATTTCCTATGTACTAAAGGTATGTGTAAACAAGTGGTGTGTGAAGAACCACATCCCGAATAGTGAGTGGAAACTCAACATACCAGCAAAAAATAAACTACATGTCAAGAGCAAAGACTAGCACATGGTCATAGTAGCAAACCTTGTTCAAATTTGTGTAGATACATCATATCTTTCACATAATGCTTATAAATATTTGTGCTTTTATTTTACCAAGAACTCCCTAGTAGCTACTTAATCCTTGTTGCAAAGGCCCATACTAATTTTATCGAACTCGTGTTACATATTGTGTAATAGAAGTTTGTGTAGCGTCCATAATTTTACCATCATGTTGTACTATGGAAAACGGTAAATTTTATCTTGACTCCTTGCATGCTTATAGGGTGGCTCTCATCAAATTGATCTGCCTGAAAAGAAGAGATCTGATATCTGTACTATAATGTACACAAGTGGCACAACAGGAGACCCTAAAGGAGTTATGTTATCAAATGAAAGCCTTGTTGTAAACGTTGTGGGCCCTGATTCTGTACTTCAGTATGTTGGTGAAGTTGTAAGTACATAATTGCAAACTTTCATTGTGAAAGAATTCATGGTGTCTTCTTGCATAGAATTCATGTTGGTTGCTCTCACTCTCTTATTGCAGTTCGATCAAGATGATGTTTATTTGTCATATCTTCCACTAGCTCATGTCTTTGATAGAATGTTTGAGGAAGTGTTCATTTACCATGGATCGAAAATTGGATTTTGGCGTGGGGTATGATTCCTGAGTTCTCCTTGTCTACCTTTTGGAAAAATGCATATTGATATCAGTGTTATGCATCTGTAGGATGTCAAACTATTGGTTGATGATATTGCAGCACTAAAACCAACAGTATTCTGTGCTGTTCCACGTGTACTTGACAGGATATATTCAGGTAAGTTCCAGATGTCAAGTGTTAACAATGTATGTTTAGCTATTCAATTGTTTTGTCAATGAATGGGTTCTAGTTGATCATATATTGCCTATGAAGTAAACAGGATGATAATATTTTTCTGGGAATAAAATATCGCTTTAATTGATTCAATTCAATACCATGATATATCTGGGTCTGACAGTCTGTGATGTCAACATGTTTGTACTACAGTTTTCTTAAGATTTCCTAATGTCCAAAGCAATTCATAAAATTCATGCTTCAGTTGATTCATAATAGCCATAAACTCCAACAAGGCTGCAGTAGACCATTTTAGGTTGATAATGAGTTTACTTGTAGCAGAGATAGTTGCAGCTGTTATGGATATCATACTTGAATATCTATCACAATTATATTTCTAGTTTAAAAACTGGTAAGCATTAATCATTCAACTACTGAAGTCCTAAGGTCACAGGTAATTTATGCCTGTGCTCGCTCCATCCTATTGAATTAACTAATGTTTGATGCATTTATTATGTTTACGTAGGCCTTACAGCCAAGATCTCCGCTGGTGGTATACTGAAGAAAACTTTATTCAACATTGCTTACAAGATGTAAGTTTGCATATAATTAGTACTGACACTGCTATTTCTTTTGTGAGGAGCACTCGAAGCTTGCTGGATGGCCACTTAATATCTTATGGTGTTCCTCTTATGTTCTTTCACATTCTTTGTGGTTTTATTTTCTTTTTTTAATTTTAACCGTTGTCATGCCTTTGCATAAGTGCGTTCAGTAAACTTTGTTACACGCATGATACAATTTCTGAGTTACTAGAAATTAGCATATCATCAGGAAACTGGACAACATGAGGAAAGGAGTTAAACATGAGAAAGCGGCTCCATTCTTTGATAAATTAGTTTTCAGCAAGGTACAAGTTGATAATTCGATAGCAACCTTTTAGTAACTCATCAGATTTAATTGAAAATGTCGATGCAGCTTTGACAGTACATTGTTATTCTAACTCAATTCTTATCTTTAAGGTGAAAGAAAGGCTTGGTGGAAGATTAAGAGTTATTGTGTCTGGTGGTGCCCCTTTAGCTGTACCTGTGGAAGAATTTTTGAGGGTTGTGACGTGTGCTTATGTTGTTCAGGGCTATGGTATGATTCTTTCAGTTTTTCAGTTTCTTTACTTAGTTAAACACCTGAGGAGATAAATGTTTGCTTAGTACAAATTGATGCTTTTAGATAATACGGTGCACGTTTTGATGTTTAGGACTGACGGAAACTTGTGCGGGCTCTATAGTTTCAATACCAAATGAATTCTCAATGGTTGGGACTGTTGGTCCACCAGTCCAACATGTAGATGTACGCCTCGAGTCAGTTCCAGAGATGGGTTATGATGCTTTGTCCAGCATCCCACGTGGAGAGATATGCATAAGGGGAAGTGTTCTATTCTCTGGATACTACAAAAGAGAGGACCTCTCACAGGAAGTCATGATTGACGGATGGTTTCACACAGGTTAGTTATTTCCATAACTTCAATATAATGTGTCAGTTAACATTCTTACGTAGCTGGATATCATGAGCTTTTCTTTTAGATAATGTTTCTAAGTAAAACATCATTTGTTATGCAGGAGATGTTGGTGAGTGGCAACCAGATGGGTCCTTGAAAGTCATTGATAGAAAGAAGAATATATTCAAGCTTTCTCAGGGAGAATACGTTGCAGTGGAAAATCTAGAGAATGTGTATGGTGTTCTTCAAGAGATAGATTCGGTAAGTAACATACTCAATCTCTCAAAAAGGCACCACCCTATTTTTTTCAACTACATGATGAAATTTACATCTTCATTTGCTTTGTATGTTTATGGCACTTGCTGAAAACTGTCAAGGTCATCTGATTAGGAAATTTCTAGAAACTACTGAAGGGTGTTATTTGGTTGGAATAAGCTCATTATAAGGCGAATAATTGTTGATGCACATACTGATTTTAAATAATTTTCTGATCACTATAAATATTTGCTATTTCAGATCATTGCTCTATAATGTTTATCTAAAATAAGATTATACTGAAATACAGTCCTACAATAGTAGTTTGTTGGAGCATCCAAGTCAAATGCGGAGTTATATTGTCCTAAATCTGTGAAGCAGGAAATTAATTCTCTTGTGTGGCTGTCTCCCATGTCCTTTTGCTTCCAACCATTTGATAGACATCCAAGGATTAATTTATTGTTCGGTATCTCTTGTATCCACTTCACCATATGCTCCACTTTTTTATGATTCTATTAATCTATTTCAGATATGGGTATACGGGAATAGTTTTGAATCTTGTCTTGTTGCCGTTGTCAATCCGAACCAACAAGTTCTTGAGCATTGGGCTGAACAGAACGGTATTACTGGAAGTTTTGCTGAACTATGCAAAAATTCAAGAGCTAAAGAACATATTCTCACAGAACTCACAAAGATTGCGAAAGAAAAGAAGGTAAACTATCCTGATTACAATTAGTATTATTGTTCGATGCATCTAGATTTCTAATACGCAAACAGTATTTAAAATGATTGGCGTGTAATTTTTTCCTTGACAGCTGAAAGGCTTTGAGTTCATAAAAGCTATACATCTTGACCCGTTACCATTTGATATCGAGCGCGACCTCATCACCCCAACATACAAGAAGAAACGGCCACAGATGCTCAAGTACTACCAGGTTAGATGCCGTATCTAATTGTTCCACGCCCCAAATTTAGATTCATCTTCTTGTTTCTTAATTTATAACCTTCTGGGTTCAAGTAAGACAGATCTCTACCCGCTAGGCGCTACTTATTTTTGTTTAACATTTTTCAGGGGGAGATTGATGCGCTTTACAAGGGCTTGAAGTAAGGTGGCGGCATTGCTAGGCTGTCGATGGCTTTCTTGTGACCACCAATTTGCATTCATGTTATTTCAGCAGTGTATATTCGTATTTCTGATTGTATGGAATGACATCCATGTGTTGTGTTTGTGTGTACATGTAAACCTTACAAGACTATGCATTTCATACGCTTGGAATGAGTGCAGTTGAATGTTTTGAATTACTTCGATTCTTCCATGACCGTCGATCGCTTTACAATTCGACGCAATTTACTGTCAATTAGACTCGCTGGCATAGCGCTTGTTTCCAAGTTCAAACACCGTTTATCTTTAGTGCCATGACCCTAGTTGATGATCATACCTTTCGTCGTTTGGTCCATGGACCATGGAATCAGTTTCTAGCAGTTTTTTCTCCTAGTGGAGAAGAAACAATTTTTCACGGACATGGAGTCCTCCCTCTCACTAGCCGGAAATGGATCCTCTGCGGTACTGCTCTCTGCAGTTGAGTCACCGACATGTGGACCCACTAGCCAGGCTGAACCGGACTCCTCATGAAGTCCTGGAGCGAGTCCTCAAAGGGAAAAAAGAAAGACCTGGACTGTGAATCGGAGCCGTAGGTTCAAAATCCAAGGGGACATATAATCTCTCCCTCGCCTCCCTAACGACGCACGTTTTGCAGCACGGGCCCCGGCAGGCAAGAACTCAACCATCGCAAGGAACCCCCCCAACTCCTTCCCCTAACCAAATCAAGGCCCCTCGTCTTCTTCCCCAAATCTCTCTCCGACTCCCGTCTCCCTAGCAGTCAAACCCTAGGTAGGGCGCGATGCTGGGCGGCCTGTACGGCGACCTCCCGCCGCCGTCGTCGGCCGGCGATGATGACAAGGCCTCCACGGCTTCCGTCTGGTCCAGCGCCACCAAGATGGCGCCGCCCACACTCCGCAAGCCGTCCACCACCTTCGCCCCGCCCCCGTCGCTCCTCCGCAACCAGCACCTGCGCCCGCCCAAGGCGGCCTCCGCATCCGCATCCGCCTCCGCGGCTCCCGCCATGGCTCCCGCCGTCGTGTCCGCCGAGCCCGCCCCCGCGCCGTCCTTCCAGCCGGCGTTCGTCGCCGTCCAGTCCACCGTGCTGGAGGAGTACGACCCGGCCAGGCCCAACGACTACGAGGACTACCGCAAGGACAAGCTCCGGCGGGCCAAGGAGGCCGAGCTGAGCAAGGAGCTCGAGCGTCGCCGCCGCGAGGAGCAGGAGCGGGAGAGGGAGCGCGAGCAGCGGGAGAGGGAGGCCCGCGAGCGCGAGGAGAGGGACTACCAGTCCAGGGCACCCTCCCTCAATATATCCGGCGAGGAGGCCTGGAAGCGGAGGGCGGCAATGAGCGGCGGCGGCGGAGCTGCTGCTGCGCAGAGGACCCCCTCGTCCCCGCCGCACGGGGATGGGTTTGCCATCGGGAGCTCATCTTCTGCTGGGTTGGGCCTGGGTGCCGGCGGACAGATGACTGCTGCCCAGCGGATGATGGCCAAGATGGGGTGGAAGGAAGGTCAGGGGCTTGGCAAGCAAGAGCAGGGGATCACTGCTCCTCTAGTGGCCAAGAAGACCGATAGGAGGGGAGGGGTTATTGTTGATGAGAGCAGTTCAAGGCCACCAGAAAAGAAGCCGAAATCCGTCAACTTTGATGGGCCGCCAACACGAGTTTTGCTGCTACGCAACATGGTAAATACCTTTTTCGGTAGTGCTACATCAATTCCACCATAGACTACATGTTGTTAGTGCATTGTTTTGTATGGATTTTTAGCTAGCATGATGATATTCCTTTCTAAGGATTTGGATCAGCCGATGAGTTTCAGAACGTGTGCTGGTCCTGGAATTATTATGCACACTTCTAAGAATGAATTAGCTTGCTGAGCAATTATATCACATTTACTACTATCTGCACGTATGATTTACTAGTAAACTATGTGTGCATAGGTAATCCTTTCCCATGATTTGGATCAGTCGATGAATTGCAGAATGTGTGCTGGTCCTGGAATTATTATGCACACTTCTAAGACTGAATTAGCTTGTGGAGCCATTATATCGCCTGTACTACTATCTGCCTGTAGTGCCATAGTTACTTTTCTCTTGTATATCACTAGCCCTTTCCTTATCCTTGACAAGTATTGAAAGTGTTGGTATCGTAAGTTTGTAGTTGAGAACTCTGTTTAAAACGATAATTAAAATAGTTTGGATTACATGATTTGCTTGGTCCATTAGCTTATAAACACAGCCAAGAGTAGCAATGTAAGATACCAGGCTTATATGTGATTTCGTCTGCATGGTTTCCCAAAGTTTTTGTATACAGTAAATGATTATTTAGACGCATTATTGGGGTTTTAATTCAACTTATTTCAAAGTTTCTAATTTGAGATCCCCACAGGAAGAAAGTCTAGTGCATAATGAATTCCATGTAGGATTTTGACTGTAGCACTGCAATACACCATCTGATATTTGGATTTGGCAGTTGTCATGAAACCTGATTTACATGATTGAGGCTAATTCTGGAAGTTAGAGCTGTGGAGATGCACGTTAGAGTCGAAAGTGTTCAGACTCAGTAGGACCAAGACTGAGTACATGATGTGCGATTTCAGCGCGACTAGGCATGAGGATGGAGATGTTAGCCTCGATGGGCAAGTGGTGGCCCAGAAGGATACTTTTCGGTATTTAGGATCGATGCTTCAAAAGGATGGCGACATTGATGAAGATGTTAGATATAGAATCTCATCTGCCTGGTTGAAGTGGCATCAAGCTTCTGGCGTCCTATGTGACAGAAGGGTGCCACAAAAGTTAAAAGGTAAGTTCTATAGGACAGCGATTCGTCCGGCGATGTTATACGGTGCTGAATGTTGGCCTACAAAAAGACGACATATTCAACAACTGAGTGTAGTAGAGATGCGGATGTTGCGGTGGTTTTGCGGGCACACACGAAGGGATAGAGTTCGGAACGAAGTTATTCGGGATAGAGTCGGGGTGGCACCAATTGAGGAGAAACTTACCCAACATCGATTGAGATGGTTTGGACATGTCCAACAGAGATCCCCTGAGGCGCCGGTGCGTAGTGGGGTTCTAAAGCAGGTCGAAAATGTAAAGAGAGGTAGAGGTAGACCTAAACTGACTTGGGACGAGTCGGTGAAGAGAGACCTTAAGGAGTGGAATATCTCCAAAGAGGTAGCTTTGGATAGGAGCGCTTGGAGACTCGCCATCCACGTACCTAAAGATCCGTGATCTTTGTTTTTTTATGGGTTTCATCTCTAGCCTACCCCAACTTGCTTGGGACAAAAGGCTATGTTGATGTTGAAGGCTAATTCTGGAATGACTTCATTATCGAGCACACAGTGCTCACTCAAGATCATGGTAAATGAATTGATTAATCCGATGATAAATATTTGATTGTACATGATTGGTAGAATTCTATCTTGGTGTGACCCTAAAAGAAGTCTGAACTGTATGTCTGTTTTTACTGTATGAGTACTTGTGAAGTTATCTTGTGAACTGTATGTCTGTTTTAACTGTGTGAGTACTTGTATCACGACACTGCTTAAAGTCGGTGTGAAGCATTTTTTGTGACTGCAGTAGAGGGATGATACGCTAAAGTCTGAATCATTATTCATTTCCACTTACTTTAGGGGCCTGAAATTGTCCTGCAGTATCTTAAACAAAATGCAAACTATTCTTATGCATGCGGATGAAACATGTGCAGGTTGGTCCTGGCGAGGTTGATGACGAGTTGGAAGATGAGGTGGCATCTGAGTGTGCCAATTATGGGACAGTGACTCGCGTACTGATATTTGAGATCACGCAGACAGGCTTCCCAGCTGAGGAGGCTGTGAGGATATTCATACAGTTTGAGCGGGCAGAAGAAGCAACAAAGGCGATGATTGATCTGCAAGGGCGGTTCTTTGGTGGGCGTGTGGTGCAGGCATCCTTCTTTGACGAGGAAAGGTTTGGGAGGAATGAACTTGCTCCTATGCCAGGGGAAGTACCAGGGTTTTTTGACTAAAGAAAGAAATAACGACGTGGTATCAGATCGGAGGTGCACAATTCTTTCTTCCCCCCCAAAGATGGATGGACCATACAGTTGGATAGTTGTAGTTTCGTAGTAGCTAGTGCAGAAGTATGCGAACTATTTTTGATACAAGCTGTTGCGTTTTTGTGTTTGTCATCGGCTACTGAACTTACGTGTGTTTGTACATGACCCTTTTGACAGCTTTATCGTACTTTATAGTGCAGTTATCATGGTTTTGATCTTTTTGAAATGCAGAAATCTCACATCTTCGTGGTACTTTCAGTAGTCCGCTGTGCTGGTGGAGATGGAATTATAGACTTGACTATATTCTGAAATAATCGCTGGTACACTTGTCTCATGCTTTTGCAGTTCGACCAAGCTTATTGTTCTTTCAATTTCAAGCATGGCTTGATGCGATGTGTGAGGAAGTGCTTATTCCCATGAATAGAGGGTGTTGGATTTGGTGCTTCTAAGTCAGTTTGCATCTATGCCAAGGTACGTACGCACACTGAAACGGTCGTCATACATTTGTTGGGCGCCACACTGTAGCGTTTCGTGTACGCTCTCGCCTTGTTCCACTTGTTCAGGGAACCATCTACAGAGCATGAAAAGGATCCCGTTTCATGCGATCCACCGGTTACTGTCTCCTGGCAGGTCGGCAGTCAGCGCTTCAGGCTCTGTGGCGGCAAGGCACGAAACATTCCTGTTCCAACTGAAAATTGGATTGTTCCTCGCAAGATCCCTACCTGTTCTCGCACGAGAATTGAATCGTTCCACCAAGATCTGCATCGAATCACAAGAAGGCTAGTCGCATGCTCATCCGAGGTAAGAGTGCAAGACAAGTTCGTCTGATCGATCCATCCCTACTCTGAATTTCTGCACAAAGTTCCTGGGAAGGAATCGTATTCGGCACTACCAGAAGAGCATTTCCAGACTGGCAACCTGACAGAAACTGTTCCCTGTGCGGCTGGCTGCCTCCTCTCCTCCGGTCAAGCACCCGGGCGTAAGCACACGCTCCGACACTTGCGTCGCTGTCGCCTGCTCTTACTCCCAGTCCAATACGCGGAAACGGGTCTGAAGATTCGATGCCAGTTCGTGTTCGTCCACCCTTCGCCGTTGACCTCCCCGCTCTTTCTCCCTCTGCCAACAAATTCGTGGTCTCTCCTGCGGGGTCCTTTTGGGTACTCTGGACCAGTAGGATTGCAGGGTTGAACGGTCAGCACCCGATCGGCACTGCCTGGTTTTGAATGTTCCTAGGTCTTCGTCTACCGAACTTTCCAAAAGCGATCCCTGGTCAGGTGAGTGAGTGCCAACACAGACCGCACGCAGGGATCGGAGAACATGGCGTCCCTGTCTCAGTGAGAATGGGCGTGCCAGTAGCAGTTCAGGAGTACTAGCAGCAAGTGAAATATGTGTGCGTGTCAGTGTGCACTCGTCCGTTCCAAATTATAGGTTATCTTGATTTTTTTATATACATAATCTTTTCTGTATCTAAATATAGCGTATGTATCTAGAAAAGTTAAAACGGTCTATAATTTATTATAACAGAAGAAGTATATGCGACGCAACTGGGAAATAAAGCAGCACAACGATGCATGAGATTTCTTTCTGAATTTTTCGATTGGGACGTGTCTGGTCTGAAATTTTCATTGTACTATGCGCGTGCTTTCAGATAGAGCAGGAGACAGCCGGCCAACTTCAGTTTCTTCATCCTATCTAGGTGTTGTTGAGCGAATGATCCCATGGCTACTTGGATGAGCGCCGGCTCCGATTCTTTAAGCTCCAGAAGTTTCTCAAAAAAGTTGGCTCTGGTGGAGGTGTTACCATCAGAATACATGGTTATTCTCTCTGTGGTTCATTTTCGTGCTTTGACTAGAGATTCTACTCCGATGCAATGAATTTTTCCCCCAAAACCTCCAACACGAAGATGGTACAATTTGTATTCTTCCACTTTTTTTCCACGATCATGGTAAAACTTTACTTTACCTGCTGCTCTTCCTACTAAAATTGCCTCTATGGAAGCCACAGATCCAAAGCAAAGCTAGCAACAAAAACTCAACTTGGGAACTCAAAAATTCTAACTTTTACACTGATGTGTCAAAAGTAAAAATAAATAATTAAAACATAAGAGTTTACCAGGCAAAGGAAATTAAAGCAGGTCACCGCGCCCCGAATTTCCTGCCCACTAAAAAAGCTGCCAAAATTTTTCGGCAGCGGCCTTCTCCTTTTCCCTTGCCAAGTAGTGGCCGTAGCAATTTCTCCCCCAGCTCCTCAAGTACGACAGCGAGGGTCTGACCAAAGACCGGTCAATGGACGGACGAGAGCACCCAAAACGGAGAAAAAATAGGCCGGGATTTCACTCGGTTTCCCCCGGTCAAACGTGCTCACTCTCACCAACATCTAGAAGACCCGAGGTGTTGCAGCAGCCCAGCCTGCACAGCACCAGAAACCAGCTTGGGTTCATGGCCTTAAAGCCCCAGGCATGCATCGTTCTGCAACTGCAATCCTTTCTCTGAAACAAGCATTGCTTCCTTTCGTTTCGATCGTCTTCTCCGTTGCTCTCTTACCTACCTGGCTACCCAGCAAGCTTGCGCGCTCGTCGTTGCCACCATTGTTGGGACAGACCGACAGAGAGGCCGGCTTCAAGAAGGTGGCCATACTGCCACCTGTTCGTAGAGATCTTTCCTGTGTTCATATTGCCATCTTGGCCGGCTCTTGCGTTTCTCCTCTGTTTCGCTGAACTTGTCATGGTCCTTCCATTGCTCCTCCCTGCTAGCCTCGCTCTTCAAATCGGCCATCACTGCTATACTCTGTCGCATCATCCGAGCTGTTCTTCTCTGTCTCCGACAGTTCATCCTTGCTGCTGAATTGTTCACAGATTAGTCAGCTGATCGTCCAAGAACCGGAGGTCGCTGCAGAGTGCCGATCGGATCAGTGGCCGTTGCGCAGATCGAGGTGCGAGCTCGATCCTGCAGCTCTCGTACGCTTTGCAGCGGCGCAGGAGAGCCATGCTGGACGGTGCGGGAGCAGAAGGGGGCATCCAGCTGCTCCTGACGATCCTGGCCGACGGCGAGGAGCAAGCGCGGCAGCTCGGGGAGCTGGCGGAGGACCCGCGGTCCCGGGCGGAGCACTACCGGGGCGCGGCTCGGCGGCTGCAGTGCACGCTCGGGAAGGCGGTGGCCGTCGCCAAGGCCGTCGAGGCCGCGCCGGGGTCGTCGCGGGGCACCGACCGCTCCGACTCGCCGCGGTCGGCGGACGAGAGCTCGGGCGGGACGGCCGCGGTGGAGGCGCCAGAGCGCCAAAACCTGGGCAGCAAGAGAAGGTGCGTTCACTTTGAGGTTTAGACTCTAAAAAAAATGCTGCATCACATCGTGGTACGTCCGTACGTGCCGCCAAACGAGGTGCCACGCTTCTACGGTGAAAACTGAAAGTGGCACAAAAGTTCAAAACATCGAAATTCACCGAAAACATTCTTAGGAACTTTATAATTTTTTTGAAACTTTGTACAACTTTAGTATATATATGGTCGTGTTCTATGTCCACGCAAATATGCAAGTTCAGATTCGATTAGTACGCGTATGTTTGTGAGCGTTTGCATTTTGTATTAAATTTTTAATATGTAAAAAACAAATTTCAGGAATAATAGAACTAACAGCATGACTAGCGTACGTTTTTCTTTTTCATACCTTTTAAACTTGGTCATCTTTGATCTTGTTCTTACCTACATATAGAACACGACCTCACCTAGATCTGCACAAGTTCATATTCTTTAAAGGCCTTTGCATATGTTTTTCGACAAATTTGCACAAGTTTCAACAATTACACCATTTTCATCTGCATCCACACTAGAGGTTTGGCAACGAAACAAATATTGTTCATTCATTCTTCAACCTTTTAGATGCGCATATGTCTTACGTGTATTGGTAGCTAGTCCAGCGATGAGGCACACGTAGTATCTTAAGGCTATCAACTTGCGTCGACTGTCACAAACAACACACTTTGTGTCTCTAAACCAAATTATTACTACTTATTAGGCGATCACACACACGTCACTGCCAGAGGCACCGGCGATCATAACATTCTAACATCATCTGTATGTTCAGTTCAGATAGATACATGTAGCTGTCGATTGTCCTCGTAAAAAAAAAAGATGTTGCTGTCAACTGCTGTCTAGTTCAGCTTCGTGTGAAACCCGTTTCCAGATATCATTTTTCACAACAAGAGAGGCTTCAAGTTTCATTTTTTTAAAAAAACAATAAACAGAAAACAGAGGCTTATGGATGTACAATAAGCACCTAGCTATAGAAGTATATTGTACCCATTAAAAAAAGATGAAAGAAGTATCTGAACAAAATTTCTGTACTAATCTGTCACATATAAGCAGTAAGCCAGTAAGTCCACATACTAATTATTACCCTCAGTAAACCTACTATAGACTACTGTAGATTGGTAGTAGCATTCTTCTTAGACTCATAGGCGATGGTCATTTGGTCAAAAAGAATGGCATTTTTTTTATCATAGGCATGCACACTCAGTCAAACATCAGCATTTTCAAGTCAACGCAAAAAAAAAGAGATCTGAACATTTGGCGCCTCACCTTCTTGGTCATGAACCATACAGGAAAGGTCTGCCGAGATGGACCGCGAAATTCCGAGTCCCAGACGCAAACTTGGAGGCCACACCTGACGACGGCTTCAGCTGGAGGAAGTACGGCCAGAAGGACATCCTCGGCGCCAAGTTTCCCAGGTAAAAACCACTTCAGACATCAACATCCAAAATCCGCATAAATTTCATACAAGATTACAAGTTACAGTACATGAAGTTTGAATAGCATATGGATCTCACAAATTTTGCGCAAAATTTCGTAGGAAACAACTCAGTTCCCATCACCAAAGTTTCGAATTGAGCAGCTTCATTTGTAGTGTCTCACACTGACAGTAGTGTGGCGTGTTCTCGCAGGGGTTACTACCGGTGCACGTACCGCGCCGCCCAGGGGTGCCCGGCCAAGAAGCAGGTGCAGCGCTCGGACACCGACCTGTGCGTGTTCGACGTCACGTACCAGGGCGAGCACACATGCCAGCAGAAGCAGCGCCACGCCGCCGCGGTGACCGCGCACGGCGGCGGCGGGAGCCAGTCGCCGCCGCCGCCGTCGCATCACGAGCAGCAGGACCCGAGCATGCAGCTGGTGGTCATGGGGTTCAAGGACGCCCTGAAGGTGGAGACGGAGGCCCCGCTTTATCACCAGGACCACGACTACTACGACCACGGCCCGGCCTCCGCGCCCGCCGCGCTGCCCTTCTCCTTCCCCTCCGTGCCGTTCCACCACCACCACGCCGGCGAGCTCGAGGCGCCCGACAACAATCCCGCCGCCGCCGCTGCGGCCGCCTTCTCGCCGCCCGGGTCGTCGAGCTACTTCTCCGCGCCGCCGCATCACTGCCCGGCGGTCGCCGGGAGCTACGACGTCTACGACTACGAGTTACCGGGTGCGCGCATGCGCGGGGCGGAGCCGTCGGAGCTCGGCGAGGTCGTCTCCCGGGCGACCGGGCTCGACTACTCGTCGCTCTACCACCACGCCGAGCTCGACCCGCACCTGCCGTTCCCGCCATTTGGCGGGTCGTCCCGTGGCCCATACCAGTAGGAGGAGGTCAAAGCATGGAAAGTGAACTGATCAGAACTGGCGGCTCGTAGGACACGTCTCGCTTCGTTCCTCTTGAGGATTTTGCTTTTGCGGCCAGTAGTTTTCACTGTCTTTTGCCACCTTAACACGGCAGGTAGTAGTAGAGTTCAGAAGTCAGCACTTGTTTCTTTTAGTTTTGTTGATCATTTACTTGGAGCATTGCGGTCTCTGTAAAAGGATTGATGGACCACTTTTATCTGTAAATCTGTGTTCTAGGGTCTACTTGGAAGGCAAGAATCTTAAAAAGACATTAAAAAGCACTGTATTTATTGTTTGGATTATTCCAAACAAGACGTATAAACTTTAGCAACCAATTAAGAGTTGCTGACGCCCTCCACAGTATGAGTGAAGCTTAAAACTGTTCATGCCTGCCACTTCAAAGAAATTAGCATCGGTCTCACTGTCACGGTATGAGCACCAATTTATAGGGACCCACATGAGAAATAAAATACATCTCATCTTCCTCTCTCAAGTGCACACCAGGTTGTCTCTCTCAAGTGCACACCAGATATACAACGGCAAAGAAATCAAATGCACGAAGCACGGCTGTACATGCTTTCTGACAATCTGTAGAGTTAGCCAGTGGTGGGCGTTGCATTTTACCGAGCAGGTGATCGACGACGGGTGTAGCTTCATCTCCAACCAAGCTATGCCTGAAAGGATGCTGGCTCCTAGCGACGTGTACAGGAGTTGACGGGCCGCCACCGTTGTTGTAGCGGACCCAGCAGTAAAGGTGCAGCACGGCTTTTCTGAACGAGCCACAGGAATACAGGATGGATCACGGAGCAGAGATAATCTCGGTCAACTGAAAACTAGCATACATCACACTCAACACTTTTCAACAAGTATAAACATCATCAAGAACAAAGAAATGGATTTGGTTCGAAATATCCAGCCAATTGTCAATTCTGAAGAAATGACAGACCATGCAGTCTTAACATCCAGTTTGCACTTTGCAGACAGCTTGTCCTCCTATATCGTAACTCTGCACACCCTCATCTGTACTTATGTGTCCTATCATGTCTCAAACTATACATTGATATGAACCAGCCGAAATAAAGGCACCTCACTATGCATCATGGCACCGGAAGGACAGCCAAGAGGGTATCCCACTTGCAGAATCTGGTCAATGCACCGCATTTCGGCCTGTTTAGGTGTACAAACTAATTAGACATCCTTCCATTTGGATCCGAAATAAGCAGTTGTACAGGAAAAGTAAGCATTTACACAGTTGTACAGGAGAAGTAAGCATTTACCTTTTCTGAATCGCTGGTGTATTGTGTGCTGCAGTTGAAGAAGAGTCATCGCGCTTCTTTGTAGCAGTAGCCTATTGAACATTGCAGCAACATAAGACAGTATTGGAACAATTCTTCAACTGCATCTTTTTCTTTAAGAAGAATGCAGCATTTTTTTATAGAATTGAGGGCCACACAAGATACAAGGCGTGTAAGAGATGGATATTAAGATGGTACCTGGTCAGTGATTGCAACTTGGTCTCTTTTCACATTCAGGGGTTTAAGCTTTTCTCTCCTTGTAACTGATGACCTTCCTATGCCATATTCCATATATGTAATTGAACAGTTTCCTTTGTGATCTTCCATCTCTTGTGCACAAGAAGCATAATTTTCTATAGAAATTGTGATGTGCCAAAATTACATTGGCTGAAATGGAAAACAGCAAATGAGTTGCAAAGCTCATACCATTGATTTCTGGGGCGAAGTGTGTAAGTACCATGCCCACTTGTATCCGTAGGTTATCTGTGTGAAGTGCTGCTGCTACATCATGTGGCAAGCCCAAGGGGTTTGGCATTGGGTTTGCTTCATCCTCCTCCACAATCTCATCTTCAGACAGGACTTGTGTGCCTTGTCCTTCTTCTTTCTGCAACATGTCCATCAAAAACATGATAAACCCAAGTTAGCCCTAATTAAGAACTTTCTAAAGTCAATGACTGAAG
Source organism: Panicum miliaceum (assembly GCA_032594955.1). NCBI lineage: Eukaryota > Viridiplantae > Streptophyta > Magnoliopsida > Poales > Poaceae > Panicum > Panicum miliaceum. The sequence continues at coordinate 2,423,167 of CM064071.1, forward strand.
CTGCACCTATTACTGAAGTTCAAAGCTGAAGTTATCCCTAACTAAGAACTTTCTAAACTGAATGGCAGAAGCTGCACCTATTACCTCCAAGTGCACATCGACAGACAGGCTGCACATACCATGGGTTCTGGCATGTGCCAGATGTTGAACTCATCCTGAGGCAGTAATTCTTCTTCCTCCAGATCTGACTGGTCCTCGAACGCAGACTCATAACCAGTTGAGCTGCCATCATCAGACTCTTCATCATCTGTGTTTCCGCCAACTGCATTATTTCCTGAAACAACAGTTCAATACACAAAACATTATTTGAATCCATCAAGTGACGCTCAACTCTTACGGCAGCTAAACCTATTGGTTTGCATTACCATGTGGAGCCTGCTGTTCTATTAACATTGCTGGCACGTCAATAAACCAATCATCACTGAATTCTGTTCTTGCTGACTCAAACTCCGAAATCTCTGACTCGGTATGACTTTCGCTTGAGTCCGACTCACTTTCGCCAAAATCAGAAAACAATCAATATGACATAGACTACTGCAAAATGAAGAATATAGAGAAATATCTTTGAAGCAGAAATTTAATCTTACTAGCAGTCCTGAGCGATCCTCTAAAGGACCTAGCCACTGTTTCCTTTAGCACTTGGTGCATTTTAGTCATTAGAATGATTTCGACAATGTAGCCAAGCAGATTGATACAACACGTAATCTGAAAGGGGGCAAAGCTCATATGTAAGCGTCTGAGTGACATGCTAGATTCAAAAAAAAAAGAAAAAAAAAGAAAGAGGAAAGCCGCATGCTGGCATAGGGAAAAATTCATACCACCATAAGGACCTGGTCTGTGTGAGAAGAAAAGGTCACAACACTCTGAATGATAGCGAAGAAAAAGGAAGGTAACACAGTGTACAATACCGAATCCACCTGGACTTGTGTTGCCATAATCTGCAAATGATACATCGCATCAGTATTTCACTTCTGGATATAAAATAGAATTTGGTAGTTATCACTCACCAGATCAAATATTTGTTTGCAATGCCCCAAAAGAAGGCCAAAGATCCCAATAATTCCAAAGGGATGGTGGCGGCCAAGTGGTTCACCTCGAGTGTTTTCAGGAGAAGTGCTGATAGAAGCACGGTTGTCATCAAGCCCATCAATCCGAAAGCCTTCACAGCAGAAGAACGGTTAGATACCAGACTGAAAAACATCACTAGATTAAGGAGATGCGTTTTTTCAGCTCACTCGTTTGGTTTGTCTTTTATGGGCATAGATCACCAGGAGAATGGCAACATTAACTCCGCAGCCCAAATTGCTCGAAAGAATCATATCAATTGTGCTATCTCTCTTCCAAATACAAATGCTGTAGAGAAGCATTATCATGTTGTTGATAGCACCGATTTCCAGAGAGGTCGCATCCCATATCATCACCGCTCTCTCATAATCTCCCTTGCAGAGATAGTAAAGTACTGGTGCAAAGTACAGTATCATGGAAACCAGATTTCCAGCTATTCCAATGACATAGTTGTCGAGAATGGTCACTGCAGCCTAGCACAAAATGTAACTGTTGGAATATACGAGCATTTGGCCCAATATTTACAATTAAAGAATTAAAAGGCCACCATTAAATGCTAGGCATTTATTGTGTAATTCCGTAATGAAAGAGAAAGAGGATTTCAACCGTGAAGTGCTGTGGTATGGGGCGGATGTTTTGAACCAAATAACGTACATTATGATTGTGATTCATTCACCACGATTCATTCTTGTGATTGATTCTACGCGAGTTAATTGCTATTACTTTGTTTGATGGTGTTGATGACGCCCGAGTGTATCCTCTCGTCCCCAGACTCTCATGTATATCACCCGGTGTCTTCTCCTCTTTCAAACGCGCGAACACAACTCTCTTCCTCCCTCTGCTGCTTTCCTGCATTTCCATCGCCGGTGCTGCGCGCACCTCTCCGGCGAGAGCGTGTGCCTCCGGAACCATTGCCCGCTGAAGGTCCTGCACGGGATAGCGGGGCAATTAGGTTTTTGGGGAGCATCTTTACGCGACTGCTCGCCCAGAACCGTGACGTCTTCTCCGGCGTACTGTTCACCATCCGTCCCTGCGCACCAACTCCGTCCGTCGATATCGTCGTTCGTATCTCTTCGTCGCCTATGTAGGACTACTTCCTAAAGTTGTGCGACTACTTCCTCAACGAGTACGACTGCTTCATCAACAAGTACAACTACTCGATGCTTCGATCGACTACTTCCTGAAGCTGTACGACTACTTCTTCAACGAGTACTACTGCTTCCTCAACAAGTACAACTACTCGGTGCTTCAATCGAGTACCTCTTGAAGCTCGATCGACTACTCCAACAACTCGTATGACTACTTTCTGAAGGAAATCTGCACTGCATCGAGTTCGTTCAACTACTTCAAGCAGGCCAGTCGAGCATGTCTGCTCCAGCTGGTAACGGTGCATCCAGTGCCTCCAGCACTAGACCCACCTCGGGGTATAGTCTGATACTCCTTTATTTAATTAAATTTATGTTAATTTAAACAAGTGCACATATCTTGTTTCACTCATCATAGTCATGAAATTATTAATAAATTGTATGTGTAATTTCGGAATTAAAATGTACCCGAAAATGCCTATTTATCTAACAATCCAAAAATCTGATTTTGTTGATAGGCTTTCGGTAGCTAACTTTGCTGCAACAATAAGACCAAACGTTTTAGATGGTTCCAACTTTAACCGTTGGCGTGAGCGGGTGATATTGTTGTTGATGGCTTTGAACATTATGCATGTGGTAAAAGGGAAGCCCGAACAGACTCTAGAGGGAGTGCATTCGAGGCCGCCGATAACCTTTTTTGAGGCTGCATCATAGGTGTTCTAGATGAAAATCTAGTGGACTCATACATCCGTCTTAAAATGGGGAAAGAAATATGGGATGCTCTTGAGGCTCAATACGGAGTTTCTGACGCTGGCAGCAAGTTGTATGTTATGGAACAATTCCTAGGCTACAGGATGGTGAAAGACCGTTCTATGGTGGAACAAGCCTATGAGATACATACGCTAGCAAAAGATCTTCGAAGTTGCAGCAATGAAAGTCCATGTGTGTTACCTAACAAGTTTGTAGCCGGAAGTATTATCTCCAAGTTGCCACCTTTTTGGAAGGACTTTGCTACTTCACTGAAACACAGGAGACAAGAGTTCACCATCGATGTGCTCATTGGTTCTCTTGATGTTGAAGAGAAGGCGAGAGCAAAAGACACACGTGGAAAAAGGAGTTGTCGGAGCTAGCGCCAACTTTGTTCAGAGGAACAATAATTTTTTCAAAAGAACAACCCCCACAAGAACAAGAAGAAGCCACCGCAAACGCAGAACCAAACAAAGACTAAACAAACAACCACTTTCAAGAAGAAGAAGAAAGGAAACTGCTATGTGTGCGAAAGTCTGGACCACTTCGCAGGAAAGTGTCCGCATCGCAAGGGCATGAAATCTGCCAACATGGTCATTAGCTAGGCTTTAGGAACATCGGGGTATGGTAATTTATTACCTACAGTTCTTTCAGTATTTTGTCTACCCGAGTGGTGGGTTGACATTGGGGCTAATATGAGTGGTGGGTTGACATTGGGGCTAATATTCATATGTGTGCTGATATTTTCTTGTTTTCTTCTTACCAGGTTGGAGGGACTGCCTCCTTGTTGATGGGGAACTGTTTGCATGCGCGTGTTCTTAGTGTTGGTACAGTCAATCTGAAGTTTACTTCGGGCAAGACCGTGCAGTTGAAGAACGTGCAGCATGTCCCCACCATCAAGAAGAATTTAGTCAGCGGCTCTCTACTGTGTAGATATGGTTTTAAATTAGTCTTTGAGTCCAATAAATGTATTTTATCTAAGTTTGGAACATTTGTTGGAAAAGGTTATGATAGTGGAGGCTTGTTTCGCTTGTCTTTAGATGATTGTAATAAAGTTGTGAACAACATGGTTAACGTTGATGAATCCAATGTATGGCATTCAAGGTTTTGTTACGTTAATTTTGGTTGCATGATGCGGTTAGCAAACTTGAATTTAATTCCGAAATTTACCTTTGTCAAAAATTCTAAGTGCCATGTATGTGTTGAATCAAAACAAACTCGCAAGCCTCATAAGGCCGTAAAGGCGAGAAATTTGGCTCCTTTAGAATTAATTCATTCCGATTTGTGCGAAATAAATGGCGTGTTGACAAAAGGTGGTAAAAAATATTTTATGACATTGATCGATGATTGTACTCGATTTTGTTACATCTATTTGTTGAAAGTCAAAAGATGAAGCTTTGCACTATTTTAAAATCTATAAAGCTGAGGTAGAAAACCAACTTGAGAGAAAGATCAAAAGAGTTAGGTCGGATTGTGGCGGCGAGTACTTCTCAAATATTTTCACTTCATTCTGCGAAGAACATGGTATTATTCATGAGAGGACGCCTCCCTATTCACCTCAATCAAATGGTGTTGCCGAAAGAAAGAATCATACTCTAACTAATTTGGTTAACGCCATGTTGGATTCAACAAGACTTTCCAAGGAATGGTGGGGTGAGGCTATATTGACTGCATGTCATGTCCTAAACCGTGTTCCTACAAATAATAAAGAGAAAAAACCATTCGAGGAATGAGAGAAGAAAAAGGCCAACCCTTTCATACTTACGTACATAGGGTTGTTTGGCAAAGGTTAGTGTGCCAATAACCAAGAAATGCAAGCTTGGCCTAACACTGTGGATTGTGTCTTTCTATGTTATGTTTTTCACAGTGTTGGTTATGGCCTTTTAATAGTAAAATCTGGAGTACCTGACATGCATGTTGATACAATTATGGAGTCCAGAGATGCTACATTTTTTGAAAACGTATTTCCCATGAGAAATGAAACAAGTTCATCTAGGTAAGAGATGATTGAGGAGGATATTTCTACCGAGTCAATAGTGCACAATGAATTTACACCTATTGATCATCTTGAGGAGGATAACAATGAAGCTCCTAGAAAGAGCAAGAGATAGTGGACTGCAAAGTCTTTTGGTGATGATTTTATTGTATACCTCGTGGATGACGCACCTAGTACCATTGAAGAGGCATATTCATCTCCAGATGCTGACTACTGGAAGAAAGCAGTACAGAGTGAGATGGATTCTATTATGTCATGGTACTTGGGAAGTAGTCGAGCGTCTTTATGGATGCAAACCTGTAGGATGTAAGTGGGTGTTCAAGAAGAAGCTTAGGTTATACTCAGAAAGAAGGAGAGAACTTCTTTGACATTTATTCACCTGTTGCTAGATTAACCACAATTTGAGTGTTACTTTCCTTGGCAGCCTCCTATGGTCTTCTCGTTCATCAGATGGATGTGAAGATAACTTTCCTAAATGGAGAGTTGGAAGAGTAGATCTATGTGGATCAGCCAGATGGGTTTGTATCAAAAGATCAAGAGGGAATGGTGTGCAAGTTATTAAAGTCTCTATATGGCCTCAAGCAAGCACCTAAGCAGTGGCACGAGAAGTTCGATAGAACTTTGACATCTGCCAGCTTTGTTGTGAACGAAACTGACAAATATGTGTACTATCGCTTTGGTGGGAGTGTAGGAGTGATATTGTGCCTGTATGTGGATGACATACTAATTTTTGGAACAAGCCTTAATGTGATTAAGGAAGTCAAAGAATTTTTGTCTCAAAGTTTTGAGATGAAAGATCTGGAGGAGGCTGATGTTATCCTTAACATAAAGCTGGCAAAGGATGGAAATGGTGGGATGATTGTGTCACAGTCTCACTATGTGGAGAAGGTTCTGAGTCGCTTTGGGTACAGTGACTGTAAACCCGCCTCAACTCCTTATGATGCCAGCATAATTCTCAGGAAAAACAAAAGGATAATGAGAGATCATCTGAGATATTCTCAGATTATTGGTTCATTGATGTATTTAGCTAGCGCTACGAGGCCTGGCATCTCGTTTGATGTGAGCAAACTAAGGTTTGTTTCAAACCCGAGAGATGATCATTAGAATGCTCTTGAAAGAGTAATGCGCTATCTAGTAGGGATAATGGACTATGGTATTCACTACACCGGGTACCCTAAGATACTGGAGGGATATAGTGATTCAAACTGGATTTCTGATGCTGATGAGATAAAAGCCACGAGTGGTTATGTGTTTACACTCGGAGGTGGCGCTGTTTCCTGGAAGTCTCGCAAGCAGACCATCTTAACGAGGTCAACAATGAAAGCAGAACTCACAGCGTTGGATACCGCCACTATTGAGGCCGAGTGGCTTCGTGAACTCCTTGATCTGCCGATAGTTGAAAAACCGATACCGACAATACTAATGAACTGTGATTGTCAAGGTGAACCGTTCAAAGGATAACATGAAGTCATCTAGGCATGAAAAAGGCGGTTAAAATCTGTCTGAAAGTTGAGAAACTCCGGAGTTATAGCCTTAGACTATGTTCAAACGACTAAGAACCTGGCAGATCAATTCACAAAGGGTCTTTCAAGAAATGTGATAGATTATGCATCCATGGAATTGGGCCTGAGACCCACGTAAGTCATTCTATAGTGGAAACCTAATCTGTGTGATCGGAGATCCCGTGAATCAGGATGGTGAAACAAACCATAATACGATTGAGAGAAGAGAACCTTTGTAAAAGGCTCATTCTAGGTGAAAGGTGCGTTTCTCTTCTATTTTTTATTGTAGGTTGGCTTATGCCTTAATGTGTTCTGAGTGGTTTCTTTGAAACAAGCGAGTTGTTTTTTTGAAATAAAAATGTTATCCTACAGAACATCTTTAAGGAGTACACCTATATGAGTATGACTATTGGTCATAGTCTATGAGATTTGGGTGATCTCTAGAAACTCATGAAAGGCTTGGAGTATGACTTATAAACTCCAAACCGCGGAGATGCTTATGCAGCCTAGTATGAGTGTAGGGCTTTGGTAAAGCTTCTTTGCACAAGACTGATAATTCAAGGCATAGTCCATTGTACAGTTGTGAATAAGTGTAGCCTTAGTTCTTGATGGAAGTTCAAATTAACAGTCTCCGTCAAAAATTTGTATATCAAAAAGGTATGAGAGCATTTTCAGTGTGGCTTAAAATTCTTGGTGGGGATTATTGGAATATGTGAGCCTTTGGCCCAATATTTGCAATTAAAAAATAAAAAGCCCATCATTAAATGCTAGGGAGTTATTGTGTAATTTTGTAGTGATAGAGGAAGAGCATTTCAACCGTGAAATGTTGTGGTGTGCGGCGGATGTTTTGAACCAACTAATGGACATTATGACCGTGATTCATTCACAACAATTCATTCTTGTGATTGATTCTGCGCGAGTTAATTGCTATTACTTTGTTTGATGGTGTTGATGATGCCCAAGTGCATCCTCTCGTCCCCAGACTCTCATGTATATCACCCGGTGTCTTCTCCTCTTTCAAACGCGCGAACACAACTCTCTTCCTCCCTCTGCTGCTTTCCTGCATTTCCATCACCGGTGCTGCGCGCACATCTTCGGCGAGAGAAGGTGCCTCCAGAACCATTGCCCGCTGAAGGTCCTGCATGGGATAGCGGGGAAATCAGGTTTTTGGGGAGCGTCTTCACGCGACTGCTCGTCCAGAACCGTGACATCTTCACCGGCGTACTGTTCACCATCAGTCCCTACACACCGACTCCGTCTGTCGACTTCGCCGCCCGTACTTCAACAACTCGTATGACTACTTTCTCAACAATACGATCACTCGATGCCTCGATCAACTACTTTCTGTAGTTCGATCGACTACTTTCTAAAGTACGATCGACTACTTCAAACAACTCTTACGGCTACTTCAACAACTCTTCATTGACTACTTCAAATAACTCGTATGACTACTTCAACAACCGTGTGACTACTTCCTCAACTCTACGACCACTCGGCTCTTCGATCGACTACTTCAAACAACTCGGAATCTGTACTGCATCGAGTTCGTTCGACTACTTCAAGCAGGCCAGTCGAGCATGTATGCTCCAGCTGGTAACGGTGCATCCGGTAGTATAGTCTGATACTCCTTTATTTGATTAAATTTATGTTAAATTTAAATAAGTGCACATGTCTTGTTTCACTCATCATAGTTATGAAATTATTAACAAATTGTACGTGTAATTTCAGAATTAAAATGTACCTGAAAATGCCTATTTATCTAACATTGCTTCCCCTGTCGTCATTGCGCAACTCTCCTTCTACCCTGCTTTGCTTTAGCGTGTTAGATATGTCGATTTGTGCTCGTTGCTTGCCGATGGTATCGTCCTGCATGGAGATGGTTCTTTGGGTCTTTGGCGAAAGCCTTGCACGGCTTCGGTTGGTGCTAACAATGATGACGCCTTCTAGTGCCGTTGCCCTCGCTGGAGGCATTGCTCGACTCTAATCCTTTTCTTCTGGTGAAAACCTCGTTTGGTTGTCAGGCAGGTGCCGATGGCGCTTTGCGTCATGACCTTCCAGGAGGCGTCATCTTGAAGTTCTTGTATGCTGTTGGTGCCATTAGCGTCATCCTTGATGCTTTGACATTTCTTATTGTTTGCAGGGTGGTTGCTGCTTGAGTTTGCTTTAGGGCTGGTTTGTGTGGCGGTGGTGGAGTTTACCTTTTTCTTTTTTTTGTTGTGTTTAGAGCTGAGGCGGTCGCTTTCTCTCTGTGTTGTAAGTTTGTGTTGCCACTGTCTTTATGGTATGTTTGTAACTTTGCACTTGGGGTGCTCTCTCGAAGTTGCGTCGCAAAATTCTCTTCCTCTTAATGAAATACATGCTAAGACACATTCGCTAAAAAAGATTAAGTCTTCTGTTAACCTAGAGTAAATCTTCTGTTAACCTCACTTTAGGTAATAAATATAACTTTCTGAAAGCATTTGTAACAATGATTGGTAACCTGATATGTTGAATTTAGTTACATCTGTTATAGACATAATACTGTGAGAATGCTCATGAGCACATGAGCAATATCATTAAGCGCATCAAACTCCTTGTAATTCTTGCTGAACAGAAATTTGGTCCTGGCACTCTGGTAGTTCATCGAAATTCACATTAAACTCCTGAGGTCTGCATCCATTCCTGTGTTCCGCAGACTGTGAACCATCGAGTCAGCTCCTTTTTTTTTTGGATAAGAAGTAAGGTCTTGTGTTAGCCTCAACAAATTTTCGAAAGTATTTTAGGTAACAATGATTTGTAACCTAATATTTGAATTTAATTACATCTTTTATAGACATGTTATGGGAATGCTCAAGAGCAATAAGCCAATAACATTAAACATCAGACTTGTTGTAATGCTTGCTGAACAGAATTAGGTCCTGATGGTTCATTGAAATTCCCATTGCTGTTGCGTACCTTTTGTGCGAATGTCATGCTCTTCTTTACAGGTCACGCAAAAATGGTATTCACTTAAGCCTGCTGCCTTGGACTCTGGCTCAATATATAGCTCTATGCAATTAAGCATTTGTTTATGCTTTTATCTTGCTACCTCCCATCGAGACCAGAGATGAGATGAAATTCTGCACCAAATTATTCATCATGAACTAAAGTCTCATTTGCCGTCACCTTGCATACGAGATTAAGACTTGAGATTTTAGAGGAAACTGAAAGAGGTGCTGACAATAACCAGTTGTGCATAGCTCAATGCTGGAGATCATTTGCATCAAGGGGTAATATGTTTTTTTCCCTCAACCAGCAACAGCTTCAGCATTACTTGATCCAACATGGATCCTTTGTCCAAATATAGCTACAAAGATCAAGCAGCTTCGAGTATGCAACTACCTTTCGAGTGACAAGAAACAGGACATATGTGTTTCTTCATGGGCTATTTAACGTTACTATTGATGTTTATGAATTACAAAATTTAGCATATGTATACAACGCTGCTGATCAAACCAAAGTTTTGGTCTCTTTATTAGCTGGAAAGTATTTAAGTATTCTTTCTTTTCTATGGGTTCTTCTGGCCTTGTTATGTACAATCATTTTTTTTCGGGAAATTATTTACAATCTTGCTACAGACGAATAAATGTTTATTTACAACCTTGCAATTTCTGGAAATAAAATGTATTGTCAGTCAGCCATTGAGCATATTTATATCGTAAACGAACATCACTGGCGGGAGGCCCACAACGCTGTAACCTTCATGGCCAAAGCAGAAGCCAAAGCCAAAGACGAAATATATTGTTATGTATGTTAGTCAATCATTTAAATTTATTTATTTTTATGAAACATGAGGGGTAGTTCCGCTACTGGTTATATATTAAGAAAAATAACAACAGGTCCAACAGTCTTCAGAAAAAAAAATAAAAAATGATAAAGAAGATTACAACCGGGCTTTAGCCATGTGTTCATCTGAGGTTGGCGACGAGCCTTTGCTCTTAGGATAACTAGAGCAAACTCTTTGCTGACATGTTGATGACAAAGAGCTGAACTGAGGTGAATTCCTTTGAAGATCAAATCATTTAAATGCATTGACCGGCTCCCTGTGGCAGCAAAGCTTGTGTTTCAATCTTGTAACTTTACTTCTATTAAATTATGTGGCCATTTATGCGATTCAAAGTTCTAACCATATTACGGCGGACAACAGGATGGGTCTAACTCTTTGCCGCCTGCATTGCACTAGAAATATTTTGCCGTCTGTAGTAATGCATAAGTACGGATCTAGTCTGCTTATAATCACCTAAATTGATTTCTCGTTGACCCGTTGATTCTACCGTTCGTGCAACAAAGTTAAGCACCGATGTGAACTGATATTTGAATCTTTCTTGTTAGCAAGCAAAGAGCACAGCGCACATGAACGTCGATGAGCGCATGATGGATCACGAGGCCACCGGCGATGCCTGCACCGCGCCGCAGCATCCATATGCCTGGCGGACTGCTCCAACTAAAAGACTCTCAGTGAACACCACTGCACTCTTCATTCCAACGGGAAGGGCCGGAGCATCTTTTTTGTACCAATACAACAACAATATAATGGCTTACCTACGAAAGTGGTACGGAAAGGATTGCAAATTTGAAATAGTGGCACACAATGGAAATCAAGATTGTGAAGGGAATTGTATAATTTTTAGTGGCACACAGGAAATTGACTCTTAAATGAACGGTCCATGATTATTCTAAAGTTCTAATATTACAAAACAAAAACATGCAAAGTAAACATACCTCCCAAAAATGATAGGAGGTAACTAGGGGGAGAGGGCCCTCTGGTTAACCTTCTATTGAGAGCTCCCCACTGTTATCCATCCGCCCGGAAAAAACACCTCCATCACCCCATGTCTTCTTCCTCCCCTCGTCCCCCTCCCCTCATTCTCTCCTGGCGAATCCCGCCCCGCCCCGCCACCGGCCTCCCTCTCGCCAGCGTCGCCTCTGGCGCCGGTGAGGACCGCCCTCCTCCCCGCCGCTGCCGCCGACCTCCGCGCCTTGCCGGCGGCCTTCCCCTCGTCAGCGTCGCCTCTGATGCCGGCGAGGACCGCCCTCCTCTTCTCCCATCCCCCTTCCTTCCTCCCTCTTCCGGCTCCGGCGGCGCCACACCCGCCGGATCCACTACCCCGAGCCCCTAATAATTGCTCCCGCAATCGGTCTAAATGCCGCCGCCAGCGTTGTCCAACCGCCATCCTCCTCCTCCCCGGCGGGTGAAGACCCCCCCCCCCCCCCCCCCTGCGAGTTGATGATTTGTTACTTTCTTATTTTGATTTGGTACTTTTTCTCTTTTTAATCGTTTTGGTCTCTCCTCTGCTCTCCAGATCGGGAGGGCTCTCGCGATACACTAAAACGAGAGCCCTCTCGATGTAGATCACAGAAAAAGGATAATATGTCGACCAATAAGATAGATGGAAGATATATATGCAATGTCGCAAAATACACAAAAGAGACTAAATGTAGCATGGAGACATATCTCATTAAAAAGAAAAATTGGGGGAAAGTTAACCTATTGTTAGATGGGCACGCGTGCACCTCCGCAAGAATATCATGCCGCCCTGCTTCCTGATTCGGACGAGCTGCTCGCCGTCATCGCGGCAGGCCCGTGTCGCCGCCGCCGCCATACGTGCGAGCGAGCCACGCCCAGAAAGCCACGAGGGCGACGATGAACATAGCGACGCCGCCGGTGCAGCCCGCTAGGACCCGTCTGTCGTCGACCTGGACGGCGAAGACGACGCTCTCCATCGTACCGATGACTAATCCGCCGCCCCACGCCCCAAAGCTCATGAGTCTCTGGACGACGACCACCGGTGTGCGCGGAAGGAACAGCACTGCGTGGAACCTGATGAGGAAGAGCACGGACAGGTAGGCGCCCCACGAGAGCAGCAGCGTCAGCCGCCACGGGACGCTGATGAAAAAGGAAGGACCGAAGACGTACAACACTGACAGGGTGATGCCTCCAGGGCAATAAACCTGGGCGATGACAGCCATGGTCCACATATTAAGACAGGAAACGTGTGCCAGCGACTCCCCGATCGTCGTTAGCGGCGCCATGGATGGATGCTCTTCCGCCTAAGTTGTGCGTTATGGAGGGGGTTTCTCCCGTATGAGCTATACGGTCCTACATATATGTCTATATATGGACCAAGTCTGATTTCGATTTGGGTTCGGTTCGGTATATCTATAAGGTATAGTATAAGCAAAGATGGCAAGGGATGCCACATCGGGGCATAATGGATTCGTAGAGAAGGAAATTCTCCATGTTCTTACTTTAATTTGGTGTAGATTTCAGTGAAAAGAGTTGGAGAGAACCTTGCGCTCGGCCGGGAGAAACTAGAATCCTAGGTGTGTAGCTGTACCTAATTAGTTATTGAAGAAATTTTTAGTAATAGCTGCTACGCTTGATTATTGATATTCTTTTACTCAACGTGATTCAGTAATACAATATGTCGGTTCGATAATTTCTGGTCAGTTCAGTCAATAATTTGACTGCTGGGTGTAGAATAACCGCTACACCTAGATAACGTTTGGATTTTGGAAAAACAAGGGTGGGAAAGGGCAATGAGGGAAGATGGATAGCTAATCTCTTGTTTGGATATATGGAAAGGGATTAGAACCACTTAACCAGGTATGGGATAGGGATAAGATGAGCTCATTTCCCACCAACTCATACCCAACGGGAGGGGTGGGTTTTGGTGGAAAATGAAAAGGTGAGTCTGGTCATGCGGGTCCCACAGCTTTAACCTAAACCCAAACCTTATGAACCTAAATAGGGGATGAGGATAAAAGTTTATATTCTTAACCCATACCCACTCTCACATAATCCACCGTATATTTTTTTCTAGAGCTGGATAAAAATCTCGTGACTCGTTAGTTCTACTTGTAACTAGCTCAGCTCGTTCTATTTTCTAACAAGTTGAGCTAGTATTTTGCTCGTTTGTATAAGGAGCCAACTCGAGGCGGCTCGTGAGTTGCTCACGAGCTCAAGAAGCTAAGGCTACAAACAGACTATATAGGCCCACGAGCTCGCGGCCCAATTCGTTTTTTCCCAAGCCGCTACCCTTATCCATCCGCGAGCGGTCGAGTCTCCGCCGCCACCGCCTTCCATTCTCGCGCAGATACAAGCACACGACCACGGATCAGATCTCGCGCGCGCCGTGCCTGTCTCGCCCCCCTCCCTTTCCCTCTACAGTCCTCCGCCCTCCGCTGCCGTAGCTAGTAGAATACCGGCCACAAATCCTCTCTGCTCTCTCCGTTGCTCGCGGCACTTCGATCTTGGAGGACGAGGCAGCTTGAGGCATAAAGCTTTGTGCAAACGGCGGTGTGTTCGTGGTGCAGTGTTGCCGGCAAGGTCAAGGATGCTGCTGCCGCGCGCTCGAGGCGAGCTGATCGTTAGGTGCAGCGCCACAAGCACCTCACCGGAAGTTTGATTCTCATCGGAAAGTGCTTCCTTTGTTTTTATTTAGTTGCAAGATTTTGTTCCTATCATCCCTCACAAATTTTCCCCTTTTCTTCTCTTTACCTTTTCTCGAGCTGGGAATTTCTTACGCTGCTGCTTGTGCTGGATTCATGCTAGAACTTGTGCTTCATCTTGCCTTGCTCATTGCTTGGCCAGCTGGCTGCCTTTGCCCTCACGCTATTGCTGCTTGTGCGGCCTGCCCGCTTCACCTGCCGTGTCCTCGCAGCCTCTCCCTTCTTAGCTCGCGAGCCAGGCCGAGCTGGCTCGAGCTGCGCTTTGTGCTCGTTTTGATGCCGAGCCGAGCCGAGCCAGCTCGTTATCTAAATGAGCTAAAGCGAGCCGAGCCGGCTCGATATCCACCCCTATTCTTTTCCCATTCCAGTGTGCTATCCAAACGTCACCCTAGGGTGTACTTCTACACCTTAGATGTAGTCATATCCAACTAATTACTGATAAATTTTTAATAATGATTAATGTGCATGATTACTAAATCACGCTCAGTGAAAGAGTGTCAGTAATTGTGCGCGGTAAAAGATAAATGACCGGCTTTCGTGGGCTATTTTGGACTAGTTACTTAGCTGCTACTGAATTATAGATATACAAACCAATCTAGCGGAAGATAGATAGGAGGGCCCCGCGGAGTCGTCGGAGCTCGGCGAGGTCGTCTCCCCGGCGACCGGGCTCGACTACTCGTCGCTCTACCACCACGCCGAGCTCGACCCGCGCCTGCCGTTCCCGCCATTTGGCGGGCCGTCCCGTGGCCCATACCAGTAGTAGGAGGTCAAAGCATGGACAGTGAACTGATAAGAACTGGCGGCTCGTAGGACACGTCTCGCTTCGTTCCTCTTGAGGATTTTGCTTTCACGGCAGGTAGTTTTCACTGTCTTTTGCCACCTTAACACGGCAGGTAGTAGTAGACGTACCTTAGTTCAGTGTCCTCAGCAGTCAACACTTGTTTCTTTTATTTTGTTGATCATTTACTTGGAGCATGGCGGTTTCTGTAAGAGGATTGATGGATCAGTTTTATCTGTAAATCTGTGATCTAGGTCGTAAGAATCTTAAAAAAGTCCATACAATAGCAGTATACTACTCCCTCCATCCCAAATTATAATTCATTTTGCCTTTATTAGATACATAGTTTTGCTGTGCATGTAGACAAAGTGTATATTTAAGTTTATAGCAAAATATATGTATCTAGAAAATCCAAAACGCATTGTAATTTGGGATGGAGGTAGTATTAGTAGGAGGGAACTTATTGTTTGGATTATTCCAAACAAGACGTATAAACTTTAAGGGCCAATGAAGAATTGCTGAAAGAGGATTCTAGTCAGTTAAAGTATCTGTTAAATGCTCAAAAGAAATATGGGTTTGACCGCTGGTAACGGCCCTGTCACCAAATGGCCGCTCGTCAGATTCATCCCCTCTCCTACCAGGTGACTGATGGCGACGAGAATGATTCAGAGATGCTGTTGAGTGGTAGAACGAACAAAGGCATGCAGGCTGACTAGACTGGCAATAAGGATCCAGCTTTCCCGGATAACAGTACATTACTATTATATCGTGCTGCATGCCGTCTCAAAAACTATTATATTGTGCCGTGGCAGTGGCAGACTGGCTGGCCGTTTTTCTGGTACGTGTGTTTCAGTATTTGTTCCTGCCTGTAGTTTTTGGGAGCATGTTTTGTAGACTGCAAAAGAAATGGATCTAAAAACAAAAGACTGCTAAAACACTACTCAGTCCCAGATACAATTATTGCTGAAAACACACACCAATGAACTACTCTTCCCAATTCCACAATACTAACTTAGAGTGAAAACCAACCAACCAATTCTGAATGGCATCAGCATCACACTGCTCACGCGAACTTCTGAAACTTAAACCGGAAAAAATTCAGCCCATCCTCCATCATCAAACCGACGGATACTTCAATTAAAAAAGCTTTCATTTCTCGAGAAAAAAGGATGTATAAAAAGGTTGCATCAGAACATGGACGCGCACCAGTTTTGTTATCTTTCTCCAATGCAGCAGCAGCAGGACACCGATGACACCACAAAGTTGCGGGACAGGAGCCCTGATTGGTGGGTAACCATCGGATCCATGGATCCTCCGTCCACCGGACGGCACCAGGCAGGCAGGCAGCGAGAGCCTGAATCCGGCAGCTCTGCTTCCACAAAGCGCCCACTCACTTCCTGCGCCAACCAACAACCAACCACATGCGGCGAGGCAAAGGCCGCCCATCACGAGCTGCAAGCAGGATTGCGGCTCACCAATCAAGAGCTGGAGGATTATCGTAAGCTCCAGGGTAAAGGCACCAGTCACATGTTAAATCCCATGGAGGAGAGAGGACATGGCGACCGTGGATCTCCATGTCTGTGAGTGTGTCAACTGTCAAAGGCAGGCGTCTGACCCAGGTGGTTTATCCTCACCTAGTTCGGTTGGAAACCAAGTCTTTGATATTTTTTTCTTTTTGAAACTAGTCTTTGACATTTGTTTGGTACAGAAATCTTGTAGAGCTGACTGTTGGCAAGAAAAAAAAAGATTTTGCAGGGCTGACGGACGTTCTGTTTGTTTGTAGGAACGGGTTAGGCATGCCAAACTTGTTGCTTTCAGGTTGGCCCCGTGCATCAGGAAGTGAAGAAACTATGGCAAGATTGCCTGGGGAGCAATCTTGTCTCTGTACTTTTCTTTTCTTTTCTTTTTTTGATAAGTTTGGCTCTGTACTTGTGGTTGTGGGTACCTTACCAAAGCTGAATTTCCAGTTTTTCACCATGATCTTAGCTTAGGCTCGTAGTACAGTAACATAGAGAGAGAGAGGACACGCGCACCAACCAATCGTTGCACGAAACGGGGGAGTACCGCCGGCACGGCGAGATCCACCGCCGTATGGGGCTGCGCTGCGAATCTCGGAGGCCGACCCCGCCGGCCGAGGCCGGACCGGCAAGTGGCGAGGAAAAACTGCCGTTCCCGCCGCGCTTTCCCACCACCACCACCACCGGCCGCCGCTGCCCACTATTTACGCCCGCCTCGGCCCCGGCCCCGAGAGCGACCGGCACTAGCGCAGCTGCGCGTGCGACCGATATAAACAACACGGCCCGAGCCGCGGCGCGCGCGAGGGAGGGAGAGACAGAGTCGGGCGCGCACGGGGACCGAGAGGAAAGCGGCGGGTGCCGGGCCGCCCGCGCCGGTGCCGAGGCAGGCAGGCCTTCCGGATGCCGCGGCGCGCGGAGCTGAGCTGAGCTGTGCTGCCGCCGCCGCCGCCGCCCCCTCGCGATCCTTCCGTTTCCTCCTCCCTCCCACCCACCAGTCCACCGCACACACCGTTTATAACGCCCGCCTCCGTCCTCGCTCTCCTCCACTTCCGTCGCCGCGGCGGTCTCGTGCCCGCCCGCCCTCGCGCCCTCCTCACGTGCCCCACCCGCGCCGCGCTCGCCCGCTGGATCTGGGCGCCCCTGGCGAATCGATGGCGCGGGCGGCGCTCGGATTGTTGGGCGCCGGCGCGGTCGCGCTCCTCGCCGTCGCGTCAGGTACGCCGCGCCCTTCCGTCTCGGCTCCTGCTCTAACCCCCCGGTGCGTCTGAATTCTGCTGCGCGCTGTGTTGATTGGATGCTTCGTCCGATCGGATCGTCTCGGCGTGTGTCGTGTTGCCTCGTCCAGCTGGGGGAACGCGCTCGCTCTGATTCCCGATGGTTATGGGCTAAGTAATCGCTCGTTCTGGTGATGCAGTGGCGCTGCTTCCACTCGTCAGCTCCGACGACGGGTACAGGCACTGCGAGGGGGTCGTCAGGGGCTGGGCGGATTCCTCTACTGGTCGGGAGAAGGATGGGGACAAGCTGAGCCTCAAGGATTTGCTCTTCTTCCTCCACATTCCTAGGACTGGAGGACGCACCTACTTTCACTGGTACGTTCGCTGGACTAAACAACAGTTTGGTTAGGCGTGTCCTGTAATCCTGCTGACGCTTCATGTCTTGGCAGCTTCCTGAAAAAGCTGTATACAAATGCGCAGGAATGCCCGCGGTCTTACGATAAGCTACGGTTCGACCCAAGGTGAGCAAAGTTAGTACTCTGCTCTGATCAACTGCATTGTCATGTTGATCGGGCGATTCGATAAAACATACCTGTTTCACGAGCACTTCTTCTGAGTTCTGAACTGTCTGAATCAGTAAAAAACAGTGCCTTCTTTGAATGTTGACTGGCATTTGAATGTTGGCTGGCATTTTCCCCGATTGGTTAATTCTATTTCCTTGATAGAAAAGTACTGGGGAATTGATTGCTATGAAAATCATCTTCTTTTTCTCAAATTTAGATAATCTATTCACTGCACTTTCTGTCTAGTGAAATTGTATTGTTAGTGCTTATCTTTCTTGGAACTTGGAAGTCGTTAATATGTGTTTTTGGATGGTCTCCCTTTATTCTAATTACTGCATTCTAGTATACGCATAGCAACTACATCTTGAAATCGGTACATGACATTTTTACATGGATGCTGTTACCTGTCTATGGGCATGCCAACAATTTTAGGTAATTAAGGTGCAGTTTTCAGTTTCAATTCCTTAGGAATTAACTGTTGGCCAGTATTTATCCTGAGTTCAGCTCTAAGATTTTCTCAAGATAATTTGCTTAGAATTACTAATGACATTTATGCTGTCTTATCAGCCATCCTGACTGCAAGCTGGTTGTTACTCATGATGACTATAGCTTAACTTCCAAGCTACCAAGGGAGAGAACTTCTGTTGTAACGATACTGAGAAATCCAGTTGATCGTGTATTTAGCACATATGAGTTCTCAGTTGAAGTTGCAGCTAGATTCCTTGTGCACCCAAACCTAACTTCTGCAAAGTTAATGACTACCCGTGTGTTAACAAAGTCTCGTGCTGTGAGTACTTTGGACATCTGGCCTTGGAAGTACTTGGTTCCATGGATGAGAGAAGATCTGTTTGCCAGGGTATGCCTATTCACTTCAATTCAACCTTTTGCTTTGATTCATACTTCATAGTGGTAGTAACATATGGTGGATACTGTTGGGGCTCAAATTGCAGTTGTTCAAATGCAACAGTTTTGACAAAATGCTCTGTCGTATACTTATTTTCTAAAATCTGTACCTTGTAATTTGGGATCTTGTGTTTTATATTCAACATTGAACACAATCTTGGATAGAGTTCTGTATCCGGTATTCACATAAAGCAAACACCAATTGTAATAGAGATAAATCAGTTGATCCACTAGATTTTCCTTAAATTGGTAGGGAGCTTCTGGATATTACTGTTTCCCTACCATCCATTACATTTTTTAGTGTCCCAGGGTAGCGATTCAACATTCCAGTTTTGTCAGTACGGGTGTTTCAAGTGTGACCCTTTTAGCTTCAATAGTAGTTACACTTAATCTGAACCTTTTAGGCATGTTTGATTTGAACAACCAGGAGCATAGATTCCAAATTATCTTGGGATCAGTGAACTTATAATTATGATTCTTCCATTGCCTGTATTAGAATATTCCTTCAATAAGTGCAACATCTGCTGTAATTTTCCAGAGAGTTGCCAGGGGGTTTGACAAAGTGCATAGTAGCAAGAAGGTTAATACATATGATGTGGAGGATATGGTTATGCCATTACACGAGTACATCAATGATCCAGTTGCCCATGAAATCATTCATAATGGCGCTACCTTTCAGGTATGATGACTTGTCCTTTAACTTCTGTTGTACTATTCCTGCATGGCTTCCTGTGATTAAAAACTGTAAATTGTCCTCCATGCATTTTAGCTGGCCTCTCTGAGGATTAATATTCTACATGGTAGCAAATTACATTGGCTGTGGTGGTGATTTGTGATTTCCACCCACTTTGTCAATTTTGTATATTTTAAATTTTTAATTATTTTCTGAATATGATACATTTACATGTGTAGATCTGTGATGAAGTGCATATCTTGCTACTAATTTTCATGGATATGTGATCATTCCCTACTTGAACTGTCTGGATAGGTCATGCGATACATCCAGTCAATAGTAAACAGATGCGTGCATACTTTTAATAATTTTATTACTGCAAATATGTTCCGACTTGAAAAGGCCATTTATTGCATGAGGCATGGTTATGTAGTCTGGGGGTATCTCAGGCAGACCACCGCTGATCAAGTTTTGGTGACAGCTATTGCCTTCAATAAAGGCTGGGGATAATTGCCCAGAACTGCATTGTACAAAGATGCTATTTGTTACTCAGAAATCAGATGACGATGATAGATACTGAATAGACCAAGGAAAAGTTATCCATTATTTTGAGCTACAGAATGTCAAACATACTTCATTCTTACTAGCACACAGTTATACTGTATATGATATACCCACCATAGTTAAACTTCTATTTCATCACCATGTGCTCTCTACCCATGACAAGTATATCAGTTCTTTTTCATGTTCCTGCATAGCATCAGAAAGTTGACAAGAACCGTTGGGAGAAAAAACATTGTGGAAAGATTGACCTGAAATTATAGTGTATTTTAACGTATCAATTTGCCAGTACACATTTTCCTGTCAAAACTGATCAACTTGTTTGTTCAGTAATTCTGTTGCAAGTCTGCACAAGTACTGTGTTGTGTCCCAGGCATATTTATGTGTTGTATCTTCTTTCACAGCAAGAAGCTGTAGTAAACATCTGCCTGCAGATGATTTCCCAGTCAGCTTCAGTGATCTGGTTTCTAATTTGTTTGTGTACTCATGTTGTCTTGGCAGATTACTGGGCTAACAAACAATTCATACTTTGATGGAGCACATGAGGTTCGACATTGTGTCAGACAGCATCCAGATCTTGGTCATATTGTGCTTCAAGTTGCTAAGGTATGTACCAAAGAGATGAACATCATGATAGACTGTTTTCGATGTGCATTCCAATGGCCAAAGCACATGATACTTTATTGCTTTCTCTGACATGCAAAACACCAGCATCGACTATACTGTCATGCAGAAGGAATTTACAGTAGATAAATGCATTATGCCAATAACATTTACAAAACAAACATATCATTCACTATACAAAGGTGGGTCTGGAATTTCTTATATACTTCCTTCCCAAAAGTAATGCCATCATTTTCAATTACAGAATAGGCTGGACCAAATGCTGTATGTAGGACTTACGGAGGATCATGAAGAATCCGCGAGGTTGTTTGCTCATATGGTAGGAGCACAGGTGCTTTCACAATCAGGGACATTGAACTTAGATCTGAAGGAAGATCTACCCAGTGAGAATGGTAAAAATATGTTACAATCTGGCGTTCCTAACTTATAATTATGCCTTCCGTAGTTGTATTTATGTTACTTTAGACCGAAGGGCAACAAATCCTCAACTTTTTTATTGAAAGAGAAAGATAGTATGCCTTTTTGGTTCAGACATTCCCTAACAAATTATGCATACCTGGAATTCTAGAATCCCAAGCATAGAATCATACAGCAATACAGAGGCACAGTATGTGCATCCCTCGCATCAAAAAACCAATTACTTTGAACTTGCACGACATTCAGCAAAGTTCGAACTAGTGGAATGAAGCTGCTCATCAACCACTAAATGCATAAGCAGCACTAATTGTGGCTGGTGTAGCTGTTGAAGTGGAAAACTGTTGTGCTGTGCATGATTTGCTACACATTGAAAACATTGGGGCAGGAAATCAACATGTCTGGGAGAAGGTGACTTGAAAAAAATTAACTGCATAAAGAAATCTTATGTTTATTCTGGTTATATAGTTCTCCATATCTTTTTATATACTTTTTGCCAGCGCAAAAATGATAAATGAGGATCTAATCTCATACTTCTGTTCGCAGACTCTCACCCATCCATGGTGGAGCTGGAGGAAGAAGCAAGAAATGAACATCTGGTATTAGGGTGGTTAAATCTTATATTGCATTATTTAGCTTTGTGTGATTAGATTGTAGAATCTGTACAGTTGCCCCATCTCATATTTCTGTTTTCTTGATAGAATAGCACCCATGGTTGGCAAAATAATGAAGCCCTGAACTCCACGAGCGATGAACAAGGAAATGGAAATGTAATACACTACCTGAAGTGCTCAATTCTTTGTGTAGAGTTTTCTATTATTATCTTGTGATCAAAATGTTAATTTATTGCTGATGCCAGATGACTGTTGGTAAACTGATGGAAGCTTATGAAACTTGCATTGCTAAACTGCGGAAGTCTCAATCTAACCGTCGTAAAATATCCCTAAAGAAAGTTGCGGAAGCAAACTTTTCAAAAGAGGTAAGATTGTGAGGTTTATGCACACTGAAGATTGTTCTTGATTTATTTTCTGTTTTGCTAGTGATACAAATTTGCACCATATGTGGACATCTGATTCATTTCTATCAATATTGAGCACTAACTGAGGCCAAGAAAAAAGAAATAGGATACAAGTGCTAAGGCTGATGTGCTCAAAACTTCACAATCATGCATGTGCTTATTTTTTTTGTCCTGACAGAAAACTCCAATAATAGTTAGAAATTTCTGCTTGTGTTTCTATGGAGCACTTTCATATTAGAATGTTTCAGCAATGACATAGGAAGTTCGTTTGCAGGCACGGAAGCTGGTACCTGAGGCAATATTGAAGCAAATTATCTCGTTGAACAGCCTTGACATGGAACTTTATGATCATGCTAAGAAAATTTTTACCCAGGAACATCTGATGCTTAAAGCTCAACAATCTGTGGTGGGACATCACAGACAGCTGGCAGAACAAAAGGTATGTTTAAACTCGAAAAAACAATTTTTTTGTTATGTGGTTCATTTTAGTTTTACAACCTTTCCTGTCAGAATTCAAACCCTCAGTTATTTGTGTTGGACCATGGGTGAGCCATGGCTATACATGTTAACTGTTGCATGTAGTTTTGTTAAAAGCATTGCAGTACTATCTCGATAACTCTAGAAAAATAAGGGAGTCAGGTTCATTCATATTAACAATCACCAAGCACTTGATCATGTTAGTTCAGTTGATTTGATATAACATGAACATTTCAAATTCGCCAGTAGAATATAAGATTGACCTTCCTCCGGTGGAAGAATTACTACTACTGCTATAGCTGTGCTAAGATTAGCAAGCCTCATGCGCCTTGGTTTATCTCTTTCAGGGCTGGACAGACATCATCTGCGGCGACGGGATTTGCTCTCCTTGGATGGTGGTCATGCTTGGCCTAGGGATCGCAGCGATCATAGCTTTACTCTCATTTGCTGTAACAACGAGAAGAAGAACGTCAAAACTTAAGGTCTAACAATGATTCTAGATTTTTGATGTACAGTCTGATGATGCCCGCCCCCCCCCCCCACCCCCCCCCCCCCACCCCCCCAGACGTTACCCTTGGCATTCTTTGGGGACAAAGATGTTAACATCCACAGAATCATCATGTATACAAGTATGGGTGTTAACGATTTAACATGCCTCGTTGATATAGGATGGCTGGAAGGCTCCAAGGATTATAGAACGATCGAGGATCCCTTACAAAAATGTCTCAAAGTGAAGACATTTGAATATGATGCTATGAAACTGAATGCATATCGAGTTATTCCGCTGTAGATATTGGTGAACTCCAAATTATCAGTCCATTTTCTCAAATTGATCCCAATCCATCCGGTGATGTGGATTTTAACTGGAACGAAACTTCCATTAGCCATTGGTGCTAGACAAATCGCTAGCAACCAGATTACGTGCTACATTCTCTAGGACAGCCATGAGCAGCTGGGTCATGCGATGCGACACCGTATTACATCTCTAAAGCAGTAAGTAGTCTTCCCGCCGCTAAAGTTTAGAGCTAATAACTGCAGGTGTTTGATCTCACAAATGACATTTCCAGCTGCAGACAAAACATAACCTTGCTATAGCTTGCTTCACCATGGTAGCATCAGTTTCCAATTTTCCATTGTATGATATGATCCTGCCCATTCCAGATTCCCCTGCAGCCTGAACTCCCTGCAGAAAAGCCACCTGGGATCTTTCCTGCATCTGAGAGCACCACATCACCCACATCATCTCTTGCACAAGACCCCCCAAACTCCCTGTATTGATGCTAGTATGAAAAATGGACACGGATCTGCCCCCCTGCAGTTGAAATAGCGTCGGTTTTGGTCTTTATCGCTTCTCCCTGGAGGTTTGCACATCGATTTCGTGGCTGCATTTTTGAAGGTGTTGACAAGCAAAGGAGCCTAACAGACCTAATAAGACAGTAGGACATGCTCTCTTGAGGTGCAAATACTCCTGGCTTGCTACACAATCATCTGTTCTGCTCAATTAGGAGATGAATGCAGCACAAGCATTCCTGAAGAATTGGCAACCTCAGTTCCATTAGATTTGTTTTACTTTTTGCTCGAGCTCGCGGAAGGCGTCGCCGTGGCATCCGTGCCGTGAGCCGGCGTCGGGCGGCGCCTCAAGCAGGGCCCTTGACCGCCGGCGCGAGTCCCGGCCCGTCCGGAGCCTTCTCCACGGCCGCGGCGTCGACGGCGTCACGCACGCTGATCGAACCCTCATCGGCAGCCGATGCGCACGCTTATCGCAGAGAGCTCCGAAACTTTTCGACGGCCGTCTCGTGTTGCCTTGGTCGACGTCGCCGTGGCGGGACAGAGCACCGGGATCTCGCCGCGGGTAAGGTGCGCGTGGCGCCCCCCCCATCCGGCGAGCAGCGCTGGGAACGCGGCGGCGCTCTGGCAAGCCGAGGAGCTGCGTGCCCATGTCCGGGGTGGACGGTATTTGAAATACCGTCCGCCCCCTGGGGTCATCGAGAGCCGTCCGATCGGACAGCTGTGGCCCGGATTCGGCAGAGGAGCGACCGGACTTGTTCGTTTTCTGGAATCGGAGCCGCAGGGCCATGGCGGGAGGCCCAGGTTGGGACGTTGGGTGACACGGAACGCGGGACGGCGCGAGCACGGCGCAGCAGCACCAGGCCTCGGCGGCGACGATCGCCCTGCTCGAGGACGCACGCCGCGCCCAGAAGGCGGCGCACAAGGCCGCGCTGGTTTCGATCGTCCCGTGCTGTCTGTCAACGTTGACGTCGCGGTAGTTTACGAGATCCTCGGACCTCGGGCTAGCAGCCTAGCACGCAGCAGCGCATGCTCGCGGCGCCCCCGGCCACCGTACTCTCTCAGCCACCTGGTGACGCCGTCAACCGGCCGGAACTTGGTCGAGCACGAGCAGCCGGCCTCGGTCCTCGGAAGGCGGGCAACGTCCGCGAGCGAACGCGTACCTTCGCTGCCGAGACGTCGACGGCGGCCATGTGGTCAGCTTAGTTTAGGTCTCACTTGATCAGAGGCGGCATGCGCTCCGTAAGTCTCTGCCGAGGGCGCGGCCGATGACGTTGTCGCCCTGCAGGGTCTCGAGCAGCGCCCGGAACGCGGCCGTGCTCTGTCGACACGAGGAGAGAAGCAGAGGCGGCGCCCATGGCTAGGCTGTACCGTCCACCCCCTGGGTCCCTGCGAGCCGTCAGATCGCGCACCTGTGGCCTGGATCCGGCAGAGCAGCGACGACCGGACTCGTTCGTCTTCGCGATCAGGTGCCGGAGGGCGGTGGTCTGGGGCCCAGGTGGTGCGCGCAGTTCGCGCGAGCGTGGCGCAGCGGCGGAGGTCCACGGCGACGGCTCAGGTCGAGGACGCCGGAACCCTCGCCGCCGCTTCCTCCGATGGCAGCTCGCTTTTGGTGGTGCTTTCAAACGCCGCGCCGCAGCGGCAGGAGGAACTCGAGCCGGTGCGGGGCGTGAACGCGGTCGGTGATCGAACGACGCGCGGCGCCGCCAGCGCCTCCCTTGTCCGCGAGCACGCATACCCCAGAAAGGCGATGTCGACGGCGTCGCGGGCGCGCGGCACCGGCGAGGCCTCGTTGGCCGGTAGCCGACGCGCCCGCGAGATCGTCGCTCGGTCGGTGCTGAGGGCCTACGTGCCGGTGCGCTCGAGTCTCGACCTGGGGCCCCAGGACGTACGACGACCTCAACGGCTGCGGCGTCGAGGGCACCAAGACCGGCGAGCTTGCTTGGTTCCTCAAGGCCGAAGTCTCCTCCTCGGCGATGACCAATTGACCATGACGTCGTCAGCTGCAGCTGCATGTCTCTCCTACTCGAAAGATTTCCAAGTAAGACGCTGGGGCTAACTTTACTGTATAGCTGACAGCAACTGGCGTTGGCAATGACATCCTTGTGGTCAGTATCTGGTTGAACAGGGGTTGCACGAGATTCGACAAAAGAAACAAAGACACAAGAACTGAAGAACACTGACGCTGAGACACCGAATTATTCCATGAAAGACCCAGTCAAATCTGGATGGTATTTCAACATCAGGTGCCTCACCAGCAGAATGGTCATAACATTGCATGAATTTCATGCACCAACCACTGCGTAAAAGAACCTAGAATAATAATCATGCGCCAGCAGGGTAGCCACTTCGTCTTACACGCAAATAAGTATGATGGCTACAGGCCAAAAGCAATATAAAGTGGCAATTTGACTGACAGATGATCAGGCCAGAGATGTCTATGAGTTGCTCTAATAACCACAAAACAAGGCTAGTACACTTTAAGAGTATCATGGTACAATAGATGAAATGGAGAAGACTGCAGCAATTCACTTCAAATCATACAAATAGTATTGAAATTTCACCTGCCAAAGATGTACATTAACCTTGCTGCAAGCTAACTCATACACTGCAATAGAATATAGAATGGATGATGGAACTGACTTCAGTACATTCTACAGTACAGCAATTGTTTGCCCAACTGGCAACTAAAGATTAAAATGAACGATTTCTGTCGAGCCTTAGCTACTTAGGCATACTCAGTTACAATATTCCATTTGTCACCTATAACTCTCGGATGATTTGGATGTGTCTTCACGCATGAAACCACTTTGCTCACCACAGATGATATGATGTCACCAAAGAACTCTATCTCCTTCAGCTTCTGGAGATATTCGAGACCGGAGATCCCGTCCTTTGGTTCTTGTAGGAATGACAGTGTCAGTCTCTCAAGATTCGGCAATGAACCTTTCTCACAGTGCACTCTATCAATACTATCCAGATTATCAATCACCAGCATGCTAAGTTTTGTAAATTTACCAAGGGGAAACACTATGCAGTCGTCAGCATACGACTTGTGATAGAGCTTGAGGCAGAGTAGGTTTGGCAGGTCTCCAAGAACTTCTATGGCCTCGTCACGGGGTCCAGTGTTACGAAGAGTAAACCTGGACACGCTTCAAAGCGACGATATCCAAGGAGGTAGACTGTCCAACTTGCCCGTCAGGCTAAAATTAGTGACAAGTAGGGGAGGTGACTACACAAAAGCTAGAATGTCCAGTGATGAACCATACTCCTTTCCATCTACAATGTGAATAGAGAGTGAGCTTAGAAAGCTTGCCAACTTCCTCAAAGACCCAACAGACTCCTTCCAGTAAACTTCCACATTACGGATGAGGACTTTAAGCTTCCTTAGATTTTGCAACAGACCAATGTCCCGTAGAACCAAGGGCTGGTCTTTGACCACTATATGGGCAAGTGATTGCAGGGACGTCATATTCTTGACCACCCCAGGAGCCATCTCCAAACCTGAGCAATGTTTTAAGAACTTGACGCCGCCTGTTCTTGTAAGTTGTTCCTTGTGCCCAACTAACAGATGCTTCATACAACTGAGGTTTTTTGCACTGGTCGGTAGTTTCTTGATGAGTATTGCTCTAATGTCCAGCGTCTCCAAGTGTTTCAGATTTCCAAGTCGCCGTGGCAACTTGGAGATATTAGTCTTTCTGAGGCTTAGGTACTTGAGCTGGAAAAAATTGCAGATACAGTTCAAGGCGTTGTTGCTCAAGCAAATGCAACCTTCCATGTCGAGTACTCTTAGCAGATGTAGCCGTGGAAAGAAGACTGGGACTTCTTCGACAGAAGCTGACATTGTGAAGGAGCGAACATGACATACACTGGCACTTGTATTTTGCACCAGGTTTTGACTACTGTGGATGGATAAGCGCCGGATTTTATCATGGGACACTAATAAGCTTCCATTATCACGTAAGAACGATGCAAAGTTCTCCTCAAGTGACTTGGAGACGATGACTTCTAGCATTATATCATGTACTCTGCAGCTCCTCACTTTGCCATTCCAGTCAATTCTTACAGGCTGCACAATGTGTAGGATCGAAGCCCTCTAATCTAGCTATCAGAGGGGGGTGAATGATAGCACAAACTGCAGCGGAAAACGTTTCACCCTAAAAAACAGATTCTGGACGCTCCACTAAAACGTGTGTCGTTCCTAGACAATAAAACCTATTGACGTGAAACTTTACCAGAAAATAGCTGATGAAATTATGAAGCTAACACATCTTGAATCACGTCAATCGGAGGTCTACAACTCGAGATATAAAATAAACAAGTAGATCCTGCCAGATGCTGTCGCGAATTGGCTAAGCCCTAATTTCGTGAGAGAGCAAAGTATATGAAAAGCTAATCAACCAAACTTTTCAGATCAATAGCTTGATGCCTTATCACGGTTTTGGGCGGATCAAAATAAATCTAATCAAGTTGATCAATAAATCAATCTAAAATCAAAACCGTAAACAAGAACAAGAATGCAAACCAAAGATCAAAACGGAGGAGCAAGATTACCAACACATCAACTTACGAAACTTTAATCTTGATTGCATAGAAGATGTGTTCAAAAGATGCCGACACAAGCATCCATACAAAGATCTCCACAAGATCCCAAAACCCTAGACTCCACGAGGAAAAACAGAACTGCCGCCGCCTCCTCGCGTCGTCGTCGTCTGCCGTCTCTATCTCACGCAAGACCGACACCCTCGGCTCCTCTTCTTATACAGCCAGCGCCCTCACCTGGACGTGGACCCTTTCCTTTCTACTTGCTGTAAACCAACAGCCGTGTCCAAACTGGACACCAAGACCCACACGAGGTCACAAACACAACCAGGCTGTCCTGGCCTCTATCGGACTCACAACCAACAAGGCCGAGTCCAACACAGCTACGTGCATGTGCACATGCATGCACGTATCCCTTTACGCTCCACATTGAGCATTGAGCCACTAATTAATTAGCCAAACAAGCTAATTAAGTAGCCAAAACACACGTGACCACAACTGGCCACTTTAAAGCCAACACATCTCCACGATGTTTAGCCTAGCTACTGCTAGCACTTAGCATCATCCGTCGACACCGAGTCTCGTACTCGCACATCGACAATCCTTCACGTGCACTGTTCTCTAGCCCGAACGTCTCGCATGACATCCTTGACCGATAGGACCTTAGTTCCTCCCTGAACTTAGTCCCGAAATCTCAGTTCCTCCTGAACCTAGTTCCAGTTCGTCACCGACCACGTTCCGCCTCAAGCAACACCTGCCCATGAACAAACACGCAACCGCGTACGAGCACAAGTCCACGACTTGACTCAAGATCAGTCCATGCAACACTAGTCACATGAGTGTGTTACATCCAAACGAAAACCATCATGAGTGTATCATCACCCTATGTCAATTATGCTAATCACTTTGCAATGCCAATTTCAATATAAAGTAATGTTTCATCACACATGATCTCACACAATGCTTCTGGCAACAAATTCATCAAATTAACTTTCAGGGTTCTGCTCCATGCTTAATCCATACCTTTGACTAACAAAACCTTCTGCTACCCACCTTCTCACCAAAGGCCCCCTCTTGATCTCATAATTTTCAGGGAAGATACATAGATATAAGAAGCAAGCCTTCAGATGGTAAGGTAGATCATCATAGCTCAAGGTCAAGACTTGCTTTGCACCTTCCAGGGTAGGATTACTTTCAAGTTCAGAGCCCAAGTTGTCGCAGACCTTCTGCCACTCTTGCTTGGTTCTATTTGTCTTACTTGCAAGAAGGCTGCCAATGCTCAGTATTGCTAAAGGCAAACCCCCGCATTTCTTCAAAATAGAATTTGATACTTCCTCCAACTCATCATTTGGTGATTCATCTTCAGAGCCAAAGATCCTCTTGAAGAATAGTTCTCGTGAAGTAGCATCTGATAGTCGCTGGATCTTGTATATCCAATCTTGGGGATGAGAACAACATGTTTTGGCCACATCTTCATTCCTCGTGGTTACTATTACCCTGCTACCCTTCTTGTTGTCAGGCAATGCACATCTGATGCTCTCCCATGATGATATGGACCATATGTCATCGAGGATTATAATGTACCTAAAAGAAAACAAATAAAAAATATAAGGGAACTCAACAAACCAATGGAACAGCTACAAACCTGATATTTATAAGGTTCCTTATGTAATTAATGTGTGCCTATGGCGTCATGGCGATGATGGTAGACTAAGAACACTGCTATTAGTGCAGTGATTAACTCATACCTGTGCCTTTTTCAGTCAAAAGAAGAAAGAATTGTAAGCAAAAAAGTTGACACTCCTTTGTTATTCTGCGTGCAGGTTTTCTGCTCATACTGGACGTTTTCACTTTTTACATTCCAATCTCCACAGAGTGAACCTTTGTTAGCTCGTAACTCATAACTATAGTAGAAGTGTATTAAATCTTGTGCTTAATTTCAAGGGGAAGAAAGCATGTGATCTTTGGTGTTATACTTGGACTTGTTTTCTTAATGTGGGGGGGGGGGGGGGGGGGGGGGGGGGGGATCGGGATCACAAGAATCCTTTTCTTTTGACCAGACAGTAAAATGTTTCACATCAAATGTCCCGACAGTTTAATTACAGTCAACGACCACCTGAAAGTGCTAGCAGACAGTGTGCAACTGCAAGTCGTACTATCTTCAGAAAAGAACAAGGTGGCAGTTCACTTTTCCAAATCAATTCCAGGATTCAAGAGCGCAGTACAGGGAAACATAGATGCCTTTTGCCAATTTTCAGACAGGTATTAAACTAGATTTAAGAGAAAAGGACCAAATTCCTAGGCATAGCTGAACTAAAAGTAACTTTATATAGGTAGAAAAGTTATAAGTGAACTATTTATGTTGCATGTTTCGCAATAATATATTGATATTCGATTATTCTCCAGATCAAAAGAAATACTGGTTCATTACAGGAAGCAATATAACAAAAATTGCTGATGTACCTTTTGTCTTGTAAATATCTCCTAAGCATTTCAGCCAGTACTGCAACCTCCAGCCTTTTGATTCCCTCCAAGTTTTCCTCTGTGAAATGGCCGTACTTGCCTCCTGCTATTGCCATGGCCTTGTGAGGTCGCTGGATCAACTCCCTTATCATATGCTGAAACAGGGTCCTGATGTTGAAGGTCTGTGACACAATGAACAATGGACAGCACTGAAAATCAGCCCCTTTCACAACTGGGCTCTCGCACACCATCCGTGCCAGTGTGGTCTTGCCTAGGCCACCAAATCCGACTATGGCTAGCACGCGAAGCTGGGGATCATCTTCCATTAGCCATCTTACAAGCGTGTTCCTCGGTTCATCAATGCCTACAAGCTGTGCCACCGATGTAAAGAGAGCATGCAGCTGTGGGTCAAGATGAAGAGAGGCATGCTTCAAAAGTTGCGAGCCGGATTCCCGAATTAGGGCCTTTGCTAGCATCACCCCGTAACGTGAGCGCTGCTCACCAACATCCCGAGCACGGGTCTTCAATTCTTGCAGCTGGATGGCAATGCGACGACGGCAACCAAGCAGGTCAAGAATGCACATTAACCAACGACGTAAGCCCAATCCTGATGAGTCACCAAAGTGATGTATGAACTCATCAATGCAGTCCTCAGCATCATAGGCAATCTCCCTTACTTGCTTCATCCAGATTCTCACTTGATCATTATGGCCCTCTGACATGGTGAGGGTGCGCAGGAAAGCATTCATACTCTCAAGCTCATCTTTGATGAACTGCATGTCTCCATACACACCCTGTACCAACCACCTCTCCTGGGAAAGAAGTCAGCCAAGCTTGCACAGAAGACTCCTCACTGCACCCTCAGTCAAACTGAAGATAGTGGCTTCCATGTCTTACTATGGAGAATGGAAATGCAAATGCTTCTTTTGTTGGAGTCTGGTTGCTTAGGCTACATATATAGGACATTTAATTGGATAAACTCTGATATGTAGCAGCATAAGATTATTTTCAACCACAATTTCCTGATAATTTCAAGCTCTGAATCGCTTCACTTGGAAGCCATAATAGTAAATTGCATAAAGGGGAATTGTACTGATTGCAGTCTAAGTTGATGACAGGGCAATGACATGACATAGAGACTTCCAGTTCATGGCAGATTGCCTGCAGAATCCCAACAATAGTCAGGAACTTGAGTTATGTGCAACTTTGTTTATAACCTACTCAGCAAAACATATTATTTTTGTAGTCCCAAAAGATGTCAGTATACAAAAGATCCCATTCACATTCCAGCTAACTGACAAATGCTTTAGTCAATGGTGAGCTTGACAACAATACTGAAACACTGGTAACCTTGAGTCTGTTAAATATACACAATGATGGAAGAGTGACTCAAAAGATACACTTCCAAACAAAACATCGACAAACAATATCACCCAGTCAACAAGACAAGCTAGCAAAGTGGCAATAATGAATGAAATTCAACATGGAAAAGGTGAAAAGCAAAGGTTGATGTCAAATATACACACTCATGGAAGCATGAGGTAGTGTAACCAATAAGATACACATCCAAATGATATACTGTAACCAATGATATACACATCCAAAGACAATGCTGTAATTCAACATGAAAAGGTAAACACCATATGTCCTGATATACTAAAAGTAATGCCAAAAGACTGATACCCTTCAGTCTGTTAAATATAGATGATTATGGAAGAGTAACGCAAAATTTACACATCCTAACTAAAACATATGTAAACAAAGTCACTGAATAAGAAAGGGCGAGAAAAGATGACTGGCACCCACTACGAAATCAGCATACTGCAGTTCAACATTATTTAGTCAATTTTGAAGAAAAGTAAGCATACAGTGATGATGAATTACCTGCTACTTGAGGTTCTCAAGAATTCAAACCTGGACAACTAGGAGAGCAACCAACTATTCAGTCAAAGTTCTCCATACTTGTATGTCTGCAGCCAATCAGATTAGCAGTGCTTACTAACCTAGAAGGAGAAGAATCATTCACACACAAAATACAGAGCTAACAAAAGATGTCACTAGCAGTAAGCGTAGTTGCACACTATATAAAAAAAGGGCTGAAGCATGGTAGTTCCATTTGTATCTAGTTGCCAACTTGACATACATTATAAGAAAATTGCCAGCCAAGAAAAATACATATATAGACAAATCAAGAGGACCTTTGGAAATAAAGGAACATTTTTTTAAACTTTAGACGAGTACCATTCCTTTACTTACTATTAATCTCGAGACCAGGTGTCAAGTGATGTCCGTTCTTGCATTGAACTTTGAACATACAAACAAACTCAGTGGCACCTGGATTGTTTGTGAAGTTGACAACTTGACATCACTCCTTCGGGAACTTAAAAGAGAATTTCAAGAGTAAGTGGCAACAAAGAAGATAAGTACCTGTCTTACGAGGCATTTCATCAAGTGACACGCGGCTTTGGAGTGCCGGTCTGTTGGACGGAAAGCTAGTCCGACAACACAACTAGCTGATGCCATCAGCTCGTCTTCTATATGATGATGGAAAGCCCTCACTTAAACCATCCACGCCCAGCTGCTCGCCATCAGCTCTGTTGCTTCCCATGCCTACAGCAGTCTGAGACCACGCCATGCGCTCACGGAGGCATTTCGTCGAACAACAGGAGCGCGTCGCCCAGAGCTTATTTGCCCGGAGAAGAAGCCACCATGCCTCTCCAAGTGAAATTAACCCTCCTTTCTCCGGCTGCCGCGCACCATCGGGACTTGATCCTTGATCAGAAGGCTGTGCTCGAGAAAAGGCGGGGTCTCTTTGATGTGCCTTCCTAAAGGGCGCGCTCCGTAGCCCGTAGGCAGGCGGTCGCCGCCTCGCCGGGGCCCCTGCGGCGCTGCTGCTTGCGCGGCCGCGCGGGCCGGGTAGTTTGTCCGAAACCGGGCCCCACATGTGCTACAGGCCAACCAAGGCAGCTCTGCCGGGCTGCTCTCTCTCAGAGGTTCCCTTCTGGCCCATTCTGAAAAGAATGGCGCGTTATCCGTCGCGACGATAAATTGCATGGTGGAGTCTTCGCTAAAATGACCCTCAATTTAAAAAAGGAATGCATCACAAACAGAATAAATGTTCCTCTCAAAAAAATTTAGAAAAGAAAAGATAATTGAAGTCACCCCCAATTTCAGTTTGAATTTCTGCCATTGATACACCAACTACATCTACAACTAAGGCAGCTTGATACACCAGCAGAGCAGAGCAGCAACTTCATACAGGCCGGGAAACAAAGCATATTTGCTGAAGTGGCAATACACTGAGGTGTGAATTTCGTTGATCAGGTCAGGTCAGTAATGTTCATAAGGTTGCTAAAATGACCCTCAGATAATGTGAAACTACTTTTAAGTCTTAATTGGGATTTCAAGATGAAACGGGAAAGACCGCGGTTCACTTCAAAGCACAAAACTACCATCAACTTTCACTTGCTAGAAAGGTACACTACTGGTGGTGCAAAGTAACTCATATAACACTTTAGTATCATATAATACAATGAACTATACTGCAGATTAGCTTACATAATTCTATTGCTTAAAGCAATAAACTACTTTTATGAATAGGGCGTGTAATGCCAAATTATATGCTACTGGGTTTGCCACTTAAGCGTATTCAGTTACAATATTCCACTTGTCACCGATAACTCTTGGATGGTTTGGATGTGTCTTCACACATGACACCACTTTGTTCACCACGGATAATATGATGCTACCAAAGAACTCAATCTCCCTGAGCTTTTGGAGGTTCTGAAGACCTGAAATCCCATCTTTAGGTTCCCGTAGGAATGATAAAGTCAGCCTCTCAAGATTCGGCACTGAACCTTCCTCGAAGTGCACCGTGTCTGTGTTCTCCAAATTATCAATAACCAACATGCAGAGCTTTGTAAATTTACCTCTGCAAAAGACTATGCAGTCATCAACATACGAGTTGTGATAGAACTTGAGGTAGAGTAGATTTGGAAGGTCTCCAAGAACTTCTATAGCCCCGGCATGGAGTTGGGTCTTTCGAACAGTAAACCTGGACACGTTTTGAAGCGATGATATCCAAGGAGGTAGACTCTTCAACTTGCTCGTGAGACTAAAATTGGTGAGAAGTAGTGGAGGTGACTCGACATAAGCTAGAATGTCCAGAGATGAGTTATGCTCCTTTTCATCTAGAATGTGAATGGAGAGTGAGCGAAGGGAGCTTGCCAATTTCCCCAGTGACTCGACAAAAGCTTTCCAATTCACTTCCACATTGCGGAAGAGAACATTGAGCTTCCTTAGCCTTTGCAGCAAACCGATCTCTCACAGCACTAATGATTGCTCCTTGACCACTATATGGACAAGTGATTGGAGAGCTGCCATATTCTTGACCACCCCAGGAGACATCTCCACGCCTGAGCATGGTTTTAAATACTTGACACTGGCTGTCCTTGTAAGTTGCTCCTTGTGCCCAAACAATAGATGCTTCATGCAACTGAGATTTTTTGCACTGGCTGGTAGTTTCTTGACGAGTGTCGCCCTAATGTCCAGCGTTTCCAGGAGCTTCAGATTTCCTAGTAGCCGTGGTAACTTGCAGACCTTGGTATTTCTGAGGCTTAGGTACTTAAGCTGGAAAAATCTGCAGATACACTCCAATGTGCTTATGCTCAAGTAACTGCAGCCTTGCATGTCAAGTACTCGTAGCAGCTGTAGCTGTGGAAAAAAGAATGGGACTTCCTCGACAGAAGCCGACATTGTGAAGGAGCGAACATGAGATACACTGACACTAGTTGTCTGAACCAACTTGTGACTACTATAGATGGAGAGGCGACGAATCTTGTCGTGAGAGACCAAGAAGCTTGTGTTATCCCATAAGAATGATGCAAAGTTCTCCTCAAGTGACTTGGAGACGATAACTTCTAACATTATATCATGAACTCTGCAGCTCCTCACCTTCCCATTCCAATCAATTCTCACAGGCTGTACAATGCTTCTAGCCACAAACTCATCAAAGTAACTTTCTGCAACCTGCTCCATGCTTAATCCATGCCTTTGACTGACAAAACCTTCAGCTATCCACCTTCTCACCAAAGGTCCCCTCTTGATCACATAATTTTCAGGGAAAATACTTAGATATAAGAAGCAAGCCTTCAGATGATAGGGTAGATCATCATAACTCAAGGTCAAGACTTGCTTTGCGCCTTCCAGAGTAGGATTACTTTCAAGTTCAGAGCCTAAGTTGTCACAAACCTTCTGCCACTCCTGCTTGGATCTATTTATCTTGCTTGCAAGAAGGCTGCCAATGCTCTCTATTGCTAAAGGCAACCCTCCACATTTCTTCAAAATGGAGTTTGATACTTCCTCAAACTCATCAGTTGGTAGTTTATCTGCCGAGCCAAAGATCTTTTTGAAGAATAGTTCACGTGATGTAGCATCAGATAATCTCTGGATTTTGTAAATCCAATCTTGGGGATGAGAACAGCATGTTTTGGCCACATCTTCATTCCTTGTGGTTACAAGTACCCTGCTACCCTTCTTATTTTCAGGCAGTGCACATCTGATGCTCTCCCATGCTGATATAGTCCATATGTCATCAAGGATCATAATGTACCTACAAGAGAAACGTATAGGAGGAAAGTTGGATTTGAAGGCATGATATTCAATTCCTAGGCCATCGCCAAACCGAAAGTAAATTTTTTTCAAATGAAAAATTAGAAGAGTGCCTTCACATGATATTCTGTTCTAGACCATCCCTAAACTGAAAGTAAGTTTTTTCAAAAGAAAAATTAGAATTAAGTATGCCTTCGAAAGGCGCATTATTATTTATGTTTCAGTTTCCACAAGAATATACTAATAATTTGGGATTTTCGCAAAACAACAAAATTATAATGGTCCATTACTGGGGAAGAAATATAACAATAACTCTGATGTACCTTTTGTCTTGTAAATATCGCCTGAGCTTCTCAGCCAATACTGCAACCTCCCACCTTTCAATTCCCTTAAAGTTTTCTTCTGTTAAATGGCCATGCTTGCCTCCAGCTATTGCCATTGCCTTTTGTGGGCGCTGGATCAGCTCCCTTATCATGTGCTGAAACAGGGTCCTGATGTTGAAGGTCTGCGACACAATGAACAACGGACTGCACTGAAAATCAGCGCCTTTAATCATTGGGCTTTCACACACCATTCTTGCCAACGTGGTCTTGCTGAGGCCACCGAATCCAACAATGGCTAGCACGCGAAGCCGGGGATCATCTTCCATAAGCCAGCTTACGAGTGCATCCCTTGGCTCATCAATGCCTACCATCTGAGCCTCTTCTGTAAACAGAGCATGCAGCTGTGGATCAAGGTGAAGAGATGCATGCTTGCTGACTTGTCGGCTACCTCCTCTACGCACAGTCCTCGGAAGCACCACACCGTAACGTGATCACCGCTCACCAACATCCCGGGCACGGACCTTCAGTTCTTGTAGCTGGATGGAAATGCGGCGGCGACAGACTAGTGTGCCAGGTATACAGATTAATTGTCGAAGGAACCCCATTCCTGATGGCTCACCTAGATGATGAATGAACTCATCAATGCAGTCCTCGGCATCATAGGCAATCTCCCTCACTTGCTTCATCCAGGTTCTCACTTGGTCGTCATGGCCCTCTGACGTGGTGAGGGTGCGAAGGAAGGCATTCATGCTCTCGAGCTCATCCTTGATGTATTGCATATCTCCATGGACGCCCTGAACCAACCAACTTTCCTGGGAGAGAAGGTAACCCAGTTTGCACGAGAGACTTCTCACCGCACCCTCAGTTAAACTGAAGATAACGCCTTCCATATCTTACTTTTGCGAATGGAATAGCTGTTCGAGTTATGTTGCACGGTATACATATATATTGGTCTGCTAAACTCTAATAACAGAATAAGAGTGTTTCAGACCAAACTTTCCTAATTATTTCTGGTCCCCAATAGGCTTCACATGGAAGCCAGAATAGTATAATTGCAGAAAAGAAAATGACACAGGTTGCAATGTTAGCTGATGACAAGACAATGACACAAAACTGAGACTTTGTCCATGTCTGATGGCCAACAGATTCCCAAAACATGCTGACATGGAAACTTGGATGATATTCAACTTTGTTTACTATAATCTTTTCAGCTAAACATACTATTTGTAGAGTGCATAACAATGTCCCTTTCCAGCAGATCCAATTCACTTATCGTGTCAGGACAAGTAATTGCTCTATCTAGATATATAAGCCATCATGGTTTAGTCAACTGTACTCTAAAATCAATACTTGAAGAGTGATACCTGTAAGTCTGTTAAACATACAAAATGGTGGAAGAGTGACATAAGATACACCTCCAAACTAAACATATACAAACAGAATCGTCCCCATTAAGTAACACCAGGTAGGAAAGTGGCAATACTGCAATTCAACAATAAAAGGAGAAAGAGCCCAGGTTGACTTTATAATACATGATGATGGATGAGTGAACAAAAATATATACATCCAAATCAAACTAAAGAAACAAAACTACTCAATAAGTTAGAGCAAGAAAAGAGAACAGGGAGAAAGGCAAGGTAACAGCTACAGAATTGGCCATGCTGCAATTCAATGTGAAAAGGAGAAAGCCTACTTCGTGATGTAAACATAACGCTGAGGGAGTGGTACACTGTCACCCTCAACTCTGCTAGATATACAGGATTATGGAATGGTGACACAAATGATACACGTACCAAACATATAAACGCGCAAAAAAAACATTGCAAGCAAGGCCAAGAAAATTTAACCAA
The DNA here is from genome assembly GCA_032594955.1 of Panicum miliaceum. Classification (NCBI taxonomy): domain Eukaryota; kingdom Viridiplantae; phylum Streptophyta; class Magnoliopsida; order Poales; family Poaceae; genus Panicum; species Panicum miliaceum. The sequence continues at coordinate 2,461,849 of CM064071.1, forward strand.
AAAGAGCTAAAAAGATGGCAATTGTCTGATTCTGACATGTTTTAGTCAGCTCTAAGCAAATTACAATAAAGAATAAACTGATATTAAGGCTGGCAAAATGAAAAAAAATAACTCCAGACTATAAGGACAGACACCAACTACCTACAGAGATGTTCTCCATGATAGTATGTAGCCCCAAACAGAACAGCAGTGGAAGTGCTTCTCATTTTTAATAGTATGAACCTCAGGTAACTTCGTATATAAATAGTACCAGGCAGAAAAACATGCAACAACACAAAAATTATAACTAGCAGAAAATTCTGCTAGATAAGAAGGCTTACTAATAGCATACGTGGCAATAACAAGATAAGACGTAAGTATTCAAGAAGAGAAAGAAAACACAGTATCGAACATTGACTATATGACGTGGACAGGTAATGTAAACCTTAAATGATTGTCTAGCTTGACATTGAGACCACAGATTGGTTCAGACTGAAAGAAAGTTGAGTGCAGGACACTGTAAACCAGAAGAGCAATGGACACTAGGCTACTTGAAGGGGTTCCATGTACTTAAAAGCTTAACGAGCACTAAAAACAAAGGAACGGATGAGCGTGACTATTTCATTGTATATAGTATTTTCCCTTGTATAAGAAATATGGCTGCCCACCCTAAGAAAAGAAATACGTCTGCCCACAGAATTAGATAAAAAATGAACTTTAGACAAGGACCATTTCAGTATTGAACTTTCAATGCAGCATTTGACTGATTTGCTTAAAGATAACACCAAAGATGGTGACATAACATGATTCGAGAATAGACAGATGTATCTTTGCATTAAGAAAAAAGTTCGTGGTGAGGTGGTGAATTAGTCCATTCTAGAGTCTCGACAAACATTTGGGTGTATTTGCCACGAAAGCAGACAGTTACCTGATTATTGAAGCGTTCCAACTGGTCGGACTGTTGCACGGAAAGCCATCCCAAACCGTGCCGGCGGGCTTTGTCTTCGACGTCATCTCTTCCTACACACTGAACCATCCTCTCCCAGCTCTGCGTGTCACTAACCACTCGTGAACGAAATGTCGACAACCTTCGCACGCCCGCCTGCATCCGTGCCACGCTCTCGGCGAGGCATTTCATCGAACACCTGGAGCACGGTGCCTCTGGGACGGAGGAGCTCGCTTACTTCGCGGTCCGAAATTTACCCGGCGCTTCTCCGCCTGCTGCATACGATAAGGACTTGATCGGCAAGGGCGTGGCGCTCCGGAGGCAGGCCATCGCCGGCGCCAAGGAAAGAGCTACTCGCGCTGCTGGTATGCTGTTGGATTTGGAGCCCGTGGCATGGGGAGCTACAGCAGAATTCACTTGTGAGTTGTGATGCTTGGGCTTGTGGCCCGGCCGGCGGAGCATGGAGCAGAGGTTGCGGGCGCTGGCACAACGCCTGGGTGTGTTCGGTCTACGGAAAGTTGCTCAAGGCGCGTAGCGATGGGGTTGCCGGCGTCCGGCGCCTGCCAATGCCAGTGGGACGCCGGGACCTCGTCCACCGCCGTGCCGCCGGACAGGAGACTTGACCCCAAAAAAAAAAGAAAACAATTTTTCAAAAAACCCCCTGTTTAGGATCGCGATATTAATCCAGTATTTTACAAATGCACCCATAACTTTTACAAAATAGCCCCTGTTTTGGATCGTGATTAATTATCGGCGATCCGAGGTTTTTCAAAAAGACCCCTACATTTTGCAAAATACTCCCTATATTGGATTGCCATTATTATTAGTAACGATCTAGTTTTTTAGCAGATAAGCCCTCTTCCACCTCCGTCATTTGGCTCCCGCCTCTCATGACGGCGCGCCGCCCCGCACCTCCCGTCCAGCAGAAGCGCGCGACCATCAAAGGAAAAGACTCCTGCAATGGGGGCCGAAGATGCGCGATTAGCCGGCGGCTCCGACGTGCGCGCTGCCAATTCGCCGCCCGCGTGGGACGAGATGGGGGCCTCTCCCGGCGCCCAACGGCGTCGTGTTTGCCGGCGACGTACGGCGGGCGGCGTGGGCCTAAGGGCTAAGGGGACGAGCCAGTTTTGAACTCTAAATAAGAATTTGCATTTGCAAGACCTGTGCTCTTGCGATGACTGCCTGAAACGCGCGATACGCTGGCCGCTCCGATGTACGGCGACGCCAATAATCCGCCGCCCTCGACGTCGACGGACGAGATGGGCCGGGGTCTCCGACTCCGAAGTCGGACAGCGTCGTGCGTGCTCCGGCGACGTACAGCGGCGGCGGCAGTGTGGGACTCCGAAGACGAAGCACTTTTTCGCGCGAGGCGTTCAACATGCTTGCCATCATTTGCGCTGCCAAATTCGTGATTTGACACGTCTGAACGTCAGTGCAACTATGATGCTTCACCAACCGACTAATAAGCAATCACCAATTAACCACACATTAAGCTATCGCCTATCGACCATTCGACCTATGGCTAACTTCGCAGAAAGCTAAGGTCTTCTCTGATCCTCTGAAGCATGATTTCCTCAAGGAAATACTTAGACTTCTCTGACCATTTGAAGCATCCAAACCATGCGTTTAATACTGTGTTACTCTCAATTTACCGGCTTTTATATGGCTGACTGCATTTCGGTTCGTGATCTTGCTTATATATTCTGGAAGAAGAAAAAAACTGGTTTTTGATCAAGCCATCGCCTGCATTTGCTAGCGACGCCGTCCAGGTTCCTGGCCTGATCTGGGATGTTGCTGCTGCTGCTGAGTCTCTGAGCGTTAGGGACTCGAAATAAATTGGAAACCCCGCAAAATGCACTAGCGAGCTGAATACCCGACGAGCATGCTGAGCACTTCTTCGGTCAACCTGACCTCGCCTATAGCAACTATGGCATCACACTTTCCAATCTGTATGCTAAATTTTCCTTCTTTTTTCCAAACAGGTTAGACCTCGAGACTCGGATCATACGCGGAGCTCAGAGCCTCAGAACATGTTAGAAAGAAGAAAGCTACAGCACTAACAGATACAACTGGGCAGCCAAGCCAACGGCGGAAACAGAACAGCTAGTAAATTACTCTAAAAATTTGGGAAACACTGTAAACAGAAACTATTACATTTCAATGATAATAATAGTAACATCATCGGCTGGTGCAAAACTTATATGTTGTTACAGCTAGCTCAACAAGCACAGCAGCATTCTTGTCCATGATTCCATCATCAGGCCAAGCGGCAGCTTCAGGAAAAAACAGTGACAACATGGACAAGCACGAGTGCGACAGTGAAATTCACCATATCATGTTTATGCTCATCAGATTCTTGGCGCTGCAACAGGTACCGACACATGGATCAGAATATTGCTAACTTAAA